>OY101450.1:20051488-21251488 GCA_956483635.1 Panzeria rudis | reverse complement strand
GTTTTGATTTTAGCCCAAATGTTCTAAAATGCGAAAGCTTGCATCCAAAAACAAATACCACTTGCAGAAGGTCTTATGTGTATATATTTAGTTGGTAAAATATTTTAGGGATCTTGGGCCCAATGTGAATTTTAAGAGCAAAACCATAAAAAATTCCATTTTTGGGATTTCTTGGAACTTTTCTTAGGAATTCTGAGATTGTCAGAAGCAAGTCTTGGTTATCTTCGCTTGCTTGGCATTTACTAAGTAAATGCCTATACAACTACAGCAATTTAACTCAAAACTATCTTTAATCAACGATTGTATAGCATTAAGAAAACATTTAACATGCAAAAAAACCTTATAATACCATTTTTCTCTCAAAAATTTTAATTGTTAAAATCTGCTTACTTTAATGAAAACTACACATAACTTTTTTAAATTTTGATATATGTTGTGTCTACTTTTTTCTTTGAAGCGTGTAAAAGTAATGGAATTATAAATATAAAATCGTACTGATCCGAAGACCAACAAATTAAAATTCAAATTCGGATGTTTTCACTGAATTTTTTATAAATTTCTCATTTTTGGTCCGATATTAACAAATTTATGCTGCCTAAATGCAACGACTTAAAATGGTGAATTTTGAAAAAAACCTAAAAAGTCAATTTTTTTTTCAAATCTTAAGGCCTGTAACTCAATGAATTGTGACCCGATCGATACAGTTTATATATTGGCTCAAAGGCGAAAGTCAAATCTATGAATCATGTAAATTTTGTATAATTTAGATTAACAGTTCTCAAGATTTGTGGAAATAACTAAAAAAAAAATGACAGAAAAACAGGGTTTTCGCGAATATCTCAAAAATGTTCCTTAAGAAAGATTAATGACTATTCGTATTCAACTATCCCAAATTAGCTTAATATACATTTTTTGAGCTTATAGCAAAAAATTGAAAATTTGTTAGCTAGTGTAATTGAAGATTCAGGAAATAATAAACGTGAAAAAATTTTAATTACTGTAAAGAGAAGAAGCTGGTAATTAAAAAATTATTTACGCATAAATTTTTTTTTTGATTTCACTACATGAAGTGTATTTAATATTCGACAGTGCTGAAAAATGCCAGCCAGCAGCCCTCTTCTGTATGTGACATCTTTTCATTTAAGTACCACAAATATAAAACATAAATTATACCCTCAATAGAGAAAAATCTTGTTAAATGAAAAAGGCTTTTCTCTTGCCTAATAGAAATGAGCTCATGCAAAAAAAAAAGGTAGTTGACCCCTGATAAGGGGGCATTTCATAACGAGATTGAAAAGTAAAAAATCAAAAATTTTAAATTTCAGCTATTTTTGTAAATAGGTAAACATAGGTTAGTTTAGCAGGTTGCTGGTACATGGAAAAAAGGAGTCCAGTCCACTTGAATCTAAGGGCCAGATTTTATTAAATAAAATCTTTTTTTTTTGTATTAAAATTTTTATGGAAATATTTTCTTTTGAAACGAATTTTCGTTGATTTGAAACATTTAGAAACGAAATTTTTTACCAAATCTGCCTAAAAGAATATGAACTCTTTGTGATATCTGTGGAAGAATGAAGAAACAGATAGGGAAGAGTATAAAGAGATAATTCTGGCAAAAAAAAAAACTGACTTCAATACATACAAAGAGCCAAACCTTTCATGCCCTTTCATATAAAAATTTTGAAAATCGGTGTATCAATAGAGGAATTGTGCAATAATCAATATTTCTGGGGGAAGCCGAGAGGATTTGCCCCATCGATTTTCATAGAAAAATTATGTAAAAAACTGCAAACCCTTTCGAACAAAAAAAAAAAATTTTTTTTAAATCGGTCCATAAGTAAAGGATAATCAATATTTCGTGGGAGCGAATTTCCCCACCGATTTAAAAAAAAATATTATGCGACCAAACTGCAAGCAAACCCATTCATATTTGAACGATCCATAAATGAAGGAGTTATGTGATAATCAATATTTTTTTTGGGGAAGGTGAGGGGGGTGGGGTGTTAATGCCCCACAAATAACAAAAATTATGGGACCAAATTACAAGCAAACCCTGTCAAAATTTTTTTTTAAATCGGTTCACATATGACAGAGGTTTCATTTAGGAAGGGGGGGGGGAGGGTTGGTCAAATTTCCCCACCGATTTAAAAAAAAATGCAAGCAAACCCTTTCACACTTTCGCATAAAAGTTTTAAAAATCGATTGAAAAATTACAGAGTTATGCGAGGGGGAGCAAATTTCCCCTCAGATTTTCAAAAAAAAAAAATAATAATAAATTATGAGACCAAACTACAGGCAAACCCGTTCCTTCTTTTTTTTAAGTCGATTAAAAAGTGAGGTAAAGAAAAATGATAGGCGAAAAGTAAGTAGAGGTTCCGTGTAGAAGGGGTCGTATTACGGCGTGGTCCTGCAAGTGCAATTTTAAGAAACTTAGGAGCTGTCTAGTTTTGTTATCGCCATGGCGGGGACAGAGAGTACTCGCTATAGAGCAGATAGACTCATAGTACCATTTGGTTTGAGCCATCTATAGAAGTGAAGTATCAATGCGTCTCCAGTACCCAGCAACAATTTTTGCTTGCTGGAAGCATTTTTATAAGGGAGACAATAAAACGGAATCACTTGCAATTGCGCTTTTATAATTCATGATTTTTGTTCGCGATGAGCCGTTTACAAGCAATAGTTTCTGTTTCCACAAAATACTTATATTAGTGCTGAATATTATCAAAATTTGCAGCACTAATACTGAAAATATAAATGAAAAAATGGTTTGATGTGGATTGGTGAGGATGATGAATGAACGTGTACACAAACGGGCTAACGTCATATTGAAGGCTTATATTTCTTATCTTTAATTATTAATTTTATATTTTTACTCACTGCCTGCTATTTTAATTTCAACTGTTATCGAACTAAGCACCTTCAGATTTGAAATCCAACACATCAACCACTCAGCCAAAAACCACTGTTGGAAACCGACAGCACGAAGTTAACATAAACTTACTCTTGCAAATACATTATTTTTAAAAGATTTACTTTACTTTATTTTTAAAATGTACTGTTCGTGCATACAAGCATGTATGAGTGTGTGTACTGTTCGTTTATCATTGGTAGAACATATTATAAGGTTCTCGCTTACGTTAGTGCTTCCAAGAAGCACTATCGTCAGTGAGAGAAGTTAAATCTTAAATACTTAGATCGCTTTGCTTATATATTTTTTACATTTTAAAATTATCGTCAAAAGCTAAAAAGTGTTCGTGCCTGTATGTTCGTGCTCTTTTGCAAACGTTAGAGCATTTGTGGTGGAATTTTTGGAAGCATTTGTTCTTAAATAGGCAATGCATTGCTTCTAACAGCTTTTAGTGCTTCTAAATGTCGAATATTTTTTTCTGGGTAGGATGAGAGTGGAAGACCGATTGTACGTGGCATAGTGTTATTTAATCAAATTTGTTGCATAGTGTTATTTAATCAAATTTGTTCTCCAGTTCCTTATATGGAACATCATTCATACCGTTTTCAATTTCTTTCAGCTTTTCCTTAAAGAATGCCCCCTTATAAGTTGAACTTTTGCTTTTAACTATAGACAGAAGTTGTTATAGTAGTCTTGCTTTTTAGCTTGTTTCTTTTGTTTTTCTTCCTTTTATTGTTCAAAGAAGGAGACATTGTTAAAAATTTTATTCATGTTTATTTTTGGGTTAAAAGAATACTAAATAGATATTTCACAAAGCTATTATTATATTTGAAAAATTTTTCTCTCTTATTATATTAAGTTTTTCTTTCTTTGTATATTTCTTTCATTCAAGGTCAAGGATATAACGCGCAATATAAAAAAGGCTGTTGTGGCTGGCTCCTTAGAGGAGATACGCTCCAAAGTGGCAGAGAAATTTGAAAAGATTGATCAAATACCTACAATACATTTAGATTCAGATGGTACGGAAATTGATGATGAAGAATATTTTCGTACGTTGGAGTCAAATACTGAATTGATAGCGGTGTTTCCCGGCGAACATTGGATTGATGTAAGTTTTAATTGCTTTAAAATGATTTATTTCAACTTTAGTTTTTTTCTACTTATTTGCACACTTTATTACACAATATATTTATGAATTAAATTTATCATAAACTTTTTCTGCTTTATATCTGGCAAAAAACATATTTCACTTGTTTAAATTTATATATTTTCTAAAAGTTTTTTATGGTTTCCAATTTGTTGCAAATTGTAAATTTTGTTTTAATGCCAAACACACATTGTTCTGGTTTAAACAAAAACATTTAATTTAAAATGGTTAAAAAAAGAGAAACGAAAAAAGTTTGTCGAAATTTATTTTTAAATAGAAACACACATAGACAAAGCATTATGCAATTTAACAGGACTTTAAGGAAATTGAAATATTAAAAAAAATATATATATATAAGGCAAATAATTGAGCAACTTAAAGCTTTTCAGATATTATATTAAACTTTAGAGAAACATGAGAACTAATGGCGATTCATTTTAATTATTTAAAATTCAATGCTTTATAATTAAAAGCTTATAGTCTTTTTAATAAAGTAATCTATCCAACATCAAAACAAGCTTTAAGGAAAATAAATTAAGCTTTGATATATGAAAAATTATACAAAGCTTTGAAGATAACATTTTTAAGGGTTCTAATCAAATATTAGAGGTTTGTTTCCGTAAGTTCACGAAGTTATCCAAACTTACACAAAAGCTTTTCTTTACATAAATTGTAAAATATGCACATCAATAAATTGAGTTTGTTCCTGTACGAGTACGATGTTAGCCAAACTTAGCCGAAAGAAATTTGTATTAGGAAAAGCTTTTGGGTAAGTTTGGGTAACTTCGTGCACGTACGGGAACATACTTTTAATGTATTGAAATTAGCTTTCGGGTAAGTATTACGTATATGGAGTTACTCAAATTTACGCAAAAGCGTAAATTTATATTGAGAAAAGCTTTTGGGTAACACTTTTTTTTTAAATAACTCTTTACGTCTACGAATATGATCAAAACATGTTCCATTAGTTTTTTCAATAGAAAATTTGTTCAAAGTAATGCTTTTGTTCAAATTAAAGCTTTTATATATGGTTAGTATTTATGGGCTTTCTTGCCATCATACTTAACCATCCAACGTTAACAATTTTAAGATAGATTTGAGCTAGATATTTTAAGCAATACTGCATTTAAAATCTTTAAAAAGCACTAAAAAGTTTAAAATTTTTTTTTAAAATATGTACATCAGCAGATCTGTGAAAGCTTTAATAAAATATTAACCCCGATACTAACAAAAATTTATTAATGTCCGAATTTTGTATGCGAAACCCAGTTTTAATGCACACATTGACTTTACTAATGGTTTATGAATACGGGCATAATGCTTTAAGTTAAATACAAGGAGTATTAGCAAAGTACTAGAACTTAAAAGCTTTCCAATTTCCGACAACCAATATTTTAAATTGTGCCTTTTCTAATTACAAAAGCTTTGAAGGAAATCAGCGAAAAAGCTTACAAAATAAAAGCTGCTTACTAATTGTACTTTCTGCTTACTAAGGCATTTTTCAAGACAAATCGTTGGGGACAAACATTTGCAGAAAAGTATTTGTAAGATGTAAGAAAGCTTCAATTGATTCAAAAGCTTTTAGCTGTGGAAAGCTAAAATTCCTATTTAATATTTAATAATGATAGTTTAAATTTTACAAAAACTGTACTTATTTAAATATGTTTTACAATTGCATGTAGTCATTATTTAAGTGAAATTAAAAGCTTTCATAGAATTTTATTTAAAAGTATATTTTATTATAGCACGAATCCAACGAAATAAAATAGGACCAAATACAACGAAAGAACATTTTATTCAGATTTGAACGCTTTCTCAATGTAAATGCTTAAAGCTTTAAAAGTAATCCGTATAGTTTTGAAATCAAATATAAATAATATCAATATTTTTGTACAAATATATACTTTAAAGTTAGTTGATACTAAATAGTCTTTATTCAACAGTTAGTTAAATTTAATAGTAAATGTTACAAAAAGCTCTATTATTACATTTATATTTTATTAACTACTGAAATTTGGTTTTGTCTAGCTTAAAAGCTTATTGAACTGAAGTAAATACAATTTTTACTAAAATTAAAGGAATATTTTTTTCAAAGCTTTTCACAATATGTGAAAGTTTCGAAATAGTTTGCTGAAAGCTTTTTTTTTGGAAAAAGGAATATGTTATGGTTGCTCTTGTAGTTAATCTTCCAACAGCATTTTTTCATAAACAATTTTTATGGAACAAACTTACGGGTTGCATTTTTAACTTTGTTTTTATTTGCTTTAATTTCAACTAAGCTTTATAATTCTAAAAGCTTTTTCGCAGGGAAGTTTCTGGATGTTTATCAATGTTAGAAAATTTTACCAAAAGCTTTTATTCATACAAATTTTATATAGAGAAAAGCTTTTTTGAATACGAATTTGGCAGAACTATAGTAAGTGAAAGCTATGAAAAAGTTTTTATAAGCTCTATTTTCAAATCTCTTGTTAATACTGTAAAACCTTTTTTATAAAAGCTTTTTATAAATCATGTTCGATTAAATTTTGTTTGTTTTTTTAATTAATAGCAATCATATGAATAGAATGAATAGAATTTTGCGACAAGAAATGTTGTAAACGTGCAGTCGTGAAAAATCTTTTATCTTAGAAATTCACTGATAAATTGTTAGAGATTCTATGCAATTTTTTAATTTTATCACTAAATTATATATAAAAGACGTCTTTAAAAATGTAATTGAAAATATAAAAATATTTATTGGATTTTTTTTATTATATTAATCATTACATATATTAAAAATACTTCATGAAAGCTTTTTAGTTTAACAATATGGTCAACAGTTGATGTGTTTTTAAATTGATTTTTTTACAGTATTCAATTCTTATTTTATTTCATCTTATCTCATCTCTACTTATTACTTTTATCTCTAAATAACTTAAGGAAAAACCCTAAAAGTATGCACTTAAATATCAATTTTCTAAAGGAAAGTCTTTTTGTAATCTTAATAAAATCTTTTATACAGTAAGCTGTTTCCAATTGTTCTTTTTGAAGATCTCAAGCAAATAAAAGTTAATTTAAAAAGTTCTTTTAGTGCCACTATTGTCCACTGGTTAGAATGTTTTGATGTTTTATACATCTGCCATTCCTGTAAAGTTAAATAAAATTTTTATTTCATTTTAAATTTACTTGGACAAATTCAAAGAAATGATTTTATATTCTTGAGAAGTATTCTACTGAAACTGAAACTAGGAAAAAATCATAATTAGTAGATAGTTAAGCAACTAATCGTATATTATTACTATTTAATTTTAACTGCCATAAAGAGTTTTATTTTAAATTATGTCTTTAAAATTTTTAGCTAATAAAAACTTTAATTGCGATAAATTTTCTTAAATTAAGCTTGTGAGCTTAAAAATGCTTTTAAAACTGCCCCATTTCAGAATTAACCATTTTTTTCAAAGCGTATACATTTTATTCATCCTACAAACATCACATACATACGTACTTGAATTGAAATGGTATTCTATGTTTTTTAGTAACAAGATTTTTGTTGGAATTGATGATCATTCGCACAATAAACATGTGTCAAAAGAAAAACAAATGGAATTTGTTTTTTTTTGACTCACACACTTTCTAACTACACTAATTCCTTTACATGCCAACAGCAGTTTCGTCAAACAATTTTTATTTTGTCGCATGTATAAATGAGTATTTTGAAAAAGTGTGTTTATTGTATACACATGTTTTACCTGCAACGATTTTTAGAATACACAACGCCAAAGTGTAACTAATATTATTACGTTGTTACTTTGTCACAGCATATATCATCAATTAAAATGTCAACAGGTATCAAAAAAGCTCCTATGACGAGTTTTTCAAGAAATGAAGAAAAATAGGGTTTTTAATTTAACTAGACTAAAGCTTTTGAAAATGATTCACAAAACTATTTCGGTTAAAAGTGTACTGTGTGGAAAAAATGTTGTCTTTCTTCATGTAGAAATCTTGAAAAGCTTAACTTTAAATCTTCCTTGAAATATTGGTGTTGAAAAATAAGCATTTGGCAACCAAGCCAATGCTAAAGCCAAGCTACATTGAAAAAGCTCTTTTACAAAGCTTTAATACATCTTTTTAAAACCTTTCTTTTTAAATTAAGCTTTTTTAATTTCATTATACGTTTATTTGCAGAAAAATAGAGTTTTAAAAGAAAACTAAAAATAATATATCTGTGTAAAAAATTCCTAAAAGCTTTAAAGTTGGTGTTTATAAAAAAGCTTTTCAAAAAAAATTCCTTAAAGCTACGAAAGCTTTTTCAGAAATTTAGACAAAGATGTATAAGGGAGTTTTTTTTTGTCTTAAACAAAGCTTTAAGAAAGCTTTATAAGAAGATAACAAATAATTTTTTTCAATGACAATAGTTTAACCTATCATGGGTTAAACTGCAACTATCATTGCTAAAACATCATCATTAGTTACCTAGAGACTGTGAATTTGACTATAGGTTTTTACTTAGCTTACAATTAGGTTAAGCTTTGTTTATGTTTACTTTAAAGTTAGTTTAAGTTAATTTAAATTTAGTTTAAGCTTATTTTTGACTAAAGGTTTTGACTTAGTTTTAACTTAGTTTAAGCTTTATTTAAGTTTAATTTAAAGTTGGTTTAAGCTTAGCTTAAACTTTGTTTAAGCTTCTTTCAACCCTAAATCAAAATTTTATTTTACTTCGCATTTATTTTACAACATTAGAATTGAGATTAATCTTAGTCTAAATCTGCTTCAAACCTAGTTTAAATACAGTTTAGTTGATTTTAGGTTAGTGCAAGCGTAGCTTTAAATTATAAATGACTTAGTTTTAATAAAATTGTTAACTTAGCCTTAACTAAACTTAAAGTTAGCTAAGTTTAAACATAATTTAATTTTGGTTTCAACTAGGTTTACACTAATCTTAAATTTAGTTCAAGTTTTATTTCTATTGAATGTAAATTTTGTTTGAGTATAAGTTGCTCTAACTAAATCAAACACAGTTTAAATCTATAGTCTTTAGCTTACTAATGATGATGGCTTAGGCAATAATATTTATATGATATATTTCGTTAAGCTATTATCATTAGTTCACTAGGGGATGCGAATTCAAGCCATAGTTACTTACTTTTACCATATTAAAGCTAATACAATAGTTAAACGTTCACTTCTTTAACGCTAGTTTAATTAAACTTAATCGAAATTTAGCTATAGTGTAAGCTCAACAGCAGTAAATCACTTCCCCATGTATTACGAATAGTTTGATCAATAATAATATGGCAGCACCAAAACAAATATAAAAAAATTGCTGATTTTGTATTGGCCTATTGATAAAAATCATATAATCTGTATTGGTAGTTTAAACGCTAAATTTCGTGCGTTTAATATATGGTTTATATGTTTACTGATTCACAGGGGTGTTGGTTTAAACCAGAGCCCGGCAAAGATAAAACTAAAACCCACTGTTATGCTCTTGTTGTTGTTTACTTTGCTTGTTTGTGTTGTGTACATGTGAATAGCCGACCAACGTCTTGGCCAATGACAAAGAGTTGCACTGCTCTAGTTTAAACACATTTTATACTAAAAAGAGAGCTTAAGTAGCACTGATTTATGAGTCCTTAAGGTGCAAGTTTAAACTAAGCTCAAATATAAATTTGAGTTAATGCTAACCAAGCTTAAAACTACGTTTATACTGAACTAAAATATTTTCATTATTTTGTTTTTAAATATTTATTACTAAAAAAAGGATTTTATTTCCTGTTTGTTAAATTTTTGTTTCAATTTCTTATATTCTTTATAGAATCAAAATGGCAGTTCTATGTATCTGAAACAATTTAATCTTTAACTATTCTAAACTTAATTCAAACATAACTTAAAGCCCGTAAGCCCAGCTATAACTTAGTCTTAAGGTTGAAACCGAGTTTAACACTTGTTCTAAATAGCTTGAACTATGAATAAATTTAGTTAACTCTTCGGTTTAATTAAATATAAACCCAGATTTAAGCGAAGTTCAATTTTATCTATAAATTAAGCTTAAATAAGCTTTAAAATACATTGAAACTGGCTTAAAGTTAAGTTTAAAATTAATTTTAAAAATTTTTTTCAAATTAAAAAGTTTATTTTTTATTTTTTGTAAAACTTTTGTTTCAAGTTCTTCATAGAATTAAAATTATAGTAAAGCTTATCTAAAGCAACTTAATCTAAACCTATCCTAAACAAAGCTTAAACTTAGTTTAAAGCAAGTTAAAGCATAGTTTAATCCCAGCTAAAACTTAATCTTAATTAAGTTTAAACCTAGTTTGACGTCAGTTTAAAATTTTTATGAAACTCGCTTAAACGTAGCTCTAACCAAGTTTAATTTAATTGTAAATCTAGTTTAAACTTGGGCTTAAACTAAGTTCGAACTTTGATTTAAATCAAGTTTAAGTTTATGATTGAACTAAGTTTAAACTTAGCTTAAACTAGCTTAAAAATGCGTTTCAACTGTGTTAAAATGTTAACATTATATATTTTTCTGCCAACTATTTTTTCATTTTAATCTAAACATGGTTCAAACCTAGTTTGAGGCAAGTTAAAACTTAATTTAATTTCAGTTTAAGGCCAGTATAAACTAAGTTTAGCTTTGAAATTGGCTTGAATCTAGCTTAACTTAGTTTAAAACTTAGTTTAACCTTGGTTTAAACAATTTCACATGAAGGTTTAAAATAAGCTCTAAATTTAGTTGAAAACCGCTAAAACTAGATTTCAGGTATCTTAAAAGTATGTTTAAACCGGGCTAAACTACGTTTAAACTGGGTTAGAATTACGTTTAAGCTAGGCTAAAACTACGTCTAAGCTAGGTTAAAATTTCCAACTGGGTTAAAACTTCAAAACTAAATAATTTTTTACTGTTCCCCTTATCGGTTTTTAATTTTTCATAAATTGTATATAAAACTAAAAAAAAGGTTTTTGTTACCTTATGATAAAAAATTTTGTTTGAACTTCTTATATTTGTTATAGAATCAAAATGACAGGACAACATATTTAAAGCACTTAGTGACGTTATCGTTTTTCCTAAGCTGTCACGAATTTTGACTAAAGCAACAATCATGCTCAAACATGCGTTTGTTAGGATGAAAGATGAAAAAAATGGTATAAATCTTACTGACAAAACTCAAGAGTTTACACATTTTGGCATGAAATTAAACAGCTTCACTATTTTTCTTTCTCTACATTTTACACAACTGCCCATATATTTTCCAGCTTTTTAATTTATCAAAGATATTCAGTTTATTTTTTACAAAGTCACTCCGTTATGTTAAAGTTCATTGATGTTTGCTGGTATTGTCCGTAAATTGGAAAAATCTTCAGATAAGAGGGTGTAGTATGAAAAGTTTTTTAGATTACAAATGCTTTGGAATTTTCCTCTTCATTTAAAAACTTTTCACATAAATCTGGCTTATTTAAGCCCCTGCCACACATGTCTACTTTATTAAATGTCACGCTGTGTATGTGTGTGTGTAGGTGCATGTGTGCTCTTCAATAAATCTGCATCTTTCATACTCATTACAACAAGGAATTCTTCATTGAACAGGCCAATAAATTTCAATAAAAATTTTCAAGTTTTCAAGAACGTTTGGATTTAGTTTCTTCTGTTGCATACACTTTTCTGAATGAAGTGACTGCCATCAGATAAAATGCAACAAACATAAACATTGAAATAAGTGATGAGTATTTGGAATTTTGTGAACCTTTTCAGAGGTGCATGAAGGTATAAATACTAAGTGTGCATATATTTGATTTTTATCATGGAGACATGTTTTCATTTTGAAACTGAACAAAAAATACTAGTATAAACTACATCAGCAATGTCAAGCTTAAAAATATACTCAACCGTATCTATACGAAACAATCTTATCCACATACACACATGTGCTGGTGCGGATACAAAGGGGGGATGGGGAGAGCAGGATATTCCACCTCAAAAATGAGTAAGCTATACCCAATAGAACTATAAACTCAACTCAAACTCAAAGAAGTTTTGCGAAATGGTATGTTTCAGTTAAAAGTTACTCCCCAAAACCTCAAGCTGGATCCGCTCCTGCACATGTGTAATGTATATATGTAATAATGTATGTATGCACACACACACAAAGTATCTATTCATTGTCAGGCTGTTACAGGTATTAAGGGAATAAATAAACATACACAAAAACCGAAAAAAAAACAATCTCGAAATACAAGTACATACGACTACAAGTGACATGTTCATGTATAAATGTACTACTACACCAACAACAGCAACTACAAATGCTAGAAGAATAAATTTTTGAAACAGTGTAACGGTTTGAAAGAAATTTTGCAAAAAAAATATATAAAAGTAACAATTTAAAAAATGTCTTTGGTGTAAAGAACTTTTTTAAGAAAAAGCATTTATTAAAAAATTTCAGTAAGAAAAATGTATCAGGCTCATTTAACATATTTGTATAATATGTATTAACTTCCCGCAATCTAAAAATAGAAAGTTACTGATTTCACCACGAGACCTCAGCTTTAAGAATGTTGAATTCGGGACCACCCTGTTTAAATTCACGGTGAGCTGCCGGGTGTCTAAATTGACTACCTCGACCATGAAACATTATGTTGGTCTCATAACTTTTACAAATATTATCCTATTTTAATGAATTCAAGCTTGATATAAAGCTTAAAGATATACAAAGAAAATAAAATTAGCATCAATAAAATATCTCTAATATATTCCGAGATATTTGGCTTTGAATTTTGATATGCTGGTTTTTGGCATCGACTTTGTTCCCGGTTTCATATATATCTTCAGTAATAGCATAGCCGAAAGTTTCCTAAAAAATATTTAATGCACAGAAATAACTAAATTTCATTTTCTCTAAAAGAATTCAATGAAATAGTAAATATTTTGTCTATGACCGGACCTACAAACGAATTTGTAAATATAGACAAAAATACCTTAACAATTTCATTGAAAAACGTGTTTTTTTTCAGTGAACAAATTGTTTAAATCTATAAATCAATTTGTCTAAAAATATTGACAAATTGTAGACAAAACAATTTACTAAATCAAACAAAAGTATTTACTGGATTTTCTAAAAAATATCAAACAATATTTTTGTCTGAATTTAATAAACAATTAGTCTAAAAATGCTAACAATTATTAAACAAAATTGTTTACCTAATGAAACAAAAATATTTACTGGATTTTTTGTAATATATCAAACAAAATTTTTGTCTGTGTCATCATGATTAGCCTTTAAGCATTTATGAAATTTCACTTTGTTAAATGTGTTCAAACGTGAATGTTTATCTAGGGAATCTAAAGAAATGAATGAGAATTAACACAACGACATTAACGAATTCATTTACTCAAAAATCTTCTGTAAACAAACCTGGTACAATAACATTCCTCTTTCTATGATTGCTGTTGTTTTATTTGCGTGTATGTTGTCATTGGGGTTGTTTTTTTACGACACAGTATTTCTTGTTGTTTTTGGTGTTTGCGTCCTAAATAAGAGTCAAACAAACAATTCATTGATTATGTAAAGAACATTTACTCTACATGAAATTTATTTTTGGACAAACTTTTGTTTTAAAATTTTATGGTGATAATTTCTTCAGTGTGGTTTCTAACAAAATCCTTGATAATAATTTTTTTTCGAATTCCTAATGATTTGTATATTGGTTTATCATTACAACAAGTTATCTTTGTCGATTCCCAGTCACCGAGTTAGAAGCGGTGTTAGGAAGAATTTTCTTTTTGGCGAACTATAGCGATATTTTCTTCTAGGAAAAAGGGTAAAAATTACCCATTTTTCGCAACTTGTTTCTTTTATTACGAAAATTTTTTTATTTATTTTTTTTACACAAAATGTTAATGAAACACAACATAATATAACAGAGAAGTATACACTTGAATATACTATTTTCAAAAAATTTTTTTATTAGCAAAAAAAAATATCGAAAAACGAAATTCTTTAAGAAAAAAGTGGCCTATAGGCGCTGTTAGGGTGCCTAGAAACGTTCAGTTTGTATTGATATGTTCACAACCAAAAATGAATCCCATATGTAAATTTTTAAAAAGTGCCGATACAAGTATGTATTGTTTTGGTGGCCTCTACTAGAATCAATTGTTAGAACCTTGTTATTAAAAAAAAAATTATTTTGTTGCACAGTGTAAAGATTCGCAATTTTTCCAAAAATTAAATGACTGTCCTTCCTTATGAACAAAATTAATATATATCCATAGATTTTCATGAAATAAAGCTTATCTTATTTTAAGTATATCGTCATATAAAATGCAAAAGGGCCTATCAACATTCTTAACAATATTTTAGGAGAGATAAAAAACTTAATAATGAGTTAACTATTGTGATTATAAAAATTATGTTTGCAGCGTATTATCATTAATTCACAATTTATTAGTGATACTACCTAAAAAAATCGTTTTATAATCAAAATAGTTTGTTCTTCATTAAGTTTCTTATGCCTCCCGAAATTTTTTTTAAAAATGTAGATAGGCCCTTTTTCATTTTATATGACGATATGTGACTTTATGATCAGTTAATAAAAATGGTAAACCTTAGCCATTTTTGATTTTTTACTTTATTAAAAAAAAATTAATAAAAATTTCCCAATTTTACATAAAAAAAAATATATTTTTCATCATTGCGGTCCCAATGATTCTGAAAACATTGAGTATATAAAAAAATATTGTTAAAACAGCTTAAATGTAATTTGATACAAGTTTTTTAAAGTTTTTTGTAATAAAATTGGACCATCGTTTCCCAAGTTATGATGATATCAATGAAAAATCCCAAATGTTGGAAAAAAATTAATAAAAACAACGTATGCATAGAATTTTAAATTTCGACTGTTTTTGTAGAAAAAAAGTGAGTATAGGGTTTGAAAGCACTATACAGAAACTCTCTAAAAACAAAAAAAATTTTAATAATCGCAGGAGGAAATTAAAAGCTATGACCGCTTTTTCAATTTTGACTTGGGTTTATATGGAAAAATAAAAAAAATTGTATCTTTTGAAGTAATTTTTTAAAAACCTTTATACATGAACAAAAAGTAGGCTATCTCTTCTTTCAAATAAGACAAATTTTAATAAAATTGCTTAACAATATTAAAAGTTATGGCAATTTCAAATAAGCAAAATACCACATTCTTCGAAAATATAACACGGAAAATTTTTTCACAGAAAATCAGAAATTTGTAAAACCACAATGTTTTTTATATCGTTTCTACCCTTCAGCTGCTGTTAACTTTTTTTTGGCGTCCTAATATTTATAGATAAGTTATATTTAAAATTTTTTTTAAGTAACGTTCAATACATTTTTATACGAATTCAATTTCTTTTGCCGAACACATACTATATTTTGCATTTAAAGCAATTCAGATGTATAATCTTCGATGTAATTTAACATAAACTCTTTAGTTATTCACTAAAAAATTTCAATTAAATAAAAAAAAAATATGGATAACACTCAATACATTTTTTGGATACAAACCATTATTGATTGATGAAAAGTTTTGCAATATAATAATATTTAAGTTCACAAAACTTTAAGATATTTAGAACTCAATTTCAATAATTAAACTGAGTAATGAAGCGTACTAAAAAATTGTAACGCTCAATACACAAGACTGAATTAAATATAAGCAAATACAAATATTCTAAAACCGTTATAAATTTTATTTAGTTTTTTGGAAAAATTCATAGTTTCTTAATGGGGAAAATCAACAGTATGAATTACGAACACGCCATTTTGTATGAAAAGAGGGAAAATATTATTTTTGTTTTTCGTTTTTAAACATACAATGCACAGACAGTCTTACACAAAAAAACGTATGTACATTAATTTATAGTCTATTAAATCATGCTAAATCAGTGTTAATTTTAAAATGTATGCTTTTATATTATGAAATTATTTACGATACTTTCAATGGACACGAAAAAAAGATTTGAAATTAGAATTAGGCGTTTAAAAAATTTTTAACGATTTATTGAACGACCACTTTTTTGTGAATTTTTAATTCCACAAAAATAAAAACAAGTGAAGAAAATTTAAAATTTTTGGGGGCAAAATAGTGTACGTATGAGTAATATGATAGTATATACTATCATATTACTCATACGTATTCAATTTTACCTTAAAAAATTGGTAACTTGCTTGAAGTGGGTTTTTTCGTACAAAATTACAAAATGTTTTCTTTCAAAAACCGCATAAAAAAATTTAAAACAGCAAAAACTTTACGTTATCACGGTTGTTCTTAAGTGAAGCTGTCTTACGAACAATATAAGCCATTTATCATGAACTTTGATGAACAAATGTTGATTTTATTAGCAATTAAGACCCAAATTTACATTCTGTAGTTCATTAATGGCGGTGGTTTAACTAACGATTTTTTATATCTGTAAATAACATTGGTTAAACCACCATCAGTAGTTAACTAAAGACTGTGGATTTGAGCCTAAGTATCTGGCTGTATTTACTTAATTGCTAATGAAATCAAAATTTATCCATCGATTTACATGATTTATATCTGTTTTTGCTCGTAAGACACATGTACTTAAGAACAGCATTTAAAAGGTAAAGTTACTGCAATTTAAAAATTTTTATGAGTTTTAAAAACAAAATTGTTTTTTGCAATATTACATGAAAAATTACTTTTTTCGATACTAATTTGTGAATAACTCCAAAAATGTTGATTAAAACAATAAAAATAAAATATACGAGTCTTAAGAAATGTTAAATATAATTTTGACATGCATATCTTGGAGTTTTGTTGATCGAAATCGGGCATACCTTTCTCGAGTCAGGGTGAAATATAGTGAAGTACCTAGTGGCAAAAATGTATATGTGATGAAACACACTGAAAACGGATATTGAGTTAGTGCATTAAGCTCTTTATTATTCACATATTTTGATTTAAAGGACATTTTCTTTACAGCCCATTCAACGACTAAACCGGTTGTAACAAAATTTCCAGTTTTCAAAATTGAAATGATATTTCATAATTTTTTTTATGTTCTCCACACTGTTCGACTTATTGCTTTGCTTTTAAAATTTTTACCACATAATGTACATAAACATTCGTTATGTTGATTTTCGTTTCTATTTTCCTAAGGAAAAACAAGAAAAAAGAAGGAAAAAAACTTAAATGCTTTTGTAAAATAAAACCCCACCTGAATTGCTTAAATATTTATAACAATTTAAAATAGAAAACTAACATGGAAATGCAATTTAAAGTTTTGAATTATATTTATGCGTAGTTTTGTTAAGTTTTGAATTATTATGCATTTGAAAAATATAATAATAAGTTTATGTTTGTCTTTCTCTCTCTCTCTCTCTCTCTCTTTTTATCTCTTGCAGCCCTCTCATTATGTCACCATAACCACACCGCACGACCAAATCGATGCTGCCGATAAGGCTGAAAAAACGGCCCGCATCAAACAATTAGTGGGCCAGTTGCAGAATAATCTTTGCAACGTTTCGGTTATGAGTGATCCTGATTTGGATTCTCTGTCAAATATGGATCCGAATTCATTGGTGGATATAACTGGCAAAGATTTTATGGAACAGCTAAAGGATTCAGGCAGGTTAGGGGGAGAGGCACAGATGTGGACGTGGTTATCATCCCCCGTTTTGATAACTATCACACATCTCTGTCTCAATGTTGTTTATTCTTACTATCATTGTTATTGTTGACTTTTAATTAATTAATTTAATTTTTTAAGAAATTTATTATTCGACATATTGTCATAATTTTATTTTAAATGAAATTTATTTGCTGGTGTTTAAGCATTGTCTATATATGCAACATTTCATTGGTGCTTTACCAAATCGTCAGTAGACTTCAAACACAATTTTGAACAGTTCAAACCCTTTATCAAATGGTTTTAAAAGTTTGTGCATAAGATAAAGGGTTTGAACTGTTCAAAATTGTGTTTGAAGTCTACTGACGATTTGGTAAAGCCCCAATGAAATGTTGCGTATAGACAATGCTTAAACACCAGCAAATACATTTAATTTATTTAAATTTTTATTTTTACTTTTTTTGGTTTCAGTTGAACATTTATTTTTGGTTTCTTCTGTATGGGTAACTTTCTGAGAATTGGATTTTCAGGAAAATATTATGATATTTTTTTAAGTTTTTGTTTGAAAAAAAAAAAAAGAATTGTTATACAGATTTGTTAAACTTTACTGGCCTCCTGAAAGTAGGCAGTAAAAAATTAATATTTGGATTTAGAAACAAAAAAACTACCCTAAAACAGTTTGAGGGCAATAAGTTAAGATTAAAGCGTTTCGTACGCCCACCAAAGTTTGAGTTATTTGGGCCACTGATCTCAAATCTACACTCCAATTTTTTTTATCAGCCCTAGTTTTCGAGATATAACGTTATGTCAAAAATTAATGCACTTGTACGACATATATTAGGATAACTGGAGAAGTGTTTGCCCTATTCAGTAAAAAAGAAAAACCGAAGTTCGATAACAAAATTATATTTAGGCCGACCGAATATTGTTTTCAAATCTGTCCATTATGTTCAGAGATATCGTAAACGTTTCACACCAAAAATTAAATATTTCATAAACAATTTTAAAAGAGTTCTTTTACTAAATTGTGAATAAAATCAAAAGTTGTGTACCAATTTCAACAAAAAGGGGCTAATTTCCTTTCAAATATATTAAGCTACATGATAATAGAAAGTAAATGAAATCGTTACTGTTTTTTATTTTTCCGTGAATTTTTAAATCCAAAAAATTTTTTTTATATATTTTATGAGATTTGTAATTTTTAGGTTTGAGCTCTTACGATATCTCTAAAAATAATAAGCAGATTAAGAAACAATGCTCACTCGGCTTGAAGATAATTTTGTTGTCGAATTTAGCTTTTTCTGTTTTACTAAACAGGACAAACCCGTCTCCAGTTATCTTAATACACACATACATATATGTCGTGCAATTGCCTTCATTTTCGACATAACGGTATATCTCGAAAACTAGAGCTGATAAAAAATTGGATGTCCAAAGAACTAAAGAAATAACCTCAAGTTTTAGAGAACGAAGAAGTTTACCGAAAATATTTAAATTTATGGGCTTTTTTTTGTTATTTTAATAATTATGGCCTATTCGATATGTTGCTGTTTATTGTCTTAAATATGCGATTTAGATAAAAGTCGTTAAGGCAAAAGCTTCTACAAACTTCACAGACAACAACTTTCTATCAGCATTTTTTTGTTGAAAATACTGTATTTATTAAGTTATATGACAGAAGAGACAGAAAAAGAGCATTTGCTCAAACTTTGGTGGGCTTGCGACACGCCTTAATCTCAACTGATTGGCATGGATATTTTTTAGGGTAGTTTTTTATAAATGCCCATCGATTTGGGGTATAAGATTTGAAGAAATCCGAATTCAAATTTTTTACTCCACTCTGTTGCAGCATATTAAGATTTTTCGGCCTCCTAAATGTATGCTTTAAAACGAAAATTTTATTTATTATAGTTTATTGTGAGCGCATTGATATATTTGTTTAGTTTTCGCAGAGAAAGCTAAGAGGAAATGACTTTATGTTTGGTAATTGTGTATCCACTACATAAATTGATCAGTAAAAAACTAACAATTTTCTACTGTCATCTGTCAAAAGTTGCATTGTGCTTAAGGAGTCCTTTAATAAATGTATATATCCGTTTGTAATCGTTTAGTATCTTTAGAAAATTAAAACCGAAAATTTTCTTTGCAATCAAACCACTTTTAAATTTTAAAATGGAAATGCCCAAGACATTTTGCTTAAACTTCATTTGCAGTAATCACGAAAAAATTTGCATACTTTTGGGAGCGTCAAATAAATATTTGTCAATAAACTTGGCATCTTAATAATAAGCTTGATATTAGCTTATATTGCAAAATAAAGGTAAAGCAAACGCCTCAAGGTATAAAAACTTCATGAATGTAAAATTGAAATGCAAAATAAACGGAGTTTGAAGTCGGTAGAACAAAAAAGATCGAAATACAAGTACGGCTTCAAAAGCAATCCGATCGGAATGTGTGACATTCCTGTAAATTTTTCTCTTAAATAAATCGTTATTTTGAGTCAATCAAATCAATAACAACTGATTTGTTTCTACAGATTTTGTTTGCTCCTGAAAATATGCTTAATATAAAATTAAATTTACCTTTTACTACCAGCAAATAGCATTAATTTCAACTGCAACACTTTGTTTAAAAATGCCATTTGTGAAACATTAATTAAATGTTTGCCAAAGAAGAAATAAAATTAAAATAATTGTTTCAATTTAGTCTATTAAGAAAAAGGTTGCTCCATCATTTATTCCACCTTTGCCTCTCTGGCGCCTAAAAGGATATTCCAACTATTTTTCGTGAAATTTTCATGTACAAAATGTGTTGATGTTGGCAAAAATACGTTAAAGAAAAACGACTACACAAGAAAAAAAAAAACACAACAATTATCACAGAAAATGCAGAACGCCCTAACTAACATTTTAGACGTTTTACAAGAGAAGCATAAAACTTGTTTAAATGAAAAATATATTGACAATAAGTGCAAAATTTTACAATATAAATAAAAAAGTACCAACAAATTTATATATTCGTTGTAACATTTTGCACTAATATGTCAATATATATTTCATTTAAATAAGTTTTATGCTTCTCTTGTAAAACTTTTAAAATGTTAGATAGGGCTTTTTGCATTTTGTGCGACAAAATATTTTATGTATGAGTGTTTTGCTGTGTATGTGTTAAGTCT
This sequence comes from Panzeria rudis, assembly GCA_956483635.1. Classification (NCBI taxonomy): domain Eukaryota; kingdom Metazoa; phylum Arthropoda; class Insecta; order Diptera; family Tachinidae; genus Panzeria; species Panzeria rudis. The sequence goes on along the minus strand of OY101450.1, from coordinate 21,230,652 downwards.
CCATTTCCATTTAACATTTTTATATAAAAAAAAACAAAATTACAAAAAATGTTGCTGTTCACCGGAAAACAGTTGTAAACATATTAATGCTATAATTTTGTTTTTGTGCTGAATGGCTTCAAATGAAACAGTTAAATATTTCACTTCCGTTGCAATTAAAATATTTTGTTGTTGTTTTTGGTAGTTGGACAAGACACACTACACTTGGCTTTTATGACATCAAATAATTCATTTGTAAGGGGTAGTCATGGCCAGCATTTGTAGTAAATAATATCTTATTATTCCGAAGACTTAAGTTTGTTTCCTGACATTCAGAAAGAATTAGACATAATCAATATTACTATATAATTAACAAATTTTCATTTATTTCTCTTAAAAAACGTTTTCGAGATAATCGCGAAAAAAGTATTTATGCAGTTTTTTTAGCTATTTCCCACAATCTTGAGAACTGTTCATCTGAATAGGGAGCAAATTTCTCCACCGATTTTGGAAAAAAAGGTTTTGAGGCCAAAATGCAAGAAAAACCTTTCAAACAAAAAAAATTATTTTGAAATCGGTTGACAAATGACAGAGTTATGAATGGGAGGAGTAAATTTTCCCCTCCGATCTTCGAAAAAAAATAATGGGACACATTGCGGGCAAACCCTTTCAAACAAAAAAAAAATTTTGAAAATCAAATGACAGAGTATGCCTATATCAGCATAAAATAAATAAATTAAGTAAAGTGCGACTTTGGGTCGCACACGAAGGGCTCCGTACGAATACACATCGTTTTTGCCCCTTTCTTCATTTTGGCAGTTTTTTCGTTGTGCTTTTTTGTTTGATTTTTTTTTGTAAGTATTTTCCGTCGTTTTGGGCGATTTTTTTTGGTTTTTGGCTCTTTTTTAATTTTTGTGATTTTTTCGTGTTTTTTTGCGATTTTTTCTTTTTTGCAATTTTTTTGCCGATTTTTTAGCTTTGACGATTTTTTGGTATTGGCGTTTTTTTTTGCTTTTTGACGATATTTTTAGTTTTAGCGATTTATTTTAGTTTCGGCGCTTTTATCAGTTTTGGCGCTTTTTTCGGTTTTGGGGACTTTTTTTCGGTGTTTGGTGATTTTTTTAGTTTTAGCGATTTTTTTTATTATGACACTTTTTTTGGCGGTTTTTGCAATTTTGTTGTTGTTTTTTTTTGCCGATTTTTTTAGTTCTGGCGTTTTTTTGGTTTTGGCTTTTTTTCGCTTCTTGGCGATATATTTAGTTTTAGCGATTTATTTTAGTTTTGGCGCTTTTTTAATTTTTATCGCTTTTTTCGGTTTTGGTGATTTTTTCGGTTTTTTGCGATTTTTTTAGTTTAGTAATTTTTTTACAGTTGTTTTTTCGTTTTGCCGATTTTTTTTGGGTTTTTTGCGGTTTTTTTATTTTCGGCGCTTTTTTTGGTTTTGGCGCTTTTTTCATTTTTGGCTTTTTCTTCGTTTTTGATGATATATTTAGTTTTATCGATTTTTTATGTTATAGTGTTTTTTTTTCGTTTTGACGACTTTTTTCGGTTTTTGGTTTTATTTAGTTTTTTGGTGATCTTTTTAGTTTTGGTGATATTTTGCGTTTTAGCGATTTTGTTTTAATTTCGGTGGTGTTTTTCCTTAAGCGCTTTTTTCATTTTTGCGAGTTTTCGTTTTGACATTTTTTAATATTGGAATTTTTTAGTTTTAGCGTTTTTGAAAATTTCAAGAGTGTACCTCTTACGGTTTCCAAGATACAGCATATTGTCTAAATTGCATTGTAAAATTATATTAACTGATAGAACACCCTCTAATTTTTATTGTTTTAAATATCAGTGTTAATTGGTGTAGTCTATTCTACAGACTACTCCAATTAACACTAACTTTGAAAATTTAAAGTGTCTATATATAAATAAGTGTCTGTATATTACATTAGTATTTCAACATGTTTCGATGCTCGCTTTAGAACACCCTTTAATTTTTAGCTGTCACATATTTTGTGGAAATTTCAGGTCCGTAGCTCTTATGGTTCCCTAGAAAACAGCCTGTGACAGACAGACAGACTGATTGACAGACGCACAGACAGACACACAGATAGACAGACACACAGACAGACAGACAGCCAGACAGGTAGACAGACATACAGATAGACAGACAGCGTAGCGAAAAGAATAGGGTTCCTTGACACTTTTGGTGTGCGGAACCCTAAAAAACATACACGAATTGATAATCTCCTTCTTTTTTGAAGTCGGTTAAAAAGTATTGAACGTTATTTAAAAAAATTCTTATACTTTCTAAATATTTGAAATTTTTTTCAATCTTTATTTTTTGTTATTTGCAGCTTTGTGTACTGAAGTCTTAATTACAGTGTGTTTGTGATTGTAACTATTCTAAAAGTTTCTGAATTCATAGAATATTATTATAGTGACATGGATTTACTCTATAATAATATTTAATGATTTTAGAATGTTTTAGAATAGTTACAATCACAAACATAGTTTAAGAAAGAATAACGTTCAATAGACAAAGCTCCAAATAACAACAAAAGATTGAAAAAAAATTTCAAATATTTTGAATTTATAAGAATTTTTAAGTAACGTTCAATACTTTTTTGTATGAACTTATTTTTTATTTGCCAAACTCACACTACGCACACAAATTGAATTGGAGATACTTCGATGAGTTTTGGCAACTACTCTACAATTATACATAGCAAAATTTTAGGTAATTAAAAAAAAACTATGGGTAACGTTCAACACATTGTTTAGTATACAAACCATGATCGATTGAAAACATATTTTTCAGTATAATAGTATTTGATAAATAAAAAAAAATTTTAAATTGTTATCAATCACAGACTCATTCGAAGAAAAAGTGACGTTCAGTGCGCCAAGCTATAGACAACTATAAATGATTGAAAATGTATACTGCGTATTTTTTCGCAAAATCTTTTGAAACCAGTGGCGAAAGACATGACATATAGATGAGCTTTGACAAGATAATGTTATGGTTTCCGAAAACAACGTTGTTATGTGCTACCGTGTAGTTTGTTTAAATAATTAATGTTAATTTTTCCTTTGATACTTGGAAAATTTACTCATGTCTAATTCTTTCTAACTAAAAATGCTAAGAACTTTAGACTAATAAATATCACTTTGGATTGAAGCAGCATTTCCTTTTGACGAGTCATTTTTGTTTTTTTTTTTAACACATGATTCACAGTATTACACTAAAAGAAATATATTATTTCATTTATAGCATTTCGAGTCACACTAAAGTTGATATCATTCCCAAATTTAAGCGTTTTCAGTGTAAACATTTTCACTATACTTTCAATGGGCATGAACAACGCATTCGACATCAGAATTCTCCATATAAATTTTTTCCTTGTAATAAACCAAATTCTCAGAGGGTGTCCACAACTCGTTATTTATCACATTATATATAAGTTTTCTATAAAACATAAATAAATATTATATGCCATTTATAGCATGCTGTTATTTGTTACAGTTTTTTTTTTGTACAGGAAAAAACCTTTTGAGTGGAAAACAGCAAGATGTGTATTGACATCTGTTGTATGTAGATGTTATTTATTCATGGCAAATCGCAATGATTTGTAAAGAAAATATATGGTTTAAAATTATTTGTTAAAATAAAAAATACAACAAAATAATAACTTTAATTAAGTCAAAAATCGATGCTGGGCCAGCAAATCAAGTCATTTTTTAAACAATTTTCAGCAAGAGGATAATTAAGTTTTTTTTTTATGACAATTCTCAATATTTTTTGGGATTAAGCAATTACTATGCATTTCCTATTCATTTTAAATGTGTTTTTAAAAAGAAGCAAATCAAAAGTATGCTCCTGTACGTGCATGAAGTTATCCGAAAAAATGGGAGCTTACCTATAAGCAGGTTTGTAAGGGAGAAAATCAATGCTTACAAACTTGCTTACAAGAGGCATGGTTTTTATATGGAGAACTCCCACTTGAAAGCACAATAGCTTTACAAATAAATATTTTCTTAATGATTCGAAAGTCTTTCCAAAACCTCGTGCTTCCCTGTATGCGAGAGGTGTAAGCACAATAATCAAGAATGGGCTTACAAAAGCTCAAATTTTTTACTGGGTACCAAAACTTAACAGTAAGCTCTTTTCAATTCAAAATTTGTATTTAACACAACTTTTCAGTAAGTTTGTGTAACTTTGTGCACTTACATGTACAGACTGCATGATGGCTGAAACGTTCAACAAAAAGCTTTCAAGATTAACAAGCATTTTTAAAAACAAAATTTTTAGTTCACTGGTGTGTTCTTGTACGTACGTGCACGATGTTACCCCCATTTCGCTAAAAGCGTTTTCATTAGAAAGAGCTTTCGGTTAACTAGGATAAAGCCTGATTATTTTCACTAGAAGGTTTTGCTTTTAAAATTTATTTAATTTAGTTCTAAATTATTTACAAAAATTTCGCTAGAAAATTTCAATATTAATATTTAATATGATTCCGCCTGGTGGCCGAAATTAGTATATTGTGAATATCTAGAGAAAACCCAAGCTTTTCTTTTTACTAAACTTTTTAAAAAGCTTTCGAAGCTTTTAATTTTTTGTAAAGCTTGTGTAAAATTAATCAGTCTGTCCCCGTACGTGCATAAAACTTAACCAAAAGATGTTTTAAATTTAAACAGTCTGTTCCTGTATGTGCACAAAGTTACCCAAAATTACCCAAAAGCTTTTTTAAATACAAATTTTGTATTGAAAAGAGCTTTCGCTTAAGTTTTGGCAACTACGGCTCGAAACAGACTTTAAATTTGGGAAACTTTGTGTACGTAAGGAAACACGCCTAAAATTTGTATTCAAAAAAGCTTTTTGGTAAGTTTGGGTAGCTGCGTGCACGTACGGGAAAGGACTGTATTGAAAGAGCTTTTGGTTAAGCTTAGCTAGATTTGTGCTCGTACGGGAACAGACTGAATAAGCGGTAATATTTCACGAAAAGCTGCTATTGATTTCATTATTATTTTTTTTGATCAGTAAAAGTTTAATCAATTAAGCGAAAAACTTTTAGTTGTATTAAAAGTTTGAGAATGAAAATATTTTGCTGGAAAGCTTTTGTCTTGTTCAATCAAATTTATATTAAATTTTGTTATTTTTTTCATTTTTCGAAGCAGTAAAAGCTTTGCAATCAATGTCCATAATCTTGACTGTTTCCATTTAATTTATTTACTTCTTCTTAGAGCTTTTCATTTAATTTAATAGTAAATATTTTTAGTTTTTCTATTTTTGTTACCAATTAAATTCATTAATATTTAACTTATACGCTCCTCTCTTCTCTGTTTCTTCTCCCAAACCATTAGACCATTGTGTGCAAAGCGAACCGCTGAGGACAGAATTAACCTGTTAAAGCTTTTAAAAGATGGCGCCATATTCTGTTCGGAACGTTATCCTGAGGATGCGGAAGCTATTGATGCTGAAATACGAAGGCAATTGAATGATGAAATACACAATCACAATAACATGCAACAGCAACAGCAAACTAACAATACGAAGACAATCGAACAAGTGCAAACAAACACTGACAAACAACAGCAGCAACAACAAAAACAACAGCAACAACACCAGGAACAAACAATAAAAATTGTTGTTACCGATACAAATTTACAAAGTGACAACAAAACAACAGTAAAAACAGTAACAAATACAGGAAATACAAAAACTGCAGACATATGACTACCGATTTTTGCGAGTATCACTTGAAATTTACAAAATAATTCACGTTTTTGTAAAGAAAAGAGTTAAAGAAAGACACTCAGACATAAATACACACATAGACAAACACACATATGCAAACACACATACGCAAACACACATACATATACTTTTTTTATACAATAATTGGGTGGTATGAGTTTGAATTGAAATATGAGTAGAGTAAATTAAATCTTAACTAATTAAAAATATACAAACAAAATTTGTGTAAAATGAAAAATTAATAGCAAACAAGAAACTTAAATGTCTTTAGATAATAATATTGAATGAATTTAGCACTTTAGTAAATTATAAAAAAAAGAAAAACAAAATTATAGATCAAAATCCAAACAAAATACCACTTAAATGTTTTATAAATTGAAACTAGTTTTAGAATTTAAGGATTAAAAAAAACAGCTTAAATTAACAATAGTGCCCTATTTTTCGTTCGTTATTTGTACCCAAGTTGTTATGAAGTGATGTTAAAAGCGGACAGGTGTAGTTTTTTTTTATTTCGCGCCAGTGCTTGGAATACTAAAAATATTTTAGTGCGAATAATTAATGTTAATTTTCCCTTTTGTTCCTTGGAATATTGATCATGTCTAATTCTTTCTGATTATGGGCATTTTCACAGAAAAGTGTCGTACAGTGGGGTAAAATAAATGGTGATAAATGTGGAACTTCCAATTGGCTGATTGGATTTAGCTGAAACTTGAAACTTCTTTAGAGGAGGAGTAGGGCTTTGTAACGCGTATATGAATGGCCTGCTGGCTTAAGCACGAGAGAAGCTACAGTGGGCCAAACTTGTAACTTTTTTTTATTTGTTATCTGATTTTAAAAATTTGAGCTTAGATAAAAAGTAAAAAGAAATACTGTCTGGAAATGTGTTGCCGTATCTCTAATAGCTTAGAAGATATTTGACTTTAAAGAAAAAAATTTGTTTTTGCCTTGACTTTTTTTAGTTTTTTGCCTATAACTTTAGAGTTCACAGCTGGATTTTAATTTCAAGGGCAGCATTCGATTCTTGGCAAAATTCTAAGTAAAACTAGAGGAAAGCATTTTTTTTATTATCTGTATTCTCGAAGTCGCAAAAAGGCTAAAAAAAACAAAATGTTTAAATTGATCTAAGAAACCATGTTTTTTTTCAAAAAATAAAATATCTTTATTATTTTTAATTTTGTAAAAAACTTTGTTTAACACATTCATTCTTTAATTACATATTGCAAAAGGCAAGACACTGACAATGTGTCTAGCGACAATTATTTTATATATTGAAAAATCGTAAATTTTAACAATAATTTCTATGTTTAAGGGCCTATAAAAAGTTGTGATGATGGCTTTTGAAAATTCCAACTACAACGTTTTATAATGTAAATAGTTCTTAGAATTTTGGCAAAAATTGAAGAGAGAATATCCATAAATGTGGACATACGCACAGATTTCCTGAAAAAAGTAAAACTTTAGGAAAAATAAAGTTTTGCATCATAAAAAATGTGTAGTAAAATAATTTTATTTTCTCCAATTGTTATTTTTGACTTCTATATGAAGCTCTTTAGTACGCCTGAAAGATTTATTCGGATATCTTTTACTGATCTCGAGATATTCCCTATTTTAGAGTATGCAATTCAAAGAATGTATAGAATGTACCTAACTTCTTTTCGTTTATTCACACTACTGTTATAATTTCTAAAACTCTACCTAAACCACATAAAAACAACAAAACTACATTTCTAATGTTATACAATATGCGTGTGTATGCTTTGCATAATAAAAAATTAATCATCGTAATTATGCAATCTCTTTTTCGGTCACGGTAATATATTTCATCATAACTCGCAAACCGTTCGTCCAATTTGAATAAATAAAGTACCAGAATATGCGGAATAGAACTACTTTTAAGTCATTATATATATTATAATTGTTTTATATTCCCAACTATCTTGGTGCTGTTTACAAATTAGCGCCGAAAAATTGTTTTTTTTTTCAGGAAAAATTAAACCATTTTTCGTTTTCAAAAACTCATAAAAAATTAAGGGGTCAAATATGTAAAATTTTCATCATTTATTAGAAAGCTATTTATATTAGTAATAAAGTAAGCTAAAAATCATTAAAATGGATAAACAAATGTACATTTTATTTACAAAAAGTTAAAAGCCTTAGATTGTTTTTTTTAAGTACCAGGTGGTCAAGTTTGGCCCACTGTAGCTCCTCTCATGCTTAAACCAGAAGGCCATCCAGATAAGCGTTATAAAGCCCGACTCCTCCTGTAAACATGTTTCAAGTTTCAGTTAAATTTAATCAGCAGTTTAGAAGCTCCAGATTTATTACCATTTATTTGGTGAAAGTCCCCACTAGAGTGGTCATAAAAAAATAAAATTTAAATTTCTTAAAGTCTCTTACCCCAAATCGATGGATGTTTATAAGAAAATATCCAAAAAAATTTTTCAGGTCAATAAGTTAAGATTAAGGCGTGTCGCACGCCCACCGAAATTTGAGCATACTCGCTTTTTCTGCTTTTATGTCTCATAACTTCATAACTATAGTATTTAGAAAGAAAATTTATGGTAAAAAGTTGTGGTCAGTGAAGTTTCCAACAGCTTTTGCCTTACTGACTTTTATCTAAATCGCATACTTAACAAAATAAAGAGAAAAATATCGAAAAACCCATAACTAATAAAATAACAAAAAACAAAAAAAAAACATTATTGAACAAATTTCGTTAAATTTTCATTCCATAGATATGATAGTTATTTCTTTGGTTGTTTGGGCCGCTGAACAGAAATCTGCACTAACATTTTTTTTATCAGCTCTAGTTTTCGAGATATACCTTTATGTAAAAAATTACAGCACTTGCACGACATATATTAGCATAACAGGAGAAGAGTTTGCACTATTTGGTAAAAATGAAAAATCAAAATTTAACAACAAAATTGGCTTTAAGCCGAGCAAATACTATTTTCAAATCCTCCTATTAGTTTCAGAGATATAGTAAAAGTTTTAGTCTGAAAATTAAAAATTTTATAAAAAAATATAAATTTTTTTTAAATGCATAAAATAAAAAATAAATTTAAAAAATCCAAAAAAACCGACTATATAAAAAAAACTAAAAGAAAAAAAAACAAGTCCAGTGTGTGGAACATAGCGACTTTTACATCCGCGGGCCATTATTGGGAAGATTTGAAGAGATTGAGACTTATTTTTTTTCTTTTAGTTTTTTATACAGCCGGTTTTTTTTGATTTTTTAAATTTATTTTTTTTCTTTTTGCTTTCGTACACAGACAGCTTGGTTTTAGATTTTTTGGTTAAAAGCTCACTTTTTACGCAATTAGGTTTTTTTTTTTGCTGTTACACAACTTCAAACCGTCACAGATCCTAAATGGTCATTCGAAATGAAAAACGACAATAGAAACCTAAAGATTATTTTCAAATACCTGTCAAATGACACCCATTTTAATATAGTTCACCGACTTTTTATTGTTTTCATATTCACAAAATGGCGACTGTTGGCCGCCATATTAAATTTTGACTACTCTCATATTTTTAGTGGCCCTCGCAGGATTAAGACAAATCGATTGATGTAAGAATAATCAAAATCGGCATACACGTTCGGCTTATATAGTGCCGCAAAGGAACACACATACATACATTCATACTAAAGAGCTGTATGAACAAAAGAAAAAAACAGGTTTGAAGATGATCGGCTTGTTTTTTTTTGTATCATACTCGACTCTATTCATTGTATTGAAGCAACGATGAGTAAACATGTATGAACAAACACTAGCGAGCAGGTGTGAGCTTGAACATGAACATAAACTAGCATGTGAACACAATAATAATAACTATGAGCAAATACAAACACGATGACATGTTCGAAGAATTAAATGCAAATACGGGAAAATAAGGGATTTTTATTAACAAAATGAAAACATTGAGCCTGATTACCGTTCTCGAATCGACTCGAGAATTTGTAATAGATTAAAGAAAAATACAAAATTTTTCTTTAATCTATTACCAACTCTCGAGTCGAATCGAGAACCGTAATAAGGCCCATTCTCTTCACTTTAGGCAGCATATACATCAATGAAATGTAAAAAATAAAATATTAATCCAAAACTTATTGCAAATGGAATAACTTGTACAATTCTTGGTTCGAACACAACCATACCCACGAGCACAGAGGCACATGCTCATGAGCACAAAAACCACATTTAGTTAATAAGAAACTGAGTTCATGATTTGATGGTATAAACAACCTTTTGCTTGCTGACGTCGTAGTGAAATCAAACATTTGGTCAGTAAATTGCATTGTGTTCGAACATAGTCATTTTATAATGAACACTTGAGAATTCTCATGTATAAAGCAAGATCATACAGCTCTTTAATACATACATACATACATACATACATACATACATACATACATACATACATACATACATACATACATACATACATATATACGATTTGATAGTGGTAGGGAGTATTTAGAAGTAGTCTTAGGGTGTAGTATTAGGCCGGACAACATCGTTCCAATCATGTTGGAATCTTTGTATAACTGGACGTATGTATGTAAATTTGTGAAATTGGTTCTATTGGAACTTCGTAGGTTAGCAGAGATTCGCAGAAGAATCCATGTAGTTTAGATTTAGGGTCTAGGACCTTTCCCACCCCGTGACGTAGAGCCTTGCGGTAGTACTACGGGGAGCATTTGGGTCAGTGTGAAGGGGTTTTTTTTAGCGTGTTAAAATCTCGCACTCCTGGCAAACACCACTACTGCCAGAGTCTTTCGATGATTTTCATCACACGAATAAAAAAAAAAATACATGCATACATACATAGATACATACATACATACACAATACCCTTCTTTGCGTCGCGCAGTCGGGTAAAAATAAAAATACACCAATGGTCCCATTTCTGGTATCCTATAACTTAATATGTTCCTAAGGGAATGAGGGCTTTTTCGTTGAAATTGCTGCATAACTTTTGTTTTTACTCACAATTTAGTGTGAGAACTTTTTAAACTTTTAAAATGTTTAATTTTGAGGCTTAAACTTTTACGATATCTCTAAAACTAATGGGCAGATTTAGAAATAATTTTCGCTCGGCTTAAAGATAATTTTGTTGTCGAATTTGGGTTTTTCTAATTTACTGAATAGGTCAACCCTTCTCCAGCAATGCTAATATATGTCGCGCAATGTGCTTTAATTTTTGACATAATAGTATATGTATCTCGAAGACTAGAGCTGAAAAAAATTGGAGTGCACGTTTTAGTTCGGCGGCCAAAACTACTAAAGAAACAGCGTTCAGTTCCAGGGAACGGAATTTTATTTTAATCATTTTGAACTTTTAATTGTTATGGGATTTTTTTCGATATTGCTGTTTATTTTGTTAAATATGAGCTTTAGATAAAAGTTGGTAAGGCAAAAGTTGTAGAAAACTTTACTGGCAACAACTTTTTAGAAGAAAATTATCTTCTAAATACTATATTTATTAAGGTATGAGACATGAAACACGGAAAAGGAGTATGTGCTCATATATTGGTGGGCACCTGAATCTTAACTGATTGGCCTGAACATTTTTTTTAGTTTAGTTTTTTTATAAATATCCATCGATTTGGGGTATGAGACTTGAAGAAATCCAAATTATATCTTTTTATGACATTTCCAATGATTTCTTACAAGTTTTGTTCAATAATAGGCCTGCATTGGACAAAAGTTTTGCTAATACAAAAAGGACTTAGAAAAAAAATTAAAATTAATTTATAGTTTTATTACCAATTTTACTAAAAACCATAAGCATTTAAAATGAAATAAAAAAAATACATGATGCATACATTAGTATTAAGAGCATAGAAAATACAATAACATACTGCATACATATAAACCTGCATACATACAGACATACATACATATATAAATTTATTAAGGGCATTCACGGTCAGAGGATAGTAAAGAAAAAAAGGGAAAACATTGAACGGAAATAGAAAATCAAATAAGAAATGGGCAATTTTCCCACATAAATAAAAAAAAATTTTAAATCTGTTCTTACCCTTAATCTCATACATATATTTAGCGTACCTACGTACATATATACATACATACATACATACATACATACATACATACATACTTACTTACATAAAACCTTTTATCAAATTTACGATAAACTTAATCATTAATCACAACATTTAACAACTCTTGCATTAAAGACAAAAAAGAAAGAAAAAACAGCCATTAAATTTTAGCATACTCGTCAATAAAATTACATAATAAATAAAGTAGGGTTAAGGTATCTCTGTAAACGATGGTTAACGTAATGTTATGGACAAACAAAACAAAAAAAAAACATATAAAAAACAAAATAACGAATTATTAAAGGAAAAATAAAATACAAAATGACTTGTAATTGATAGTAGCATTAAAAGCAGTAAACTTAATTAAACTAATAAAATAAAAAACGGTATACATGAGAAATTTTTCCAATAATACAATTAAAAATATTAAAAAAATAAAACTTTTATAAAAACATATAAATATAATAATTATACAAGATAAAGAGCAATTAAAAAAGTGAATAATTAAAGAGAGGAAAAAAGAAAAGAAAAAAGGGAAAGTAAGAGTTATACTGAAAATAGAAAATATTAAGGCAACTTATAACACACTGTAGCTAACAGAAGAACTCTACTTGAATGATATCTAACTGAAGTTCCAGACAACTTTTTGGCTAATCTTGGAGTGACAAAAAGAAATTTGCTCTAATAACACTGGTCTGCAAGAAAAATGTCCTTAGAAATTCATTTTCAGTTGTTTTTCTATCATGTAACAAATTTTTTTTTAATGGGCCTGACTAATGTTTCCACTAGCTATATCAGTATATTTTACGCTAACTCGAGAACGCAATGCCCGATTTCAATCGTTAAAATGGCAAAATATACACGAAAAAATTACCTTATAACTAGTTTTTTTAAAATATGATCAACACTTTCGAAGTTATTAAAAAACCTAGCATCAGAAAAAATTTCCTTTTTTGCAAAATAAGAAAAAAATGTTCTTTCTAAAATTTCATAAAAAAATTAACAAGTGAAAAAACTTTACCTTTTAACTTTTAATCTTAAAGATAGGAGTCTCACGAACAAAATAACCCATAAAGCATAAAAATCGGTAAATAAATGTTGATTTTATAAGAAATTAAGTAAAAACACCCAGTCATTTTAAAGGTACTTTCGCTAACACTATGCAACAAAATGAAACTTTTGTCCTGATCTTTGTTTACCACTATATTTTTTTGAGTTGTTATGCCCCTCGAACTAAAAAAACAGTTGAAATTTCAAATTCTGTGGATACGTTTGTTTTTCAATGTTTGGGATTTTCAACAGGCTGCTGTACCGATTTCATTGTAACTTGTGAACATGCAGTCCAATTTTATTACAAAAAAAAAAAACACAGAAAAACTTGAAATAAAATTACCTTTAAGCTTTTCAAAGCACATAATTTTTTCATATATACTATATAGTTTGCGACTTATTCAGATCGCAATGATGAAAAATATATATTTTTTATGCAAAATTGGAAAATTTTAATTTTTTTTAAATTTATAAAAAATAGAAAATGGCAAAAACTTAACATTTTTATTAACTGATCAGAAAGCTAAATATACTACAAATAAAATAAGCTTTATTTCATAAAAATCAATGAATAAATATTGATTTTATTTACAATAAAGTAAAATTACCTGATTTTTGCAAAAACTAGAGTTTTGCAGACATTGTTCCACCAATTTTATCATAACTTGGAAAAGGCTTATCCAATTTTCTTACAAAAAACATTAAAAAACTTGGAATAAAATTACCTTCAAGTCGTTGATAGACACGTTTTTTATATACTCTATACTTTCCGAATTATTCAGACCACAATGATGAAAAATATACTTTTTTTATGGAAAATTGGAAAATTTTTATTAAAAAAAGAAAATATAAAAAATCTAAAATGGCAAAAACTTGCCAATTTTATTAACAAATCCACTTATATTACAAATCAAATAAGCTTTATGTCATGAAAATCGATGGATAATTCTTGATTTTATTCATAATAAATTAAAATCACATAATTTTTGCAAAAATTGCGAATATTTGCACTATAGAACAAAATCAATATTTTTTTAAATAACAATTCTAACGATTGATTCTGGTAAAGGCCACTATAAAAATACATACATGTATCGGTGTTTGTACTTAGACTCGGCATAAAATATCTGGTAGGACTTACGTTTAACACTTTTATGTAAAACACCATAGGGAACATTTTTGTTGAACAAACTAGCCCGCTATAATGACGCTAAAGGGGAGTTTTTTGCCTCTCATTTATTTGGGCGCCAAAAAGACACATACCGCGAAGAGCTAGAGGGTTAATATATATTACAAAAATGTTAAACAGGGCGTTTTACATAAAAGTGTTGAACATTAATTACACATTAAATGTAAGGCCTCCAAGATATCCTATGCCGAGTCATTTTAACTATGTGCAAAAAGGGGGAAACTTAACTCCCCATAATATGAGTCCTAGTTATAAACTTTCAAAACGTCGATATATGTATATATTTTTTTCGTGACCCGTACCAATATCAGCTGTTAGAAACTTGTTATTAAAAAAATTGATTTTGTTGTACGGTGTAAATATTTGAAAATTTTACAAAAATTAATATTTATCTATCGATTTTCAAAGAACAAAGTTTATTTCATTTTAGGTATATGTGGTTTTATGACTACCCAGTAAAAACTTTTGCCATTTTTGTAATCGGTAGTACTTTATTAATGGGTTACGAAGTAATAAGTAGTACTTATTTATCTTATTACTATGCTTCAAGTTAGAACTACTACTTAGCTTTTAATAAAATTAGTACGTATTTTTCTCATTATCTGAAAGTAGTTTCAATTTGTTGATATGTATTAATAAAAGAACTAGACAACCACTTTTTAAGTCAACATGTGTTTGTATATGAAAACAAATTTTTGTCGCTTAGACTTATAAGTCAACAATAGCTGAGTGCGTAAAGTTCTTGTCTTCATATCTGAAAGAGCACAGCATATCTTAAAGAGCACAGGTTCGTATCCCAGATGGGTCAAAAATAAAAAATCGAAAAAAATTAACTAAATATAAATAAGATATATTGTGTGTAAAAACTTTTTTAATATAAATTTGTTTATTTGACTACTTATTGTTTAGCTTCAAGTAAGCCAAATAATAACTAGTTAATTGCTGCGACAATGTAAATAAATTTTTGAGGGGTACCCCTTATTTTTTGGACTTCTCAAACAAAAATAATTAGTTATCGAGTCAAATTGTAAATAGTTACGGCTTAAATTCCCATATACATTTTTGCCTAACAGTAAGCAAAGTTTTTGCTCAACAATAGCTGAGTGGGTAAAGTTCTTGTCTTCATATCTGAACGAGCACAGATTCGTATCCCAGCTGGGTCAAAAAGATGAAATAAAATTGAAAACATATACATAAATGAAACATAATGCTTATAAACTTTTTTTTAATTTTAATTTGTTTATTTGACTACTTATTTTTTAGCTTCAAGTAAGCCAAATAATAACTAGTTAATTGCTTTGACAATGTAAATACATTTGTAAGGGGACTGAAATCGTCATATAACTGTTTGCCTACCAGTAAGTAAAGTTTTTGCTGGGTATAGTTAATAAAAATGGCAAGTTTTTGCATAAAAAAAATTAAAAATATTCAATTTTGCTTAAAAAACATATTTTTCATCATTGCGGCCTGAATAATTGCAAAACTGTAAGTTATTAAAAAAATAATATTCAGGCAGCTTAAAGCCAGTTTTGTTTAAAGCATTTTAGTGGTTTTTTCAATGATATTTGACGCTGGTTTCCCAAGTTGCGATATAATCGGTGGAACAGCCTCTTCAAAACTCGATTTTTTGCAAAAATCAGGTAATTTTACTTTATTGTGAATAAAATCAATATTTATCAATCGATTATCATAAAATAAAGCTTATTTTATTTCTAGTATATGGAACTTTATGATCAAATAATAAAATAGTAACATTTTGCCATTTATGTTTTTTATAAAATTTTACAAAATAAAATTTTTTTTGGCGTGAGTTCGGTTTTAATTAAAATTTTTAATTAAATTATATTTTTATTTAGAGTTAAATGTGAAGCATATAGACAAAGAAAATTTTGACTGCGCGGAGGGTTGAACTGATGTTTCTATAGCTCACACTAATCTCATCAGATTTCTTTACCGGTTAAATCCCTCCACCAAAGTCGGACGTTTGCAGTCTAGAGTTGAATATCATCTACTTCTAAACAATTTATACTGCCAGTCTTAGAGTCGAGTGTTCTAAGGGGTAAAGAGCTCTGATGAGATTAGAGGGAGCTATCGAAACGTTAGTTCAACCTTCCGCGCAGTCAAAAATTTCTTTGTCTACATGCTTGACATTTATCTCTAAATAAAAATATAATTTAATGGAAAAATCTAATTGAAACGCAACTCAAGCCAAAATTAATTAAGTTTCTTTGGATATAAAACCATACAGTTCACATGAACTCATAACTTAAAAATAAAATTTTTTCAATTTTGCTTCAAAAGTATATATTTTTTCTCACTGCGGTCTAAGTAATTCCGAAACCATTGAGTATATAAAAAATATGTTAAAACAGCTTAAAGGTAATTTTATTTCAAGTTTCATAGTGGTTTATGTTTTAAAATTGGACTGCTCATTTGCAAGTTATGATTAAATCAGTAGGGCGGGCAGAAGTCTTCAAAAGTCCCAAATGTTAGAAAAAAATTAATAAAAAAAATTATCCATAGAATTTTAAATTTCGACTGTTTTTGTAGTTAGGGGACCATATGACATCAAAAAAATATAGTACTCCTAGAGATAGGGAAGTGAATAAATAATCGATTTTTATTTTAATCGATTATTTTTTTTTTTCATTGTCGATTTTTTGTAATCGATTTTATTAAAGGTAAATATCGATTTTTAATAGACCGATTATAAGAATTACCCATTTTAAATAAATTTTTTTAAATAGTGCCATTTGTGCGATGGATAAAAAAATGGGTAAGTTTACTGTACAAGTCGATAAAAAAAAATCAGCGCCATCTGTACGGACTAATATATAATTAGTTGTCAAGGCGAATTCAGTACCAGGTAAACTCGTCATTAAAACAAGTACAACAACAATAAACAATATGCAGTTCGGCCATTTTGAATAAACCTAATCTGTCAAAAACAGCTGACCAAAACAGGGATGGGAAAGTTGGTACAATTGACCACATTTGGTACACTTCGGATTTTAAAAGTACAATGTTACACCAATGGCTTATTTTTAGTACAATTAATAATATTTAAATTTTTTTTAGAGAACCTCATTATTGCAGTTCTTTTATTGTGATAAAATATTTCATCCTTTTCGTCCGCTCGTTCATATGCCACTTTTATCTGAATTAAATTTAAATTTTGCGAAGTATTAAAAACATAGTTACGCTTAAAAGTGTTCAAATAAGGCTAGCTCACAAAACGTCTCTACAATAGGTCCGTTTGTTTATTTGTACAGTAAAATGCAGAAAATGAGTATGTAATTACTGAGTAAACTGAAAAATTTACTCAAAAAAAATCGATTTAAATCGATTTATCTCTGCACAAAAAAAATCGATCATTGAGAATCGTTTTTTCCGACTCGAGGTCACATCCCTACCTATAGATTTTTCTTGTTGCATAGTGTTATTAAATCCTAAGGATAAGTGTCTCACAAACAAAATAAGCCATATATCATGAAAATCGATAGATAAATATTGATTTGATTAGAAATTAGGTAAATACACCCAGTCATTTCTAAAATATTTTCAGTAATAAATTTATTTTTGGCTTGAAACAAATTTACAACGAAAGTACCTTTTAAGTGTCTGGCTACATTTACTTAATTGCTTATAAAATCGACATTTATGTATCGATTTTCATCACATATGGCTTATTTTGTTCGCCAGAGATTTACCCCTAAGAAGAATAGTGTAAAATTAACGTTTTTCAAGTTTAAAGTTTAATATGATTCTTTAGAAATAATTTTTGTTTCAATTTTGCATAAAAAAATCAAATTTTTTCGCGATTTTCCTAGCAACTGACAGCCAGCTAAAAAGTGGATTACAAATAAACTCATGAAGGGTTGTAGCGGCCTTTAAGAACAGCATGTTGTTGCATTCTGCATTAGTGTTCTATGCTATTGGTTTCCTAATGAAATTATAAATTTCAATTAAACGAATTAATTTAATAAGTTAAAAAATTTGAATTTTTCAAAGAAAACATTTTAATTAATTTTCTTTTAATTAATGATATATTTTACTTTTATCAACAATTTGCTACGAACGGTATAAAAATCGTATGAAAAGTCTTGAATATTTCGCAATTGCCTTAATATTTTCCTTATCTTAAACATGTAACTCTAACTTTTCTCTATAATCAATTATCTATTTAATAACACAAGAAATAGGAAACTATGAGAAAAAAAAACGAAGGGAATGTGTGAGGTGGAATGGCTTTGATTCATATGACCCACAAAGGTTCTACTTTAACATGTAACATACCATATACCATACAACTTCCATACACACTAAAACATTAACATTAACATCAATAAACAGCAATAATAATTGCGAAAAACTACCATCAATCAATCAACAAAAACACATTTATCTACATTATCAACATCCTCATCATTTATTTAATTTTTTTTCTCAAACAAATGCAATTAAATGCTGAAAATAAAACCTTCGCAAATGAAAATATTTTGCAAGCAAATAAACGAAAAGTATTTAAAACAATTTTAATGAAATTGTGAACATATTGAAATCAAAATACAGTGAAGGCGAAAATTATAAAGAGGTTGGACCTTGGAAGAATATATAAAATTTTTCTCAAAATTATTTTTCAGCTTTAATTTTTATATTAAGATATTAAAAATTAAGATTTTTGCTTTCTTTTTTAACATTTTTCTTAGAATTTTTTTCCAACTGTACTTATATTTTTTGCCTTTTACTGTTGTTGTTTAAAAACGTAATGATTCGTTTACATTTTCCAAAGCATTTGTTTGTTATGCTAGCAAAAAAATTTAATAATTTGAATTAAAACCATTTAATTGAATTTTAAGTTTTTGTTTGATAACACAGGATAACACAGATATTGTGGCGAAAGAAATTTATAAAAAAAATTTGCATAAATATGTGAAATCAAGTTTATGGCCTGTAAAAATTACATTTCATAAGGAATTAGAGAGGCTGCTTAACCATTGTTAGCATAACTCGAGATGAATCGTTTGTAAGTTAGGCTGATATACACTGAAAAAATTATTTGACATAATTTCAATGACTGACCTTCATTGACATACTTGACTCATTAATTTTCGTCAACAATACGTTGATTCATACGCATATGTTGCACAGTGGTTCCAATTAGAAAAAAGCGTAAAAATGGGAATCTTTGAAACTTGTAATCCGATTACAAAACGATGTATGTGAGAATTATAGAGCAGAATCTAAGCTTTAAGAATGTTGAAATTTGGATCACCCTGTCAAAATTAATAACTCGATCATGAAAAACCTTGCTGGCCTCATAACTTTTACAAATACTATCCGATTTTAATAAATTTAAATTTGTTGTAAAGTTTATGAATAGAGAAAGATAACACACTTTATCCTATTAAAATATCTTTAATATTTTCAAAGATATTTTGCTTTTAATTTAAAACTATTCACAATTACTACTCGGCATAGACAATCTTGCAAGTCTTACGTTTAAGGTATAAGATAAGTTCAGCACTTTTATGTACAACACCACAAACACATTTTTTTTTGGAACATTTTAACCCTTTAACTCTTGGTTGTATGCGTTTGTTTTTGTACATTTCTTAAAAGAGGGGCAAACAACTCCCCTTCAGTGCGATATAGCGGGCAAAATTCTTTTACAAAAATGTTCCTCGCAGTAAGGCTTACAAGATTTTCTGTGCCAAGTACGAATTGTGAAAAAGTACGAAATTAACCCTTAAGCACATTTTAAGTTTTGAATGATTTCTACCGACCAAGTTCAGTTTGGAGCTTCAGTCTCATTAAAGACCTATAGTAGAATTTTATGGTGAGTATTTTTGTAAAACATTTTAGCCCTCTATATGGCCGCTGAAGGGGTGTTTTTTTGCCCCCTTTTTTAAGAAATGTATGAAAAACCCATAAAAGGAAGGGTTAGAGGGATAAAATGTTTCAGAGAAATGTGTCTCGTGGTCTTTTACATAAAATAGCTAAACACATCTTATACCTGAAACGTAAGATTTACAAGATCTCCTATACCGAGTACTAATTGTCAATAAGTATGAAGTTAACCCTTAAACATAAAGCCATGTTACAGAATATCATTCCTCTCGGAAGTGGTTTCAATTCCGTAAGTTGCTTCTTCAGAAAACGAAAAACAAAAATTTTCTTCGTAATGAAACAAACCACTTTTATATTTCAAAGTAGAATTGAAAAACAATTTTCTACTGACTACATTTGCAGTAAATACTAAAAAACGTGCATACTTTTAGGAGCGTCAAATAAATATTTATTCATGAGCTTTCCATGTTAATAAAAAGCTCAATGTGAGCTTTGCATCAAAAAACAAGGTAAACAAACGCCTCAAGGTATAAAAAGTTTATCATTGTAAAAACGAAATAAAAAATAAACGGAATCTAAAGCTCCAAAAATGTACTTTTGCGGAATGACAACTACGGAATCAGAACCAATCTGAACGGAATCTCTGACACGGCTGATAGTTTAAGTTTTCAATGATTTCTGGCGTACAAGTTGAGTGTGGAGCTTAGTTATCTATGAAGACCTACAGTAAAATTATATGGCCAACATTTTTCTAGAACATTTTATTCTCGCACTCTCCCCTTTTTTAGGGGTCTTTTTACGAATTGTTGGAAAAAGCCAAAAAAAGACTATTATGTGGGGGAGTTAGAGGGTTAATATATTCCACAAAAATGTTTGCCTTAATATTTTCTACAGAGTTGCTGAACATACTTTACACCTCAGATGTAAATTACACATACAGCCATGTCACAGAATACCATTCCGATCGGAAGTGGTTTCAATTCCGTAAGTTGCTTTTTCAGAAAACGAAAAACGAAAATTTTTCTTCGTAATCAAACCACTTTTAAATTTCAAAGTAGCATTGAAAAACACTTCTACTGACTTCATTTGCAGTAAATACTAAAAAACTTTCATACTTTTAGGAGCGTCAAATAAATATTTATTCATGAGCTTTCCTTCCATGTTAGTAAAAACCTCAATGTGTGAGCTTTGCATCTAAAAACAAGAGTAAACAAACGCCTCAAGGTATAAAAAGTTTATCATTGTAAAAACGAAATACAAAATAAACGGAATCTAAAGCTCCAAAAATGTACTTTTGCGGAATGACAACTACGGAATCAAAACCAATTTGAACGGAATCTGTGACACGGCTGATAATTTCGTGAGCCGATATGATGCACGAACAGGCCAAAAGTGGGTAACTTTAACCCAACCCAAAATAAAATTCCGATGTGTTCTTGCAAAACGCCGACACAAGTATATATATTTTTGGCCCTCCCACCAGAATCGGTTGTCAGAACTTTGTCATTTTGAAAAAAGTTCGAAATTGTTGTATAGTTCTATTTTTTCACGACTCAAACATTGAGATAATTTAAAATTTTTTCATTAAATAATTTTTTGAAAAATTTGGCTATGCTATTAATGGAGTTATTATCGAAATAGGGAACAGAGTCAAGGCCAAAAACCAGAATTTAAAAATTTAAAGCCAAATATATTTGAAAGTATTAAAGATATTCCAATAAAATAAAGTGTTTATTTACTGATAAACTTTACAACAAGCATAAATTCATTAAAATCGGATAATATTTGTAAAAGTTATGAGGCTAACAGAATTTATCATACTCGAGGTAGTCAACTTTAACACCCTTTAGCTCACCGTATGTTTCAACAGTATGGTCCAAATTAAAATTTTTTTTAAAGCTTAGGTCCTCCTCTATGATTTTTACATATTTCATTTTGTCATCGCATCGCAAGTTTCAAAGATACAGATTTATTACAATTTTTTTTCAATTGAAACCACTGTACGTTGTTTCAATGAAAATATTCATTGAAGTTCAATGTTAAACGGTTCATTGAAAGCATTCGTTATTGTTATTCTTTAACAAAATTAATGAAATAGGTCATTGATTTAACGCACTAGTGCATTAGAACTAAATTAAAGAATAATTCGTTGAAAAAATTAACTTTTTACTTTAATTTTTGGTTCTCTGTAGGTCGAGCCAACTCCCTAATTTTTAATATAAGGTTTTATCTCGAGATCTAGATAGCTTTAAAGAAAGCACTTAATAAACTTAAAATTTCATTATCACCTGTATCAAAATCTAGTGCAAAAAATTTTGCCAAACATATTTTTGTTGACCTGTGTAATCATGAACATATTTCAGTTGTATATATTTTCTTTTAATATTAAATTCAACAAACAAGAAACGAATATTTTATTGAATAAACAAATCCTAAAGACTGACAATTTAATTGATTTTATTGAAAACAAAAATTAAAAACTTATTTATTAAAAATCCATATTAAGTTAAAATAAACTAAAATAAAAACATTAAAATAAATTTTTGGTAACAATTTGGTAAAAAAAAAAACTGCGAGAAAACTAAAAGAAGAGAGGGAAAATTGGAAAGAATTGAGTAAAATTCGAAAATCAGTGTTGTGAAAACGGTTAGTAAATAAAGACCTCTCCCTGCAGGAGTTAACTCCTGTAAGGTGCTAAGAGTTTAGCACAAATTCTACGTTTTTATCTCTTAAGAAATTCATAATATTAATAACTAAATAAATCTTAATCTAGTAAAATGTCTGTTGTTTTGGCAACACTGTTTGGAATGGTACACTCCTGCCTCTTTCTCTTTTTTCTCTCTTATTTCAGACGATTATGTTTGGCTTTTAAAAAAATGGATTTTTGTCTGTTTCTCTTAAAAATATAGCAGGTATATGTGTGTTCTATTATACAAACAAATTATATTGACTTGAGGATGTAAATTTTAATTGAATTAATTTCTTAAAAGTGGCTTCAACGGGTAAAATGACGGCATGTTGTTAGCTGCAGGCTAAATGGAAATAATATGAGTAAAAATTCTAGGAGAAGGTAAGATAATGATAAAAAATTCAAAAATTAAGAATAGAAAATTAAAATCATTAAGAATTTCAAAAGTGCAGAACGTATAACCAATAACATCCGGTCATTATGATCCTCATTGTACAACGAATATCAAATTTTAATATCAAATTAATTGTCGTCTAGTGTTAGAATTAGTTTAACAACACGAAGTTGACTGCTAATTTGGGTCCATATTTCACATAAAAGCCTTTAAATACCAGATAACGAAAACGGGAATGCTCTAAAAATATTGTGCACAACTTATCACATTACACTGGTTAACAGCTTTTTATCTTTTTGCCATAACCTTAAAGAAATAAATATTTTCTAAGCCAATTTGGGGCTGCTAAACACGAATATGGCATTCATTTATTTTTCTTAGGAAGCATTTTCAAGATATTTGTGAAAAACCTATTTTTCTGCAGTTTTTTCTTATTCATTTCCCAAAATCTTAGGAGCTGTTCTTCTGAATCATACTAATTTTACACTGTTGCATAGATGTGACTTTCCTCTTTCAGGAAATATATAAACTGTGTTGATCCGGTCAAAACTTATTGAGCAATAGGCCTGAAGATTTAAAATAATCTGAATTTTTTACGCATTTCAAAATTCTACATTTTAACTTTTCACATAAAAGCTTTTGAATTCGAAATAACGAAAAATATAGTTCCAAGAATCCTCTAAAAATATGGTGCACACACAACTTATCAGACTACACTAGTTAACACATTTTTCCCTTTTTGTCATAACCTCAAAAAATATATATTATGTAAGCTAATTTGGGAAGAAGAAGCGTTTTCAAGATATTCGCGAAAAAAATATTTTTCTGCAGTTTTTTTTTATTCATTTTCAAAAATCTTAAGAACTGTTCTTCTCAATCATACAAATTTTACACTGTTGCAGAGATTTGTCTTTCCTCTTTCAGCCAATATATTACCTGTGTTAATCGGTTCACAACTTATTGAGTTACAGGCCTGAAGATTTAAAAAATGTGAATTTCTTACGCATTTTAAAATTCACCATTTAAGCTTTGCACATAAAGCCTTTTGAATTCAAGATAACGAAAATGTCAGTTCCGGAAATCCTCTAAAAACATTGTGCACAACTTATCAGATTACACTAGCTAGCACATTTCTCCCTTTTTGCCATAACCTCAAAAAAGAGATATCTTGTAAGCTAATTTGGGACCGCTGAACATGAATATGGCATTTATTTAATTTTGTTAAGAAGCGTTTTCAAGATATTTGCGAAAAACCAAATTTTCTACAGTTTTTTTTTATTCATTTCCCAAAATCCTAAGAACTGTTCTTCTGAATCATAAAAATCTTACACGGTTGCATAGATGTAACTTTCCTCTTTCAGCCAATATATAAACTGTGTTAATCGGTTCAAAACTTATTGAGTTACAGGCCTGAAGATTTAAAAAAATTTGAATTTTTTTTATACATTGCAATATTTACCATTTTAAATCGCTTCATTGCTGCTGAAGGGGAGTTGAATATGGACGTTGAGTGTGTTTGAGGACTTATAGTAGAATTTTATGGCAAACGTTTTTGTAGAACACTTTATCCCGCTATATCACCGCTGAAGGGTAGTTTAACGCTCCGTGTTTAAGAAAGGGCCAAAAATGCCCATACAACGAAGTGTTAGAGGTTGAAAATGTTTCACAAAAAAGTTGTTTGTGGTGTTTTACTCACAAACGCTAAATATTTCTTTTTCTTTAAACTTAAGAATTACAAGATTTCATATGCCAAGTACTAATTCTGAATAAGTTCGAAATTAACCCTTGATTACCTTTTAAGTTTTAATGATTTCCGGCGTTTAAGTCTAGTCTGGACATTTTGTGTCTTTGAAAACTTATAGTAGAATTTTATGCCAAATATTTTTGTGGAACATTTCAGCCTGCTATATTACCGTTGAAGGTGAGTTTTTTTGCCCCGTTTTTAAGAAAGGGACAAAAAGACCCATACAACGAAGAGTTAGAGGTTTAAAATATTCCACAAAAAAGTTGCTTGTGGTGTTTTACATACAAGTGCTTAATGTGTATTTTTTCTTAAACTTGAGGAGTACAAGATTTCCTATGCCAAGTACTAATTGTGAATAAGTTTGAAATTAACCCTTGAACACCTTTTAAGTACCATTTCATCTAATATTATCTCTCCGACTAAAACTTCTCGTATTGTGTTTTCATTTAGTCTGCAGTTTAACGAAATTATTTCCTTTTTATAGCATTTTTTAAACAATATTCCTTCATTATTTACTGCCAAAATAGTTATTTGTTTTAAAATTAAATGTATTAGTAATTAACAACAAAAACAAAAACAAAGAAAAAATCAACTTAAATGCCAAAATTTTAATAGTTTATAATTAAAACCATATTTATGCAATTTAGGCTTGAAATAGACAAGAATAAAATTTTAAACTAATTTTAACATTAACCAAAAGACCAATAATTAATTAATTAAATTTTTATGGAACAAAATAAGAATTCTAAAAATTCATAGCAACAGCAATAACATACACACATACACTCTCAAAAGATTTTGTTAAATGAAAAAAAAAATAGGAAAACACAAAGAGAAAATCAAAATTATTTAGCTAAGATTGAAGTAATTTTTTTTACATTATTAGAAAACTAAATAAATTGAATAAATAAAAATAAATGTTCAACATTAGAAATTTTTTAGACACTTAATTGAAGAAATTTTTATATAAAACTTAAAATTCCTTTCACTTTTACAAATTTTTTTAAATAAAAAAAAAATCACATAAACACTAACACATACATATGAGCCGCTTGGTCTGAAAGCGAGCTGAGTCCAGTTATGGTAAACATTAGGGATGGGCAAGTGAAAAATATATCCATATACATATATCGACACCGATATATTTTTAAATATCGATCGGCATCGATATATATCGAATAAAAAAATCGATATTTCGATATCGATATATATCGATATATTTTCAAGCATGATTTTTCATACATAATTCCAAAATTTTTTCAAAATAAACAATGAAAAGTATATTCTTATAAATAATTAAATTCCAAAATCTTTATTGATTCAACATTTCAATATTTCATGGAACGTACATCAAAACATTATACTCAAGGAAAGATAATTTTTTGAATACACAAAAAAACAAAAGATATTGTTAGTAATATTTTATTTGATGAAGATTGGGCCGAAATTTGTTTAAAAACTGCACGAAAAAGAAACTGTCGATATATTTTTTTCAAAATATCGATATATTGCAATTAAAAATATTTCGATAAGAAAATATTGATTTATCGATATATCGATAGTTTTGGCCCATCACTAGTAAACATCAAGCTAGAATATTAACATTAGACTTTCATATTGAAGTTTAATAATTATGCATTATTTAATATATTTGGCCAGTTCAGAACCTGTTGTTTGTGTTGTATATCGTATGCAAGATGTTGTTACTTTCCATATAAACATTTGCTTATAAACATGTTTATAACGAAATCGCCAACAACATTTATACGAACTGCAACACCTACACTTAGTTGTAAATTGAAAAATGGTATAAGATAAATTTCAATAATAACTAGATTTTTTTTTCTTAAAGGAATGGACTTAGGCCAGTTTTCCGGCTCATTTAACACTCCCTTTCACTATAACATTATTGTATTACTTATTAATGGAGTAAATGTTAAAGAAATTAAATTGCATCAATGTGTATAATTTTAATGTTTTAAATTTCAAATTAAAAAAAAAAAACACGTATAAATTCTTAAAAAAAATCTATGTATGTTTCATTTAAGTCACAGCAAATTTGTTATAGGAAACACAAAACACGTAATTGTATTTTAATAAAATTTCAACAGCTGAGTGTAATCGGATTAATATTCAACACTCTCACATGTACTCACACACTCACTCTTTCGCTCACTCACTAAATACACTCACACTCAAATCACAATTTTTCAATGGAAGAAAAAAAAAATAAATAAAAATAAAAAATAAATAAAAATCACAATAAAGTGTTTTAAAACTAAAAATTAATGGTAGTTTTCTTTACTAATAACAATTGAGTGGATTTTTAGAAGCGGACAACTTTAAATAATGAAACAGAATTAATTCTGCAAGTTCTGGCAAAAACGCTGCCAAATAAACAGGCCCAAAACTAAATCGACGGCAGTAGCTTCAAAATGCTCACATATTATTGTTTATTTTCTTTTGTTCTTATATTTCGTATGAAAAATGTATGAAATTTTATTAAAACACGGCAACATTGTTGCGAGAATGAGTGGCTAAGACTGAGAGCACGAGAAAAAACGTTCTCAAAATAAAATAGATTCTATCCCATGACTGCTTTTACGGCGTATGATTAATGACAATTTGTATGGAAGAACTCGTCTAGCCCCAGTTCTGTTTCATCATTAAGTAAAAAATAACGCAAGGTGTTATAGAATACCGGGTTGAAACGAAGTTCCTTCGGCCTAGCGTCTGCCGGCGTAAGCCACCATAATACAAAACAAAAATTTTTTTGAAAATGACAACTACATAGCAAGATGTTGCCGCTTCGGTTTTTTTAGATTTTCTGTGCTGTCGTAATTTTCTGGGGAAGTGCCGGGGAGCTCCTGGGATTCTGGGAATTTATGGCCTAGTTTTTGGAATCTATAATATGGGTTGTGTCTTTGCTAACTGGTTTGTGGCACGGCTAAGTGGCTCGTGGCGGCTCTGCTAATTGCATCAATTATTGTAAATGCTATGAAATTTTTTGACATGACACAACCTAGAGGTCCAAATAAACACCTTAATCTCTAACTAAAACTTTAATTTTCCACCACAATCTCACTCTATGGAAATTTTGTTGCAAATGACTCAATTTTACAATAGACGACTACACAAGCATATTGCCACAAATTCAATATGACAGTCAAAATATAAAAATTTTTTGATTTTTCTTCAAACGGCTTGACAAGCCGCTTGCCGAACAGGAAAACACCGCCATAGATTACACAATACGTTTGTACAAACGTAAATTTCTGCCTTGTTTGGCAAGCCGCTTGCGTAGCCTATTTGGCTCTTAGATTTTAGATTTTCAGTGTTGCCGTTATCTTCCCTGGAAAAGTTCTTGGGAACTCCTAGTATTTTGGAGATTTTTGGCCTACGGTTTGGGTTCTCCAATATGCTTTCCCCCCTATCGTGTTTGGCGATTTTCGCCTTCGACTACGAATTTTTTGTAATAGGCTAAAGACAGCACGGTACATTTTTCTTTAATCTATTACAAAAATGTCGTAGTCGAAGGCGAAAATCGCCAAACACGATACGAACGTTTGTGTCTTTGCTAAATGGTTTGTAACCTGGTTGAGTGCTTTGTGGCAATGATATCTGAAAGTGTCTCTGCTAACTATAGGCGATAAGTATCGTTTTAACATCTTCCAACTTATAGTCGGTCTAGGTGCTGACACCTTCTGAAATTGTATTACTCTTATCATCTGGAAGCTAAAATTATTATCTGTCTACTGATTTATGTCATTAATAAGCCATTTGCGTTTAAGACCAGCTGCTGCTGCTGCCGAGCATGCTGTTGGTGCAAATTTTGCTGCTGGAGTTATTGGAGATACTGCTAAAGTTCAACTTTTAATGCTATTTGTGGTCCTGTTGATGCGCCCGATTGGTTATTTATTGCTGCTGGTACGTCCCTTAATGTCTGTACGGATGATAATGGTATGGCTTAGGAAGTTTTCAATGATACTGAAGCTAATTACAATGGTGTGGCCTCTAGTAGGAGGAATTATCGGTAGAAGAAAAAGTTGGCCGCTAGTGTTGGTGGAGTTAATGATTGTAGTCAATTTAAACAGCGTTGATAAGGGTCACTGAGTCAGCTGATGAAGTATTTAGAGTGCTGGCTCTTTAGGTGACTATTATTTCGGTTGAGTATGGGGCTTTCTTTAAGAAACTTGAAGAAAGGGCACAAAATGTTGCTCCAGTTATCTCGGTGGTTGCTCACAAGCCGGTTGAGGACGTAAGTAACTAAGTTTCTAAGCGGTGTCCCAAGATACCGTTTTTTTAACGGTTATATATTTTTATTGTATCTTCATTAAAATTGAACCAACAATAAGTGATAAAATCTTAAGTCTAAAATTTTAATTTTTAAGTCCAGCCAATGACAGGCAAAAATATTTATTTCAGCGGTTGGTTTTGGTTGTCTACGTCTCTCTTGTTTGGCTGAGAGCAAGAGTGTCTCTCCTTCTGAGCCGAGTGCGGCCTCTAAAGTTAATGATGTTTCGGGCTAGGGGATTTGGGTGCAACTCAAGTATTTTTTTATGTATCTTCTCACATGTTTAGAAAACATTGTCTTAACCAGCGGCACATATAAATTATTATGAATTCGCTTGTTTCTGACATACCATGGTCCTGCTGTAATTGTACGGAGTATTTTATTTTGTCGTCTTTGAACTTTTTCTAAATTTGATGCGGAGACATTGCCTCCGCTGCTTTCTTTTTTTTTCATTGGAACTAATTTGCGTCTTTGACCTGCTACTCTTGGCGTTTTTGGCCTTGTGCTATTGGCACGCCACCTTCGCAATGTCACACGCCCCCTCGTCTTTATCACCTTTGGACACACTCCACCTAGTTACAGGAGATGGCGCCATGACCCCACCAAAAATAAAAGCTATGATTTAAAAATCGAAATTTCACCTAACTTGATGACACCAAGTAAAAGAAGATAGAAATTTCAACCTTTATATGGAAAAATAATATAATTCGTTAACAAAAAAACTACTATCGCCTGGAAGATACTTCGGCAATACTAAAGCGATGCTTAAACGATACTTAGGTGATACTCCTCAAGAATTTAGTCGAGACACCTGGTGTTTAGCCGAGATACTTCGCTTAGTAAGGCCACCAACCATTAGGCAAGACAAAAACCTGGCACAAGGACTGCCAAATACTTGAACAAAATCTTGCCAAAATCGCAGAAGTTCCCCGGATTCCGAAAAACTAGTACAACAATCTCCCCAATGTTCAAGAAGTTCCCCAGGTTTTTAAAAAGAAAGTATAAACATCTCCCCAAAATCCTAGAACTTCCGCGGAAAACAAGAAAAACAGTGAAAATTGCGGGCTGTTGCTTTTGTTTTGAATTGTCGTTACACGTATTTCTTACCAGTATTCGTAACACGTATTTCTACCAGTATTCGTTACACGTATTTTCCCATTAAAAAAAATATTGTTTTAACCCCCTGCATAGAAAACACTTATATGCTGTATATCATATACACAACATGCCATAAGAAACTTCGTTAAAAAAAATAAGAGTCTCAAGTTCGAAAAATTGTAATTATCTAGGCGGACCGTAGTGCGCCAGGCCAAGTTCCGGTTGTGTTTACGCCGAAAGGGACGATATACCATTTCTTCCGCACAGCTTTAAAATTTGTATGGAAAATATTATAAATTAAATATGCAATATTTTCCATATAAAACTGAAATTGTTTATATTATTTTTAAGCTTCATGTTATTGTTTTCTTTGGAAGTCAATTCTGATACTGTGGATTTTATAGAAACCGGAAGCTTTCTTTTAAAATTTATTTAAAAATGTCTTATATTTGCATAATATTTTCATGTTATTGAATTTCATTTGGCAGCAATTCATTTGTTTATTTATTGATTGAACTGTGTTTGTGTATGTTGTTCAAACGCTTAACCATGCAAATGAAAATATCTATTTATTGCATTTTAACCTTGATTAGTTGTGGTATAAATATGTATGTACCTGTTTCCACAAATAAATAAATACAAAATTCAAATATGTGTACATGCATAGACAGATTGGTTAAACAAATGTATGTGACCTTGCCAATAAAATGAAGGAACAGCCATTAATTTTAGAAAACACTAACACGACGAACACATTTGCAAAAACTGCCAGCATCTATCTGTCTTCATTAGTTTTGAAATGTTATAAATAACAGGGGCATACTTTTGGGAGGTTGTAAAAGGAGTGATATCGAAACATGGAAATATTTAGTAGATAAATAACATTTAACTTTTTTAAAAAGGTTATATGAATTTCATTGCAATTTGAGAAGTTTTTTTTAAATATATTTTTTAATCAAGACTTTTCTATTAATGTTATTGTTAATAAAATAGAAAAAGCACTTACGCTAATTATATACATATAGCTCATTTACTTCAAAAGTGTCAGAACTCAAAAAACTAGTTTTGCTGAAAAAGACTTTAAAGCTTAATGGCAAAATAAAAGTACATTCTTCTCTCAAGAGAAGATTATAAATCTGCATTATTAGCTTTAAAATCACGTTTATGAGTTATGACACTGTTGTAGCAAATCAGCGATATGTGTTTAAAAAAATATATATGTATTAGTTTGTTTAAAAGCCTGGACTTATGCTTCAATAATTATTTTACAAATAAGACAAAATGTTTGTAAAACATTTCAATACAATTTAACTGGTTTTTTTAAAGCCTTAAGATAATTGCAATAAATTTGAAAAATCTTTTTATTTTCATTTAAAATTAAAGAAATTGATTTGCATTCATTTTTTTATCGTAGACATAAGGAAATTGTTATTTTTTAATAAAAATAAAAAAATCATTGAATTTATATTTCCAAAATATTTTCTAATAAAACCACTAAATAACTTTGACAAGGAAAACAAATGAACTCGTTACTAACCAAGCTGCAGGGAGCTTTTACATATATTTACCTGTTAGCAACACAAGCTACCAAATTCATATGTTATTACAAAAAGTTTATGGCGTAAGAAAATAATAAAGTAAAAGAAACCACATTTGAAAAACAAGTTGCAAATAGTGTGCTATTATTGTCTTGGAAAATAAAAATATAATATGAGAAGGCCAGATAAGAGATTTCTTATTTCTATAAAAAATATACTTTATAGGAAAATGTACTATTTAGAAAAAGGCACTTTTTACAAAAATGACTTTTTACAAAAAGATATTATTACAAAAAGGTACTCTTTTAATGTTTTCTTTCCTTACACAAAATATTGCTTAAGAACATAAAACAGCATGGATGATGCTACTAATAGGTTATGAAGCTCGTTCAATTATTAACAATGTACTTTCTAGCCACCCTTTAACAAATATTCAATTCAAGACCTTGAAACCGTAAAAAGTTGATTTAAAAAAAAAAAATTTCTTCCTCCAATTTTTGAAACACTCTTTGTTATTACTTGTTTTTTTTTATCAGCAAAATCCCCAAAAACTTTTCTGCAACACAAGTTAGTGATATAAACATGAAAATAGAAAATATACAACAAGAGATAGAAAACTTGTTGAATATTTTATAAGTTTTACTTGACAAAAAAGTAAAAAATAAATAAAACAATATTTTGCCATTATACTTGTGCTTAAAAATCAATTTAAATAAATTGTATAGCACACTTAAAAATATGTACAAAGAAATGGCAATAAAATTTGTATGCAATATTCTAAAAACTCTCGCCTGTAAGTATGCTAAAAAAAGTAGAAAGGAAATATTTTCGTGACAAAGCATATAAATAAGCGATATTTTATTTCAAAATGCTACAATAAGTGACAGTTTTCTGCTGTTGGGATTGTGGTGCAAGAAAGCTTTTGTAAATTTGCATTTGACATTAATATGTTTTATATAATAATTTTAAGTGCTAAACTCCTCTCGGCTATAGTGTATGTGTTCCAAACACTTTGTCTTGGAATGTGTTTGTTCTTGGAAAAACACCTGCATCAAATGGCCAGTGAAAGTAAATACTTAAGTGTATTTATTAATTTATGAAATTCTTAAGTTTTGGTTATTTAGTTTGTGATTTTAAATTCAAATTTATTAAATTAATGGTCGTATACATATTATCTGGTTAGAGGGAACAACAAAACGTATGATTGATATGGAAACTGTATAATAATAACTATTAAGTATACGCTATTAACGGTCTTAAATTTGTAGCATACTTTTGAGAGACTTAAAAACATAACTCTGGCGAACGACTGCTGTGTAATTAATTGGGCTATTAATAAAAATTAAGTATACAGCACATGTTGCATATTTCTTAAATGGTATGTATAAAATTTGCATCCCTTTTTGGCTGCCTAAAGGAGACACTGTGGCGCACAGTGGCTCCAATTGGAATAAAGGTTAATAAATCTGTATCTTTGAAACTTGCGATCCGATTACAAAACGATGTATGTAAAAATCATAGAGGAGAAGATAAACTTTCAGAAACTTGATATTTGGACCACTTAGTTGAAGGACACGTTAAGCTACAGGCTGCCAAAATTTACTACCTTGGGCGTGAAAAATCTAGTTGACCTCATAACTTTTACATATGTATATAATGTGTAAAGTGTTTAAATGATATCCAATATTTTTTAAAGGATATCCAATATTTTCGTTAAAAAATACCCGATCAATGTATTTATTTAAACATAAGGGCATTGCTATATTTTTTAATAAATACGTAGTAAAGAAACGAGAATTAAAAAATGAAGTCTAGTACATACTACATATTTTCATGCAGGTACATAAAATGCTTTTAAAAACTTGGCTATTTTTAGAAAATTTGATCTACTGTCCACATTTTTGAGCGGGCGAATATCAATTAAAAGCCAGATTAATTATATTAAATATGTATATCTAATATAATTTGCAAAGAAATTTGAAAAAATCGATGGTCGTTGTTTTTTCTTAAGCGGTTACTTCAGAATTTTTAGAAACATTCACAATTTTCGATCAATGCTGGACGTAGCGAGCATGCTTTAATTGATTTAAAATTTTAGCTGCAGTAATTTTTGAAGTTTATTCTGAGTGATTCCACGTAAAACGGCCCTATGCAAGGAAAAAATTATTTTCTCATTTTTAATAAAAACCTCTCAATTGATGTTTCTTAGAGCATGACAATTAAAGAAAAAATAAAAAATATATTATATAATATTTTTTAAGCAATTTGAGGCACTTTTGAATGATCATCCACAAAACATTTTGCTCTCCCTCTTTGTATGTTTAATATTTATTTCAGATTTTCTTTTCTTCCCTTTCTCTTTATTAATAAAAACCACTATCTCTGAAAATAATGTACTTTTTTCGCTTTTTATTGAATTAAAAAAAAAATACTCAGCTAGAGTATTCTGCTATCTATAATAGAATGGAGAGCATATAATTTAATGTGCTATAATCTTCTTATGGTTTATTTTTATATTATTTGTATTAATGAAATCAATAAAACGTTTTATTTCTTCGAATTTTTTCAATTTTCGTATTAGGTCACACCCGTCGGTCACACCTGTCACATTTTGAAAATAGTTTTTTGTTCAGAAAACTGATTTTTTGTTAAACAGTAATCCCCATATTCATAAATAAATAAAATGTATTTGAAATCTATTTTAAGAAAATTTTGTATGAAAAATTTGACATAAAATACATTTGAAACTCTTTTTAAATTCTTTGAATATGGGAGTAAATACGTAATACAGCTAAAAACACGTTGAACAGACAGCAATACCAAAAATATTGTGTACGTTATAGTAAAAGTTTTACAGAATTTATGCTAAAAGTCATAATTCTTGAAAACTAAGATTTGTAAGGTCACACCCGTCGCAGATTTCTGACGACCATTCTTTAGTATCTACCCGTTATTCAACGACTTTAAGCTTAATGGCCTGCGTGTCGCAAACTTTTTTTAAGTAAAAAATTTTATATTCTTTATTTATAACAAAAAATGTGTGTAAAGTAGTCACACCCGGCTAAATGGAATTACTCTTCTATTGAATTAAATTAAAAAAGAGGGAAATGTAAAAGAGAATAATTATTTCATATTTTGATATTTTAATTAATGCTTTAGATATTTAAAAAAAAATCAGACAAAAGTTTTTTGAAATGCATAGAATTACTGTTTAGTTGTAGAGAGTGTGAAATTATGTTCCAAAGAACTGTATGTTCCACAGACGTGTAGAATAATGTGCCTTTGGGTTGCTGGGTGTATATGATTTTATATATGAGAACTTAAATTTTTAGGAAGTTTTCAAAAAATTCTCCAAGAATTAAATTAGAGCATGGCGATATTTGATTATACCTTTTCAAAACATAAACATATCTGGTGATATTATTAAACAGAACATTAAGCTTTGCACGGCTGACAGAACCACAATTAGCAAAAGCTTACAGCCATATGTAAGTCCCGGAATCAGCTACGTCTTACCAAGTAAGGTTCTTATTTTTATTGGCTTGTATAATTTGGTCATCCATAAGTTCGCAGTTTCAAATACGTCTGTGCAACTAGACCTTGTACATGGCTTAACCAGGTGAGATTGTTGTTAAAAATCACTGAACTACCGCAATTATCTCATTGTTAATTTTAACTTCATATGGAAAGTTGGGCGTAAATGATCTTTTATGTATAATAAGGCATTTTGATTTTTGTGGATTCAAACATAGGCCGTTAAGTAAATCCCACGAATATATCTTATTTAGCTCATGATTGATTTTATCAATATTTTCCTGAATGGAGTTTGCCGTGCAACTATGATACAACTATGATACAACATCAGTGAGAGAAGTAACACAGCTGTGACATGGACGGAAGCCAGATTGTTTTTCATACAAAAAATTATTTTCATGTATGAATTTAGTAATTTGTGTATGCATAAGTTCTTCAAACACTTTTGACAGCTAGTGAAGACAAATTGCGATGGTACGATAACCTTTGTCCGGTTTCGGAATTGGTATGATTTTAGAATGCTTCCATTTCATGGGAAAATAGCTCTTAGTAATATGTAATTATATAAAAAAAGTGTGTTAAGTAAGGCAGTAAGAGCGGTAAGATTATCTTTAAAAACTTGGGATGTACCTTATCATGGCCGACAGCATTGGATTTCATGCGCGAAAAGAGCATACAATATCAAATTTTGTTACACAGGAAAAATTGAACATATCATGCACCAAAGTAGTGCAGTTGTTAATTAACGGTGTGCTGCCGGTGATTTGGGAAAGTGAGTTATGAGAAAAACTAGATAAGTTTTGAAAAAAATTTTCCATCAAACCGTAGTTAGTTATAAGCTCTATTTATGGCAAAATCTTGGTTTTGATTACACAAACTGAGGAAACTAAAAAATTTTCCTGCATATTATCAAGAAATCATAGTATATATATTTTTTTGTTTAAATTCTTGCTTCGCTATTACCAGAGATATTGACGAAATATGTAGAGTTAAAAGTCGAGGCAAAAAATCAAGATATAAAAATTCAAAGCCAAATATAATTGAAAATATTAAACATATCTTAATGAAATAAACTTTATTTTCTTTATCTATGAACATATAAACCTTACACCAAGTTCAAATTAATCTAGATCGGATAATATGTGTAAAGTTTATAGCCAGCAAGATTTTTAATGCCCGAGATAGTCAATTTTGAAGCCCGGTAGATCAACAATTGCCTCAGCAGGGTGGTCCAAATATCAACATTCTAAAAGTTTAGGTCCTCTTCGTTGATTTTTGCATATATCGTTTTGTAATTGGATGGCAAGTTTCAAAGTTACAGAATTATTACTCTTTTTTCCTTTTCGAGCCACTATACAC
Source organism: Panzeria rudis (assembly GCA_956483635.1). Classification (NCBI taxonomy): domain Eukaryota; kingdom Metazoa; phylum Arthropoda; class Insecta; order Diptera; family Tachinidae; genus Panzeria; species Panzeria rudis. Next base: position 21,194,118 of record OY101450.1, on the reverse strand, counting down.
AGCAACGTATAACTGATATGGAAATTGTATAGTAATAATTATTAAGTATACGCCCTTCGTCGTTTAATTCTTTAACAGTGTAAATTTGTAACATACCTTTTGGGGTTTAAAGGCAACACTCTGGCGAATGACTGCTGTGTAAATGGGCTATTAATAAAAATAAAGTATACGGCACATTCAACAAAATAAAATTTTTATTCAGATCGCAATGATGAAAAATATATAATTTTTATTAAAATTGGAACATATTTATTATTTTTTTAATATATTAATAATTGGAAATGACAAAAACTTAAAATTTTAATTCACTGATCATAAAGCCACATATCCTATAAATAAAATAAGATTTATTTCATGAAAATCTATGAATAAATATAGATTTCGTTCACAATAAATTGAAGTCACTTAATTTTTGTAAAAATTGCGATTATTGACACTAAAATAAAAACCAATTTTATTACTTTTCACAATATTTTGTATTTATTGAAAAATTTGCTTATACAATTTTTACAAAAAAAAAAAAACTAAAACCAAAAAATAAAATTGTGTATTTCAAAATAAAAAAGTCAATCAATAAATAAAAAAACCTTTGTTTGTTAAATTTATAGTAGAAGCTTAGAAAACAAAACTAAAAATATTTTACTGGCATAAATGCTAATTAAAAATGCTATTTCTTTTACGCGTAAAAAAAACTAAACGAAACATATTTTTTTTTTAAACAAAAGCTTTTTTCTTTTTGCAAAACAAAACACTATTGTAAAAATTTTACATGCACATAAAAATTGACACTCATTTTTCAAAATAAAGTTTACAGTCATTGTAGTAAAACTATTTTCTAGGGGCACCATATAAAAGTTCGTACAAAGATGGAGCCAAATGTTCAGCCATAAAGATTTGAATTTTTTCCCGGGGTGTAACGGGTGTATAGCGTGCCATGGGGAAAGTGCGGGTAGCAGCATCAATCAAGACACGTAAAGTGGGTTGGATATCAGCGCCCTGTAAGTAATAAGAAAATTGATTGATTTATATATTTTTTATTAATCATGATAAAAAAATACTCTTAGTCATCAACAAAATCTTTAGTTTATTTAAAATTAATTTACATTTTTACTTACTTCGTTTGAGTATTTCTCAACAGCTGTCATGGCTGCTTCATAATAGTCCTCACCATAAGTCTTCTTTTGTTCATAGGTTAATTGAGACCACATTTCTTTAGCCTGCAACGAAATATAAGCAATTAGGAAATTAATAAAAGCAAATTTGTGTTCAAGTAATTAGCCTGAGGTAAATAAAGTTAAGGCTATTTATATACATATGACTACCTTTTAATAGGCTGCTTACAAATATGTTAATTGCATGTTAAAATGTTGTTTGCAATGGAACAAAAGATTTCTTTGTTGTTTCAGTGAGAACAAGTTTTAGGATTCCAATTTAAAATAGTTCAAGAGAATACTGAAGATCGGACATAGGCGAAACCGATTTGATTTATCAAACAAGTTTTACGTGGGATGAGGGAAAATCGTTCTAAATTCACGCAAACCCTGCACAGTAGTTCCAATTGAAAAAAATTGATAATAAATAATGTAGTCTAAGTTTCCACATTCTTAAAGGCGAGGTCCTTTTCTATGATTTTTACCTGCATGATTTTGTAATTGGATTGCAAGTTTCAAAGATACACATATATTACCATTTTCTCCAATTGGAACCACTGTGCGCCGCCGGAAGAAAAATACAACCTTAAAAATAATGAAAAACGTTCAATACATTTCTTTTAGCATACAAGCTATGGACAATTGCTATAGTATTTCACATTTGGAAATTTTTTAATAGTAACGTTCAATACATTTTTAAACCAACTTCAATATTTTTTCAAAACACAAACTGAAAATTCAACAAACATTATTTAAAATAAATGATTTTCGATGAATTTTAACAAAAACTTTTTAGTTAAAAGCGTAACGTTCAATACAATATCGATACATAAGAGCTTTGTCGAAGTTACGTTCTTTTTACTTAACACATAATTTTCAATAAATATATACAAGTCATGATAGATTGCTGAAGACTTTATAAATTTCAACAGAGTAACGTTCAATGCATTTTAAAATGAATTTAATATCTTCTTTCTAGCATCCACTGCAAATTTCATTAAAAAAATTTTATTAGTTTTTGGAATACAAACTATGTTTAAGTAAATAAAATCAAAGCTTTTCATTATTAACAGTTTTAGTCAAAGTAACGTTCAATACATTTCAAACATATTAAAAATTGAAGTAAAGATAGTTAAGATGCAATATCTTCGATAAGTTGTAAAAAATCTTTATTATATGTAAAATATTTTCAATTATGTTAAAAAACTATGGATAACGTTCAATACAATATTGTATGACTATTTATAGTTTATCTAAGCACACACTCCAAACTCAATTGACAATAACTGAAGTGATTGATCTTCGACTAGCTTTTATAAACATAGTAAAATTATGTAAAAAAATTGGGTAACGTTCATTACATTTTTATTGGGATAAAAGGATTTTACAATATTAATATTTAATAAAATTACAGAACTTTAAAAATATTAATACAAATTCAGCAATTAAAATTAGTAGTGAATAATACTAGAAAAGAGTAACGGTCAGTACACGAAAGCTTAGGACAACAAAGTTTTTTTCAAAATATTACGTGAGATTATAATGCTAATATATTGAAATCGTTGTTAATTTATTTTCGTTTTTGCACAAATTTATACAAAGCACGAGTAACGATCAATACAAAAAAACTGAAGAAACATAATTTTTCAAATTATTATGCATAATTATAATAAAATCAAATGCAAGGATTTTGAAATTGAAAAATAACAACGCTATATATATTTTTCAGTTCAAAATTATAGATTACAGTAAAGCGAATGGTTATGTATGAAAATAAATATCAATTTTGCCTTTATTTTCGAAATGTATACTAAGCAAAAGTAACGCTCAACATACAAAGCTGACGACAACAGCTTTATAGCTCAAAAAACTGTTATGTTTTTATTAAAAGCGATTGGTAATGTTTTGAAATCGGTATCCATTTGTTCTCGATTTTGAAAAGTTTGTAACGTTCAATATACAAAGCTGAGGACAACAGCATTACTTTTCAATATAATCCCTATACATATTAATAAAAGCGAGTCTAAATATTTAAATATTTTTATCAATATATTCTCGATTTTATAAAAGATTTATACAAAGAAAGAGTAACGTTCAGTACACAAAACTGAGGACAAAAATATTATATTTCAAAATATTTGATCCGATTATAAAAAATCTAATTTCTTACTAATATTTTGAAGTTGTTATCAATTTTGCCTCGGTTTTGAATTTAAGCTAACTTTCAATACATAAAATTTAGGACAACTTTATTTCTCAAAATATTTAGTATGAGGGCGAATCGTTGTATTTTCAAATCGTTTTAAATTTTTTCTCGATTTTACAAAAAATGTATACATACTAACAAAAGGTAACGTTCAATAGACAAATGTTAAGGACAATAACTCTTTTTTAATATTTGGTACAATTGTAATAAAATCTTATGGCAATATTTTGAAATCGTCATACAATTTGTCTTGGTTTTAGAACAATTTGTACTAAGAAAGAGTAACATTCAATACACAAAGCTGAGGACAACAAGTTTATTTTAAACATTTGGTGCAATTATGATAAAATCAGATGCCAACATATTGATATCGCTATGCATTTTTTCAGTTTTGGACAATTTTATACTAAGAAAGAGTAACGTTCAATACACAAAACCAAACATAACAAAATTTATTTATTTCAAAATATTTGATGAGGTTATACTATTTTGAAAACGATACCAATGTTCCATTTTCGACAAACTTACTCTAAGAAGAAAAGTAACGTTCAATAAAAAAAAACTGAGGACAACAACAATATATTTCAAAATACTTGTTAAGATTGTAATTAAAGTGAATGATTATTATATATAAATCAGTATCAGTTTTCTGTAGTTTTTGGACAATTTTATGCCCAGAAAGAGTAACGTTCCATACACAAAACTAAAGATAGCCACATTATTATTCATGTATGCTGATATGAATTTAAAAACAACATTTACATGTTTGCTCTCATCTTCTGATAAATTTTTAATATTTCGATTAAATTATTTTTTATTTAAGACAGAAATTCTAAGGCATGTAAATATTAAATATTCAAAGAAAAATTTAGCTGTACGGAAGGTTGAACTGACATCAGATGTTTCAAGAACACCACAGACTTCTCATCAGAGCCCTTTTACCTACATTGCCAGCGACGGCAGCAACAACCACCTAGCGAAAATCGTATTACTTTAGTAAACTCAATTAACAGACATGTCGCCATCTCGTGACGAATCGCACCTATTAATGAACTTTTTGTAAAGGTTCGGAGCTTCACTAACTGTTTTTTTCTTTATCATGTTCAACTATTTTAAGCTTTTTTATTTCTGTTCTGACAGAAATACTAATTTAGCTTTTTATATTTTCTCGCAATTTTTCTAAGTATGTATTCTTTATTGTAATTTTAATCATTATACAACCGAAAGAATAGGGGAAAGGGTGTTGCGGTCTTTACAAACAGTATGTTGTTGCCTTCTATTTTATGATTATCTATCCTAATTATGTTTTCCTCTACAGCTTTCTTCATAGAAATAATTTAAATTAACAATTTCAATTCTATATTTATCGAAATCCTCTTTTAAATCCTATTGAAATTTTGATCGACACTGAACGCTTTAATCTTACAGCAAGTTGCAAACATTTTTTTTTTCTATTTTAGCTTAGTTTTTCCTTAATTACATTCTCTTTTAGTGAAGCTCTCAACATTCTCAAAACAGAATCTTATTGATTCTATTTGAATGCTTGCGTACAGTAGGCAGCCACGTATACCAGGCCTCAATATTTAATATTTATTTGTTTTAGCTAAAGCAATTATTTTTAAAAAAATAAGAGTTTGCTCATTAAACACATTTCGCATGAACTGAAATTGTGAGTGCAACAAGAAAAAAAATCTTGCTGTTTGTTTAGCTAGACATTTTAATGAGATTTTAATGCTGCCTAACATAAAAGTAACTATTTATCTAGAGAATTTTTTATTAAGGTAAACTTAAGACCGGTTGAAACCTTTATACGTACACGTAGTCCAGACCATGTATGGTTATGCCGGTTACTACACATGTGTGTGAGTGTGTGTGTGTGTTCATAACATGGCTGCTAGCAAGGCAATTTTATTTTAATATTCTTAGTCTGCTACAAAGCTAATTATGATGGCCTTGTAGAGAAATTCTTTTATAAAGATATTTTTTATTACTTTTTATTAACCTTTTTTGTTATAGTTATATTTAAGCCAAAGTATTATGTATACACGTGCATATATTCCAAATAATTTAACATATTACATACACACATACTTTGGAATTAAATACTTTGCAACTTGTGGATGGTTAGTTAAATAAATTTTTGTATAAAAATACCAACCTGTTCACGTAAATCGGTTTCATTTAACCAGCCGTTACCAGGAGCAAATTCACTAGAAGCCACAACAGAGACATCGACACCACGTGGACGCATTTCTTGACGCAAACAGCCAGCAAGTGCTTCAACAGCTGCTTGGGTGGCACATTGAATACCACGTACTGGTACTGGGATTTTGCTGAGACCTTAAAGAGAATAGATTAAAAAGCAAATGAAAAAAATAGTCATAAAACGAAGTAAATAAAAATAATAATTAATGTATTTAAAATTCATTGCCTAGTTTGAGGGGCTTAAAACGGCAATAAAGCCATATAATGGACGTTATGGAAAGGAATTTATAAAAAACTAGTTAAAGAAAGACTAGTAAATATTTTTCTTTATTAAAAAAATTAAGAAATAGTTTTTGAATACTGCTTTTAGTTTTTTTTCTGGCTAGAACATATATCAGAAACTACATGCAAAATGTATTTGATTGCAAAAAATTACGTTAACATTTTAAAGGCTGATTTAGCAGACCGTAACGTTGATGTAGTTGCATGTGCTGATCATTTCTGTCACATTGAAAAGCTATGAGCCAGAAGCGATCAGCACATGCAACTACATCAACATTACGGTCGGCTAAATGAGCCTTAAGTCATGAGTTTTGTAGAAGTTTCAAACTTGTAGGATAAATAAAGCATTTCAAAATAACGGCTGATTCTGCTAGAGGGCACAAAAAAATATGTATACGTGTATCGGCGATTTAAAAGTTTACATCTGAGATTAATTTCAGGGGCAGTTGAATTCCTCTTAACAATTTTGTTTACTACTAGACGTACAAAAAATAGAAATTATTTTCATTAAATATTTTTCTTGAACAACTTATTTGTGCTATCGAAAACTTTTGACCTTTTTTTTATAGGAATTCCGAAAATTTCTTAAGTTTGGAAGAGTGAATTAAACAAGAAAATTTTTAACAGTTTTGTATTTTTTTACACATCTATATTTGTGTTTTTCGATGTATATTTCTCTTTAAAGCGCCATCTAGAGTCAAATGCTGAATTGATTAAAATAATTTATATCTTATTTGAAAGGAAACTAAATTACGCGTCGAACAGTGACCAATTGGCTCTGATCGGACTAAATATATCTGGCTTATAGTAGATAAAAATTGAAATTTTATGAATCTTCAAATTTTTTTCTAAAATTATTGTTATTTCGCAAGCTGTTTTGTACCACAAATAATAAAACAATCCATAGTTTTACACTTTTAATTTGAAGTTATAGTGTTCCGAAATACGATAAAAAATAAAAATGCTTTAATGGAAAAACGAAAACACTAGTTCCGATGCAGATTACAAATTTTTTATACAATAACAAAAATTCATAAGGTACTCTGCCGGAAATGTTGTAGCAATTGTCTTAAACGTACTTATCCTGTGACTTTTGAAAATAGAAATGTTACATAATGTTATAGAGTCGTGGGCGGTGAAAAGAGAACATACCACAAAACTGAAGGTAGCAATGTGCTTACACCGAATGAAACAAAATTAACAACAGAGCAAAAAGGAATAATTTCGGAAATAAATAATAATAATTTTTAGTGCATTCTATTTATAAATGCAGCTAAAATTTAGTTTTTGAGAAAAAGGATATATGGGAGGTAGTCATGTCCTTACACCGAATGATACAAAATTAACAACGGAACAAAAACGAATAATTTTAGAAATATATATTAATTTTTAGTGCATTCTATTTATAAATGCAGCTAAAATTTAGTTTTTGAGAAAAAGGATATATGGGAGGTAGTCATGTTCTTGCACCGAACCCCACAAAATTCACAGCAGAGCTAAGACACATAATTCTAGAAACAATTACAAATTTTTAGTATATTCCAATTGTTAATGTAACTAAAACTTAGTTTTAGAGAAAAATGATATATGGGAGATAGTCATGTCCTTACACCGAATGAAACAAAACTTATAGCAGCGCTAAAACGCATAATTTTAGAATTATAAATTAATTTCTAGTGCCTTCTATTCATAAATGCAACTAAAATTTAGTTTTTTAGAAAAAGGATATATGGGAGGTGGTCATGTTCCTGCACCAAATTCAACAAAATTAGCAACAGAGCTTGGACGCATAATTTTAGAAACAATTAAAAATTTTTAGTGTATTAAAATTGTTAATGTAACTAAAACAGAGTTTTAGAGAAAAAGGATATATGGGAGGTAGTGATGTCCTTGCAGCGAAAGAAACAAAATTCACAGACGAGCTAAGACACATAATTTTAGAAACATTTAAAGATTTTTAGTGTATTCAAATCGCTAATGTAAATAAAACTTAGTCATAGAGAAAAAGGATATAGGGGAGGTAGTCATTGCCTTGCACGGAATGAAATAAAATGCGCTATAATTAAAAATTTTAGAGATAGATATCAATTTTTTCCACCTTGTGATAATAACTGAAGCTATATGAGTGTCATAATGTCCCTGAATGTTATGACACTTTTGTAGTAACATAACGTCCATGGACAGTATGCCACTAGACATTATGACATGCAATCGATTTTTCAATTTCGACTCTTTTTGTAGTTACGGGACTATAACACATTGAAAGAGTATAGTAATGATGAAAGTTGATGGTGTTGTATAGTGTAATCGTTGATTGTTGTTATTTTCGAATGAACTTTTGCAGTTCTATAGCAATTTTATGTACTAAATACCACGCCAGAAAAAAGCTAAGATTTTCTTCTGGGTATCTTAGAATTTTTATGAAAGTTCCATGAAATCTAAAAAATGCTATTAAGCGATTTTGCCCAAAGCGTCCTTACTTGATCCAAAGCCCATTTAACACTTTGGCAAATAAATGCGTATACATAAGAGTTTGAAGATGTAGCAATTGTTTTTTAAGCAATTGGTTTTTTAAGAACATGTGAACTAATAGCAAAATTTTGTGGTAAAATAGGTCGTATTCAGAAGGACCCAGGTCCTACAAAAATTAGAAATTTAATTATTTCTTTTACCATCGATTCATCTCTGTACAGATACATTTCAGATAAGTACACTTTTTTATATGTTCAAAAGTTTATCAATCTTTTTAACGCTTTTAAAATTTTGTTCTATAACTAAGAAGGGAAACATTAAAAAAATCGGTTAATATTTAAATCTTATCTCTGGAAAATACTGAACTAAAGTTTTGAAAAATTTAGAAATTTCAATTATCAGATCAATATAACTCACTGACTATACGAGATAAATGTACAACCAATCATGTATCTTTTATATCTTATTAAGTACTACAATAACAAAGAGATTTTGAAATCGGATGAAAAAATGGCGAGTGGTAAAATAGTTTAAATGGCGGAAGTGCCTTATTTTGAGACTTCATAGCTCTGCTCTTAAGTCCTTTGGAGAGCTGGTATTTAAATTATAAAAGAGAGTGCTCCTCTGCTTTGTCCATGTGGAGGTTTATTACAATAGAACTATCCGTTTAGAAATGCCTGTGCTACGTGTAAAAGGGATGAAACTTTAACTCCCCTTAAATGAGTCCCATATATATTGTTGGTGTTGCATAGTGTAATGGGACTTTGCACAGTGGGGACTTTTGCAAAATAAACCGTAATAACTCTGAACATTCTAAGTTAATGATTGGATTTAGTTAGAACTTGAAACATCTTTAGGGGAGGAGTCCCTTAATTGCAAATAAAATCGGCATTTGTTCATTGATTCTAATGATTTTCAGTATACTTTATTCCTAGTATAAATAGCGTTCTAATAAATAACGAATGGATATTCTTCCGTTTTTTTTTGAAGTGGTTAACAAAGCGAAAACAAATTTAGAAAATTTTATAAACTTTATTTTGCTTTCTATACCAATTTAACTTTGCTGACGTGATGTAGAAAATTAAGGTTTATATGATGTTTCTAGAACCCAAGCAATCGACTTGAGTAGAAAATTTTTATGGAAACCACTCGAAAAACTGAATGCTTTTCATACAAATTGTTCACCCAATTCGATTGCTTGGTTTCCACAATGCAAACAAGCGACTTGAACAAAAAATTGTTATAGAAATTGCTCAAAAAACTGAGTGCTTTTCATATAAAATTTAGACAAACAATGCTTGTTTGCTTTGTAGGAAACAACACATAAGTTTTCATCAATGGCTATATTTTCACAAATAGAAAGCCTACTCACCAGATGTCATAAATACAACACGACCATGACCACCACGTAGCAGTGGCAACATCAATTGAGTTAAACGAGCGGCACCTATGAACAAAAACAGAAATATGTTATAATACAAAAAAAAAAATCAACAAAAAGTTCTTCTCTAAAAAAAATAGATTTTTTCGCACAAAAGCTCTCACACACTTACCCAACAAATTAAAATCCAAGGACTTGCGCAATACAGCAAATGGAATCCATTCTAATTCACCTAAAGCAACCCAATGGGCACAATGTATCAAAGCCCACAACCCTTTAGCGGGGACACCATGAGAATTGTGTGGCAAGTGTTTGGAAACGTATAAAGCGGCCTCCAAAAGCTTTATTTTTTTTATGCATTTAATTAAAAAAAAGTTCTTAAGCATATAATTTCCTCACAATTTATTTGCCTTCACTAAATACTTACAGTTTTCTCCGAGGTAATATCAAGATAAATGCATTTCATGCGGCCAGAGGTTTCTTCCTTTAATATTTTAGCTTCATCGGATTCTTCAATGGGCGTATTGAAACCGGCATAAACAGTAAAGCCCAAGTCATCTAGTTTCTTAGCCAAATACCAAGCAATAGGAGCTTCACAGCCAGTAATTAAAACACCTCTGCCGGAAGCGGAAACCTGGAAAGTAATAGCAAAGTGTTTAATATTTCTGTTGCGCAAAACAGGGTGTTTAAGAATTTTTGAGCTGTATGAAATAGAAATTAGTAATTTCAACCTCTAGATAGAAAAACAAAATAGTTCGTCAACAAAAACAACAACTATCGCCTGGAAGATAATTAAGCGATACTTAAGCGATACGTAGGCGATATTCCTCAAGAACTTAGCCCAGATACATGGTACTTAGCCGAGACAATTTAATTTAGGAAGGGCACCAACCATTAGCCAGGATAAAAGTCTGTTCCAAGGATTCCCAAAAACTTGGAGAAAAACTCCCCAAAATCTCAGAAGTTCCCCGGATTCCCAAAAACTAGAACGAAAATCTCCCCAAAATCTCAGAAGTTGCCCGGATTTCACAAAACCTGAAAAAAACTTTCCATAATCTCAGAACTTCCCCGAAAAACAACGGCAGCACCGAAAAACGCGAAAATACCGAAGCGGCAACACTGATCTTTTTTAGGAATTTAACTTTCGCGCTGGCTTGTTGCTTGCATTTTGAGTTGTTGTTACACATATTTCTTACCAGTATTCTTTAAGGGTCGTTTCCGCAGACAGCGTAATCATATCAGGTATTTTTTACCAGAAACTAGAGGGTATTCCATCAGTTAATGTAATTTTTACAATTAGGTGTATCGTGGAAGCCGTAAGTTACAAAACCCTTGAAATTTTCAGAGCTTGTGCAGCATGTTTAAGGCAACAGGTACGAATGCTTAAAAACCAAAAATAAAGGGTCTTCTTTCAGGTAATGTAATTCTCAAATTAAGCAGTATCTTATGAACTGTAATAATTAGACACTTGAAACTACCAAAATAATAATTAAAGGGCATTCTTTCAAGTAATGGCAGGAACAAGCCGAAAAGTAAATATAAAAAAATCGCCAAAAAACGCTAACATTAAAAGCCGCCAAAATTAAAAAAATAACCAAAACGAAAAAATGGTCAAACTGGAAAAAAAAAATCACCAAAACGAAAATCCCCAAATTAAAGAAATAAAAAAAAATCGCCCAAAACAAAAAACGAAAAAAATTGCCAAAGCAAAAAAAAAGAGTAAATCGAAAAAAAGCCAAAATTAAAAAACGCTTGAACGAAAAAAAAGCACAAAAAGGAAAAAATCGCCAAAAACAAAAGAGAACATATGCCAAAACTAAAAAAATTCAAAATTAAAAAATAAGCAAAACGAAAAATATCGCATAAATTAAATAAGCGCGAAACGCAAAAAGCACCAAAACGAAAAAAATCAGCAAAACTAAAGAAATTGCCAAAACACGAAACAAATCGCCAAATCGAAAAATAGCGAAAACTAAAATAAAACTGAAAAATTAAAAAACAAATTGCCAAACAAAAAAAAATATATAACAAAAAAACGCATAAACGAAAAAAATCGCTAAAAAAGGAAAATACGCCAAACTAAAAAATCCAAAACTAAAAAAGTTTACAAAACGAAAAAAATTCTCAAACTGAAAAAGGGCTGAAACGAAAAAAATATCACCAAAACGAAAAAAATCGCCAAAACAAAAGAAATAAAGAAAAAATCGCTGAGTCAAAAAAAAAACGCGATAAATGGAAAAAATTGCCAAACCCAAAAAAAAATATGATGGTCGCAAAAAAGCCAAAATAAAAAAACGCTAAAACGAAAAAGACGCAAGAAGGAAAAAGTCGCCGAAACAATAGAGAACTTATGCCAAAACTAAAAAAATCAAAAATTAAAAAATAAGCGAAACGAATAAATATCGCCTAAATTAAACAAACGCGAAACGCAAAAAGCACCTAAACGAAAACATCGGCAAAGCGAAAGAAATTGTCAAGGCACGAAACAAATCGGCAATTCGAAAAAATTGCGAAAATTAAAAAAAACCTCAAAAAATTAAAAATAAAACGCAGAAACGAAAAAAGCGCCAAAACAAAAAAGTAAATTACACGTCAAAACTCAATAATCCAAAATTGAAAATACAGAGACAAAACGAAAAAAATCGCCCAAATTAAAAAAGCGCTGAAACGAAAAAAAGCACCAAAACGAAAAAATCGCCAAAACTAAAGAAATCGCAAAAAAAAGAAAAATAAAAAAAATTAGCGCTAAAATGAAGAAACCACTAAAGTGAAAAAGTTACCAAACCAAAAAAAATTGCAAGAAACCTAAATTAAAAAAAACGCTAAAACGAAAAAAGCGCAAAATGGAAAAAATCGCCAAAAACAAAAGAGAACCAAAAAAGAGAGCCAAAATTACAAAAAAAGTAAAATTAAAAAATAAGCAAAACGAAAAATATCGCCTAAATTAAATAAACGCGAACCGCAAAAAGCACCAAAACGAAAAAGTCGGCAAAACTAAGGCAATTGCCAAAACACGAAACAAATCGCCAAATCGGAAAAAAATGCGAAGACTAAAAAAACAAAAACTTTAAAAAAATTCTAAGCGAAAAAATCGTCAAAATAAAAAAGGTGAAAAATCCAAAATTAAAAAACAGACAAAACGCAAAAATCGTCCAAATTAAAAAAAGCGCTGAAACGAAAAAAACACCAAAACGAAAAAATCGCCAAAACTAAAGAAATCGTCAAAAAACGAAAAAAACTGCAAAAAAATAGCACTAAAACGAACCTAGCACTAAAGCGAGAAAAACGCCAAAACTAAAAAAAACTTTCAATTTAAAAAATAGCCAAAACGAAAAAAATCTATAAACATTAAAAAAGCAAAAACCCTTAACAAAACGAAAAAAGTCGCTAAACTAAAAAATCGGAAAAAGTAAAAATTCATAAGAAAAACCGCAAAAACGAAAAATCGCCAAATCGAAAAGAGGGATATATAAACATATTATATGTATATTGTAATCGTACGGAACCCTTCAAGTGCGATTCAAAGTCGCACTTTACTGAATTTGTTTTCTTTCTTGTGATTCAGAGAGATTAAGTAAAAATATTATTTTTTTTAGTGAATATGGTCCTTCTCAATCTGGCAAATGTATTTTTAGGACATCCTCTCATCTACGTAGAAAACACTAATTGGTATAAAAATCATACAAATTAGTTGTATATAAATTTAATTTTAGGATATTTTATGTAATGTAGCCAGCTCTAAAATACACTTAAATTTATTATAATTGACAAATGCAAACAATTCAAAACTCATGAATTCTCTTCGAAATAAAGCTTAAATTTGAATTGTAAAATTTAACAACTTTTTTCACCCAAAAAGGAAAAAGAATAAAACAAAAAACATGGACCAAAACAGCATCATTATTGTCATGAAACCGGCAATAAAATCCCTCAATTACATGTCTATGTAGATACACAAGTGGCTTACTTGCTGTTATATGGTCAACAAATTTGAAACAAAAGTTTTAATGAATAGGAAAACCGTCCTAGCCACGTTATTTGTGTATGGGTTGGCCGAAAACGAGCACATGCTTTTTTTTGCGTAGGCCATAGAGTGATTATAATTAAAACCTTCACGGATGTGGTTGGTAACAGCCGGCTGGCTTGTGGGGCTATAAATTGACAACAAAAAAATTTTTTTAGATCATTTCTGTTTTTTTTTGGTTCATGCAAATCAAGTAACAATTTTGATGAGTTATGAGTGTTTATGGAAAAAAGTCTTAAGGCTGAAATAGAAAAATAAAAAAAATATCTGTAACATTTGTTAGAAATAGTATGATAGCACCTGTGGTTGACATCAATGAGTACAAATTTGTAGATAAACTAGCGAAAGCCCATGTGCTTCGCTACACAATATCCCCCTTAGCGACGAAAAGAAAAAAAACAACTTTTAAAATTTATTCTTTTTTAATTTTGTTCATTTAAAATTAATTATTTTAAACAATTTATTATGCTAATAGTATAAAACCTTACAGGTTTTGGTTTTAAAGATATCTTAAATTCGATGTTGCTTCTATATGATAAGTTGTACGCAGACTTGAGACTTTAGAAAGTTAATAGCCAATTGTTCCCTCTAGACTACCAGTAGTAATATGCTGTAAACAAACCAGCAAGATCTGTACGCTGGTACTCTTTGTATTTTAAACGTTTGAAAATAAATATTTGCTCTATATGGGAGGCATTACGCCCACTTGTTCAATTCACCAAAGTTATCCCTAAAAAATTTCAAGATACTCCCTACATTACTTTTTAAGATATCTCAAAATAAATACATTTTCTTAATGGGAGGTGCCACACCCACATATCAAATTCGGACTTTTTTTTCTAAGACAATGCACATTACAAAAAACATTACTCACACAAAATTTCAAGTTTCTTGTTGCATTAGCTCGAAAAATATTCCAAAATAAAAACAATTTTATATGGGAGGTGCCACGCCTACTCATTTCATTTTGATTTTTTTCTTAAAAACAATTCATAAAATTAATGGAATAACTCTTATAAAACCTAAAGTGTTGTAGCATATTACTTTCCAAGATATTTCAAAACAAATAGTCTGTATGTATGGCAGGTGCCACGCCCACTTGTCTAGTCCTTAATACTTTGTGTCTTAAAACATTATGAAAAGAGTTACTTGTAAAAAATTTCAAGTTATTAACTGCATTATTTAAATAAATATCCTAAAATAAAAATTTCTTTTCTATGGGAAGTGCCACTCCCACTTAACATATTTAATAAAAATATATGGGCTATTGTTTTTTCCAGACCATCAATAAAAATTGTGTCAGTAAGATTGGTTCGTTGTCTTAGGAGGCCATAGCTTTCAAACATGCAAACAGACATTCATTAGGGCCTATTGTTTTCGCTACGCTGTCCGTCTGTCTGTCCGTCTGTCTGTCACAGGCAGTTTTCTCGGGAACCGTAAGAGCTACGGACTTGAAATTTTCACGGAATATGTAAAACATTGACCGCTACAACAACAAATGTATGCCAGTTAAAAAAATTAAAGGGTGTTCTAAAGCGAGCAACGGAAAAACTTGAACATACAGGCACTTTTATATAGACACTTTCAATTTTCAAAGCTAGTGTTAATTAGTGTAGTCTGTAGAATAGATTACACCAATTAACACCGATATTTAGAACAATAAAAATTAAAGGGTGTTCTATTACTTAATGTAATTTTATATAGACGATTTGCTGTATATTGGAAACCGTAAGAGGTAAAATCTTTAAATTTTAAAAAGCGCTAAAACTAAAAAACGCAAAAATTAAAAAATGTCAAAACGAAAAATCGCAAAGTGAAAAAACATTTACAGAAAAAAGCGTCAAAATTAATAAAATCGCTAAAACGCAAAAAATTACCAAAACTAAAAAGATAGCAAAAAAGCTAAAAAAAACGCAAAAAACGAAAAAAATCGTCAAAACGAAAAAAGCACTAAAACCTAAAAAAAATCGCTAAAACTAAGGATATCATCAAAAAACAAAAAAACCGCCATAAATGGAAAGAAATCACCAAAACGAAAAAAATGCCAAAACAAAAAAAAAAAAAAAGCGTCAAAACAAAAAAAGCCAAAACTAAAAAAATCGCCATAAACCGAAAAAATCGCCAAAACGAAAAAAGTGTAAAAAAATCGCTAAGACCAAAAAATCACCAAAAACCGAAAAAGCGCCAAAACTGACACATAGCGTCAAAACTAAAATAAATCGCTAAAATTAAATATATCGTCAAAAAGCGAAAAAACGTTAAAACAAAAAAATACACCAAAGCGAAAAAATCACCAACACAAAAAATCGAAAAAATCTAAAAAAATGTTGTAAAAAACGAAAAATCACAAGAAAAAAAAATAGACACCAAAATGAAAACGGCGCCAAAAAAAATCGCCAAATCATAAAAAAATAGCTTAAAAAATAAAAAAAAAACTAAAATTAAACGAAAAAGCAAAATGAAAAAATTGCCAAAGTGAAATAAGGGCAAAAACGAAAAGGGATATATGTGCATTCGTACGGAACCCTTCGTGTGCGAGCTAAAGTCTCACTTTACTTAATTTATTTTTATATATCTGTGGCAATAAGGAATAAGTGCTTACGTCGACTTAAACAGA
The DNA here is from genome assembly GCA_956483635.1 of Panzeria rudis. Taxonomy (NCBI): domain Eukaryota; kingdom Metazoa; phylum Arthropoda; class Insecta; order Diptera; family Tachinidae; genus Panzeria; species Panzeria rudis. The sequence continues at coordinate 21,177,780 of OY101450.1, read as the reverse complement.
TTTTGCTATAACACTTCTTTATACCTTAAATATTATCACATTCAGTTGAAGGTTTCAGCGGTTAGTATCACACCTGAAGTAGGAAGAGTCACACGAGAAATAAATCATATAAGCCTCTCAACAGTAGCGCAAAGACTTTCGGGAAAAATACTTTTCTTAAGTCGACTCAAGCACTTATTCATTTTTACCACAGATATATCGAAGACGAAAATTTTGGAGAGAAAACGGTAAGTATCGTTTAGACAAACAAAGGTAGAAGTCTGCCTAATGCCAGTAATCAGGCAGATGCCATGCATGATCTCAAGGATATGTTTCTGCATGGTCTGATAGAATACATAACATTCATAGAGGTTTTTAACCGGTAAATATATTGCCACATTAATAGAATTCAAGGCCTCACAGTGATGTTATAGGCCTCTCTACTTCTTTAAGCAAACCTTATTTAAAAATATACAAATATCATTTTTAATATCTAAGACAAACATATTTTCCTCTTAAGTCCTTTTTCAAACTAACACATAAATTTCCCTAGTTGTTTTTAGCAATTTTCAGCAAACTGTAATTCACAAGAAATCGTGAAATAATGACAGGTGCAGATTTATTATCTCAAAATATTTTTGCATATCACCATCATCATCATCATCATCATCATCTTTGCTATCATCTATACATCACTTCATCAATACTCTAATGTTTCACATTATTATTCATTTCCATTCTAACCATGGCAACTGGTTGAAGATTGTATAAAAAGAAAAAAAAATCATATTGAATTATACATGTCTGGGAAAAAGTCAAATTGAAAACATTTGCTAATACAAATTTAATGAAAATAACACATATTAGACCAGTTCATAGTCTTGTGAAAATGGTCTTGAATCGTAGCACCTGCTCAAGATTGTGAATCGGGCTATTATGTCAAGTTATTAGCCCAGTTTACACTCTTCTGCAACTGGACTTGTATCGTAGCATTTGCAAATTAGTATAGTATGTAAATTGATACTCACCACTAACAATTATTAGTGTTAGAGTATCAATCAGGCGCGAATACAAGGGGTGGGAAACGGGATAGATTTTGCAAAAATAGGAGTAACTGAAAAATAAAATTGTCGTTATGTTCCATTGTTTGTTCCATTCAGAGGGAAAATTTATCACATTTGGAACACTGTTGTCCAAAATATGGAGGGAAATAAGAGCATATCGTATGCGACATAAGACGGAAGTGGTGTTAAGGTGCATGTAAAAACATGCGAAAGTCTGCGAATTGTTAATTTTTTTTATTTCTAAAAATTTTCCTTTATTATCCGTAAATTTGAAATTAAAAAAGCTGTTGGATGATTTTATAATGAACAAAATTTAAGAGTGTACGTGACATAGAATACGTGACAGATTTTTCAATTATAGTATTCTTCAGTAATGAAATATATGTTTTGTAAATATATGTAAACATAAAATTCAAAACAAATAAAATATATGTATTTGGCAAAACAAAACAATCAAGATTCAAGTTCATTTGACACTGCCTACTATGTACTTGGGCGCTGAGTTTACGGCGCCAGCTTAACCTACTACGTAGTAGTACATAGTACATAGTAATTTGAAATTTTTCGCTTAATGAATACGCAGTTGAATAATCATTTATATGCTGACTATCATAGTATGAAAACGGATGAAGTTTTTTTTTTAATTTTTATTTAGTTGTATTTGCAGTACTACAATAGCGTACGTGACGAACTTTAAATGCTTATAAAATTTTTATTACACCAAATTTAAAAAAATGTCAATCCTTATTTGTTTGCGACAATTATCTTGCTTTAAACTTTTATTTTGAAGCAATTGTGACCGTTCAAATTCAAATGGCGTAGAGAAACAAAGTTTTTGCATAACGTTCGTGACATTACAATAGTGTCCAAAGAAAATAAAAAATATATAGCGACCTCTATCTTTTATCTCTCCTCACGAAACTTCTTCTTTCTACAATGTTACAAATAACTGAATTTAGTCGCTAGAAAAGTGAAAATAGTTTTATGCAATGTCATAAAATTAATAAAGGAGATATTCAGTTTAAGCTGTTATTTTCGATATTTAAAAATTCTAGTAAGCTGTAAATACCTCTGTATAGTAAAACTTGATTGTTTTTTCCTCTTTACCATATCTTACAAAAAATTGTAAGGGTTTTCATTTTTTCAGTCGTGGTTGTCGTTTTCATGGAAATGCCCATATACAATAATAAAAATAATATAATGGATGGGCCGCTTTAAGAATAATGAAACATGTGCCGTATACTTCATTTTTATTAATAGCCCATTTGCACAACAGTCAAGCGCCAGAATGTTGCTTTTACATACCCAAAAATTATGCTACAAATTTAAGACAATTAAATAATTATACAACTAGAAGCGTATACTTAATAGTTACTATTTTAAAATTTACATATCAATCATACGTTCAGGTGCACAGTGGTTGCAATTGGAAGTTTTCAGTTGAAGATATTATTTTATAAAAAGATTGAAAGCGTTACTAGCAATGGAATAATATAATTGCCAACTACGAGTATTTAGTAGATAGCCCTAACTAATTTTGGTTTTTCTTATTTTAAGGATAGGAGCGGTTATTAGCGATTTATATAATGTGTTCTGCGTTTTGGGAAAAATGATAAAAAATCACTTACGTGATTACGGTCAACGTATGACCATCAATATTCTGCATCTTTGAAACTTGCAATCCGATTACAAATCATAGAAGAGTGCTTAAGATTTGTGGTATTTGAAAATTTGGACCACCCTGTTGAAACACACGTTGAGCTACAGGGTAGAAAATTTGATTACCTCGGGCATGCAAAATCTTGTCGGCCTCATAAGTTTTGCAAATATTATCTAATTTTATTGAATATAAACTTGGTGTAAAGTTGATAAAAAAATTAATAAATACAGTTTACTTCGTAAAGATATCGTCTATACATATTTCCAAAGATATATGGATTTGAATTTAAAATTTTTGGGTTCTCTATTTCGGCAATAGCTCCGGTAGTAGCAAAACCACAATTAAAAAAAAATTTATGACTCTAAATTGATTTTTAGGATAAGGTTCGTAACCTTTAATTCAGACAGAATTTGGCATGATTAATATTCCAAGGAACTGGAGAAAAAATCAACATCAACTTAATATTTCAACGTAGACAGCAGAACAGAGTAGTGCCACTTTCGGAGGCCACTATACTTCCATCGTCAGTGTTGATGTGTATTTACCTTATCATCACTTGTCAGGTGGCTCTGTTGTATGTGATTATGTGATTATGTGATTTCAATTTTTATTTTTTATTTTCAATATTTCAAAAGAATAGGTTCTAAAATGACTGCAGTTGAAATTTTATGTCGATTAAAACATCCAACCTACATCCATCATTGAAGGAAAATTGTGAATTTTTCTACATAATTCTAGATTGAATGCTTAAGAAAAAAAGCCTATAGAGTTTTTCAAAGTTCTCTAGAAACTATGTTAGATATATTTAATATAATTAAGGTGGCTTTTAATTGTGGCAATGTGGCAAGCAGAGCAAATTTTCTAAAAGTAGTAAAATTTTCAAAACCCCTTTATTTAACTAAATGAAAACATGCACTAAACTTCATCTTTTACGAATTTTTAATTAAAAAAATATGTGATGATTAGACTGATATTCATTATTTTTAGGACAAAGTTGTTATACGTATAAGCAGTGTTCGAAATGCTAGCTGCGAAGTAGCAAAAGTACGGAAATTGTGCTATACTACACTATAAATGTTTAAAATTTTATTTACAATACTATCGCTTATACTATGTTATTGGAAATAAATATAGCATATCAAAAGCAAATGTAAAAAACTAAAACCATTTGTTGCCACAAAAATTAATTGTTTATATTTTAATTTATTTGTGCTGTTGTTTGCTGTTGCTGTTGAAAAATGTAATAGCAGTAGCAGTAGCAATTACATTCGTAGCATAGCAACCGTTTTATAAGAGCCTTTGGATTTTTCTCAAAACAAATTTTATGTACAAATATATATAAGTACATATGTACTTACGTATGTATTCAATAATGTTTTTAATCATTTTCTATATTTTTTTTTGCAGGATATGATTTGTTGTGCAAATGAAATAAGTTTGCAAAAATCAGAAAAAGTCTTACAAATCACTAAAACTATAAAAAGGAGACAAAACACGAAATTTATGAAAATCGCGAAACATCGCAAAAAAATGCAACATGAGAAACAATCCTAAAGCAGGTTAAAACTCGCTAACACGGCAAAGAATGCAGAAAATTTTAAAGAAATTGTAAAATTTATTAAAATTTGCAAAATTTTGTTAAAACTGAAATGATTGCAAAGTGGTTAAAAATTCCCAAAAATGGGTGAAATCCAAAAACTTTATAAAAATCAGGTCTATGGTGTAAATTTGCGAAAAATTGCAAAAATTTAAAGAAGCCATCGAATCGATTAAAAAGCTCTAAAACTATAAGGAATGAAAAAAATTTGGCAAAAATTGCGAAATTGGTGATAATTTGCGAAAACTTGCTGAGAACGACATGATAGCACATCTAATATTGATTAAAAATCATTAACACTTTAAAGACGTTGAATACCCAAAAAAAAAACTTTATCGCGAACATTGCAAAAGTTCGCGAGAAATCCCAAAATTGAAACCAAGCTCTAAAATTTATTAAAAATGGCTAAAACTGTAAAAAGCAAATGCCTCGGAAAAAACACAAAAACGTTGCAACGCAAATTTGCAAAATTTTTATAATTTTTAACCAATTTTGGCATTTCTTCTCATGATTGCAATGTATTGGGAATTTCTTAAATTTTTTTGCAATTATTTCCGAAATTTTGACGTTATTGAGATAAAAATTTTGTTTGCAAAGCTTTATACTCGTACTTTCAAATTCGTCCAGCATTGACTTGCAACCATCGAAAATAGACCCAAACAATTTCGTTTTATCGTCAAAGCTAAAGGAATAAAGAATTAACAACAGCAATCAATGTGACAAAAATAATTGCTATTGTTATGCTGTTGTAATTTTCAACAGCACATAATAACAAAAGCAATATCGTAAATAGTTTGCTTTTACTGCTGCTGTTTGAAAAATACACTTTATTATATTTTGTTTTGCTATTAGCATGTGTTGAAAATGGTTATAACAAAGTATAACAGTATAGTGATTGCTATAACATTTGGCATATTGCTATTGTTGCTGATATTGTATTTTCTGTGGAACCTATTAGCAATAGCAGCAGGAATTTTCACATAGCATTTTTTTTAAACCCTGCGTATAAGTATTATGGGTGGTACGGTACCATGGTATTGTGCTTATCAATGGGGTCAAAACAAAAGTTTTATTTTGTTTCATAGCACATGAATAAAAATAAGTTCAGAAGAAAAATTTAAGCACAAAGCTTTGTTTTATTAACATATGCCCAGAACTATGCTACTTTTTTTTTAAATTTAATTCTTTTAATTAACGTAAATAAAAAACGTACTTATTGATCAAAAATCTTTTACAAAATTTATAGGAAAGTAAGAAACTAAAACATTTTTTCACATCATCATATTTTGTTTCGCTTCCTTCTTTAACTTTGTTGTGTCGCCCCTCAAAATAAAATTCACATAATTTCAGGCTGTATGACAAAGTTATGCTCGGCACGCACAGCTAAAGCTGAAAGTCCATAGTATGCGTTTTCACGTCATCGCATTCACACCTTCTACGCTTTCCAAGCTTTACCGCATTTCAAGTTATATGCGAAAATTTTACGCTGAAGTTATTTTGTTATTTTATCTTCGCGAATATTTTAAAACTTTATTACAAAAGCAAAATAGTACACTATACAAACATAATCATTGATTGATTGCATTGAAAATAAAATATCAATGAATATAAAACACAGCTGATAACCCTTGCAAAAGTAGAAAGAATACCTACTTCTTGCATTCGACGCATCAAGGCGTTCTGTTTCGTAACTTGAAACGTACAACTACATAGATTCCACTGTTTCGCCAGGCGCGTATGATGAGAAAAAGCATGCAACGCGTGTAGTGAGCTTTTAGCTTAAAAGAGAATCTTCTAATCTAGTGCTTTTAAAAGTATGCAATTATTTTTTGAAAATATGTACATTTTTATTAAAAGATGTTTTGAAATTAGTAGTTTTACGTTAACAGTTCCATATCCAAAATAGCTTTATTTATACCCCACATCTAAATATTCAAAAACTATCTAAATTTAAAAATATTCTATAATAAAAGTAAATTTCTTTTACTGATTTATATGATTGTAATAATCACATTTATTTATAAACTATCATATAGCTTGTGAATTGTTTTATTATTTATAACAAAATTTTATAGTTTTAAAATAAGCTCCCTAAAGTATATCTAAAATTTTATTTTTATAAAGCTTCTAAGAATATTGTCTCTGTACTCAGCAAAAATTGAAGTACTCCCAAAGATATGCTTTATTTTAAAAATATATTTAACCATCATGTAAACAAAAATTTCGCCAAATAGCACGCACTATTTATTACATCTAATGCAAGTGATACATTAAATATCACGTTAATTTTTTTTATTTCGTCATATATAATTTATTTAAGGATTTGTTTAAAAATGTTTCGAAATAGAACTGACATTTTGTTATAATTTTTTTTCTGTAAGCTTTTAGGCGTTTTTAGTGTTTAATTTAAAAATTGCAAGAAAATTGCTTTTAAAAGAGTTATCAAATTCAAAGCGAATTTAAACAACATTGTCAAAGTTCAGAGACTGATCGCCAAGGCAAAAATTTAGCCTAGTAATTATTATAATATATAATAAATTTTTTTCGTAAAGAGCTTAATATATTATATTTTCTACAGATACCTTATGAACATTGACTGAATTTTAAGCGCGGGAAGCAGCGGCATATCTTAGTGTTGAATAAACTAATTGTATTGTATTTTCAGTTCATGTTCTAAAAAAATTTTATGGAGTAAAGCGAAATAGGAAAAAATTATGCATGTAAATTTTATTAAAACTTTATATGTTTATTTAATGTTATATTAAAATCTTAAATACACACACGTATATATAAAAGCCTTATTATGGTTTATGTGCGCCTGGAAATATGCAATATAGTTTTTGCACTGCAGTCAAGCCAATAGATGCAAAAACACCCACACTTATATATTTCTAAGAACCTTATGCATAATTTTATTCCTAGAGAACATTTTCTTCTGTCATGTCTGACGTCAGAAAATATTCTGAGACTTTATGAGTTGTCTAAGACTCCCTCACAAATGTGGTAGAATAGTCGACATTTTTCTGTTAGAACGTTTCTACACAAAATGTGAAAAGTATCAGATAAATTGGAAAATTTTCTGATGTCTTGTTACACAATTTTGCCGAAAATGTTTAGTTTTGTCGAAAGTTCCTTTAAAATGTCTCGAAACAATTCATCAGAATTCACACATAATTCTCTTAGACATTTCAGCAAAGTTTCAAGCAACGTTTCAACCAAATTTTCAACCAATCATATGATTTTTCGTACGTTTTCTGACCGACTTCAGATAAGAATTTGGCACCTTGTGTACACTTTCTGACCGACTTTACAACGTAATTGTCAAAAAATGTTTGCTGGTGATTTTTCTTGGAATTACACCTGCAAAGAATTGTGTTTACATTTTTAGTTAATTTCATTATAAACTTTTTTAAATATAACTCTGTGCTGGTCTATGATTTCATAACAATGTCTAGCATTTTTTCCTGTTCTGTTTTGCATAATAATATGTTTATGTAAGTGCATCATCCATATATCGCCCATTTGCTGCTACATCATCATAACTCAAATGATTAAATTTTTAAACTAATAATGCAAAGTTGTTCATCATATTCATTTTTATATATGGTAAACATTTCATATGAATATCTTTTAAACTCAAGTCTTGAGAGAAAACATAAAATTTTCTTTTTCCATTAAGTTGTGTGCAAATTGAAAAACTTTTAAATTCGTTTTCTGTAAAACTAATTTCTTTGAGTTATGACAACGTTGCAGCAAACGAGCGCTATGTATATTATCAGTTCTATGTAACATTGTAGACACAGGTTATATAGCAATTGTTTGCTGCTGTTAAGCAGCAAGCAACATTTGAAAATATTTTTATTTTTAGATAAAGTGGCTTCTCTGTAAGCAGACTAAAAACAGCATCTAGATCGTGTTTTAGCATAAGAAATAATATAAAAATATAAAAAATCTAATTTAAAAATATTACATAGAAATAAAGTATGTCTGTACTAGAAAAATGATAAAAATATGTAAAAGAAATTTTTAAAGAGTATAATAAGTTAAGTGAAAAATTATGTTGGCAAATGTCAAGGAGTTTAAAAATAAAATTGACTGGAAACAATATAGTATTTTTAAATAGAGAAACTCTGTGCTAATAACTGCTATGCAAACATTTTTTTTGGTCCTTTAACACAACAAAGTGAAATTTCGTAAATGCTCAATGGATGATGGTGATGACTCAGACAAAAATTTTGTTTATTATATTACAAAAAAATCCAATAAATATTTTTGTTTGATTCAGTAAACTATTTTGTTTTGTAATTGTAAGTATTTTTGGACAAATTGTTTTATAGATTCAGACAAATATATTGATTGATAAATTGCAGAAAATCCAGTAAATATTTTTGTTTGATACAGTAAATTACTTTATATACAAAGATATTTAATTTTTTTAAATTTAATTATTTTGGCTTGAGTTCGGTTTTAATTTAATTTTTCAATTAAATTATATTTTTACTCAGAGATAAATTTGAAGCATATAGACAAAGAAAAATTTGACTGCGCCTAGGGTTGAACTGACATGTTTCGAGAGCTCCTGCTCTACTCGTCAGAGTTCTTTACCGCGTTAACTACTCGGTCAAAGCCGGTGGTTTGCAGTCAAGAGTTGAATATTATCTACTTTTAATCAATTCTAGCTGTCACTCTAAACTGAACTGTATTTCATTTCATAGTTATTGATATTCACTTTTTTCTTCTTTTATTATTTCGCTATTCTAGTATGAAGTATCATTGATATTTACAAGTGCTAGCGTTTATGTGAATATTTGCTTGTGCAGTTTTATTTGAACATGTACATCCTGTTGCTAGGTGCCTCTAGAGTTTAACAATTAAGTTATGAGTTTAGTCGAGTTTATATCCAAAGAAATTTTATTATTTTGTCTTGAGTTCGGTAATTAATTTAATTTTTAAATTAAATTATATTTTTATTTAGACATAAATGTAAAGCATATAGACAAAGAAAATTTTTTACTGCACGGAGTGTTTTTAGAAAAAAAACCAAAATTAATTTTGCATGAAAAACCCCTTTTTTGTGATACAAATTTGTGGATAACTCTGAAAGTGTTGTTTAAACCTATAGGCTATATGAAGAAAGTTTGAATGTAACTTTGTCATGCATATTTTTGGGTATTGTCGATCTATATCGGGCATACCATTCTCGAGTTAGGGTGAAATATACTGATGTACTGAAATATTAGTCATGCACATTACAAAGTGATAGGGGAAAACTGTAAACGTGTACGTAACAAAAAAACTGAAAACGGATTTTGAATTAGCGCATTACACTCTTTATGTTCCATTATTTTTATCTAGAGGACATTTTCTTTGCGGGCTGGTTTAATAAAAGCGTTGTTATTTAATTGAAAAAATTCAGTAAAGTGCGAGTTTGACCCGCACATGAAGGGTTCGGTACGAATGCCATATGTTTTGTCTATTTTTGTTTGTCCTTGGGGACTTTTGCTTCAACGTATTTCTTCGTGTTAGGATTTTTAAGAGTTTTTGGCCATTTTATTACTTTTGTCAGTTTTTGCCGTTTTGGTGATTTTTTCGTTTTAGCGCTTTTTTTCATTTTACATTTTTTTTTGATTTCGGCAATTTTTAAATTTTGGATTTTTTAGTTTAAGCGTTTTTTGTTTGTTTTGCCGATTTTTTTTTTGTATTAGCGATTTTTTTATTTTTGTTGGCGAGTTTTTAAGTTTTACCGGTTTTTTTTCTTTTTGGTGCTTTTTTTTTTGTTTTGGTGCTTTTTTTTCGTTTTGGTGTTTTTTTTCGTTTTTGATGCTTTTTTCGTTTCAGCATTTTGTCTATTTTTCTCGTTTTGGCAATATATTTAATTTTGGGCTTTTTTAGTTTTGGCGCTTTTTATCGTTTTGGAGTTTTTGTCGTTTTATTTGTGATTTTTTTCGTGTTGGTGCTTATTTTCGTGTCATCGCCTTTTTCATGTTGGCGTTTTTTTTTCGTTTGAGGTACTTTTTAGTTTTTGGGTTGTTTTCGTTTGGCTTTTTTTCGTTTTGGTTTTTTTTAATTATTGGTTTTTTTGTAGTTTAGCCGTTTGTTAATTTTTTCTTTTCGTTGCTTTTTTCGGTTTAGCGCTTTCTTCATTTTGGCAATTTTTTCGTTTTGGCAATATTTTTAGTTTTGGGTTTTTTTTAGTTTCGACGCTCTTTCGTTTTGGCAATTTATTTTTCGTTGTTTGCGATTTTTTTTCGCGTTGGTGCTTCTTTTCGCTTCATCTCTTTATTTTCATTTTTCAGTTTTTTTTGCATTTTGCAATTATTTGGCATTTTTTGCTGTTCTGGTGGCTTGTTTCGTTTTGGCGATTTTGTTCGTTTTAGCGATGTTTTTTGTTTGGCGATTATTTTCGTTATGGCGATTTTTTTCGTTTTGGCGATTTGCTTTTCAGGTTGTTGTTTGCCTTACTTGAAGGGATACCCTTTAATTATTAATTTACCCTTTAATTATTAATTTAACCTTTAATTATTAGTTTAACCTTTAATTATTAATTCTGTTTGTTGCAAGTGTCTAATTATTACGGTTCATAAGATTCAGCTTAATTTCTAACTTACATTACCTGATAGAAAACCCTTTAATTTTTACTTTCCTAGTTTTTTTTTTACTTCGTTACTGTTGCCCTTAAAATGCTGCACTAGCCATAATAATTTCAAGTGTTTGCCTCTTAAGATTTCCAAGATACAGCTCAAGATACATGCTCAAAGTTACATTAACTGGTAGATTACCCTTTAATTATTATTTTGTTTAGATTTCAGTATTTTTGGGTGTAGTCTGTATAATACACTAACTTTGAAAATGTCGAGTGCACCAGTATATTATATAAGCACCAGTATATTATATAAGGATTTCAGCATGTTTAGTTGGTCGCTTTGGAACACCCTTTAATTTTGAAATTTCATACAGTTTTGGTTGCACATATTCTATGACAGTTTCATATCTGTATCTCTTACGGTTCTTGAGATAGAAGTTTGTAACAGAGATACAGACGGACAGCGTAACGTAATCAATAAGGTCCCTTTTTACCTTTGCTGTACGGAACCATGAAAAGCAATTTAAGAAGCTGGGGCTTTCAAAAAAGTAATCATTCAAACAAAAAAAATAAAAAAATTATAATATTAAGTTGATATTAATTTCCCCTTGCTTCTTGGAATACTTTTTACATGTTTACATGTTCATGTGTACTTAAGTATTAAATCAAACCACAAAAAGTTTGCCTTAAGTATAAAAAAAATCTGAAAAATGCGAATGAAGAAAGATAAACCAATGGCAACACTGGGAAAGTGCAGTTTAATATCAACTTGAAAGTGATTCAATTCTCGTATCCAATTCTCGTATCCAATTTTCACGAAAAAAGTTGTATATATAAGAATTGAAATCATATTCAACAGAGCCACCTGACAAGTGGCGATAAGTATTATACACGTGAGCACTGACGATGGAAGTGTAGCGGCTTCCGAAAGTGGCGCTAGTCTGTTCTCCTGTGTACGTTGAAAAATTAAGTTGATGTTAATTTTTTCCTTGTTCCTCGGAATATTAATCAGCATAATTCTTTCTGAATTAACTGTTACGAACCTTAGCTTAATAATCAATTTGGATTAAAATAAATCGCTATGCAAAATTGTATCACACACGCATAAGCTTAATTTAGCTTATTACTGTTATGCCATTTCTATTAATACTTTACGCTCTCTCTAATAATATTCTAAAAGCCTGACTTCTCCTCTCCTGAATTTTATAGTTTTAGCAGTTTAGTAATTATCACCTTTTAACTAGCGTTCCGCTGTGTGCTATAGCATAGAGTTTCATATTTTTTCTTTAACATTGACAATGTCTACTTAAACATTTGCTTACCTCCTCTCTCTCTATATTTTGTGCTAATCTCAGAATAACTAAGCTTCAATATTATCCATAAACCACTTACCTTTAATCACATTTGATAGCTATTTTCGAAATATTCCTTTGTAACTTAGTAATCGTTATATTTTCATAATATTTCAGGATAAATTTCAATATGAAACAACTTTTATATAATCACATTTATAGCTTAATAAAGGGTAATAAAGAAAATAATAAAATTCCGGAACTTAACTCCCACAAAATAGACAACGCTATTGTAAAATAAGGTTTAAGATATTTTCGTATTATAATTTATGATAAAACAATAACCCTATAAAACCTCAATATAATAAAGATACAAAAACACGGTTAATATTACAAGTAGCAGGCGGATGGTAGACGAGGGCGTTAGCAAAATTATTCCATTAGGCAACGTACAGCTGCTAATGTTGGAAAAGGGCAATATTGGACAAAAGCCAATGTCGTAGTGAAAGCAAATGTAAAAGCTTGTATTTTCTCCAATATTTAATTAAATTTTCGAATAGAAAAGTGAAAAAATTACTTAAAAATATTTAAATAAGAAAAATATGAAGAATGGTGCATACCTTTAGGAGCATTCAATAAATATTTAAACCGCTTGTTTGATTTTTGAACAAGAAATTTAAAATATTTCGGCGTATATCCGATGGTATGGTTTTCTTTAGTAAAACACAATTAATTTTGGATTTTAATATTAAAAAGAAAGGGAACGAATTCTCTACACTTTATTTAAAATTTTGATGTTTTTTTCACTATATAATTTAGCACGTAGTGCACTTGAATGCGTCTTAAGATGACGTTTAGGCCAGACAACTTCTTATGGCAGAACTTCATTAAAGCACCGCTGCGAGAAATTTTTTTTCAAGTATTTTCAGTGTATTTATGCTATGAGGGGTGAAAATGATCCCGAATTATGAGCGGTACAAAGACTACACATCACACAACTAGAGCTAAAATGTTAACAAAATATTTCACTGTTCAACACAATTTTTTCACAAATCAAAAATAGTTGTTTAAATTATAAAACCAGTCACATGACAGTTGTCTTGTGACAGTTTGGGTTCCCTCTAGCGACTTTAATTAGTTTCATTATGAAAAACTAGCAATGTAAAGAAAATATATGAAAAATAATTTTGTATTTGAGTAATTCCATTTAGCCGGGCGTGACCATTTTACAAAAATTTTTTTGTTATAAATGAAAAACATAAAATTTTTTATGCCAAAAAAAAGCTGCGTCTCGCAGGAATGTTAAGCTTAGAGTCGTTGAATAATGGGTAGACGCTAAAGGAAAAGGATTTTTGCTCAGAATGGTCGTCAGAAAGTTGCGACGGGTGTGACCTTACAAATCTTGGTTTTAAAGTATTACAACTTTCACGATAAATTGTGAAAATTTTCACTACAAGGTACACACTAATTTTTGCGTAGGTAATTGATCAACAAAGTGTTTTTGATTGTATTATGTACTTATTTTTTGACAAAAAAATAATTAAAAAAAACAATTTCTAAAATAAGACAGGTGTGACCGACGTGTGTGACCTAATACGAAAATCTGAACAATTAAAAAATCATTTTTCTTTAAAAAAAACTATTTTTAAAATAAGACAGGTGTGACCGACGTGTGTGACCTATTACGAAAATTTGAAAAATTTTAAGGGTACTTTTTATTGATTTAATTAATGAGTGATTCCACGTAAAACGGCCCTATGCACATAAATAAGGAACTTACGTTCCAAAAATAATTATCTCATTTTAATAAAAATCTCTCAATTGATGTTTTTTTTGAGAATGGCAATTATAGAAAAAATAAAAAATACACTATTTAATATTTTTTTGCCAATTTGAGGCACTTTTAAATGATCATGCAAGAAAAATTTTGTCTCCCTCTTTGTATGTTTAATATTTATTTCAGATTTTCTTTTATTCCCTTTCTCATTATTAATGAATACCGTTATCTCTGAAAAGAAAATACTTTGTTTTGCTTCTTATTAAATTTAAAAAAATATTCAGCTAGAGTATTTTGCTGTCTAGAATAGAACGGATAGCAAATAATTTAATATCTTATTACTTACTTACGAGTTTATCTTTATATTATTTATATTAATTAAATCAATAAAAAGTTCTATTTCTTCAAATTTCTTAAATTTTCGTACTAGGTCACACCCGTCGGTCACACCGTCTCATTTTAAAAACAATTTTTTTTATCAGAAAAATAGTTTTTTGTCAAACAGTAAATATATAATACAATTAAAAACACTTTGAACAGATATCTATACCAAAATTATTGTGTACCTTATAGTCAAAATTTAACAGAATTTATACTGAAAGTCATAATTCTTTAAAACTAAGATTTGTAAGGTCACACCCGTCACATCTTTATGAAGACCATTCTGCGCAGAAATCGTGTTCTAACAGTGTCTACTACCCGTTATTCAACGACTTTAAGCTTAATGTCCTTGCGAGCCGCAACGTTGTTTTAAGTAACAAATTTTATATTCTTGATTTCTAACAAAAAATGTGTGTCAAATGATTACACTCGGCTAAATGGAATTACTTTTGGGCCACCCTGTATTAAAAGTGTCTCAAATGGAGAAAAAATATATTAAATAATGTATTTTTTTATTTGTCTATAATTGTCATTCTCTTACTGACATCAATTGAGTGCTTTTTATTATAAAGAAAACAATCATTGTTTCCTTCGATAGGACCGCTTTACGTGCTATTGCTTATTTATAATTTAATTTTTCCATATTCCTCTTAAATTCATAATAGCTCGACTATTATGATATTTTATTAACAAAAATCTTTAATGCTGCCATTTTCATTTTTAGCCAATAACATGTTTTTCAAAGCTTTCAACTTTATTTAAATAATCACCGTCATTTAAGCTAAAAATAGCAATCGTATCTTTTGTCACGACATAAAGAGTGACCAAGCTAATCTAAAACTACTTGAAATAATTTCTTAAAATATGTTATTTTTAGCATTGTTTTCTTTTGTTGTTTTCAACACTTAATTATTCTTTTTATTTCTTCTTTATTATTCTTCACACTCACACACTTGCATAAAACATCCGTTATTAAGTTTTAATTGTGCCAACAAAAGCATTAAGAAAAAAAGGCCATATACTCAGACACCTGAAGACAAGGCAATGAACAATAACTATTTCGTGTTAAACTACAGCAAAAGGAAAAGAAGAAACAAAACGGTATTGTTCAGAGAAAAACAAAGAAAATATACGTTACATGTACATACTTTTATGGGTAAAAACACAAACACACACCCCCACGTGTTATGTATGCATACCACACAAGCATGTTAAAGTGGAATTTTAGTTTATTAACTAAAACGTAATTTATCGTTTCAAAAAAACTTTTTTGGTTAAATGTAAAAATACGTGTAACGAATACTGGTAACAATAATCCAAAAAGAAAGCAACAGGCCGGCGCCGGCGTTATTTTCCGGTGAAGTTCTAGGATTCTGGGGAGATTTGTCTCCTAGTTTTTGGGAATCCGGGGAACTTTGGGGATTTTATGAAGATTTTTATCTTAGTTTTTGGGAATCCAGGGAGCTTCTGGGATTTTTTGCAGCTATTTGTTCTAGTTTTTGGAATCCATGAACAAGGTTTGTGTATTGGCTAATGGTTGGTTCCCTTGCTAAATGAAGGTGTCTCGGCTAAACACCAGGTGCTTGGCTAAATTCTTGAGAAGTATCGCCAAAGTATCTTCCAGGCAATAGTTGTTTTTTGTAGACGAATTGTCTTCTGTTTTTATCTAGATATTAAAACTACTATCTTCATTTACTTGGAGCCATCAAGTTAAGTGCAATTTTTGTTTTTCAATTATAATTTTTATTTTAGGTAGTGGTCAGGGCGGTAAAGATGAGGGGGCGCCTGACATAGCGATCGAAGGGGGCCAAACGAAGGCTGCCTGCCATTAGCATAAGGCCGAAAGTAGCAAGCCGAAGACAGCAGGCCCAAGCCGATAGGCCTACCACCTAACAAGTAACAAGTAAATTAGTATAAAAAATGCTTTTTAATGCAAAATTAAAAAAAAACATTTTGTTTCTACAAACTCATAATAAAACGTAGCACTGCAAAAACTTAACTTTTAAGTTAATATTTTTGAGGCAGATATTTTACGAACAAAATAAGTCATATATTATGGAAATCGGTGGATAAATGTTGATGTTATTAGCAATTAAATAAATATGCCCAAACACTTAAAAATATATTTATTTCTGGGTGTATTCACTTAATTACTAATCAAATCGACATTTATCCATCGATTTTCAAACTTTATGGCTTAGTTTGTTTGTAAGATAGGTGCCCTCAAGAGGACTTAAAATGTAAAACTTTTGCAGTTTTAAATTTTTTATGAGCTCTAAGACAAAAAATCTATTTTGCATGAAAAACCACTTTTCCGATACTAATTTGTGAAGAACAACGAAATCATTCATTAAATCGAAAAACCATACTAAGAAAGTCTCAAGCTCATTTGTTCTTATATATTTTGGCATTTTGTTGATAAAAATCGGGCATAGCGTTCTCGAATTAGGGTTAAATATACTGATATACCTAGTGCAAATATTAAGCATGCCCATTAAAAAGTCTCTATGTAATGGAAAAAAACTGAAAATGGATTTTAATGAGACTCATTAAATTCTTTATATTAAAAAAAAAATTTATTTAAAGGACATTTTCCTGGTAGACCAATGTAATAAATTTAAGCGCCAACTTAATGGAAAATGTTTGCAGGGTATTAAAAAAACTTGCTTAAAATAAAAAACTCATATAACAATTTTCTGTATGAACAGAACGAACAAAGGTGGAAACATGAAAGGAAGAAAAACGTTTTACGAACAATTTGAAATTTCATTTTTGAAATGAAATGAATTTCAATATTTAAGAATGCTGCAGCTGAAGGAAAAAAAGGTGCTGGAACATGTACATTAGAGTGGTCGTCAAAAATTAAAATTAGTATTTCTTCAAGTTTCAAACACCAAATCGATGGGTATTTATACAAAAATTACCTTAAATAAATTTCATACCAATCAGTTGAGTTTTTTTAAAAATTTAAAAAAATTTTGTTTTTAAAAATTCATAAAAAATAAAGACGCACCTACGATCTTATTTTTGGTCCTTTGTCATATAACTTAATCTATATAAATAAAAGAGTAACGTTATGGAGTGACTGACTGATTGACTGACTGACTGATTTATCATCGCCCAGCCCAAACCAATAAAGCTAGAAAGTGTTGTGTTTTTCTAGAAAGCTAGAAAGTTGAAATTTCGTATGTGGGCTCCCCTCAGGATGTATAGATCCACTAAGACGGGGTTTTGGGAAATTCAAACGCTAAGGGGGTAAATTCGGTTACCTTATATCTCCGGATCCTACTAAGGTAGACATAAAATTCCAAAAACAGCATAGTAAGATAAAAAAATAAGCGGACGGGTGTTTGGTACTTTTTTAAAATTTTTACATTTAGGGGTCGAAAAAGGGTAAAAATATATTTTTGGTACTTTTTTTGTTAACCGTTTATCTCCTAAAGTAAAGAAGATAGAACTTAAATTAATATGCATTCTTCTATCCATACGAAGCCCTCAAACATGTTCTGGTACTTTTTTGTAATTCGAATATATAAAGGTTAAAAGTGGTTGCTCTTTTTGGTACTTTTTTCCATACAACTATTTTTTATGCAAATTGATATACATGTTAGTATATTTTCACTAAGGAAGGATTTTTGAAAATTTTAGTTCTAAGGGGATTAAATGGTGTAAAAACGGGTAAAATCGGCAACCTTATATTTTCGAATCTAAGTAAGGTAGACATAAAATCCTAAAAGTATTATAATAAGATAGAAAAATGAGCGGTTAGGTGTCTGAAACTTTTTTGAAATTTGTACATTTAGGGGCCGAAAAAGGGTGAAAATATAATTTTGGTACCTTTTTGTTAACAGTTTATCTCCTAAAGTAATAAAGTTAGAAACTAAATTTGAAATTCATTCTTCTCTCCTTAAAAAGCCCTCAAAAACAATTTTGTATTTTTTCAAATTTGAATATGTAATGGGTAAAATTGGTAGCCCTTTTTGGTACTTTTTTCCATACAACTATTTTTATGCACATTGATACAAATACTGAATGCATATGTTTGTATATATTCTCTAAGAACGAATTTTAGAAAATTTAAACTCTAACGGGATTAAGAGGGGTAAAAACGGGTAAATTCGGTGTTTTGTATCTCCGAATCTAAGTAAGGTAGACATAAAATTCCAAAAGCGTCATAATAAGATAGAAAAATGAGTGGATAGGTGTTTTGTCCTTTTTCGAAATTTGTACATTTAGTGGCCGAAAAAGGATAAAAATATAATTTTGGTACTTTTTTTTGTTAACCATTTATATTTGAAAATAAAGGTACTTTTTCGAAAACCTACTTTTTTGAAAATGTAGTTTTAAGAAATGGTACTTTTTGAAAAATGTTTTTTGGAAAGGGTACTTTTTGAAAATGGTACTCTTTTGAAAATGGTTACTTTTTGAAAAGTTACTTTTTGGAAAAGGTTCTTTTTAGGGCACTGTACACCAAAAGAGTAAATTAATCTTATTGTTTTCGATACGCTGTGCGTTAGTCCGTCTGTCTTTCTGTCTGTCACAGGCTGTTTTCTCGAGAGCCGTAAGAGCTACAGGCTAAAGATTAAAGGGTGTTCTAAAGCGAGCAACGAAACATGTTGAAATACTAATGTAATATACAGACACTTTTATATGGACTCTCGAAATTTTCAAAGTTAGTGTTAATTGGTGTAGTCTGTAGAATATTTAACGCAACAATAATTAAAGGGTGTTTTGAAAGTTAATGTAATTTTGACTATGTAGTTTAAACAGTTTGCTATGTCTTGGAAACCGTAAGAGGCAAACTCTTGAAATTTTAAGAAACTCTAAGACTAAAAAATGTTTGAATTAAAAAAGTCAAAACGAAAAATCGCCAAAATGAAAAAATCGCTAAAACGCAAAAATTCGCCAAAAATGAAAAGATCTCTAAAAAAACTAACCAATTTTATGGTTATTTTTAAATGAGTTAATTAATTTTTCTATATCTGCACAACAATGGGGTAGCGAAGCACGCCGGGCATAGCTAGAATATTATAAAGGAAATGAGTAGTTTTTCGTTGAAATTGGTGCACAACTTTTAATTTTATTCACAATTTAGTAAAATAACTTTTAAAAATTTTTTATGAACTTTTTAATTTTTACGCTCAAACTTTTGCGATATCTCTAAAACTAATGAGCAGATTTAGAAACAATATTAAATCGGCTTAAAGATAATTTTGTTGTCGAATTTTGTTTTTCTATTTTACTGAATATGGTAGACCATTCTCCAGTTATGCTAATATGTATGTGTCGTGCAAGTGCCTTCATTTTTGGCATAGCGCTATATCTCGAAAACTAGAGCTGATAAGAAAAAGAACTGCGCAAGTTTGCGTTCAGCGACCACAATAACTAAAGAAACAGCTTTCAGTTCCTGGGAACAAGAAAGTTTACCGAAATTTATAAACTTGTGTAATCAATTTATTTGTTATGGTCTTTTGGAACGAAGTCCATTATAGCACGTTGTTTATATGATATGCAACATATAAATATTTTCTATGCTGCGAGGTAAATAAAATTTTTTTTAAATAAAAAAATACGTGTAACAAATACGTGTAAGGAATACTGGTAACGATAATTCAAAACGAATGCAAAAAGACGGCGCGAAGGTTAAATTCCTTAAAAACTCAGTGTTGTCGCTTTGGTATTTTCGCGGTTTTGCGCTTTTTTGTTGTTTGTGATGAAGTTCTGGCATTTTGGGGAGATTTTTGTTCTACTTTTTGGGAATCCTTGTACCAGGTTTGTGTCTGGGCTTATATTTAGTTTCCTTGCTAAGTAAAGGTGCCTTGGCTAAGCACCAGGTGCTCGTCTAAATTCTTGAGAACTAGCGCCCAAATATCTTCCAGACAATAGTGGGTTTTTGTGGACGAATTGTCTTAATTTTTCACCTAAGGGTTGAAATTAGTATCTTCATTTACTTGGAGTTCTTAAATTATAATTTTTATTTTTGATGGTGGTCATGGCGCCGAGTCCGGTGACTAGGCGGATTGTTCCGAAGGGCGATAAAGATGAGAGAGCTTCTGACATATCGATTGAAGGTGGCCTGCAGATTGCATAAGGCCGAAGATGGCAGACCCAAGCCAATAGGCAGTCGGCCGAAAGCGACAGGAATTTTGTTCCAAGCCAATGCCCCATGACAGCGTGCGTTCTTTTTTTTTCTATATTGCTGTTTATTTTGTTAGGTAAAAGTTAGAAAGGAAAAAGCTGTTGGAAACTTCATAGGCAGCACCTTTTTAAAAGAAAACCTGAATTATTTTTAGGTTGGTTTGTTATAGTTACTCGTCCATTTGGGTTATGCGACTTGGGGAACTCCAAGATAAAACTTTTACCTCTACTCTAATGTATATATATATCATACTAGTGCTTACATTATAGTTTAAGTTTAAAAGTTCTGAATAAATAAGCGTGTATAAAAAATGTAGTTTTGAATATAGTCTTCGCTAAAGACTTAAATTGAATTGATAGTCTGGACTATAGTCGGGACTATAATGTTGACTATAGTGTTAACTGTAGCTTGAATATATTCTTAATTATGGTCTTGACGATAGCTTTGTCTATTGTCTTGACTGGAGTCTTGACTATTTTTTCTTGATTATAGTCTTGAATATACTTTTGATTATGCTCTTGACTATAGCCCTCAACATATTCTTAGCTATAGCCTTGACTATAGTTGTGACTATAGTGTTAAATGTAGCTTTGAATAAAATCTTAATTATAGTCCTGGCTATAATATTGACTATAATCTTCACTATAATCTTGGCTATAATCTTGACTATAGTTAAAAATATAGTATTGACTCTAGTCTTGTTTATAATCTTTATTTTAGGCGTGACACTATGAACTGTAGTTTTGAATAGATAATTAGCTACAATTTTGACTATAGTCTTAACTATAGTTTTGATTATATATATATATATATATATATATAT
Organism: Panzeria rudis; assembly: GCA_956483635.1. Lineage (NCBI taxonomy): Eukaryota > Metazoa > Arthropoda > Insecta > Diptera > Tachinidae > Panzeria > Panzeria rudis. The sequence goes on along the minus strand of OY101450.1, from coordinate 21,156,485 downwards.
ATATATATATATATATATATATATATATATATATATATATATATATATATATATATATATATATATATATATATTTATATATATATATATATATATATATATATATATATATATATATATATATATATATATATATATATATATATATATATATATATATATATATATATATATATATATATATATATATATATATATATATATATATATATATATATATATATATATATATATATATATATATATATATATATATATATAGTCGTTACTACATTTTTTTATATTAAAAGCTTATCTGTAGTCTTAACTATAGTCTCGAATATTGTGTGTAATACATATATCGTTATAATAATCTTGACTATAGCCTTAACTTTAATGTTGTCCAAGTCTTAACTTTTAAAATATTGTCTTGACTATAATAGCGACTACATTGTTTATTTTAGTTTTGACTACTGTCATGATTTTAGTCCTGATAGCAGTTTTAGTCTGGTCTTTACTATAGTTTTGGTCTGATACTATATTTTTAGCATTAACTAGGATTGATAACAGTTTGTTTTTTATTTCAGTATTTTTCTTGGTTACATTTGTCACTATATTAAAGCTATAATTATATTATTATTTTATTTAGAACTACAGGTTTGCCTATTAACTTGACTATGGACTTGGCCTATGGATAGCATGCTCGGTATTGCGCTATTGAATAAAGTTTTGATTTTATGTTTAGCTTTAATGTTATTTTATAGTATCGACTATTTAACAACATGTTTTCTGGCCACTGCTTTTCCTTGCTAATTTAAGACGCAGAATAATCGTAGTCAAGTTGTAAAGCAGATTTTTTCCTTTTCACTTTTCCTTTTGTTTTCGATTACTATGCACACACACTAATGCATATATACACACGCTTCGCTTGTATACACATACACACACACAAACGATTTATTATCTTACACTTGCCATATAGCTAAGAGTACAGCTATTGCGATTGTAGTAAAAAAGATATAAAAAAAGTTGGAAAAATATTTTCAACATGCTGCCACAACGAGCAAAGTAAGTTTCAGGTATTTTTATGAACTGTTAGCTACAAATGATTAATTGTATTTAAACACGCTATAACTTGCTCACAACAATCAGGAAAGGAAATAATACTAACACACATAATCTTGAGCATTTAGTGGCAAATAATTCTAAGGCTATTTATAGCATTTTGATATATTTTTAGTTAAAAACGCGAGTAATATAAAAAAGAAAGCTTTTGTTTTTTTACGTTATTTTTATTATTATTACTTAGTTGTTTGTTTGTCAATAAGCGAAAACAGGAGAAACGTAAAAAAAAACTTGTAAAAAACTTTGTAGCATGCTTTGAGGTTTGAGTTTTGCTCTTGGTTTATTGGAGGCCTTAAAGTTTAATTGACTTTCTTATCTAACAAATTTTTACATGAATTAAATTGTTCCCTCTCTAAGTATTTTTTCAAACATCTCAAATTTAATGGTCTGTAGAGAAAACAAAAAATTAATTTTACAACGTAATTGTTATTTAAATTACCTACCAGAAAAGAAAAAAAAATTAGAGGAAAAATTAACTTAAATTTTCATTAGCCAAAAGTCAACGACTTGTAAAAATATTTATATTTCATTTTGTTTTCGCAAGAAAACAAAGTAATTTTAATTAATTTTTGTTTCATGTTTATGGTGGCCCTCCATTTTAGTACGTTGCTCGCTTAGCCGTTTGTGTGTGTATGTGTGTGTGTGTGTGTTTATTATACTGTTTTCTTGGAATTTGTTTTTTTAGATCTATGTATGTGTGGAGTGGTTTAGGGTGTGTAAGAGCTTGTGTGCGTATGTATGTCCGTGTTAAAGTATGAGTAAGTGGTTTAATTGATTTAATGAATGTTGAGGCTCTTTGTAGCTTCTCTTTTTGCCCATTCTTAAACATTTTGCGGTATGCTTAATTTATAGTGTATATTTTAGGGCGGTTTAACGAAAGTACTTGGCTAAACATACATACATGCATACATATTTATATTGCTTACTTTAACCATATGTGTGTTGGTTATAAAATGTGTGTTTTATGACCCCTAATTTTTGTGGCCAATCTTAATGAAGATACATTCAATTGTTTAACATTTGCCTTCTTCCGAAAAACTAAAGGCTAGTCCTCCTCCTCAATACTAGCCTAAACGGAATGAGTGTTACATTGGAGTATTTAGAAGTAAATAAAAGAAATAATATTTAATCTGTTATACAAAAAAAAGGAAAGAGCAATAATCGCACATACCGCTTCAAACCATATCGTTACAAATCCATTTATGTGTTTATAATACAAAATAGTCAAATAAAGTTTATTCTTATAAGCGATTAATTTTCTAGGAACTAATGAACTAATTAAACCAATTGGTTAGAAAATATGTAGAATTATGATGACATTGCTGTAGTTACTTTTCTAAAAGCTGCATATCTTGAGAGCAATTCGAATAAAAGTAAGTTTAAGAGTATAAAAAGATTTCAAAAAAAAAAAACTTCTGTTACAAAGATGGTTGTCCTTAATTTTTTTAAATTTGTAAGCAAGAAATTATAGCTAATAGCTAATTCTGAAGATGGTAGCAGATGCCGAAACAACTCAGCCGTTTGCTTAGAAATTAAGGCACGTTTCTTTTTCGAAAAATAAAGTAAGTCATTGAGGTTATTGAATTTTGTACTTGACTTCTTAAATTATGTACATCGAACACATTGAATATTGAATGATGTGTAATATAATTCTTGCAAAAGAAAAACCGACTACAAAATAGGCGTGGCACAGCCCATAATATTTATCATATGCTGTTCTTTTGTTGAGAGCTAATTGTTTGCGAAGTATCATAAGAATCGGTTAAGTGATAGTAGTTTAACTGATTATTTACTTTTCATGGGCGTGGCACTGCCCACTTTTATAGCCATAATGTTTTATTATAACAATAACTAAAGGTGTGTGCTAAGTTTCATAAGAATCGGTTTAGTACAAGTACTGCCCACTTTTTTAATCATAATGTAGTATTCAAACGGAAGCTTAATGTGTATGCAACGTTTTATAGGAATCGGTTGAGTAGAAGTAGATGAAAAGCCGTGAGTGTTTAATTCGTATGGTCGTGCCCCGCCCACTTTTTAAGGGGACCAGTCTGAAAGTACATCCTTTAAAATAAAGAAAAAATCCTAAATCTGATTGAAAATGGCTGAGTTTTGGGGCGAATTGATAAGCTTTCTCCTTTTTACGAAGTCGGCTAAGAATTAACAGCACCATCACACAAAATCAAAAAGTGACATGACACAGAATGGTTGCAATTGGAAAAAGGATAATAAATCTGTATCTTTGAAACTTGCGGCCCGGTTACAAAAGGATATGGAAAAAAATCATAGAGGAGGCGCTAAACTTTAATAATATTGAATTTTAAACTATCCTGATAAACCACACGTTGATCTACAGTGTGTCAAAGTTGACATCTTATCGAGCTTATAACTCTTATAACTCAAGGATATTTGGCATTGAATTTTAAAATTTTGATTTTTGGCCTCGAATTTGTTTTCTACTTCGTCAATAGCTGTGGCAAAAGAGTAATTCCAATTAGCCTGGTGTGACAATTTTACACACATTTTTTGTTATAAATCAAGAATATAAAATTTTTTACTTAAAAAAACGTTGCGGCTCGCAATGACATTAAGGTTAAAGTCGTTGAATAATGGGTAGACACTGATAGAACATGATTTCTGCTAAGAATGGTCGTCAGAAATTTGTGACGGGTGTGACCTTACAAATCTTAGTTTTAAAAAATTATGACTTACAGTATAAATTCTATAAAATTTTGACTATAAGGTACACAATAATTTTGGTATAGATTGTTGTTCAAAGTGCTTTTAATTGTATTATGTATATTTCTTATACAAAAATATTTTTTTAATGAGACGGGTGTGACCGACGGGTGTGACCGACGGGTGTGACCGACGGGTGTGACCTAGTACGAAAATCTAAACAATTCGAAGAAATAAAACTTTTTATTGAATTAATTAATATAAATAATATAAAAATAAGTTAATAATAAGATAATAAGACATTCAATTCTTTGCTATCCGTTCTATTATAGACAGCAGAATACTCTAGCTGAATATTTTTTTAAATTCAATAAAAAGCAAACAAGAATGATATTCTTTTCAGAGATAACGGTTTTTATAAATAATGAGAAAGGGAATAAAAGAAAATCTGAAATAAATATTAAACATACAAAGAGGGAGAGCAAAATTTTTCTTGCATGATCACTTAAAAGTGCCTCAAATTGATTAAGAAATATTAAATAGTGTATTTTTTATTTTTTCTATAATTGTCATTCTCTAGAAAACATCAATTGAGAGATTTTTATTAAAAATGAGAAAATTATTTTTTCCTTGCATAGGGCCGTTTTACGTGGCATCACTCAAAAGCAAATCCAAAATTTGCAAAAAGATATTTTATGGTTTTGAAAAGCGAATGAAAAGGAATCACAGTCAAAACTTTGAAATGCTGGTGCCATCATATTACTCATACCTATTACAAATTTGCCTTAAAAATTATGGATATCCCCATTATTTTTACATATTTTTTTATTACAAATTCATAAAAAATATCGTTAAAATTTTTTTTAACCAAAGAAAGATTTCTATGGTTTTTAATAAATAGTAAAGAAATGCAAATTAAATAGTTATAGTAAAGTACGACTTTGGCTCTCACAAGAAGCGTTCCTTAACAATACACATATATACCTTTTTCGTTTTTGCCCTTTTACATTTTAGCAATTTTATCGATATGCTTTTTTGTTTAATTTTAGTTTTTTATTTAAAAACATTTTTTTTATTGCTTTGTCGCTATTTTTAGTTTTGGCGCTTTTTTCATTTTGGCGCTTTTTTCATTTTGGTGCTTTCTGGTTTTTTTTTGCGATTTTTCGTTTTTTAATTTTTGTTTTGTTTTTTGCCGATTTTTTTAGTTTAGGCGATATTTTGTCTTTGGCGTTTTTTTTTGTTTTAACTTTTTTTTGCCTTTTTGACGATATTTTTAGTTTTAGCGATTTATTTTAGGTTAGGAGCTTTTTTCAGTTTTGCTACTTTTTCAGGTTTAGAGGATTTTTTCGGTTTTTTTTTGGTTTTTTTTTAGTTTTAGCGTTTTTCTTGGGTTTGAAACTTTTTTTCGTTTAAGCGGTTTTTTCTATTTTTGGCGATTTTTTTTAGTTTTAGCGATTTGTTTTTGTTTTGGCTTTTTTTTCGTTTTGGTGATTTCTTTTTGATGATATTTTTTAGTTTTAGCGATTTCTTTAGGTTCGGTTTTTGGGTTTTTTTAGTTTTTTTTGCTATCTTTTATAGTTTTGGTGATTTTTGAGTTTTAGCGATTTTTTTAATTCTGGCGCTTTTTGTCCTTTAAGCGCTTTATTATTTTGGCGATTTTTCGTTTTGAGAGATTTTAATTTTAGAATTTTTTAGTTTTAGCGTTTTTAAAATTTTAAGAGTTTGCCTCTTACGGTTGCCAAGATACAGCAAATTGTCTAAATTATAAAGTCAAAATAATATTAACTGATAGAACACCCTTTAGTTTTTATTGTTTTAAATATTTTAAGTATTCTACAGACTACACTAATTTTGAAAATTTTACGTGTCTAAGTGTCTGCATATTATATTAGTATATCAGCATCTTTCGTTGCTCGCTTTAGAATACCCTTTAATTTTTCACTGTAATATATTTGTTGCTGTGGCTGCAAAAGTTTTAGATGGTCTGTAAAAATGTCAGGTCCGTAGCTTTAACGACTCTCGAGTTAATAGCCTGTGCCAGCCAGACAGACAGACAGACAGACAGGCACACGGTCAGACGGATAGCGTAGCGAAAATAATAGGGTGCCTTTACACTTTTGGTGTATGGATATATCCAATATAATTTGGAGAGAAATTTTAAAAATTCAATGAGCGTTTTTTTCTTAAGCGACTAATTTAGAGTTTCGCAGAAAAGTTCACTATTTCCTTCCAATGCTGGCTGTAGCCTAAGTACATGCTTTAATCGATTTAAAATTTTAACTGCAGTCATTTTTGAAGTCTATTCTTTTGAAAATTTAAAAAAAAAAATTTAGTTTTGAAACATATTTACTATAAATCGAAAACTTTCAGAATATCCAATTTCTAAACTTAACGCTTCTAAACTTAACGCTTAAGCGATATTGGACTAAAACTTCCTCAAATCCACTAAAAAGCCATAATCTTATAAAAGAAATTGAAAACGCTCACTGAATCGAAGTAACTTCGAAAAATTAACAACATACCGAAAAATCGATCCACCATAAATATCTTAAATTTTCCAAAAACCCATAATTTCATAAGTTTAAAGGAACTCAATTCGCGAAAATCCAAACTACTCCGCAAAATTGAAAGCGTAAGACTTAACACTTATTTGATAGTGCCACTAGTCCTGGCGAAAATCTAAAATATCTAACCAGAGACTACTTTATCAATAAGCAAAAATTCACAGACAATCTAAAGTACTCCGAAAGAGTAAAAAATTCTCCGAAAATGCGGTATTTAATACATATCCGACTATGTGTGAGTCCTCGCTTTCTGGTGGAAACTGTTTTCTTTTGTTAAAACTGTGTGTTATTTCGCCCGATTTAATAAACAACAATATTTTCCATTTATTGTTTTTCTTTTTTCCTAGAAATCATATAATAGAAAACACTTGTGGCCATATTCTTACCAGCCAATTTCGCCTTCTTTAATTTTTTTAGATTGGATTCATCTGGAATCGCTTTCTCTACTGTTTTATTTCCGTATCATTTTAGTAATTTTTTTATTCAGCTTTCTTTCAATTTTATAAAATGTTTCTGGCACAAAAACTTTGCATGTCTTAAAGCGCTGCTTTACTTTTTTTTTAGTACGCAGAGAAAATTGTTGTGTTTTTTGTTTTAAAGTGAAAAAGACGTATTGTATATACAATTGGTAAAGTTTTTGTCTGTTTCCTTATATCCTACCTGCTCAAAATATCATTTTGCAAAAAAAAAAAAAAGAACCAACCTCAAAAATACTCCATGTCCCTCTTCAAATTGAGCACACAATTTTGTTAGTGTTTTTTCCTTTATTTGAACATGTGTACGCAAAATTGCCTTTCACTTCTATATTTTATAGTGGAATAAGAAAAGCATTTTTCATAATTTTTCGTTGCCTAAAGAATATGCTTTAAACCTTCAAATATATTGTTCTTGCTTTAAAACAATTTTAATAACATAAAGCATACTTCAAAGCTGTTAACAACACTTTCAAATTTTCCACTTCAAAATCTGAACAACAAATCTAAAAACATTTACTATATAAATATGAAAATCTAAAAATGCTCTTGTATAATAGCATGGTTTTAGGTGTAAGAGGAAAATCACTTTGAAGCTTTCAAAGTACACAATGATTAAGTTATTGTTATACTTATTTCCTAAAATTCTTTATCATGTTGTTGATGAGAGTTTATTGTACTGACAGGATATTCTTCCGGCTTGTTGTGTCGATGATGACGCCTTCAGGCATTAACATGGGTTAGAAATTATGTTTTATGATAAAGTTGTATGGAACATTTCTAGTTATAGCTAACAAAATCAATTGCCTATATTAAGGCGTTCTTGTTAAATGGTTGATTTGGGCATGACAGGTTTTGTCGCTCATTAGTTGTTTAAAACAACAAAAGCACGCTTTTAGGCTGTAATATCTCGAATGATTTTCAAAAAAAAAAAAACCAGAAATTATTTTTCAGAGTGTTTGTTCTAAGTCAAGCATGAAACACAATCGATTTGCTTGGGCATATTCAAACTAAATTTGGCTAATTTTTGTTTTAATAATGTTATTATAGTATTTAAAGTGAAAATTATTTGTAATTTTTGTCATGTTTGAGCTTAAAAGGAAATCATTAAAATAATTAAAGCATTTTCGTGGTATTAAATTTTGGCTAAAAATATGGGTTTCTTAAGAAAAGTTACCTAAATATTTCTCGTTAAAAAATTCTCTTTCAGAAGCATATTCACTTGTGTCTTAAAAAACAATATTCTATGAAAGTGAGAATAAAAATACATTTATTTCTGTTTAAAACAAAACTCGCAGCTTTTACTTAAATTATTTCTTCTTAGTTTTAAGTTCCTCTTAAGTTTTCGTTTCAGTTTAAAAATAGCTTTCTCCAACTAAATTCATTCTTAATGATTTTCCCTGTTGCACAAGCATTGTTAGGTAAAGTCTATTAACGCTTATTAATTAAACTGTTTTAAAAACAGCCATTAAAATTTAAAAACAACCAGTAACACCTTCTTGTTTCATTTTTGACTCAAATGTTATACACTCTTTTGTGAAGATTTGCGTAATGACGTTGGTAATTTCGTGCTAAAATTAAATTTCTCTAACTATTCCAGGTAAACGGAATTATGGTTTTAAAATTTCTTCATTAACTTCCAAGTGTAGCTAAAAATATATTCTTACAGAGATATTCTTTTGCTGCTAATATTATTAAGTGGCTTTCTAAAAGTTGCACAGTGGCTCCAATTGGAAACAAATGGTAATAAATCTGTATCTTTGATAATTCCGATCCGATTGCAAAATGATGTATGCAAAAATCATAGACAAGGACCTAAACTTTAAGAATAATGAAATGTAGACCACCCAGTTGAAACACACATTGAGCTATAAGGGCATGCAAAACTTTGTTGGCTTCATAACTTCTGCAACTGGTATCCGATTTTAAACTTGATGTAAAGTTTATAAATACATAAAGATAATACAGTTTACTTTAATAAGATATCTTATATATTTTAAAATTTTGTTTTTTGGCCCCGATTTTGGTCTCTATTACGTCCGGTAATATTATAGCCAAAATTGTCCAAAAAGTATATTATGATTTTTATCAAAATCCTTGATAACATGCGGAAAAAGTTTTTAATTTATCTCAATTCAAGCAGTCGTGAAAAGGAATTAAAATCAAGCCTTTGAAATGAGAGTGAAAAATTCCTAAATTTTTACAAAAATAGAGCTTAATTGTTAGATTTTTTTTAAATTATAAAAATTTAATTTTTATTATCAATATTTGAAAAAATATACTTCACAAATAAAATTCTGAATCGATTGAGAGCCTGCACGCCGCAGACAAATTGAACGAAAATGGTGAATCCATCTACGAAATTCTAAATTAATCGCTTAAGAAAAAAACATCTATCGAGTTTTTAAGATTTCTCTGGAATTTATATGAGATATATTTAATATAATTAAACTGGCTTGTAATTGTAAGGCGCCCGCTCAGAAATGTGGCCAGTAGAGCAGATTTTCTAAAAATTGAGTAAAATTTTCAGAAGCATTTTATTTACCTGAATGAAAACTGTACTGAACTTCATTTTTTAATTGTTATTTCTTTAATATTTATAAAAAAAAACAAAACAGTCTTCTTAAGTTTAAAAATGTTAACGATATATATAACGGAAATTTTTTTTATAAATTTTCAATTCCAAAAGAAAAATATGCGAAGAAGATGCGAATTTCCAATATTTTATGTCCAACTTATAATACGTATGAGTAATATGCTGAAAATCATATTACTCATACGTATGCTAATTGGAAAACAACATTTTTTCACATATTTTTATTGGAATTAAACATTCATAAACAAATTCCCGTTTGATATATCATTAAAAACTTAGGAAGACTGTTTTTTAATAAATGGTAAAAATAGAAATTAAAAAATGAAATTTAGTTTTCATGCAAGTAAATAAAATGCTTCTGAAAATTTTAATATTTTTGAGAAATCTGCTCTCCTGGCCACAGCTTTTAGCGGCCGGGTAACAACTAAAAGACATATTAATTATATTATATATATCTCATATAAATTCGAGAGAAAGCGATCGAATTTCGTTGCACAATTTTCCATTTTCGTTTTATGCTAGATTTAGCATGCCTGCTCTAATTGATTCAAATTTCCAGCTAGTCATTTTTGAAGTCTATTCTTTTGAAATATGTATTAAAAAAAAAATTTAGTTTTGAATAATTTTTGAGAAAAACGTTGAGCATTTAAGATATATTTTAAATTTAGCAACTTTTTACTCTCATTTGCAAGTTTTCACATTGATTCCGTTTCACGACTACATAAATTGTGATAACTAAAAAGTGTTTACTCTATTTCGTCAGTATCTCCGGCAATGGCTGAAGTAAAATTTTTAAAATAAAAACATATTATGATTTTGAGCGGAGTCCTTGATTATATGCGGAAAACATCTTTGTGGAAATATCTCAATTCATGTAGTCGGATTTAATATTTTTAATATTTTCTCCTTCTATCTATAGAGTTTGCAATAAGTGTAAATTCAATAAAATTTCATATTCGAAGGGGTAACTTTGATACCCTATAGTAAGATGTAGGGTATCTTACAGGGTAGTCCAAATTTTAACATTCTGAAAGCTTGATTCCTCCCTCCTTTATGATTTTTGCATTTATCGCAAGCTTCAAAAATACAGATTTGTATATCTTTTTTCCAATTGGAAAATTTTTTTAACGCAACGTATGATTGATATGCAAATAGTATAATAATAACTATTAAGCATACGCACCTAGTCATACAATGCTTTAATTGCTTTAAATTTGTAGCATACTTTTTGGAAAATTAAAAGCAACACTGTCGAATGACTGCAGTGTAAATGGAGTATTAATAAAAAAATTAAGTATACGGCACATTTTGCATAATTCTTAAGCGGCCCTTCCGGTATACAATATTTTTGCACATGAAATTGTACATATTATTGTTGTTTTGTATATGTACTACGTATATATGTACTATGCAATAAGCGCACTGTGCGGTGTAGAGAATTCAAGCTGAAAGTTTGTTTAAATTAGGGAGATAACGATACGCCGTTTTGCCGACCCGATACCGATTCCGATACTTAAAAATAAATATCGCCGATACCGATTCCGATACCGATACGAATATTGAAATTGAGTTCAAGTTTAGATTAACAAAACTCAAGAAGGGCAATTTTTTTATTATGCAAAATTACAGTGTAAGAGATTATTAATATTTAAAATAGATATTAACACAGTATATACATTTGGAAGTAATTTTTAAGGAACTACATTTTCATTGCTTCCAAATAATCTATATTGAAAATATGCAGATAATTAGTAGAAAAGCAAGTACAAATTTGTAATTCCTTTGTAATTTTAAAAAATACTCGCCATGCTTTTTAAAAAATCGATTTATTAAAGGACATTTATCAACTAATATTCTTCTAAATAACTTATTAGCTTAATTATTAAAAGTCTTCTAATAGTTTATATTTATTTAATTAAATTTACATGAAAACACAGTTTTGTGTTTAAATGTGCATAAAAAGAAACAAGTTCTGAAAATGGGTTATTTTTCATCCTTTTTTAACCGACTTCCAAAAAGAAGAAGGTTATCAATTCGTGTGTATGTTATTTTTTTTACTTTTTTATGTTTGTACACGCATAACTCTGTCATTTGTAAAGCGATTTAAAAAATTCTTTTTGCTGGAAAGGGTTTGCCTGCAGTTTGAACCCATAATTTTTTTTTTGAAAATCGGAGGGGGAAATTCGCTCCCCCCCATGCATAACTCTGTCATTTGTGAACCGATTTTCAAAATTCTTGTTTTGTTTGAAAGGCTTTGACGAAAATTGGCCCCAATTTTTTTTGTCGAAAATCGGAGAGGCAAGTTTGCTCCCCCTCCACCCCCTCCCCACCAATCCATAACTATGTCATTTGTGAACAGCTTTTTAAAATTCTTGTGTTGTTTGCAAGGGTTCGCTAGTAGTTCGGCCCCATAATTCTTTTCGAAAATGGGAGGGGGAAACTTGCTTCCCCCATGCATAACTTTGTCATTGGGAACCGATTATCAAAATGTTTTTTTATTTTAAAGGGTTTGACTACAGTTTTTTTTTCGAAAATCAGTTGCGAAATTTGCTGCAAACCACCCTTCAGGTTGGTACCATAATTTTTCTCCAAAATCTGTGCGGGATTTCGCCTTCCCCCAGAAATATTGATTATCGCATAGCGGTTCCACTTATGGGCCAAATTCCAAAATTTATTTTTTGTTTGGAAGGGTTTGCCTAGAGTTTGGTCGCATAATTTTTCTACGAAAATCTGTGGGACAAGTCTTCCACGCCTCCACCCAAAATATTTATTAGAGCACAATTCCTCCATTTCCATACCGATTTTCAAAATTGTTTATATGGAAGGCCATCTAGTATATTACTCTTTATACTGAAGTCGGCTTTTTTTTCCAGAATTATTTGAGGAATCATTATAGAACACCGAAAAAGAAATTTGTCCTAACATCACTTCAAATTCGGTGATTGGTAATCGAAAAAGAGAACTTCTTGCAATGACGAGCATATGTGAAACTAATTAGAAATTATCCAAATTCGCAATATTTCCGGATCGCGAATTCTACATTTTCATGATTTCTTTATAATGTCTTTTTTTGCGGGGAATAAGATTTAAAAAACAACGCATTAAATTTGAGTTCATGGTAAAATTAACAATAAATAAATTATTGTTTTTGCAAAATAACAGCGTAAAATATTATTAATTTTTAAAATTTATATTAATAAGATTTAAAAAATAATGAAATGAATTTAGTTCTTGGTAAAATTAACAAAAAAATAAATAATTTGTTTAAAAAAATTAAAAATTTTTTTTTAAAATATCGTCGTATCGACAGTAAAATATCGCCGATACCGATGTATTGGAAAATCTGAAGTATCGCCGATATATCGGTATCGGTATTCGTTACATCCCTAGTTTAAATACCTTGCGGAGTGGGAATGTTGCTAAAACGGCAAAAATGATTTTATACATCATATGAATAGCCACATAAGTGACTTTTTTAGATTTTCGAATACATATGTATAATAAACTAATGTTTGCTATACATATTTATTATTTTGAGTAGGGATGGGAAAAAATATTGATATATCGATATTTTCTCAAAAATATATCTATATATATCGTCTAAATTTTTTAATACAACATATCGATACATCGATATTGTTTTAAAAAAAACTTATGGTATCAAATTCGATCCTTTTTTAGCTTTGGTTTTTTTTCGTGCAGTTTTTGAAAAAAAATTTGGCACAAATTTCATTAAATAAAATATTACAAAAAAATCTTTGTTTTTTAATTTGTAATCTTTTGTGCTTTCGAAAAGTTATCTTTCTTTGAGTACAATTTTGTTTTCCATGTTAATACAAAAAGGCTGTTGGAAATTAACTCCATCCAGATTAGTTATATATAAGAAAAGTACTTTTTGTATTTTATTTTTAAAAAGATTTGGGATTATATATAAAAAATAATGCTTGAAAGGATATATATCGTTGCCGATCGATATTTAAAAATACATATATCTATATCGATATATTTTCTTACTTGCCCCTCCCTAACTTAGAGAATGCCCTGACAGCCTTGATAGGTAATGAGTTGAAGATAATGGCGCATATTCAGAAATCATAACCAAAGTCGGAAATAATAAAACAGAAACTAAAAAATAGCTCATAGATAGTTAAAGATGTTATTCGCAATTCATAACTAGCGCAGCAACTGCTATTACCTGGTAAAAGAAACGCAAACCTGCATATTGGCGTATACAGATAATAAAATGTCGATAATATTTTAAACGATATACTGTAATTGATTAAAAAGCCTATGAATAAAAAATTCATGCAAATTCTAAAAAAGTAATCTTTTTGTTATATTTTGTATATAAATTAATTAAAATATGGGCCTGTAAAAATAAAGTTATTCAATAAAATTTTGTTGACCAAAAACTCATCTCTAATTTATTTTATTTTTTGTATGCATGTGTTCTGGCCGCATCTTGAGCACGGTTGGCCAACTCGTCGTATAAGACATTTTCATCAGCGAGTACTTAAGGAAATTTCGACATTTGTCATGCACGATATTTGTCGATTATAGTTTCTTTTAAGACAATCTAATAGAAACCGTACTCAAAGAATGGGTAAAAGAAAAACTACTCAAGTTGCCATGCCAACTAGCCAAATGAGCTTCTTGTGGACATTGTCGCTCAGTCTGTCACCAGTTTAAATCATTTTGATACATTCCTGCTTGCTAAAATTGAGCGAAATTGATCTGATGAAAAATTCTCTTAAAAATTCTCAAATTGTAAAGCACATGTAAAAAAAACAAGCGAAAAAATATAATTTGGACATTTCAGAGGATGTTGTCACTTACATGGTCATTAATAAAAATAGGGGTGACAGTGTCGCTCTTGTTGTCATTTTTGAACTTAGCGGCCATTTGCTCGAAAATGTCCTCACTGATGTGTTTGACCTGTCACCAACAGGTCATCGACGCTTTAGCATTGTCATGCATCGGTCTTGCAAGATGTCTGAAAGACATGGCCAACCGGGAAGGGACGCAATCAACTGTTCTTTGAATGTGTTAGTTAGTTGGCAGTTAGCTACAGTTTTGCCCATAATTAAGTGCAAACTTTTCGTGCTGGAAGTATCCAACTGTGGTATAACTTAAATAGGTACTTAAAGAAGTTAACACTTAGCGATGATTTCTGAATATGCTCCAATATTTTTAGAAAGTATGTCGTATGAGTAATATTCAAGTTGAATTGCGGAATTATAACATTTTAGCACGTGCAAAATTTATTGCATACTTTATTGGATTGTTATGCAGAGTAGTGATGTTACGAATATTCGTATTCGTATTCGAATCGGCGAATATTTGCCTATTTCAGAATAATTGTATTCGTACTCGTATTCGGCAAATTCAAGCGAATTTTTCGCGATTATTTTGCGAATATTTTTCAAAAAATAGTTCACCGTTAAATTGAAAAAAATATATAAAATAAAACAAAAAATTTTATTTTTTATATGGCACTAATAGAACCCTAACAATCGACTAGAGAGAAATATTCAATTAATTACATTTAACCGGTTATGACCATTTTACACACATTTTTTTTTAAATCAAGAATATACAATTTTTTACCTAACAAAACATTGCGGCTCGCAACGACATTAAGCTTAAAGTCGTTGAATAACGGGTAGATACTGATAGAATGCGATTTCTGCTCAGAATGGTCGTCAGAAAGATGAAAGTTTTAAAGAATTATGACTTTCAGTATAAATTCTAAACTTTCTTAAACTTTGACTATAAGGTACACAATAATTTTGCTATAAATATCTGTTCAGAGTGTTTTTAATTATATTCCGTGTTTATGGTTTGACAAAAAAATTTTTTTCCTAAAAAAAACAATTTTTAAAATGAGACGGGTGTGACCGACGGGTGTGACCTAATACGAAAATGTAAAAAATTCGAAGAAATAAAACTTTTTATTGATTTCATTAATATAAATAATATAAAAATATATCATAAGAAAATAATAACACACTAATTTATTTGCTATCCATTCTATTATAGACGGGAGAATACTTTAGCTGAATATTTTTTTAAATTCAATAAAAAGCAAAAAAATGTATATTCTTTTTAGAGATAACCGTTTTTATTAATAATGAGAAATAAATATTAAACATTCAAAGAGAGAGAGAGAGCAAAATGTTGCTTGCATGATGTTTAAAAAGAGCCTCATAGTAATTTAGAAATACTAAATAGTGTATTTTCTATTTTTTCTATAATTGTAATTTTCCATACAACTTCAATTGAGAGATTTTTATTAAAAATGAGATAATTATTTTTACGTATTTTGCAGTGGAAAGTTGGTATAAAGAAATTGGAAGAAATACGAAAAAAATTTGTTAAAACTAAAGTTTTTTTGCAACAGGACTTTAACATTTTGCTTAAAATTAAAATTCTGCTTGATTCTTATTTCGCTACAGTGCATTTCTTAAAGAAAAACTTTGCATTTAAAAGGTTTTTTTCAGAGGACTAAAAAAATCGTTATATTGAGTTTTTCGTTGTATCGAAGTTTTACTGTATATTACAACTAATGAGCATTTTTCTGAAATTTTGTTGAGTTAACAAATCTGTGACACCTGTGTGTAACTCAAATTAGTTTCATTTCATCAATAAAAAGTATGCCAGCTCTTACATAATTCATGAACAGGGCTTGAACTTTCATGCAAATGCATAATTTTTGTAGTGATAGATAAAGAGGTATTGACTAATTGTCTATGCGAATCATAAAATGTTATGAAGTTTTGCATAGATTTTTCGTTGCATATTTTGGTGGCATGTGCATATTTTTGCATATTCTGGCATTAAGTGCATATTTTTGGAGTAATAAAACGTTTTTAATGCATATTTCTCAATTTTAGAAAAAAACAAATATATTAATAGGACAATTATGGGTGGTAACTGGCAACTGAGAGTGCCTTTCTGGCCACCTGGTATGTAAATGCATTTTTTTTTGTAAATATTTGTAATTTTTAGGTGCATTTCTTAAGCTCTTAAAATCAATTTTTGGAAGCATGGAAGTCCAAGCCCTGTCCATGAGTAACCCTACACCGTTACAAAAGTTTCAGTGAAATCAGTTAAGCAGTTTGGGAAATATTAATAGGAGAATTTATATTGGTAATGCCTATATTCAACTTTGCTCTTAAAATTTCCAAAAAAATTAGTTCAGCTGTATTCAAATTTACTGTTAAGTGTTACAAAAAATATTATTAAAAATATCTTCTGTTATTAAAAACTTTTAGTTCCACAGTAGATCTCTAACTTGTATAAGTAGTGGAATTAAAGTTAAATAGTTGATTATTAATCCTTGATCTTGTACTTCCTACAAATATGCTAAAGTAGTTGAAAGCACTAAAACTGTTAAGTTTTCCTTAACCGAACTCTTTATAAACAACTTTCGCTAGAAAATTTAATATCTAATCTTTTAACTGTCTTATACTGTTGCCTCAAACTCAAATGATTTCCAAAACTTAACACTAAAACAAAAATTGAATCGTTAACAATCTGTAAACATGATTGTGATTAAACATGGCGTACACGTAATTGGTGAAAAAAAATAAACTAAACGTGAGTGCCACCTTAGTTCATACAAAAAACAAAATACACACACACAAACACACACACACAGAAACACTCACACCTGGTTAAGCACATTCTGTGACACATATGACATTCCACATGCAACAACGACTATAAAAAGAAAAAGAAAAAGAGAAAAAAACATTAAACACCTAAAAAACTTAATTTCCAAAACATTCTGAAAAAATTTCATGTAATAAAAGTACCGAAGAACGAACACTGGTTTAAATGCCAAGAGGAAACTGTGAAACAAGAAGAATACGTGTCATAATTTTTGATGATATAGTTATGGCCTAGTTGTAGTAGCTGATGCCGCAACCATGCTTAAATGAATTACAAACAAGTTGTTGGTGGTTTGGTTGGCACATGTTTTACTACTGCTTGATAAGAAAAAAAGAAAAATTCTAAAAATTTTGACTCTCTAGGCAGGTACAGAATACATACATAAAATTTTACTTATACTCATACACTTCATAATATCTGTGGTTTTCATAGCATACTTTACAGCTGTAATAATATGTTTTTTTTCTTCTACATTTTGATGATGTTAGCATTTGAGTTGTTCTATTAGTAAACAAATACTTTATAACATTTTTTTTCTCTAGTAAAAACCACAACCACTTATTGCAACTGAAATCTTTTAAAAAATTAAGAAAAACATGTTCAGAATTATAAAAACTATTTTTAGTTAATAAAAAATCACACAAATTGTGGCATAATTGGTAAAGGAAAGAAAATTAGTTTGCATTTTTTATTTATATCTTCTGTAAGAGATTAAATAGATTATATAACTTAAAACTCATACAATTACACTGGTCTGCAAGAAAATTCTTTTTCGGTCCTTTAAATAAAAGTGTATGGAATAAAACTATTTTAAAGCGCTAAATTAAAATCCGTTTTCAGTTTTTGTTTCTAGCACGTACATATATTTTTAAATAGACATTAGGGTGGTCGTAAAAAATTAAATTTGGATTTCTTGATATCTCATATCCCAAATCGATGGGTATTTATAAAAAAACTATCATAAAAATAACTTCAGGTCAATCAGTTAAGATTAAGGCGTGTCGCATGCCCATCGAATTTTGAGCAAATGCTAATTTTCTGTCTTTAATGTCTCATAATAATGTCATAAATATAGTATTTACAACAAAATTATCTTCGAAAGAGTTGTTGTCTATGAAATTTCCTACACCTTTTACCTTAGCGACTTTTATGTTAATTGATTATTTAGCAAAATACACAGTGATATCGAAAAAAGCCCATAACAATTAATATTTGAAAATTATTACATTACTTTACTAAAACTAAAAGCTGTGGCTTTAATTATTTCGGCCGCTGAACACGACTCTGACAAAATTGAAGACACTTGCACGACATATGTTCGCAAGACTGGAGAAGGAATCACCTTATTCAGTAAAAAAAAAAACTAAATTCAACACCAAAATTATCTTCAATCCCGCCGAACATTGTTTCTAAATCTGCCCATTAGTCTGAGAGATATCCTAAGAGTTTTAGCCTAAAAATTAAAAATTTCATAAAAAATTTTAAAAAGTTCTTTTACCAAATTGTGAATAAAATCAAAAGTTGTGCACCCATACCACCAAACAAAAGGCCTCATTTACTTTGGAATATATTGAGCTACGTGATTCTGTACAAAATTGGGATCATTGGGGGTACTTTTATTGTTTTATGAATTTTAAAATTTTTAAAATTTTTTAATTTTCTGGGTAAAACTTTTACGATATCTCTGAAACTAATAGGCAGATTTGAAAACAGTGTTGGCTTTGCTTAAAGACAATTTTGTTGCCCAATTTCGTTTTTTCTTTTTTACTGAATAGAGTAAACCTTTCTCCAATTATGTTAATATGTGCCGTGCAAGTGCCTTTATTTTGGTATATCTCGAAAACTAGAACTGATAACAAAAATTGAGTACAGATTCGCCCTTAGCGGCCCAAATAGCTAAAGAAACATTTATCATATAGAGGGAATGAAAAAGTTTATACCGACATTTTGTAAAATTATGTCCTTTTATTGAGATTTTTATAATTATTGGCTGTTTTTGATATTGCTATTTATTTTTTTAAATATGCGATTTGGGTAAAAGTTAATAACGCAAGAAATGTTGAAAACTTTACAGACAATAACTTTGTAGGAGAACATTTTTTTGTTGCGACTATATTTATTAAGCTATGAGATATATAAAATAGAAAAGAAAAATTGCTCAAACGCCTTAGTCTTAGCTGATTGACCTGCAATTTTTTAAGGATTGTTTTTTTTTTAAAATAACCATCGATTTGGGGTAGGAGACTTGAAGAAATCCATATTTTATATTTTTATGACATCTCTAATGGACATGAAAAATATTTCCACTGGGTACATCCTACAACTGATTCAGTATATGTATGTGCAAAAAGGGAGTAAATTAAACTCTCCCCTTAAATGAGTCCCAGATGTAAACTGTCCAAACGCCGATTCACGTATATATTTTTTGGTGCCTTTTATACGAATCAGTCCAATGAAAATTGTTTAAAAAAAATTTATTTAGTGGTACAGTGTCAATACTCGCAATTTTTTCACTTTATTATGAATAAAATCGTCATTTATCGATCGTTTTTGGTAAAAACGCCATAATTCCCTTGAGGTATGTGTAGCTTCATGATCCAACAATAAAAATTGTAATTTGTTATCAGTTGTGATTTTTGATGAATTTTTAAAAACTAAAAATTTTTATTTAAAAACAAATAAAATTTTTTTTTTATAACTTCCTTCTGAATATCTCCGAAACTTTAACATATCTAAAAAATAATGTTCAAATATCTCAAAGACGGCTAATATTAAGATTATTGAAAGACATTATTAATAAAATTAGACGAGCCTTTCTCAAATTATAATAAAATCGGTTAAGTAGTCTTTTCAAAACCAATTTATTTTAACAAAAATCAGATAATTTCACTTTATATAATCATAGAATCGACAGCTATACATCGATTTTCATGAAATAAAGTTTATTTTACTTGTAGTATAAACAGGTTTGTGATCCAATTATAAAAGTGGTAAAATTTTGTTATTTTCGATTTTTTCTAAAGTTTTAAAAAATTTAAATTTTTCAATTTTGTAAAAAAATATTTTTCATCATTGCAGTCTGAATAAAAATTCTATTAAAACAGCTTAAAGCTAATTTTATTTTGAGTTTTTTAGATTTTCAATACAATTATACAATCCCTTTCCAAGTTATCATGAAATCGGTGTAGCAGCCTCTTAAAAAATCTCAAATTGTAGAAAAAGTTGAGAAAAAAACTTATTCACAGAATTTTTAAATTTGAGTGTTCATCCGAGGCCATGATAAAATTTTTATTTTGTTGCATAATGCTATTTACAAATTAAAATTTGCTATCTAAATAAATTGTACATATAAACATGTATACTCTTATTATTTCTATTACCTTAAAGTATACTTTAACTAAATGTCAATTCAACATGTTACGACTCCTTTTTAAAACAACAAAACTAAATAAAATCTTTTTGTAAATGTCACACAATTATAAAATGTCAACACCAATCCATATGCATTTTTGCATAAACAAACAAAAAACGCACATGTGCTAACACAATCATAACAGCCTAAAAGTATGCACTACTTTTGTTCCATACTTTACTAAGAAAGAAAAAAATCTAAATCGTGTCATTTTAAAGTTTATTCCTATTTAAACAAATTAGACTGTGAGGAGCTACAATCCATCCATACACAGAGCAAAGAACAACAAAAGAACAATATTTCTTAGATCCCACCGATATAATCAAATATCACGGTGCATATAAATGTCACAACAGGACAATTTTGTTGAATAAACGAAGCGAAGTTGAAAAATTTAATGCAAAAAAAGGCAAAGTAAATAAAATAACATATCTATAAATTTTATAGAAGCATTTTGTATGGGAATAATACACTTTAACATTTTGCTCTTCATTAATTTAAACGTCCACCTAAAACTTTCTTCTTTTTACTTTAAGTGCAAGTATTTTTATAATTTTTTTTTGCACGTTCAACTCCAGCTTTGTAATTAATTTAAAGTTGTTGGTGTAAACTAATATAGTGTTTTTTGGAAATCTGTTTCTATTGTAGCTAGCTGTTCTTTTGTTTAAATATTTGTTTAGACGATTTATTTTAGCCATTGAGGAACACGTTAAGCTGGTTGTTTTGCTTTTTTTTTTCTTCAAAATAGTGTAGTTTGTATTGTTTTCGCTTTATAGCTGTATTGAATAATTAATTAAGACATTGTTACTTATTGTGCACGTTTTATTTTATATATATTTTTATTTTACTTCACTAGTTTCTAGCCATTTTTCCTATTACAATTTCCGTTTCCGTTCAAGTGAAGCGAACGGACTAATGGACAAGCAAATAAAATTGAGATCATTTTCCGGCACGAGTAAACTGGCAAAAGTTTAGTTGCACTAAATCTACAAGTTACGTTGGGTAAAAATATTTTCAAAGAAATTCAATGTGTGTGCAAAGTTTTATGTCAGTGTAGCGCGTAGAAGTTCTGGAAAAAATTTAGTTGGTATGGGCGCGGTACTGCCCCCTTTTTTATTCATAGAATTTTATTGTTAAAAGAATTCAATGTCTGTGCAAAATTTCATAAGATTCTGTTCGGGAGAAATGGTTTAAAATTACATTTTAACATATATGGGCGTGGCACAGCCTACTTTATTTAAAACAAACTTACATTGCCGGAGAACTCAATATTTTGAAAAAATGTGATAAGAATCGTGAAGAATCGGAAGTTGCTGCAAAGTAATAATTAATTAAAATGGGCGTGGCAGTGCCCACTTTTCTAGTAATAAAATTTTGTAATTGCAGAATCTTATTAAAGTTTCATAAGACTACGGCTAGAAGAAGTATTTAAAAACCATATGTATTTTATTAATGTGGGCGGGGGTCAGCCTACTTTTTTGTAATATTTAAATTATATTGTATTGGTAATTTAATGTGTACAAAGTACAAGTAATTTAAGTACAAATAATTTAAGATATATGTTTGTATATTCACTATGTAGGGATGTGGTACTGCGCACCTTTTGAATCATTAAATTGTACTGTGAGACAAAATCGTTGTATGTGAAAAGTTTCTTTAGAAGATTGGCGGAACTAGTTGTAGAATAGTATATAATTAGTATGAGCATGGCACAGCCTACTTTTCTAACAACAAATCGAATTGCACCTTGAATTTAATATGTAAGCAAACTTTTTAGTTGATCTGACTTCTCACAGTGGTTCCAATTTTCATGAATGAATGAATGAATGAATGAATTAAGCTAAAAGGGACACACAGGACACTCTGACTGAGGTATATCTATTATATGCCCTGCCACATGCTAGACCACCGCATATAGACCTACTCTCTTGAAATGTCTCAAGATTGCCAGTGGGTCTAGTGTTGGCAGCTCCCAATCCTACAATAGGTGCTTGCCCAATTGGCTGCATCTTCTGTAACATAATATAATGTTGAGGTGTTTTCTCAGTCTGCAATGGCCTGTGAGGAAGCCTGTGAGCATTCTTAGATTGTTTTTACTCAGGGACTCATATGAAACGTTTTTGGTTATACGATCCAATCATTAGCTTTTCATGCCTCAAGCCAGGGCGATTGAACCAGAGGTGTTCTCTGGTCCTCTTGATCTCCGTCGATATATCTTCCCTGGCTTTGTTTAATCCAAGTCCGAAAAACGGTTCATGGGTGTACTAGCCCCCCCCTTCTGGCCATTTTATCAGCATTTTCGTTTCCTACCAGCCCGGCGTGTCCAAGAACCCAGCAGAGTGTGAACTTATTCATGCTGCTTAGCTGATTTAGCTTAATGCGGCATTCCCAAGCTAGCTTAGAGGTAAACTCATATGAGCTGAATGCTTTGATGGCAGCCTGACTATCCGAGCAGATGGCTATTTCTCTCACTCGGTAACCCCTGTCAAGACTAAATTGTGCGCATCTCTCAATGGCATAAACTTCCGATTGAGAAATTGTAGGAGGTTTTCCCAAGGTAGTTAATCTTACAACTTCCACACCAGAGCCTGCCGGCGTGGATTATCGGGGTGCCATTTCCCCCCCATTCCCTCTTATTGGCCAGAACAATTCCAAAGCTCTTGTCGAAGTCATACACTTTATTCATCACATCAGAGGGTTGTGCAAGTAGCAAAAATCGTCTTGCCAGGGATGATTGCTCGCATTGTCTAATTAGTCGGTCCCTGCTTGTGCTTTTCCCCGCGATGCTGATTACTTTTTGCCTGACAGCAGTCTCTATCACAATCGTTAGAGGTGTCAGTTCAAGGAGGACTTCCATAGCCACCGTAGGATACGTCCTCATAGCCCCTGTTATACAGAGGCATGCTAGCCTCTGTAATTTCTCTAACCGATCTCTGATCGTAGCCAGCCTGAACCTGTCCGACCAGGCAACTGCACATAAGTCTCACTATCATGGTGTTTATCCATTTCAAGATTTTGGGTGTGCAGCCCCATGTTTTTCCTGCAACAGATCTACAAACCATTAGTGCTTTTATTGCCTTGTCAACAGTCGCCTCTAAATGCTGTTTCCATAACAGCTTTGAGTGTAATATACTTGTAGTCGTATATATACTCGGATATTTCGCCAGCGTGGAAGTTTTCTCCTCCTTGTGAAAGGAACAATGGTAGTCTTTGCAGGGTTTATATTCAGCCCTACAGATAGACACCATTCCTTCAGTATTCTTAGTCCGTTCTGTATTTTATCACACAACGTCTCTACAAATTTTCCTCTTGCAATGATAACGATGTCATCAGCATATGCTTAACATTCTATTCCATTGCTCGTTAGTGTGTGCAAGAGTTCATCAGACAGTAGACCTCCTTGGGGCATCGCCTGGTCGTCTTCACTGCAAGACATTCCTCCACGACTTGGATCTCCGTAGTCCTACTCTCAAGCATGGCCCATATGCAACTGGATATGGTGTTCCCAACTCCTTTCCTTCTAGGCGCAGATGCAACGGCAGAGTGCTCTGTGTCCAGAAATGCACAGACCGTGACTTCCTTAGCGTCTAGACAACTACGTATTGGGCTCGTCAGTTGATACAGCGCAGTGTCCGTTGAACGACCTGCCCTGTATGCATGCTGCCACGGATGTAACGGCTCCCTACCATTGATCCCAACTTTGGTTCTTTTTACGATATGACTAAAAACGATATGACATACTGTATTGTAATATCGTAAGTTTATTACGATATGACAACACTAAGATAGCCATACACGGTGTTGTCATATCGCAGCGTTGTCATATCGTAAAAAACTTACGATATGACAATATAGTATGTCATATCGTTTTTTGTTATATCGTAAAAAAGAGCCAAAGTTGGCATCAGTGCTCCCTACACAAGGTAGTTGATCGTATATGGTTGTCAATAGTTTTCTCCATCACTTTAAGCATGAAGGAGGTTAAACTTATGGGTCGGAATGACTTTTGAAGTGTAATATCCCTCCTACCTATCTTAGGTATGAAGATCACTCTTGTCCTGCTCCATACCTGTGGTATGTTATGCAGTTACATAAAATTTAGTTTGAAAATTTTACTATTTTTAGAAAATCTGCTCTCCTGACCACATTTTTGAGTGGGTGGTTACCAACTAAAACCGAGATTAATTATATGAAATGTATCTAAAATAATTTTTAAAGAAATTTTAAAAACTCGATGGGCATTTTTTTCTTAAGCGATTAATTTCGAAATTTGTAGAAAAATTCACTATATTCGTGCAATACTGAATAGACCGTGCTAGCTTTAATCGATTTAAAATTTCATCTGCAGTCATTTTGGAAGTTATTTTTTTATTTATTTTTTTGTGAAATATGGAAAAAGAAAATTTTTTGGTTTGAAAAATATTTGAGAAAAATGTTCAATAATTAAGCTCAATTTTTTGTCAAAATTAGCTATTTTTTCAGCCTCATTTCAAAGCCTTGACTTTGATTTTTTTCACAGCTACATGAATTGAGATAACTTAAAAATTTTTTTGTGTATTAGCAAGGATTTCGTTAAAAATCAACAATTATTTTTCTGAAAATTTTGGTTATGCCTTTACCAGAGAGAGATATTTACGAAATCGGGAACAAAGTCGAAGCCAAAAACCACAGTTTTAAAATTAAAAGCCAAATATCTCCAGAAATATTAAAGATATCTTAATGAAATCGAATGTATGTTTTTTTTGTCTATTTGTGGTCCTTACAACAACTTTAAATTAATTAAATCAGATAATATTTGTAAAAGTTATGAGATCAACAAGGTTTTTTTATGCTCGAGGTAGTAAGCGTGGTCCAAATTTTAATATATAATTTCTACATATATCCTTTTGTAATCGGATAACAATTTTCAAAGATACAGATTTATTAGCCTTTTTGAACATTTAGAACCACTGTGCATCTCTAAATTAGTGGAAATTACTTTGCAATATTCTATCACATCTAAAGTTACAAGTGAAGCTAATAAAAAAAAAGAAATGGTATTAAACTAAAGTACTTAACTCACAATAAGACCATAATAAAAAAAAGCCATCAACAGAAACCCAACAATAATGTTGATATGGAATTTGCTGGCTAGATTATTTAATCTGTCATATTCACAGAAATTGTCAAACACTTGCTTTCATTTACCTGAAACAATTCTAGAAATTTAGTGAGATGCTAAAAGATACCAAACAACACAACATGTTGCTTCTTGCAATTTTGGTTTCTATCGTAAATAAATCAGATCTTATGGTATTTCGTATGTAATGTTTTCTATGCATGTGTGAGTACTTAATACATTGTGGTGGGTCTTATGTTGTATTTATTGAGTAGAAGTGAAAAGAAACAAAACTCTTAGAGGAATTAAGAGAATTATACTGCAAAGTCTAGCAAGATGTTTTATTTAAGGCTAATGCAAACTTATGGGATTCAGTCTTTGGGAATTATAAGCTTTTTACTGTGCAAGCAATTTATATATTTCATTAATTTTATATTACAAAGTCGACAGGTGAGTCTTTGGTACTAAATTTTAAAGAAATTATAAACGAAATTGCCTTAAATCTTTCTACAATAATTAAAAACACGAATTAAGCGGAACTGACATTAAATAAATATTTTGTGCATACTTTTAGGAGCAACAAATATATATTTTTTGCTTGTTGCAAAAAATAATACGAAAATGTTCTTTTTCTTTCAATTTCTATAACATTAAATAAATATTTTGTGCATATTTTTAGGAGTAACAAATAAATATTTTTTTTCTTGTTGTAAAAATAATACAAAAATGTTCATTTTCATTAAATTTTTATAACAACAGTATATTAAATTAATATTGAAATTTTACCAGAAAAAATATGAACATAAATGACTGGAAGCCATTTGTTCATATTTTCTTGCGACTTACATATTTATTTAGATGATTTTTCATTTAACTTTAAATTACTAAACATATATGGACAAAAGATATTTGAGTTAAGATATAAATTCTGCCTTAAACAAAATATATTTACACTTGTTGGCATATTTCTAACACATTTGCACAAACAATCATAGAGCAGAAACAGAAATGTCAGGATACCAGCATAAATAACAATTTCATAAAGTGTCTAAAACATTTGACTAAATGAATATAAAGTACTGACATTTATAAACGTATAAGGATTATACATATTATACATTAAGTAAAATGATGTTCATTGCCTCCTTATTTAAGTATAAGCAATTGTTTAATATTTCATATTTAGTATAGTAACATTAATTTTTAGAGTAGTTTTTCTTCGTTCTTCTTTATTGTTCGATATGAAATAATACAATTTAATTTTAATTTCTCCGGCATATATCATTATAGATATTGTTGTTGTTGTTTTCATAAGTTAGATAAGCTACTGCATACTTTAGGGGGTACTACTTATATGAAAAAATGGTTTATGCGTTTGTGCTAGGCTGAACCCACACCGAATACGACAAAACTGTTTGTGTGCCGTATACGACAACAAAACATTAGTTCTTATGAGACCACACACACCAAATGTTTTTTGATGTTCGTTATAATCATACGAGAGTGTTTGACGTATAAAACAAAAACGTTTTGTCGTATTTGGTGTGTTTTCAGTCTTAATAATATACTATGCAACAAAATTAAGCTTCTGTCACGACCTTTGATGATCAGTAAATTTTTTTGATGAAAACAAACGAAATTTAAAATGCTATAGACACGTTTTTGGAATGAAGTTCCTTATGGCATGTTGTGAATATGATATGCAGCATATAATTCTTTTCTATGCAGGGGCGATAAACAATTTTTTTCTTAATCGAAAAAGGCGTGTAACAAATATCTGTAACGAATACTGTTAAGAAATACGTGTAACAACAGTTCAAAACGATGGGAGCAGGCCGCACCCACAGAGGTAAAAAGGCCAACCAACCTAGAGCTGGGAAAAAAATTTTTGAATTAAAAAAATTTTAACGCATCATAAAAGCGATCAAGTCAGTGTATTTTAAAATAGAATGTATTCATCACTATGTGTTACCCGGTACAGAAAATATGGCATTTTAAACGTTGAGAAAAAATTGGGTTTTAATTCTTTATTGATTTTATATAGATTTTTTGGCGTATTGATGGACGTTTTCGGACAAAGTAAGTTTTCTTTGATAAAGTGTTATACAAGCTATTTTAAACGGCTTTACTTTATATATTTTTTGCCATTTCAGTTAACGTTTAGAAGCGTAAATACTGAAATATCTTGCTTTAGAAAACTTTTGTATATCTTTACAGAGGTACAAAAAAAGTTTGCTCAAGTACATCGGGAATTTTTGTAGAATCTTAATATAGATATTATAGAGTAATATTTCTCCAAAAATTTGCTACGGAGCTTGCGTATGCGACTTTCACATCCGTTTTTTTAACTATACACCTTTTTAAAATTTTCCCACTTGTGTATATTTCTATATGATTTGTATTGTAATTTGGTTCCGAAACCACTTGCTATTACATTAAAATACCAATGAGGTAGTCGTATTCAATTTCAAGATACATTTTTAATGCATTTTGAAACTTGGATGCAGTTTGAATTTTTCTAAGCGCACACTGCACTAAAAATAACTGCCTGGTTTTTTAGATACCTTATAGCCTACAGCCTTCCTTTCCTATAATTCATGCATACGTTTCTTGTATATCAGATTATTGGTTTGAAAGATATAGGTTTCCCGAAGACTTATTGGTAAAATTTCGCTTATACAACTGTATATAGCGCCTACTGTGCTAAAAGCAGCTGCCTAATTGTTAACACATCTTAATTCCTTCACCCTTTCCTATAATTCATCCCTATAGTTTTTGTGGATCAGACTATTAAAAGCTGGCAGACGACTAAAGAATTTTGTCGGTAAAATTGGTCTTATATAACATTACATATAGCGCCCACTGTGTTCGAAATATCTACCTTGTGGCTTACATCCTTTCTATAATTCATCCGTACATTTGTTGTGGATCAGACTATTAGTTTGGAAGTTATGATATTCCACCGCAACTAGATTGGACTTTTTACCCAGTGTGGGCCACTTTGGTATTTTCGCGATTTTCGGTGTTACCCTTGTTTTCCAGAAATGTTCTGAAATTTGGAAAGATTTTTGTTCTAGTGTTTGGGAATCCGGGGAACTTCTGGACTTTTGGGGAGATTTTTGTAAAATTTTTTGGGAACTCTGGGAACTTCGGAGGAATTTGGGGGAATTTGGGGGGTGATTTTTGTACAAGTATTTGGAAATCCTTGGACCAGATTTGTGCTGTGGCTGCTGGTTTGTGCCCTTGCTAAATACCAGATGTCTCTGCTAAGTATTGCTTAAGTATCGCCTATCTACCTTCCAGGCGATAGTTATTTTTTGCTGACGTATTATCTTTTTCTCTATCTAGAGGTTGAAATTACTAGCTTCGTTTAAGGATCAATTTCTAAGGTAATTATAACGTATGGAGCTAAGTTCCAATTCGGTATCCCACAAAAACCCTGCTTTTTTTTCAGTTTCTTGAAAAAATAAATGAAACGTACTATGTTGCAAAAGTTTTTTTTAGAAACTCAATAGAAATAATGTATATTTTACTAGTTTTGGAGGGGTGGGGGAAATATCCCTTTCCCCTTTTGCATCCGCACCTGATCAAAGGTCAAGACAAAAGTTTAATTTTGTTGCATAGTGTTATCTGCTAAAATTGGTAAATTTTTGCCATTTGCGGTTTTTTTAAAATAAATTTTTAAGAAATAAAAATATTCCAATTTATATTTCTGAATAATTCCGAAATCATTGGGTATATAAATAAATTGTAAGTGAAATTTATTTGCTGGTGTTTAAACATTGTCTATATGCAGCATTTCATTGGTGCTTTACCAATCGTCAGTAGACTTCAAACACAATTTTAAACAATTACAAACCCTTTATCTTATGTACAGACGTTCAAAAACCATTTGAGAATTCACAAAGTAGGCTTTGAAAATTATACAAAACCCTGCAAATAGTTTTTTATTCGATATTAATCTATTTAGTTTTCTTTCTTTTTTTTGCCTTATAAGTACTTTTATTGTTATCCAATAGATTTCTAATTGTACAAAGGAGTAGAAAAATTAGCTAGATTCACTGGTCAAAATTGTGTTTGAAGTCTACTGACGATTTGGTAAAGCACCAATGAAATGCTGCATATAGACAATGCTTAAACACCAGGAAATAAATTTCATTTAAAATAAAATTATGACAATATGTCAAATAAATTTCATAAAGAAAAAATTGTAAATTTATTTCAATTTTAGTTTTCTAGTGTTTTTTGTTGTAAAATTGTACTAGCCATTCCAAAGTTATGATGAAATCGGTGCTGCAGCCTCTTAAAAACTCCCTAATTTTAGAAAAAATACCAATAGAATTTTAAATTTAGAACGTTTTTGTAGTTATGGGACCATAACACATTAAACAAATATGACCCAAGTTTCATTTTATTGCAAAAAGTTATTTTAAAGGATATTTTCTTTCAGAATGGACCAGTTGCTTAATTTTTTTTTTAACTTTTAACTCGCTAGCCTGCTATACATCTAAAGTAAACTTACAGCCTTGTCGAATGAACACATCAATAAGCGTTAAAAAATTTTAAATAAAAAATAAAATAAATATTAAGCCCGTATAACAGCTTTTTACATTTATGCATAAAAATAGCTAAAAAATAAATATTTTTTTCATCTATAAAAAAGATCGCAAATTCAAGAAGAAAAAAAAACCAGAAATTAAAATTTTTTAATGTAAAAAATCTCATTGAAATGATTAACAAAATGCCACATTGTATTTTAAATGCTACAGGCCCTTGTTATAAATGCTTCTGCATGTTTTACTAACATTTTTTGTTTTTATGCCATACACATGCTGTTATAAAAGTATAGAATTTTTTCTACTATTATGTATTATATGGTATTTAGGTTTCCCTCTTCATGTTGAGGCCAGCTAAGTGGCTATGATTGCTTTACACTCATATAACATAAATATACGCTCACACCTACTTACAGACAATCACATACAATTTAGATAAATCGCTATTATGTGATGGCCATTTTGAAAATTTACTCATACAAGTGTAATCTGTGCTCATAATAAACTGAACAATGAGTGAAGTATAAGAAGAAGAGTGTCGGACTGTTAC
The DNA here is from genome assembly GCA_956483635.1 of Panzeria rudis. Classification (NCBI taxonomy): domain Eukaryota; kingdom Metazoa; phylum Arthropoda; class Insecta; order Diptera; family Tachinidae; genus Panzeria; species Panzeria rudis. The sequence goes on along the minus strand of OY101450.1, from coordinate 21,125,782 downwards.
TAAGAGTAGCACCGCTGCCAGGAATAATTGATATACTCGTATGTAGATATTTTTGAATATAACAATAAATAAGGTCCACAATTCGAAATTTTTTCCAAAACCTGGTGACTTTACTTTGTTGTCAATAGAATCAAAATTAGAGATTTTTCAAAAAGCTGCTACACCGATTTCATCATAACTTGAAAATGGATGGTCCAGTTTTTTTATGAAATACTCAAACTAATTGTAATAAAATTACCTTTAAGCTGCTTTAAAATTATTTTTAATATACTCAATAGTTTCGAAACTATTTAGAACGCAATGATGAAAAATAGATCTTTTTATGCAAAATTGTATCGGTGCATCGGCATTTTGAAAGTTTACATGTAGGACTAATTTTAGGGTGAGTTAAATTTTTCGGATGAGCATTAACTATCTATCGAATACATATTTCACATGAAATTTTCAATAAATTAAAATAAACAATAAAATAGTTTAATATAATAGTCCTTCTTAATAACTTAATAAATTCGGTAAAACAATGTAAATGTTTCATTAAAACAATGAAATAATTTCACAAAAAAATTATTTCATTAAAACAGTGAAATAATTTCAGTAAAACAATGAAATAATTTCAGTAAAACAATGAAATAATTTCATTAAAACAATGAAATAATATCATTAAAACAATGAAATAATTTCATTAAAACAATGAACAAATTTCGTTGACCTAAAACAACATTTCTCTAAAGCAATCTTATAATTTAATTAAAATTATAAATTATTTTCATTAATATGATGAAATTGTTTCATCAGAATAATGAATAATGAAATATTTTAAGATATCAGTAAAACAATGAAATAATGTCACAAAAAAATTATTTTCTTAAAACAATGAAATAATTCCAGTAAAACAATGAAATAATTTCAGTAAAAAAATTAAATAATTTCATTAAAACAATAAAATATTTCCATTAAAACAATGAAATAATTTCATTAAGATAATGAAATAATTTCATTAAGATAATGAAACAATTTCCTTAAATTAAAAAACAAACACTTCACTAAAGTAATCTTATAATTTCATTAAAATAATAAATTATTTTCATTAAAATGATGAAATGAAAACAATGAAATATTTCCATTAAAACAATGAAATAATTTCATTAAGATAATGAAACAATTTCCTTAAATTAAAAAAAAACACTTCCCTAAAGAAATCTTATAATTTCATTAAAATAATAAATTATTTTCATTAAAATGATGAAATTGTTTCATCAGAGTAATGAAATATTTTTATTAGCTTAGCGAAATCATAACATTGCATCAATGAAATTATGTATAGTAACATTTTCTCTAAAAGAATTTTAACTTGCTTCATTAATCCAATGAAACTTGCCGTTCGTTGGTTGTGTTTTAATGAAGTTTTTCATAGGATTAATGTCGAAATTCACAGAATTTATGAAGAAATGTCTTTCAGTATACATTAAAATATTATTATTTTTATACAATAGTGCGCGAATTCCAGGGGAAAGGGAAAATGGAATATTCCCCACCCTCCCCTCAAAACGAATAAAACAGACCCAATTTATTTTGAGTTTATAAAAGAAACTTTGCAAAATAGTATGTGTAAGTCTGAAATACGTATCAAAATTGTTTAAAAAATTCCTTACAATAATATCAACACTCTGCATTGACATTAAAACAATAAAATTTTTTTGTGCTCTCCTAATGTCGGTATAAATGAAATTGTGCTCATAAAACCTATTATGTAATTATTATTATCCTTTAAACACTTGCATACATACACAAGGAGGCATTAATTCATATATAATCTGAACTTATATGGTGTTTAGCCTGCTGCATATGTTAAAATAACCATAGATTCGTATATGAACATGTTAACTACTGCTTCCACTAATACTTTCCGGCCATATTATACCATGAAGAGATAGATAGATACTAGTGGTATTTCACTGACAGCATTTGCAATCAGAATTAATGTTTAACTAAGTAGCAATTTAAATGCAATTCACAAAATACCACTGCTATTTTTTTCTATTCTTTATTGTTCATTATTGCACACAATCAGAGCAAATGTAAGTGGGAAAAATTACATTAGAATAAAAAAAATTATAAAACATAAAGTAAAAAATGGTTTAATTTAAAAATTAAAAAAAAAAATGTACAGAATTTTTTTTTAGAAATTTTATTGCCACAGAGAAGAAATAATATTAAATTAATATCCTAGGAGTTCTTTCATTAATAGTATGAATCGAACGAATACAATTTTTTTTAGCAATTTTATTCATGCAAAACAAATTTTTAAAATATTTGAAATTCAGTTTTTTCCATACAAATTTCGGTGTCCATGAACATTATTTGCTTTTCAACGTGGAAATAACGTTCAAGGACATTATTTTCACACTTAAAATATTGTATTTTATTTAAGAAGTATTTCGTAGCACACAAGCACTAAAAATACTCTGTACGTAAAATTAGCTGAAATTGTAATTTAAAATAAATGAGTATTCATTTAAAACCGTTAGTGTAGTGGATAGTGTGCTAGACTATTAAGCAGGAGGTCACATGTTCAATTCCAGCCAATACCATGCACGTATTTTTTAATTTTTAATATTAAATGAATTTTCATTTATATTCAGTTAATTTTACGTACAGAATATTTTGAGTGTGGATGTACGTTAATGCATGCCAAACAAGTTTCACTTTCGTTACGAGATTTATACAATTAGGGCTTCTAGAGGAAAGATAACCTGTCACAAGACAGACCACGTGACTGCTTCGCAAAGACTAGCATATTGTTCGTGTTCTGGAATTTTATGTGACTTGCTCTTTGTTGTATACGACTTTTTGTCCCTTTCTTCAGTAAGGGGCGAAAAACTTCCATTCAGCGGCATATAATAGTAGGCTAAGATTTCAACAATAATATTAGCTATAAAATTTTACTATAAGTCTTTAAAAACATTCAATCTCAGGACGCAATTTGGACGCCAGAAATCATTCAAAATGTGTTTAAGGGTTAATTTCGTACTAATTCACAATTAGTACTGGCCACAGGAAATCTTGCAAGGCTGTCGTTTTAGGTGCAAGATGTGTTCAGCACTTTTACATAAACACCAATATTAACATTTTGTCAAATATTTCAACCCTCTAACTCCTCATTGTATCGGTCTTTTAGTCCCTTAGTCCCTTCATTAAAAAAGAGGCAAAAAACCCTACTTCAGCGGCTACTCATTGAAAACGGAAACGAATAGAATGAAATGTAACGTTCAATACACAAAATGAACATCCTTTTTAGTTTAAATCTAAACAATGGTTCTAGGTTCCAAGCTACCTGGAAACAGATTAACGAAAACAAAGAGCACTTGAAATTAAAGGCAACGTTCAATACACAAATTTAGTTTCATTTTTAGTTTTTGATACAAAGAAGCTGATCAACGAAAACGAAGAAACACTTCACTTTTAGTTTAGATTTAAGCAATGGAAAGTTGATCATCAAAAAAGAAGAGTACTTAAGATTGAACGGCAACGTTCAATGCACAAAATTAGTTTAATTTTGAGTTTATGCTCTATAGAAGCTGATCAGCGAAAAAGAAAACCACTTGAGAATGAAGGGTAACGTTCAATACACAAAAACTTACTTCCATTTTAGCTTAAATTTAAACAATGGAAAGCTCTAAGCTAACTGAACACAGATTAACGAATACGAACAGCTCTTGAAATTAAAGGCAACGTTCAATACACAAATTTAGTTTCATTTCTAGTTTTTGATACAAAGAAGCTGATCAAGGAAAACGAAGAATACTTCAGAATGAAGCGTAACGATCAATACACAAAATTAGTTTAATTTTTAGTTTAGATTTTAAAAATCGAAAGTTGTAGGAGCCCTTGAAACTGATCAGTAAAAAAGAAACGCATTTAAGAATAAAGAGTCACGTTCAATGCACAAAATTAGTTTCATTTTTAGTTTACGATCTATAGAAGCTGATCAGCTAAAAGAAAAACCACTTGGGAATGAAGGGTAACGTTCACTACATAAAATTATTTTTCTTTTTAGTTTAGATTTAAACAATCGCAAGTTCTATACTCCCTTGAAACACATTAACGAATACAAATAGCACTTGAGAGTGAAGGGTAGCGTTCAATACAAAAAATTAATAACTTTTTTATTTTAGATATAATCAGTCGAATGTTATAGAATCCATTGAAGCTGATTAGCGAAAAAAAGATCACTTGAGAATAAAAGGTAACGTTCAATACACAAAATCAGTTTTCCTTTTAGTTTATGATCCATACAAGCTGATAAACGAAATCGAAGAGCACTTAAGAATGAAGGGTAACCTTCAATACACAAAGTATGTTTTCTTTTTCTAGATTTACATAATCGAAAATTATAGGATCTATTGAAGCTGATTAACGAAAACGAAGAGCATTTGAGAGTAAAGGGTATCATTAATACAAAAAATTTGTTTTCTTTTTAGCTTAGATTTATACAATCGAAAGTTGTACGATCAACTGAAGCTTATAAATGAAAGCAAAGAGCACTTGAAAATGAAAAGTAACGTTCAATACACAACATTAACTTCCTTTTTAGTTAAGGTTTAAACAATCGAAAGCACTACGACAAATTAAAGCTCATCAAGGAAAGCAAAGTGCACTTGAGAATGAAAAGAAACGCTCAGTACACAAAGCTAATTTACATTTTAGCTTAGATTTAAACAATCGAAGAGCACTTGAGAATAAAGGTTACCGTTCTGTACACAAAAGAAAGTTTTCTTTTTAGTTTTTGATCCATTGAAGCTGAACAAAGTTAACGGCGAACTCTTGAGAATGAAGAGTAACGCTCAATACACAACATTATTTTCCGTTTTAGTTTAGATTTAAACAATCAAAATTTGTAGGCTGAAGTTGATTAAAGAATACGAAGAACACTTTAGGGTGAAGGATAACATTTAATGCACATATGATTCATAGAGGCTGATCAACGAAAATGAAGTGAACTTGAGAATGATGGGTAACATTCAATATGAAATATTAGTTCTAGTTTTAATTTAATTTTAAGCAATCGAAAGTTTTACGCCCAATTGAAGCTAGTCAACGCAAAGGAAGAGCACTTGCAAATAATTGGTAACGTTCAATACACATAAATAGCTGTTTTGTTTTTGGTTTTGCTTTATAAATCGAAAATTTCATTAAACATTTAATGTTACGAAAATTACTGCAAAATGAAGCTGGTCAACGAAAACGAAAATCACTTGCAAATGAACGGGAGAATGATGGGTAACGTTCAATATACAAAACTACTTTTCATTTTAATTTAAATATAAACAATCGAAAGTTCTGCGCTCAATTGAAGCTGGCTAACGAAAACGAAGAGCACTTGCAAATGACGGATAACGTTCAATACCCAACACTAGCTGTTTTTTCTTCGGTTTGTTTTATAAATCGAAAATTTCATTAAACATTAAATGTTACGAAAATTACTGGCAAATGAAGCTGGTCAACGAAAACGAAAAGCACTTGCAAATGAAGGTTAACGTTCAATACACAAAACTAATTGTTTTTTTCTTTATAAATCGAAAATTTCATTATACATTTAATGCTACGAATATTACTATATGTACTTTATATTTTTAAATACTTTCTTCTAATTTTTTTGAAAGCTCTTTTAAAGCTTTTTAACTTAAATGTGATCTTTAATGCTTCTAGCTTTGACCTTTAGTTGCCATTTGCTTTAACTTAATCCTTTTACATTGTTGCAATAAACAGTCAAATAATAAAATAATTTTAGAAATGCACATGAGACATACGTACATACATACATACGTACTTACATGTGTATATGTAATTTGATTTCAATGCTCGCAGTGTATGTGTCTAGCATAATAAATGTTTGCTTTGCTTTTTCATATTTTTTTAAATATATTTTTATTGGCATTCGCATTTGTCTAACAGCATCTTACGCCATTGTTTAAAGCATCATACGAATAAAATATGTTGAAAATGTTGTTAAAATATTCTTCAAGGTTTTGTGCTTTGAAACAAATGAAGAGGAGAGAGAGAGAGCGAGCGCAAATATAAAAATACAATTTATATTTTTATGCCAAATAAATACTTTTATACACGTACGCCCACACGTAGAGGAAGACTTTGTAAAACGGATATTTGTTTCTCAAGGAAACTTTGAGAATAAAATAGGGAAGCTTTGTTCGTGCAGGTGGTTGATTTTAAATTTAATTTTAAATTTTAAATTTGCAAAAGTTAATTTGATGCAAGGCAGAAAGAAGTACGTGCTGAGGAGATCTTTGATGTAGTTACATATTTATAGATGCACATGACTCCAAACTCGACTGTAGCCTATATTTTCAGATAGATTTTTGAGATGGCCTTAAGCTATTTACCACGCTAGAGCACATTAGGCATAAGTCACTAGAACTATTTGCTAATTTAACTCATGAAGAGACTTTATAAGTCAATGAAAATATATGAAAATATGCAATTATGACGTCAGAGAACAAACAAAACTAAAGTGAAATTAATAAAGCAAATTCTTGACTTCTCTATTCAATAAATGGTAGCAATAAAAATTCATAAAGTTCACCAATAAAAGTCCTCAAAAATCCCACGCTACAAATTCTTAAAATGTTTTACATAATTTTTGCCTCTACTTATACTGGGTTAATAAAAATATCTTCACGTATTGCTCATAAAAAAAACCGTGCATAAATCTGGGCGCTGCTTTTATTGTATTGGTGTGCTTTATTAGCTTCATTCAAGAAAATCATGAGTTAAAATTTGAATTGTATGCTTATATATGTGTGCACTGTTTATCTAAGCATTTAAATGGCTGGCTAACAGTTTCATTTCCGTTTCCATAGAATATTTAATTCGATAAGAAAAAAAAATAAAGAAAGGAACAACATTTTTATGTCTAACATGCGAAGGATATACAGGGATACAGGTTTCTTATATAGCTTTTATATTATGGCAGTAAGCTTAAATAACAAATAAAAGTATCTTGGAGAGACAATTTCTTGTTTTTATATATTGTATTTCTCGGATTGTTAAATTTCTTCGCTTTATTTGTTTTATATTGCCAAAGGCCAGCGAAAAGTTTTATTGCGGAAACATAAATATTTTGTTGTTTCTCATACACATTTTCTTTATTGTTGTTCGGTTTTAAAAAGATGAAAATGAAAAATAAAGTGGAAAAATAAAAACTAGAATAGTAATAAGGCAATACATAGCACATGATGGACATTAATTTTTATTTAAATGGTGGGAAATTTCACAGCTTCTTCAATTGTATGAACATTTTTTTTGTCGATTTCTAGTAAAACTGAAGTTAAGGAAAGAGAGAAAGTTAAACTAATATGGAAGTTTTGATGTTAAAGCTGTTTTAGTTTTACAAGTTTCAAAGCTACTACACCATTCTTAATATAAAATCAGAGTTTTAGTTTTCCCTTGGCATGAAAATGGTGTAGAAAATGGACAAAAAATTTGTATTATATATTTCACACTAGCCCAAGATCGGTATGACCGATTTCCATCAATAAAACACCAAAATATTCTTGGCAAAATTACCTTTAAACTTTTTGATTATAGCTTTTTGATTGGAGAAAAGTGCTTTTTCATACAAAACTAAAATCTTTTTTCTTTCTAAGAGCTCACAAGAAATTTAAAACGGGTAAAACTTTACTCTTACACTGTTGTTCTTCTTAAGGACAGGCGTCTTACGAACATAATAAGCTTTATATAATAAAAATCGATAGATAAATGTTGATTTTATTAGCAATTAAGTGAATACACCCGGACACTTAAAAGGCACCTTGAAATACATTTTTTATTCAAATACATAAATGGGCATTATTTTTGAAGCAGACAACCCAAAAACTTTCTGTCTGTCCGTCTGTCTGTCTGTCTGTCTGTCCGTCTGTCTGTCACAGGTTGTTTTCTCGGGAAGCGTAAGAGCTACGGACCTGAAATTTTCACAGATTATGTAAAGCTTTGGCCGCTACAACAGCAAATATGAGACAGCTAAAAATTAAAGGGTGTTCTAAAGCGAGCAACGAAGCATGTTGAAATACTAATGTAATATACAGACACTTATAAATAGACACTTTAAATTTTCAAAGTTAGTGTTAATTGGTGTAGTCTGTAGAATAGACTACACCATATAACACTGATTTAAAACAATAAAAATTAAAGGGTGCTCTATCAGTTAATGTAATTTTGACTATTGTAAATTAGACAATTTGCTGTATCTTGGAAACCGTAAGAGGCAAACTCTTGAAATTTAAAATTTAAAAAAATGCTAAAACTAAAAGATTTCAAAATAAAAAAAAATGTCAAATCAAAAAATCGCCAAAATGAGAAAAGCGCTTAAAGGAAAAAGAACACCAAAATTGAAAAAAAAGCTAAAAAGATCGCAAAAAAAACTAAAAAAAGCCCAAAAACCGAAAAAAGACGTCAAAACGAAAAAAGCACTAAAACCTAAGAAAGTCGCTAAAACTAAAAATGTCATCGACAAAAGAAAAAAATCGTTAAAAATGAAAAGCGCTTAAAGGAAAAAGAACAACAAAATTGAAAAAATGCTAAAACGTATAGAATCACTAAAACTAAAAAGATCGCCAAAAAAACGCAAAAAAACCGCAAAAAGTCGTCAAAACGAAAAAAAGCACTAAAATCTAAAAAATCGCTAGAGCTAAATATATCATCGAAAAAAGAAAAAAAATCGCTAAAAATGAAAACAAATCACAAAAACGAAAAAGGGCCAAAACAAATAAAATCCCCGAAACTAAAAAAAAATCCTAAGAGCCGAAAAAATCTCCAAAACAAAAAAAGTGTAAAAAAAATCACCAAAAACCGAAAAAATCCCCAAAACCGAAAAAGCGCCAAACCTGAAAAAAAAGCGCCAAAACTTAAATAAATCGCTAAAACTAAAAATATCGTCAAAAAGCGAAAGAAACGTTATAAAAGAACGCCAAAACAAAAAAAAAAAATGTCAAAACTTAAAAAATCGGCAAAAACTGAAAAATTGCAAAAAACAAAAAAAAAAAAAAAACCAAAAAATCAGCAGAATGAAAAAAAGCGCAAAAAAAATAGCCAAAACAACGAAAAAAAGTTTAAAAAAATAATATTAAACAAAAAAGCTAAACGGAAAAATTGCCAAAATGAAAAAAGGGCAAGAACGAGAGGGGATATGGACATTTCCAGGGAAAAGTCTACTCTTCGTAACGTAACGGCAACAAGCAATTAAGCTGTATTTCTACATTTAGTAAAATTTTATGAAAAATCGAACCACAACGTTCTGAAAAACAAGCTTAATTCTAATATGGCGTTACGTTACTTTTCGCTGGAAATGCCCATATATGTGTATTCGTGCGGAACCCTTCGTGTACGAGCCAAAGTCGCATTTTATTTAATTTATTAAATCTTATTAATACCTATTTAAAATATTAATAATATTTCATGCTCTTATTGTGAAAAAAATTATTTAGTTTTTGTTAATTTTACCATTTCAATTCAATTCGTGGTTTTTTAACTCTTATTCCCAGCAAAATAATACACTCCAAAGAAGTCATGAAAATGTAGAATTTGTCATCCGGAAGTAGTGCAATTTTGGATAATTTCTAATGCTTTTTGCACATGCTTGTCATTGCAAGAGATTTTTTCGATTACCAATCACCAAATTGGAAGCGATTTTAAGAAATATTTTCTTTTTTGTCGTTTTATAATGATATTTTCCTCTTGGAAAAAAAAGATGAAAAATTATCCATTTTCGCAACTTCTTTTTTTATGCGAATTTAAACGCAAAATATTGTTTTCCTAAAAAATTTAAGTGAATATATATAAACTTTTGGAAGAATTTTAGTAATTAAGCTAATAAGTTATTTAGAAGAATATTAGTTGAAAATGTCCTTTGAAAAATCGATTTTTTTTTGAAAAGCATGGCGAGTATTTTTTAAAATTATAAAGGAATTATAAATTTTTATATGACTCGAATAAAATTTTACTTCTTTTTTTCTAATTATGTGCCAATTTTTAATATAGATTCTTTGGAAGCAATGAAAATGTAGTCCCTTAAAAATTACTTACAATTTTTTATACTGGGCTAATATCAATTTTAAATATTAATAATCTCTTTTACTGTAATTTTGTAAAATAAAAGATTGTCCTACTTGAGTTTTGTTAGTTTAAACTTGAACAGTGAAACTAATAGCTTTCGAAAGTGAAAAGTACTTCCAGTGCGCTAGTTAGCTAATTAATGCTCACAATCCAAATAGTTCCTGCTCATGAACTAATCAGCTAGATGGAATCGCAAGCGAGTGATATTGTATAGTTCAAAACTTTCTACAGACTTAGTTTTTTCTTACGTGCTTTACGTGCGAGTTACGAAATAAAATTGAAATCACTAAATTTTAGCAATTAGTTTTACCTATCTACTACTTTTATTTATTTTTTCTTTTTCTCTCTATTATTAATTTTACTTTATTCTTTTCTTTAACTTCTTCATTAGCTTTAAAATTATGCTTAAGTATTTAACGTTACATTTTCAGTTACATGAAGTCAGTTTTAATGTAATCGTTCGTCAATACAGATCAATTTAAAATGTAAAAAAGTATTTTATTTAATAACATAATTTGCGCTCTTTACCGACCAATTTTCCATTTGGTCCATAGTGCACTATAAAAATTTAAATGCCTTTACTAACTTGTTCGATTTTAGCTTTATTTTCTTCCCAGTTTATATATTTATGTGTATAACATTTCAGTACAGATTTTTTTCTATCTCTCATTACATTACTTCATTTATCACAAGAAAACATCATCATTGTATATATAAAAAATGTGGAGGAAAATGAAAACAAATTTCGTATACAATAGATGACAAAATTTTTTAACAAGCTTAAAAAAGTCAACAAAAAGTCATGATAATTCTCAGTAGAACAGCAAGTTACAAGGAAATGTATACATTGTTGAGCAGAAGCGAAAAAATAATTGCAAACAGTGTTAAAGAGCAAATGATAATCAACACATACATTCATGATGGTTTTTTTAATGTCAACCTACAAAACAAAAGATGATAATTTAAAGGAACGTCCTTGAAAACATCGAACAATTTCGTGGTTTTAGAGCAGTGGTGTTCAAACTCTCAATTCTCATAACACAGTGTATTTTCAACATCGGTCACGCACAATGTGCGTGAGACTCACACCCTAACTATTTAGCCACGAAGCACACACACACACACACACACAAACGCAGAATCTAATAGTGTACGTCTGGCCACCACTGTTTGAGAGGGTATCATTTTCTTTTGGAATTTAAGTGTGTTTGTGTTGATATTTACTAATATAAACAATTGAGAACAAATTGGAGGAGACTCCTATTGCTGTTTTATAGTGTTAAGAACGTAGCATAGTTATAGGAGTTTTCAATATAAGACTATCTTATTTTGAACATTAATATAATACTTTTGTCTTTTAATTTAGTTTTAATATAAAGAAATTTACATTACAATGCCTTTACTTGTATATTTTTGTACTAATTTGCATAATTTTATAAAAAATCCTGTATACTTTAAGGCTTAACTAGTAAATTCTATTTAAGTTGAATTTTCTTATAGCACATTTTCTTCATTTAATAATTGCTTTGTTTGTATTTTAATTTTTTTTTGTATGATAAAAAAGGGTCAATTATATAAAACAATAAACTTGCATACTTTAAGGCTAAATTTTCAAACCCAACAAGCTATTTAAGGCATTAATGTTTTTGTGGTTGTATATGTATGTGTTATTTTTTTAAATACTTTAAACCATAAAATCTCCTATTTCATGTAAACTTTTTATCCTTATTAATATTTTTTGTGTTTCCTTTGGGGTTTTCATCGCTTTTTTTTTTGGTTTTAACAGTATAAAAAATGTTTTCTTATGTAGAGGGCAAAAAACAAGAATATTAGTTGTGTGTGGTTGTGTGAGCTGCCATATATTATATTATGCGGTTAACCATAAAAACCTGATACTAATAGGGTGTCAAATTATAATTATACTGCAAAAATTTATTTGGATTTGTTGTATAATCTTTTTTTTTATAAATATAGACAAGGGTATATGTAGTTTATATGTAGATTTGTGATTATAGTTAAGAAACCCTTAAATTGTAAATTTTCTGTCACTGAAATTATGCCTGTTTGTGTGTTTTTGTCTGCCTGAAAAAACTTTCACTAAATATAGTAAAAACTTTTTCTTTCACTTTTGTTTTTGATTGTCATTTGTATAGTGAATCAGAAAAAAGTATGAAAATTGAAATATAATAAATATACTAGTTTATTAAAAATTATAGTTTAATTACACTATGCAAAAAGACCCTCAAACTAGAGATGTTTTTTATGATAAAGCGGGGGCTGCTGAACATGAATATGAAATCAATTTATTTTTTTTCAAGAAGTGTTTTCGAGATATTCGCGAAAAACGTGTTTTTTGCAGTATTTTAAGCTATTTTCAAAAATCTTGAGAATTGTTTATTGGAATTATACAAATTTTGCACAGTTCCATAGATAAGTTTTTCTTCTTTCAGCTAATATCTATACGGTATTGATCAGATACAAATTTATTGAGTTACAGGCGTTAAGATTTGAAAACATTTGAATTTTTGTCGTTTTTAAAAATAAAAATAAATAAAATTTTGACTCATATCTTAAACGACACTTTATTCCAAACGTAAAAGGAGTAAAATTGTTAACATCAGGCGAATAATGAGAAAGCTACAACATATTTTGAGAAAACATACGAACTTGAATACAGTCAAACTTCCATAGCTCCAACTTCTATAACTCGAATTTTCTCTATTTGGAAAAAAATTTATTGGCAGTAGCGCTAAGAAGGTAAATAAGTTACCTTCCGGAACTCGAACTTCCATAACTAGACCCAGCAAAAATAAATTTGGTACAAGGTAGAAGGTAGAAAGCACACAGCTCATCCCCTCTGCCTTACGAGGATGCAATAACGTAAGCGAGCGAAGAAACTTACCACACACACACACACACACGATGAATTTGGTCAGCTATTTATGTTTTTCATGTATTTTAAAGACGAAGTTTTTTATTAAACTCAAACTTTTTTATAGTGCATCATATCTCGCTTACGTTGGTACAAATATGGAGCGAGTGTGATTTTTGCTTCGCAATTTGATTTTTTTATTCTTCGATTGAATTGTGTATGAAAATAGTAGAAAATAGCTTAGTGGTTAGTGTTCTAGACTACCATGCGGAGATCGCGGGATCCATTCCTGATTCAATACGCGAACAAAAAGTATTTAATAAAATTAAATTGTTGTGCAATATAATTTCCAATTGTATTTGTACCATATAATACATAAATAAATATAAAAACAATATAAAATAATGGCAAATAAAAAAGTTAATCCAAGTGTGGTAAAATTGTGATATAAAGAGCAACACATTTTTAAATTATATACATATAAAAAAGACATGAGATTAATGCATCTAGGATGCGCAGAAAGAAGCTCATACCTCCAGACCTACCAAGTGGTACATGCCATACAAAAAACATGTAATACCGAAGCAGGTTGGTAAGGGAGAGTACCGAAATCTCTCCCTTACAAACCTGCTACCGGTAGACGGATATTTTTGCTGGGAAAGTTCTCCATTATTCGAACGAAAATACATACATTTGAATTCTATAACTCGAAGTTTTATACCTACATATTTCTACAGCATATGCTTCGTTTTGTTTGCGTAAGTCTTTAAACAAATTAGAGTAATTTCCAACTAAAGTTAACAAATAAAAAAGTAAATTTTTAATCACTAATTGCAGAATACTTTACTTCACTTTCAGTTAGTGCCAGTTTTAAAGAAAAAAACATACTCTTCGTTTAATAAACAACGCACATGTTGCAATTTATATTTTTTTTCAACAAAAAGAAATCTATCGAAAAATATTTTGTTACACAGTGGAGCACCAAATAAAACTCATATTGGAATAAAACAGTATAGGAATTTGAGGGATCCGACTTCCTATTTAAAAGTGTAGGTCGGCGCGAGTTTTTAGGCGTAATCCATAATTTGTGATGGCGCTATGGAAAATTCCGCGGCCAAATAACTCGTTTCTAGTGACTTAGGGGGCCAGCAAGTAGCGCAACTTAAAAACCAAACAAAAAAATTCTATAACTCGTAATCTCCATAAGTTCGACTGTATTAATAAAAACATTTTTTGTATGGAGTATGAGTATAAGAAAAATGCCAGTGGGGCAGAATTAAATATTTTAGAAATATATCATCCATTTCCAACTCTAAAGTGCGATCAGTATAAAATTTTACATGAAGATAGCAGACAAGTGTTCCGATTGAATTCAGGAAGATGGTACATACTATCAGATTACTGATACGTCTACAATTTTGCTTTCAGAAATTGAAAATTCACATATTCTTCACATGTGTTTTTTTAGAATAAAAAATTCGTAAAAAAATGCCATTTCAATATATTGTTAAACATTTTTAAGCATAAGAGGATTGCTATGTTTTTCAATAAATAGTAAAGAAATGAAAATTAAATAAATTCAGTAAACTACGGTTTTGGTTCGCACACGAAGGGTTCCTTAAAAGTACACATACATATATCCCTTTTCGTATTTGCCATTTTTTTCTCATTATGAAAAAATTTTCGCTTGCTTTTTCGTTTTTTTTATTTTTTAAGTGTGTTTTTGTTGATTTAGCGATTTTTTTTTTGTTTTTTTGGTCTTGGCGCATATAATATTTTTATGTTTTTTTTGGTTTTTTTGCGATTTTTCGTTTTTTTCAAAACTTTTTGATCTTTGCCGATTTTTTTTAGTTTTGAATATATTTTGGTTTTAACGCTTTTTTCTATTTTTGACTTATTTTAGTTTTGACACTTTTTTTTAGCGATTTATTTTAGTTTTGACGCTTATTTTAGGTTAGGCGCTTTTTTCGGTTTTATTGATTTTTTTCGGTTTTAGGTGATTTTTTTAGTTTTAGTGATTTTTTTCGGTTTTGGCACTTCGTTTTGGTCATTTTTTCGGTTTTGGCGATTTTTTTAGGTTTGGCGCGTTTTTTCATTTTGGCGCTTTTTTTCGTTTGGGCGTTTTTTCCTTTTTTGACGATATTTTTAATTTTAACTATTTTTTTAGGTTTTAGTGTGTTTTTTCGGTTTGACTACTTTTTTCGGTTTTTGCGTTTTTTTAGTTTTTTGTACATTTTTTAGTTTTGGTGATTTTTGCGTTTTAACGTTTTTTTTTAATTTTGGTGTTTATTTTTCTTTAAGCGCTTTTTCATTTTAGCGATTTTTTGTTTTAAAATTTTTTTAATTTTGGAATTTTTTAGCTTTAGCAATTTTTAATATTTCAAGAGTTTGCCTCCTACGGTTTCCAAGATACAGCAAATTGTCTAAATTACATAGTCAAAGATACATTGAGTGATAGAACACCCTTTAATTTTTATTGTTTTATATATTAGTGTTAATTGCTGTAGTCTATTGTACAGACTACACTAATTAACACTAACTTTGAAAATTGTAAGTGTCTATATATAAGTGCCTGTGTATTGCATTAGTATTTCAACATGTTTCGTTGCTCGCTTTAGAGCACCCTGCCATATATTTGTTGTTGTGTCGGGCAAAGTTTTACATATTCTGTGAAAATTTTAGATCCGTAGCCGAGCGATCATTGTTTTTAAACCAGTCCATTAGTTTCAGAGATGTCGTAAACGTTTGAGCTTAAAATACTAAAAATATCATAAACAATTTTAAAAATTCCTCTCACTAAATTGTGAATAAAATCAAAAGTTGTACACCAATTTCTTTTGCAATATATAAAATATTGTATCGTTGGTGTATTTTAATTTTTGTTTATCAATTTAAAAAATAAACAAAAATTTTTAATTTTTATCCAAAGAAATTTAATTATTTTTGGCTTGAGTTCGGTTTTAATTTAATTTTTCAATTAAATAATATTTTTATTTAGAGATAAATGTGAAGCATGTAGACAAAGAAAATTTTGACTGCGTGGAGGGTTGAACTGACGTTTCGACAGCTCCCGCTAATCTCATCAGGGTTCTTTACCGCTTAGACCACTCGACCAAAGTCGGTGCTCTGCACATCAGATTAGCGGGAGCTATCGAAACGTCAGTTCAACCCTCCGCGCAGTCAAAATTTTCTTTGTCTACATGCTTCACATTTATCTCGAAATAAAAATATAATTTAATTGAAAAATTAAATTAAAACCGAAAAACTCAAGGCAAAAATAATTAAATTTCTTTTGATATAAGCGCATACAGTTTGACTAAACTTATAACTTAATTTTTAATTTTTTTAATGAAATTTCTAATTTTTAGGCTGTAACTTTTACAATATCTCTGCAACTAATGGGCAGATTTAGAAACAATTTTCATGTGGATGCAAGATAATTTGCTTGTCGATTTTAGTTATTCTTTGTCACTGAATACACTCTAAAATACTTTTGTTGAAAATCAGGTCGCTAATAGACGGCAACACTCTACATATTATTATCGACCTAAAATTACACACGCATTATTTTTGAACAAAATGTTTTTACTAAAAAAAAGCGATTGGCTGAGTGCAGGTTTGAACCGCGACCTCCTGACTGATAGTCTGACGTATCTACCATTTAGCCACAGCCGTATTACACTTTACGTTACATTTTTCCCACTTGGACTAAATATGTTTAATTTGAAAGGTTTTTTCTTTAATAAATTAACTACAAAATCGATGTAATTTTAGACAGGGAGAAATGTTCAACACAAATTTAGACAGTATATGATTGTAAATTTGAAGTAATGTTTCAGAGTGTAGCTATGCTATTTGCTCAATTTTTGGTGGGCATGCAACACGCCTTAATTTTTTAAAAATACTTATTGATTTGTGGTATGAGACTTGAAAAAATCTAAATTTTTTACAACCCCTCTAATATACATACGTACAATGAAAATATATTAATTTTTATATAAACATACACTCATACATACATAGTATGTATGTTCTTGCATAGAAACATATACAAGATGTGTTTTTAATTATGTATATCCGAAAGTCATAAGTCATACAAAAAGGATCTCGTTTGTTTTCTTATTTCCACTTTGCTTACCAACAAATAACGAAAGAAAAGTTTTCTAATTAAACTTTTTGTTTTATTATTTTTTAATTATACAATTCTTTTGTTTACTTTAAAACAAAGGAAAACAATGTTCGGGCTAGCAGGATTTATTAATATTTTTAAAAGATAAAGAAATATAGAGAGAAAGATTTATTAGGCTGTGTCAAATAAAATAATTACTTTCTTTATGTTATTTTAAATCGATTAATATACATGCCCTACGTAGAGCATTGCATCTGTCAAACTTTATTACAAATTAGATTAATCATCAATCTCCATGACAAATTAGTCATACCAATCACATCACTTCCAGTAGCAGAAGCGTACATACCAATTTTAGAAGTAGCACGTTACAAATAAAAATGAGCCACAAAATTCAAACAAATTCATAGTATTTTTGAAAGAAATACATAAATTATGTTGTGTTCAAACATTTTCGTTGTAAATATGTTTGTAAATAAACTAATATTTCATAAACTGGCGGGCGATGTTATCTTCACCCACATGCCTCTGCCCCAAACATTAACCTTGAATTGTAATTAATTTTCAAACTTACCTTCACAAAATGATAGAACAAAACAGCGCCCACAGTTGACAATGCAAACCATACAAAGACGGCAAATGTCGAAATACTGGAAATATTTAGAATATGTAACGCACTAGAAATCATAATCGATGCAGCATGACAGAATAGGAATGGCATAAACAGACGTTCCAGTATATCCCAAGGAATCTCAGCGGATTTTTGTGGGAGCACAGAAATCGAACCACGTCTTAAGGAGGCGCGTCTAGAGGCACGGCGCTGAAAAGAAAAATTATTATCGATACATTTTATTATGCAATTAATTTAGGGCAAAATTAAAATGTTTAAAATAAAAATTTTGAAATTTAGGAAAATTATTGACCAATTCACAACTTGCTGTATGTATAAATAAATGTTGCTGGTAGTTTCCAAATAAACATTTGCTTAGCAACATGTTTATTTGAAAATTACCAACAACATTTTTACGATCTACAACACTTACCACAGGTTGTGAATTGAGCAATTATGGAATGTGTTTTTAGAGAAATCTCTTAGCGCTCAAACTACATATTTCCATAAAGTCTATGTCCATACGAGTCAACTTTTGAGTTTATGAGGGAGGGAGAGGGAGGAAGATTGGCAAGGGGTACACTCAAGGGTGCCAGATGATTTTGTCAAAAATCGCCATATTTTCCAAATAAAATCGGCATTATCGGCACTTCAATTTTAAAAAAATCGGCAAAAAATCAGCAAATTCAAAATACCCATTTTAAATACAAAAAAACATATTTTTATTCGCAAAAAATAACAAAACAGATCAATTCAGGATTAACTAATGCTTATAACATATTAAATAACATAAAAATCAATTAAAATAAAATAGAAAAAGAATTTTCAATTGAATTGTTGACAAGAAAGCGGAACTCTTTGTCTAAGGAAATTCTAAAAACTTTGCCGAAATGTCTCAAAGAATTCTGTAGAAACTCTGAAGAATTTTCTAGGGAAATTCAATATGTCTGAACAATGTCGGAAAAATTTCTGACAAATCATCAGAAAATATCTTAAAAAATTCGGACCTAAAACTTTAAATTTATCAGAAATATCGTATAAAATTCTCACATCAGAATCAGAATGTTGTAAGACTTCTTTGACTCTTATTCCGGCATACATTTTTCTGCCGCCAATGGCAGCTCATCAGAAAACATTGACCTATAATTTATAAGTTTAAAAATTCAAACATTTATGCGCAAACTCTAAAGAGAAAAATGAGAACTATCACAAAAACTAAAGTCAGACAATGTGGCAGAAATGGCTGCTAAAACTCGTAAGAAGTAGATCAGAAAATGTGCAGGCTATTCTGTTAAATATCTTAAAGGAAATTAATCGGATATTTCAGAAAATTTGCAGAAACATCGTGCAAGAAAACTGCCGACTAGTCCGGTTGATTGTCTGGTAAGGTCTCAGATTTTAACTGACGTTAGACATGTCAGAATAAATGTTTACTGGGTAATTGTAAATAGACCTAACTCTTTTTCTCTTTAGTAAAAGCGCTGACTGATTAACAGTTGTCTCTTTTTAATGTAACAGTGTATTTATTCTATTCCAGTATTGCCCAAAATTAATAAATTATAAAAAAACAAACAAAAGGCAATATTTTGTTGATATTTTCCAACAAACAAAAACCCCTGGGGCCGAATCGTCGCTTTCGATATCGAGCTGATTCTATCGAGTTTTCTTAGTTTGAGATTATGACATTCGATATCGAACAATGTGTTCGATATTGAATGTCAATAGCGAATGCCATAATCTCAAACTAAGAAAACTCGATCGAATCAGCTCGATGTCGAAAGCGACGATTCGGCCCCTGGATAAAAAAAAATCGCAAAATATTTTATAATAACGCACATAATTAATGATTTTAATAAATATCATTTCAAATTAAAAAATAAAATGAAAATAAGAGCTATGTAGCAATTTAATAAAATATATTTTTATATATAATAAATTTAGTCAGCTTGTTTTTTTTTGGAATTTTACCAAAAACCATGAACATTTTTAAAATTATTCATATGATAAATATTTTTAATATACATACATATCGTTACCTTATTGAGTTTTTTTTTGCATATGTTGTTTGAAGAACATCTAATCTATCGAAATAGACAAAAACTCAATTTGAAAAAAATTACTTTGGGTCTTTCTATATTAAGTTAGCGATATGTATAATAATTTCTTGTAGTTTTTTTTAAACGTGAACTGGTAAAAAATGTTTATATTTTCAAAAATAAAGTCCATGCAATATGATATATAAAATATGACCAGGATAGCATACGTTGCACAGTGATTCTAACTGGGAAAAAGGCTAATAAATCTGTATCTTTGAAACTTGCGATCCGATTACAAAGTGATGTACATATATAAAAATAATAGAAGAGGACATGAGCTTTAAGAATGTTGAAACTTGGATTACCCTTTTAAGACACACGTTGAGCTACAGCGTGCCAAAGTTAACTCATCTTTAGAAATATTATCCGATGAAAGCTATTGCAGTTGCTTTTACTAAAAAAAATGGTTATTTTAAATAATGAAATAAACAAGTTTCTCTCTTCGTTCTTCAATCCAATATAATTTAATATTCACTTTGAGCAATCGTTGGCTTCTTTCCCCTTACATAGATAGATATTATTTCCTGATGAACAACAATAATTTAAAGAAAAAAAGAATCCTCGCGGAAAAAACCCTAACTACAATATATTCATGAGTTAAACTCTATGCGTATATTGTCTTAAAATACCAGGCACCGAAAATAAGGATTATTGCACAAATTTTTGACCAACAAAAAATCATAATGATCCCAGAATATTAGTAACATGTTTTTCAACAATAAAATTACTATTTTTTGACATGCTTTTTATATATGCAATAAACTTTTATTTTCAATTTATACTCAAAAAAGAACAATTTATAAAAATTATAATTGAATTTAATGTTTTGATCGTAAAATAATTTTTATATTTGAGTTTTATTTTTTAGCTCAAAAATAAGGATTATTTTCAGTTTTAATTTTTTTGCTCGAAAGTAACGATTATTTCTTGATTTTTATTTTTTGCTTAAAAAAAATCATTATTTTAGGTTTTAATTGTTATTTTGTTGATGTATTTATATGCAACAAGCCATTTGAACTTTAATTCACAGTAATTCATAACAACTTTTGTAAATATTGCCTGGAAGATAGTTAGGTAATACTTCTCAAGAATTTAGCCGAGGCAGCTGGTGTTTAGTCGAGACACCTTCACTAAGCAAGGACACCAGCATTAGACCATTAGAAACAAAACCGGTCTAATAATTCCATAAGATTGGGACAAATATCTCCCTGAAATCTCAGAAGTTCCCCGGACTCCCAAAAACTGGGACAAAAATCTCCCCAAAATCCTAAAAGTTCACCGAATTTTCAAAAACTTTTACAAAAATCTCCCCAAAATCTTAGAAGTTCCCTGGATTCCCAAAAACTTTTATAAAAATCTCCTCAAAATCCCAGAAGTTCCCCGGATTCCCAAAAACTTGTACAGAAATTTCCCCTAAGTCTTAGAAGTTCCCCGGATTTCCAAAAATGTTTATAAATCTCCCCAAAAGCTTAGAAGTTCCCCTGAAAACAACGGCAACACTGAAGCCGCTAAAATATCAAAACGACAACACTCAGTAAATGTGTCTACCAAATTTCAGATAAATCGGTTAACAGGAACGCTGTAAATTTCCAATTACTAGATTTGACACATACATATGTATGCATATGTATGTAATAGTCAGAGCTGTAAATGAATGATTCTTTCTTGATTTTAATTCGTTACGAATTAGCTAAATTTTGAATTAATGCTTTTCACAACAAAAAAGAATTGAATGAAATTTAAATCAATTGAAACGAATTAGTTCCTCCATTGGAGGAACTATCAGATGTTGGGCTGATTTTGTTTAAAGGGATCTACTGACGAGTTGGCATTTCCCTCCAAAATATTGATTATCGCATAACTCCGCCGTTTATGCACCGATTTTAAGAATTCTTTTATTGTCTGAAAGGCCTTCCTTGCAGGTTGGTCCCCACTTTTTCGAAAATCGAGGGAAATCCACCCCCCCCCAAAATAAAATATTGATTATCGCATAACTCCTCCATTTATGGACCGATTTTGAAAACACTTTTTTTGTTTGAAAGGCTTTGCCTGCAGTTTGGTCCCATAATTTTTTTTCGAATAACGGACGGGTCATTGCCTCGCCAGCCCGCTTCTCACACAAATATTAATTATTGCATAACTCCACCATTAATGAGCCGATTTTTAAAATTATTCTTTTGTTTCGAACGGTTTGCTTGCAGTTTGGTCCCATAATTTATTTTTGAAAATCGGTGGGACGATTTGCTACCCCCCCCCCCCCCCCCCGCGCAATATATTGATTATCGCATAACTCTGCCATTTATGGACCAATTTTGAAAATATTAAATAGCATACAAGTCGATTTTGTTTTTGCCAGAACTATTATATCATAAAAGTATACTATAAATAAATCGTATCTGAATAAATGAAAAATTTCACTAAATGTCGTATCTGCTTTAAAGTCACAAACAAGTATTTTAAATAAAAATTTTTATATATATTTTTTATTTAATACTGAAAATATACTGCATATAAAAAGTAGAAGAAAGCCCATTTTCTGCGTATTTTGGTTTGGAAGTAACCACATTTAAGACAAAAAACATTAAAAGTGCTCTCCTGTAAAATTTGTTAAATGGGCATTATTTTTGAAGCGGACAACCCAAAAATTTTTTTTTGCCGAAATGTCTTAATATTTGGCATAACTAAAATTGTACTAGGTATAAATGTGTGAGCAAAAAAATTTTTTGGATGATGTCGATTTGTCGAGTTGGGGTACGACAGTGTTGCCGTATTTTTTTTTTTATTCTTTCCAAGTAGAAAAATAATTAAAATAAATGATTCTTGTAGGAAATCATCAGATCTTAAAAAAAATATTTAATATTTGTACGTAATTATTATTCGAACAGAAATAGGTTTAACCCTAAAAGCCTTATGTACGCCCGTGAGACGTACACAAATTTAAAAACCTTCTATATTTTTTAAACGGTTAAAGTTAATACTTTGCGTTTTTTAGCCAAGCCAGCAATCGATGGTAGCTTGCCTATGGTGCATGTGTAGCTAAGTTAAATTTAGCTATTTTTGAGTTATTGAGACGTATTTTTTGGCTTTATGAAACTTTTTTGATGTATGTGTAGACGTCATGTGAATGACTAAAGCCTTATTTACGGCTGCGAGGCGTACACAAATTTTAAAAATTTCTATATTCAAATATTTATTCCTTATTTCAGGTAAATATTTACAAATTCTAAGGTCGAAGGAATTAAGTAAAATAATTTCTATATTCTTTAAACGGTTAACTCTAAGACCCTGTATTTTATAGCCAACTCAGTAATAGATGGTAGCTTGCCAACCATAAATTTCATATAAAAAAATATAAGTAGGTTTACTTTAGCCCACAGGTTTTCATTAACACTTGTACTACTGAAATAGATTAGGCTTGTAGAGTCAACTCAAAAGTTATTATTTCGGCGTAAGTTCAATACTTGAATTAATGTGAATTGCTATTATTTTTAAGAGTGGAATATTAAAATATCTAAGCCGTTCTCTTTTTTCACTTTTACCACGTTTGATCGTGTATACTAGTATTAAGGAAACAAGAGCTATTTAACCAAATTTTATGACTAAATAGAATATGAGTGTATATGTTAGTTTTATTAATATGGTGAGCATGAAGTTTCATCTCTGACTATTTATTCAAATTTTCCAACTCTTATTTTATTTGCTTTTATTTTATTTTATTTTATTTTATTTTATTTTATTTTATTTTATTTTATTTAATTTTATTTTATTTGGTTTTGCTTGTGCGCAAGATCCTCCTTAATGGAGGATTAAAATGTTCAATACAATTATTTCTCGTGGAGCTTTACATAAAAGTGCTGCACGCACCTAATACATTAAACGTAAGCTTTACACGAGATATCTTATACAGATTCTCTATATTATAGAGTATATAAAAATGAGCAAAAGGTGGAGTTCATGTAAAGACATTTGCATAACTTTTAAACTTTTGAAGATTCCATTATCAAACTTTTACGGACTAATGAGGACACCCAAGGCTTATTTTGGTAAAAAAAGAAAATTGGTCCAAGTTAAAAACATTTTAATTTCAATTGCTTATTTCCGGTTTTGATCATGAAAAAAATTTTTTTTTAATAAAATTTTTTTTGAAAAGATCTGACGATTTCCTATAAGAATTATTTTTTTTTAATTTTCTTGTTTTATTTTTTCTATTTGGAAGCAATAGTTTAATTTTTTTTTCAAAAACGGCAACACTTTCGCACCTCATAGCTCGAGAAATAAACATCATAGAAAAAAATTTAGCATACACATTTATACCTACTAGAACTATAGTTATGCCAAATATCAAAGAATTTCGGGAAACACTTTTTGGGTTGTCCGCTTCAAAAATAATGTTGGTTAGGTCGGTTAGTGAAAATAGCGACGATATATGTCCTGTGCAGCAATCGCTAGGTAGAACGTATTTACGACAGGCACTATAACTGCTGTCAGATTGAGGTTTCCGAAACTTTGATGGTGGACTTGGACACCCTACAGATAATAGTACATTGCAGCAGCGTGATTAAGGATTTAATTTTCTGAAACAAAAATTCAAGTAGCAAGAATTTGTATGCATGTAAAGGGTTTTTAATATCAAGCATACAGTTTGGCAGCTACAGAGAAAAAATTATTCCTAAAAAATTTTCAATTTGAAAAATTTTGAGTAATTGAAAATTTGAATTTCATTGCTTTAATATACAATTTTAGTTACAGGCTGAACTTCAACAACACAATCAGATAAACAGTTTTCGTAGTTGAAATCGTATTTTAGTTTTTTTTCTGTGTATAATAATAACTTCACAACAATTGACGAAATCATTCAAATATATTTTCTTTTAAGTTGAACATATTTCAAATACTTTCGTATATAAATTAATTAAAGTATTTGTATATCAAATAAAGATTTATATAAAATTAAATTGGGAGAATATCTCATATAATAAATTTATTAAATCTATATTTATATTTCTTTATTTCATTTTCTTAATTTTATTTTTTATATTTAAGAAATCATTTCACTGTTGATTTCGCCCGTCATAACGATTTTATAAAATAAATTATTGTAATTTAAAAATGACGCAAAACATATTTCCACATTTTCATCAAATTCATAATGAAAAAAATTCAATAACGTCCAAGGAAAACGCCAAATTTTACGCACAAAGTCAATAATAATGAGGACTGAAAATATTTTTGGTTTTTATTAAAGAAAAATTATGACAAAATGGGCAGTCGACCGACCGACCGGCTGTCTATATATAATACAAATTATTTTTATTACTTGAAGTAAAGTAATAAAACTTGAAAACACGAAAAGAAAAAAAGAAATGAGTAAAAGTAATAATTCTGTTAATAAAAAACGAAGTTGAGTAAAATTGTTAGAGATAAATTATTTGTTTTTTTATATAAAGATCTTTTGATATGAACAAATATTTTAAAATTAGCGGCTCATATGTGCGACTATTGAAATATGTGTTGGTGCTGCAAAAGCTTCCCAGCAAGCATTTTTCTTCGAATTCAGTCCAATTACAGCCAGAAAGTATGCACAAGTTGCCGAATCCGGCTCCGAAGTCGATATAACGAATTCATAGGAAATTTTGTAAGAATCCTGAATAAATTTTTTTGAGGAAACTCTAAATTAATTTTTGATTTGTCTAGACAACGTCGGAAAAATGCCTGACAAGACATAAACTCCAATATTCATAAATGATTAGTAAAGTTAAAATTCGTACAGTAAATCAACATTAACTTTAATAAGTTTTTATTCATATGGGGGTAAATGTTCAGATTTTTCCGATACTTTTTACGACTTAACGTATTAATTTGAAAAAAAGTCTGACATAAAATTAGAGAATTAATCAGAAATGTCATCTAAAATTCGCATAAAGAATCAAGAAGTTTTTAGACTTCTGTGACTCTTTCTGTGCCATAAATTTTTTCTTCAGAAAATATTGATACACATTTTATGAATTTAAAAATTACGTATTTAAGCAAAAAGTCCCAAAAAATATATGAGAATTATTATCAGAAAATGTGCAGATTATTTTGTTAACTATTTTAGAGGAAATTAAATTTCCTTCCAATATTAATCGGGTATTAATCCGATAATATTTCAGAAAATATGCAAAAACAGCTTTCCAGAAAACTGTGAATGTCTTAGGGAAGCTTAGACAACTCGGTTATTTGTCTGGCAAAGCTCCAGATTTTTTTTGTTGATATCAGACATGGCGTCAAAAAATGTTCTCTAGGTTTTCTCAATTAAATGAATGCCAATAAATGCATTTGGTTTAATATATATAATATTTTTTCATTTTCAAAATAAAATATTTAAAATTCTGTGGGTAATTTTTTTTAGCTTTTATTTCTTCGCCAACACATTTGCTTACCAAATAAATACACTCTACTAAAAAATTTCAATTATTGAGCTGTATGCATTAACGGATGATATTAGACGTCATTTATTCGGAGACTCGTGCGTATTATTAGGGTAATAACTAATTGAATTTTTTGTAAAGCTTCAGTTGCAAAACCGGGTAGGGCATGGAAAGAAGCTTCTCAGTAAAAAATTTTCATGTTTTTTGAAGCACTAATAAATAATAAAGCTCATATTAATTACGCTTTAAAATAAGAGCTTATTTCGAAATTATACAATAAAGCTGATTTCTCACTGCTGACACAATGCAGCTTTTTAGGCAAGAAAGTTCAGTTTTAGTGCTGAAAATGGTGATGATTTTATGCGCTTCAAAAAGCGCTTTTGTATCAATAATGTAGTACTCCAAACCGGGAACTCTCCATACAAAAATCAGCACCGATATTGGCCGGTTTTTAAGCACTAATATTACTCTATAATAGTAAATAACAGCCAGCTTTTTTTGAAGCAATTTTCTTTTTACTGTATAATAACAGCAATTTCACCTTTTCACGATCGTGAAAAAAGTTCACGCACCAAATGCGGCAGATTACTAGGGCGTGAAAAAGCTTTGTACGAGCCGAATCTATGTGGCTAGAGGGGCAAGAGCTTTTGATTATTCGTTAAGAGAGTATAGAATAATCATAGTTCCTCAATTCCGACTCTTTCAAATTATGACCAAATGTTCAATGACCTTGTCGATCATGCAAAGCTTTTGGCTACGTTATTTGAAAATAGTTCTCAACGTAAGTATGACAAAAATAATTTTGATCGAGCGCGTGCAGTTAAAAAGGTTTTATAAGATTTCAGCATAAATAAATCTTCTAGTCCGAATGATTTTCCAAAACTGGTCTTGAGGTAGTGGTCTGCGGCGCTAACGTCTCCGACGGAACCCTCTTCTGTACTTTGTATCATGCTGGTGAATTTCCATCGTGTTGAATGAATGGTTGCCAATGTAACGCCAGTTAAAAAAAAACGGAGAGGCTAGTAACTCTAAAAATTACCGCCTAATCGCAATATACAAAATGAGAAAATATACGGTGAATTTCTATTTCGTGAAGTATTTGGGGTCCAACAGTTTACTCAGCGACAAAAATCTATCAAAAATTTACGGGATAGGACTAGGGGAAGGGTACCTCCCATACAAAAGTAATATTTAAAATGAAAGAAACGTATAATAGGCTGGCTTTCAAGTATCGGACATAAAAAATAAGGACCGCGACCGCTATAATTCTTCAGATGCAAGATAATCAATAATTGATTTGTATGAGAGGTACCCTTCCCTTTACTGCTACCCAGTCAATTTTCCGTTTGACCATGCAAGCTTGCTGCAAACCAAGCTCAAATAGTCTTTCCAATATAGTTCTCCAGATATATGATAATTATTTATTTACTTGCATGGGTGTTAATACCAAATGGGAGTTAACCGCTAATGTACACTTAAACTGAGAATGACTCTTTATTATTATTATTATTATTATTATTATTATTATTATTATTATTATTATTATTATTATTATTATTATTATTATTATTATTATTATTATTATTATTATTATTATTATTATTATTATTATTATTATTATTATTATATAAAGGCCATAAGCAGTGCAGCCCAAATGATCTTTTGTACAGTAGAAGTATATTAAGGCTACAGATTGTGCCTGGAGTCATCGAAGATCAGTGTGCCAAGCCGAGACCTTTTCAGCGGCTACGGCGGCGCGGGCAATATTGGTCGTCGTCGGCGGCATTTACAACGATGAGTCGGCGGCGTAATCATATGTTCTCGGAAGCCCAGGTTGTTGTTCATACAGTTCATCGATGGCTATCGTTCCCAGTAGAGGCAATAGAATGGCCCTAGTAGCGCTTATGATCTTCGCTGACCCACTCAACCACCCTGGATGACAACATTTCTAATGTAAGGTTATTTATAATTTTCGGGACTTTTCTATCAAGAGTATTACAGATCGCGAGCGTTGCACGATGTATTGACAAAGGCTTCCTGAATTTAGAGCCTTTTGTATGACAGTGGTTAATCGGTGTATGGCTGTTACCGTCGATTTACCCGGCCAATTGGAACTGGCGAATGCGATGCGCTGTGAGATATATTTTGCTAATATAACTATCCAGCTGTTTCTCTATAGTTTTCAAGAAAAACGAGCTGAGACTATTACGAGCTGAGAATGATTGGTGTGAATGATTTTGGTAAATGTTCAAGTCTACCGCCAGCCTCGGTATAAAGAACACTTCAACTCCACACCAAGCCTTCGGTATTTAACATGCCAATAGGTTTGTTTTGACAATCCTGGACAGTCGTGGAACAATATAATCTCGACTTTGTTGTAGGAGGCATGTAGAGATGTCATCGTGGCCTGGGAGTTTATAAGGCCAAAATTTAGATAACAGCCAACTTATTTGTTTATTAAGTTTTTGGACAATTACTCTTCTAAATTATGGAAAGTTTATACTATAAATAATTAAACTATTAAAATATTGTTTGTCCAGTGTTTTTCTACCCTGCTAAAAAATTTTGTGCTTGAAGATAGCAAAATTTTAATATAAATAAGACCTTGATATTTCAAATAGTGAATAGTTTTTGTCACCTTATTTATTATTATTATTCAATACAATATTTCTGCTATCGCTGCAACAAATTAATAATCGTTGCGAACGATTTGTAAATATTATTGTTTATCGATTTAAATTTTTTTCTTTTTTAATTGTTCATGATTTTGCAATTGTTTTTCTTTTTCATGTACGTCTAAATTTTATTTATTTTATTTTTACGTACATTGACCCACTTGGTTTTCGGCCAAAATCTATTTGGTTTGTAATTAAACAGACTGACGTTTTTGTTATCTTTTGTCGTGACGCTTAGAGTCGGTTTGTTGGTGTGTTAGGAATAGTAAAAACAAGAAAAATGTAAATTTAATATTTAGAATTCCTTCATAAAGATTTTGGAAAATTATAAAAATTTGTTTCGCTATTTCTTATTTCAAAATTATGTTAATTTAAGGAAATTTAAAAATTTGTGAAAAATGACAAACAAAACGTTGTTACTTACATTCGCATAAATAATAATTTTTTACAAGAGCCAATTATTACTTCGTATATTTTTAGAATTATTAAATAAATCGAAATTTCGGAAGTGAAAATCTATACTGCAATGTAGAGTTTTTTTTTTGAAAAATTTTTAAAAATTCCGCATGAGAATTTATAGTGCAAAAAATAATTAAATATGAAAAAATGTTTTTTGTTTCCAATATATACAGGGATGTTCTGAAAACAGGGGTGTTAAGTATGACGATTTTTTACGATATGACAAAAAACGATATGACATACTGTGTTGTCATATCGTAAGTTTTTTACGATATGATAACACTGAGAAAGCGATGCACCATGTATGGCTTTCTCGGTGTTGTCATATCGTAAATAACTTACGATATGACAACACAGTATGTCATATCGTTTTTTGTCATATCGTAAGAAATCGTCATACTTAACACCCCTGTCTGAAAATCACATGGCTTTAAATCACATGTGATTTTGAAATCAATAATGGTAATGCAGACATTTTTTCAGTATTTTTTTTTAATATTTCTATTGTACACGCAAAGAAAATATATGGTTGTGGCATGGTTGCTTCAGCAATGACATGTTTCCCGACACAGTTTTTGAATTTGGCAAATAACTTATTATTGTGTTAAATGACTGTGAACCTTAATTAGTTTAAGACAAAAAAATTAACGTTTACACATAATCATGAAATTATAAGATTTCATGAAAATTGACACATGGTTGTCTTGAACAATATATATTGTTGAAAAAATTCTGACTACAATCATGGTTTATGTAAAAATTCAACAACAGAATGGCTCTATAATAATAAAATATCATTCTTATCTCTACTATTTTGTGTGCAATAAAGCTATAGTTATAAAACAGACATGACTCTCTGCTTCCAAAAAAGTTTTTGTTCTATCCTTTTGTTGAATACTTTTTGTTAGTTTTGTCTTTTACTTGACAGCGTTTGGTTTATTTTTGTGAGAGGTTGGTGTGAAAAAATAAAAAAATAAAAATTAAAATAACAAAAAGTGATATATTCCGGCAATTAATGTTCGGCCATGCTCTGAAAACCATTTAGTATGGGAATAGCAAAATTTCAAAAGCGAAGAAAAGTGTTTTTTAATCGGACAATTTAGTGTATTCGTAAACACAAAAACCAACTGAAAACCTCCAATAAGTGAGCTTTTTAGTTGGATTCTATCCTGAAAGTTGCCGATTTCATAACGAAATGTTTTTCAGAACATGCTCGATTGTAAATATAACATGTGTCAACAAAATATAT
The DNA here is from genome assembly GCA_956483635.1 of Panzeria rudis. Taxonomy (NCBI): domain Eukaryota; kingdom Metazoa; phylum Arthropoda; class Insecta; order Diptera; family Tachinidae; genus Panzeria; species Panzeria rudis. Next base: position 21,095,154 of record OY101450.1, on the reverse strand, counting down.
ATGTATGTATCTATGTGAAAATAGATAATAATTTTTATTTCAGATTCAACACACTGACCAGTTGAAAAATTTTGTTTTTAATTTAAATTGAAATAATAAACTTTTTTACTCCTGCCAATTTTTTAATCAACTTATGGTTAAGAAAACAATAAATATATGATTATATAGAACAATATATATGGTTATTTAGAACCATTTATATGGTTAATTTTAACCATATATATGTTTATTTCAGACCATATATTGAATTTTGAACAATATATATGGTTGTTTTGAACCATATACATGGTTGCTTGAACCATGCATATGGTTGTTTTTAACCATATATATGGTTATTTCAAACCATTTTTTGCATTTTTGAAACACACATATGGTTGATTGAACCATGTATATGGTTGCTTTGAACTATATATATATGTTTGTTTTCAACCATATATTCAATCATAGTATGTTGCTCTTCGATTATGGTTGTCTCAACCATGTTTTTTCTTTGAGCATCAAATATTATTTTTTCGGATCGACGATACCTGTCTGCTCCACCTATACCACCTAGGGATGAAACGCTACGAGTAAATACAAGTAACTGCTCGATACTTTTCTTTACAAACCAAGTACTCTTGGCCAGAGTGTGTAAGCAAACAAAACTTTTCGCAAACGTTTCATCCGAAGACACAAACTTTTAAAATATTTTCAACCGTTTCGTACATGAGCAAAACCAAAACAAATACTTTTGCAATGACAAAGATTGCAAACAATACAATTGGCTTTTCACTCGTCTGCTTGCTTTAATATCCCGTTTCAATCGTACAATTTCAAAGGCAGCAAAAGCAGAAATGTATTTTGTTGAATGGTTCACTGTATTTAGCATAAATACACTAACACATTCTCTACTATGATGAGCAAATTAATCGGGAAACGTTTGCAAATGTATTTTCTTAAAACTTTTCAATTTTGTTCTCATTCTTTGCTTTTCTAGCTGCGTAGTTAAGGTACATTTAGTGTACACAAGCACAAACAATACAACACTAAATGGGACTATCATTCTCGTTGTTTTTGTTCTGTTTTTGTTTTACACACTGAAAACTACAAAAAACGAAAGCAAACGTTTTGTTTAGTTTATTTTCCTACTCTGCTTTTGACATCGATACTTTACTACCGAGTACCAAGTAGGTATCGGTAAAAAGTACTCGTAGTCTAAATTACTCGTGTCTTATTTAACATCAAATAAAGCTGAATATGACACCAATCAAACAAATACGTTATAAATTGTTATATTAATCAACAAAATTTATTTCTGCTTTCATTATAGTTTAATCTATATTAACCATATATTAATCCACTGCGACTGATGTGGTAGTCTAGCAGACACCAGTAAACAGAAAACATTGTTTTACGTCATAATTATACAAATATCGATTCTGGTGTTTTCAGTACCTTCTTATTACGTACTCATGTGTAGATTAGTGCGAAGAAAGCAATTGAAACGAACGCACGCGTTGATGTGAGCATACAAGTGTCTACAAGTCTACCACGTCAGTATGTGTGTGACCACTTTACAGATATTTTTTGTTATAAATAGAGAATATAAAATTTTTTACTTAAAAAAAGGTTGCGACTCGCAAGGCCATTAAGCTTAAAGTCGTTGAAGAACGAGTAGACACTTAAAGAACACGATTCCTGCTCAGCGTCGTCGTCAGAAAGCTGCGACGGGTGTGACCTCACAAATCTTAGTTTTAAAGAATTATGACTTTCAGCATAAATTCTGTAAAATTTTTACTATAACATACACAATAATTTTGGTATAGCTGTCTGTTCAAAATGTTTTGAGCTGTATTACGTATTTACTGTTTGACAAAAAAATCAGTTTTCTTAACCAAAAACTATTTTTAGAATGTGACGGGTGTGACCGATGGGTGTGACTTAATACGAAAATTTATAAAAATTCGAAGAAATAAAACTTTTTTTATAAATAATACAAATAATATAAAAATAAATCATAAGAAAATAATAACACATTAAATTATTTGCTATCCGTTCTAATATAGACAGCAGAATACTCTAGTTGTTTATTTTTTTAAATTCAATAAAAAGCGAAAAAATATATTCGTTTCAGGGATAAGGGTTTTTAGTAATAATGAGAAAGGGAAGAAGAGAAAATCTGAAATTAATATTAGATATACCAAGAGGGAGAGCAAAATCTTTCGTGGCTGATCATTTAAAAGTGCCTCAAATTGCTTAAAAAATATTATATAATGTTTTTTATTTTTTCTATAATTGTCATGCTCTAAAAATATCAATTTAGAGATTTTTATTAAAAATATGAAAATTATTTTTTCCTTGCATAGGGCCGTTTTACATGGAATCACTCAGGTGGCACAATATATTAGCAAAATGAAAAGGCTTTCGAGTCTTATTGCACAACCAAGAAAAATGCAGTATACCGTGTAAAGAAAGTGTGGGCAACATTGGACAGTATTTAATTTTTCACGGTGAGAAAAATTGCGCCATATTTTATTTGAAAGTATTGTGCCACTTATTGCATAGTAGGGGAGGTTAAGAAAGAATATCAAGAACAATAAATTGGCCCATCCATTATACAATAATATTGCATATGTTAATTTACATATTATTGTCGTTTTGACCTATACTATGCAATAAATGGCACGATATTTTCTAAGAAAATATTGCCCAATTTTCCTGACAGTCAAATAGTAAATATAACTCTGAACAATGTTGCCACCATATTACATAATTTTTTTATGGTACAATAAAAATCAAAGTTGTTTTGACCTGCCGAGTCAGTATAACTATGTGCACTATGTGGGATTTGGCGCACCTGAAAATAAATACCAGATGTAAAATTTCAAAGCGCCGATACACGTACGTATTTTTTCTGATAGAACAATCAGTTGTAAAAACCTTATTATTTTAGAAAAGAGTTGATTTTGATGTACAGCGTATATATTCGCAACTTTTGGAAAAATTAAGTGTCTTCAATTTATTATGAATAACATCAATATTTATCTATTGATTTTCATGAAATAGCTTTTATTTTCTTTGTAATATACGTGGCTTTATGATCAGTTAATAAAAATTTTTACTTTTTGCCACTTTTGATTTTTTTTTATAAATTTTTATATAATAAAAATTTTCCATTTTTGTATAAAAAAATATATTTTTCATCATTGCGGTCTCAATAGTTCCGAAAGCATTTGGTATTTTATTCCACGTTTTGGTGGAGCAGCATCTTGAAAAATCCCAAATTTTAGAAAAAAAAACCTATTCATAGAATTTTAAATTTCAAATTTTTTTGTAGTTAGAGCACCATAACTTATAAAAAAATATGGTGGTAAGTAAACAAAGGTCATGACAAATGTTTTATTTTGTTGCATAGTGTAATTTAATGTCTTATTATTTTCTTATGAGTTTATCATTTTATTGCTAATAAGTTGTATTTCTCTGAATTTTTCGAATTTTCATTCTGGGTCACACCCGTCGGTCACACCTATCGGTCACACCTATCGGTCACACCCGTCACATTTTAGAAATGGTCTTCTAAAAAGATTTTTTTAAACAGTTAATACTTAATATAATCAAAATACACTTTGATCAATTACCTATGTACTTCAAAATTATTGTACTTTGTAATCAAAATTCTACAGAATATATCTTGCAAATCATACATAAGTAATTCTGTAAAACTAAGATTTATAAGGTCATTCTGAGCAGAAGTCATATTCTTAAAGTGTCTACTCTACCGGTTATTAAACTACTTTCAGCTTAACTTCCTTAGGAGTCGTAGTAAGCAATTTTATATAATTTATAATTTTATTAATTTATAACAAAAATTATGTGTAAAAAGTCACACCCGGCTAAATGTAATTACGCATATATGAATTTTTAAATAAATTTAAAATATACTTACAATAGTAGTATCGAACACTTGCATGATGGCAGTGTGTTCACAATTTCCGGTTGAAAATTCCTTTAAAACAAAAATAAAAGCGAATTATATATAATTACACAGTGCTACATGAGAAATAATTAATTTGTATTGGTTAAGAAATTTAGAGTACTGTTTTTATGTTTCGATATTATTGAAATGTCTTAACTGTATTTTATTAGGTTGGCCTTTTATTCGTATGTTTTATTATAATTTTTTTTTATGTTTTTCATAATCGATTTTTAAATTTTATAATATTTATTTATACAATTTCTTAAATTTAATAAATGTTACTTTCTAAAACAGTGAAAACTTTTTTGTGTCATTATCATGAATGATTTTCAAACTCAATATTATTGTATATCAAATTATTCTTGAAAGTTATTATATATCAAATCTTGTTTTAACTATTGTCGCTAAAGTATTTGTAAATCAAGGGTTAAGTGTGTAACATAATGTTAAATAAATTTTATATATTACACAATTCCATTAAAAAGATTTCATTTGAACATTTGTTTTGTATTAAAATTTATTATATATGATAAATATTTTATTTAAATATCCAAACTTCTGTGTGATTATGTCATCATATCAAATTCATTTATTTTTCATTAAACATGTACATATTTAAAATTCATATAAATTTAAAATTTATTTAATTTATTTTTTTAAATTAGCTTTTTATTATTTATTTACTTTTAGTTATATTTTTTGCTATTTTATTTTAATTACTTCTTTTTTCTTTATTGTTTCACCTTTTTTACACAAAGTTTTACACAGAGGAAAAAATTGGTATTTTATGACAAAATTTAAAAGAAATTTTGCTTCTACGTGGCCGATTTCAACTTCTTGAACCGCGTCGTTCGACTAAAGTGACCGAAAATTTTAATGATGGTGAGACCAAAAAAAAAGTATATCATTCTTCATATAAATATAACAAAAGCATACATATACACAAACAACAACGACAACAACAACAACAACAGGAAAGAAAATACTCGCATCTTATAAATACTGATACTCATAGAACAGCTATCTGCATTGCTGTTGTTGTGACCGTCTGTCTCTTTATATGTATGAAAGATCAGTTTTTCATCATGATAATTTTGTTGGTTTTTCTTTAGCAAAAATTATTTTTTTGTTTAAAAACTTCAGCTGTTGTTTGTAGGCAATATTTTCTTGTGTAGTTGCTATTTGTTGTTGTTGTTGTTTTATTTCATGATTTGTCGTTGGCTGTTCATAAAAAAAGACATCTATATTTAATTCTTTTTAAATCTTTTTCTTTTGATTTAAAGATTTCTTTTTTATATATTTTGATTTTTGGAAAGTATTGCGAAAATATTTAAATTCTAATGCTTTCAACATTATCTGCATGTATACGTGCCATTTATTAGCTAGCTAAAATTTTTCTCCATAGGAATACAAATGAAAATATGTACATATGTACAATTTTATACCCACACAAAAAAATTGTCACTTTTTCCTAAAAGTAAATATTATTTTTGTTTTGACTTGTAAGCATGTTTAATGACTTGAAAAAATAAATTTTAAAAGACAAAACTTTTTAGCATAAAATATTGTTGGTTGCATGCCCGAGATGTTTTTCAATAAGTAGTGGAAGCAAAAAAAAAAAAGAACATAAAGTATTTTAGAGAAAAATCAACTGATTGGAACTGAATGTTAAGAGTGATTCAGACGTTGTTGCTTTTGTATTATCAGTCTTAAGGTTTCATAGAAAGTCTAGCAAGTAAAAATTTGTCTAAACAGAGCTAAAAACATTGAAAATTTAATTTTAAAATATTATAAAAACGAAAATATTCAAAGAAACCAAAATTTTTTACATCTACAATGTTTAGTAAGTTAAATTTTGTAAATAAATACTTGAATTAATTGAGTAAATTGCGGCTTTGAACCGCACACGAAGGGTTCCGTACGACTACCATATACACACAGAAATAAAAGGAATGTAAAATCAACATGACGCAATTGTGATTTGAAATCATATTAAATTTACAAGGAATAATTTGTCGCTTAAGTGTGTTAAGGTACGGTCACACTTAACAAATATTTGCCCAAAAAAACGTAACCACTACTTTTGCTAAGGGTTAGTCTGATTTAACTTGTTTTTTTATATCACAAAATAAAGTTAATTATGCTGCAAAAATCTATTTTTAATTTATTTTTAATAAATGCGTACCCACATTCAAAAAAACATTGGAATTAAAGAAGATACAATTTTAGCTTGTCTGTTGGTCACGTTTTTTTCTGCAAATATTTGCCAAGTGTGACCGTACCTTTAGTGTTTTTTTGCTTTATTCATTGCAACAGTTCATTGCTGTGCTTAGCTATGTGACTTGTTGTTGTTTATTCTTACATGTGTCGGCTATGTAGGCGACAAAAAACGAATTACCAGCAAAAATTTACTGCTACTGGTTAAAAATTACCATTGTTTCATATTAATTTTAAATGAAAAATTATTAATCTAACCATAAATCTCTTTGATTTAAAAATTTTCACTGTTAAAATAACTTTGTTATAACCGTTTTATTTCTCTTTAAATTAACATGACTATAACTTTAATTCCAAATAAGTTTTATTTTAAATAATCATTTAAATCATGTTGAGTTTAAATGAAATTCATTTCATATACGATGGATATTTATTTAGTGTATAGATAAAATAAAATTTGAAGCTGTTATAGCTGCAATGGTTAGCGCTTGGACTATCATATAAATGGCAACAGTTGAAATCTTGGCTGGGGCAGCCAACAACAACACAAAGTATTCTGATGCTTATATGCTAATAACCATCACGTAGGTAAGATAATTAATAAAATAGCTACATTAGAGTCATGTTGTTTCAGCTTGATATAACCATAATTCAATATGATTCTTAGTGTTGTTTCAACATCAAATGCACGTTGTTTCAACTTGAAATAACTTTGATTCAACATGATTCTTCGTGTTGTTCCAATATCAATTTCACGAAATAACTTTCATTTAACATGATTTTTCGTATTATTTCAATAGCAACTTCATTTTGATTTAACTGTACTGCAATATTAAATCAACATGAATTATAGTTAATTCAAAAGGGTAAATGTTTTTTCAAGATTATTGTAAATCATGTTGAATTAACATGAAACGTCTATAAAGCAAAATCACTATCGAAAAATGTTAAATTAATCTGGTTTTCGACGATTTTCGTAAATTTTTCGTTTTAGGTTTACTTTTTGTTTTAACAAATTGGTTAATTTTTTGACGATTTTTAAGACAACTTCCTTTTTTCATTTAGGTACTTCTTTTGTCTTTGCGCTTTTTTCGTTTTGGCGGTTATTTTTTGTTTAGCCGATTTTTGAATTTTGGCGATTTTTAATTTTGGCGTTTTTTTTTTCATTTTGGCGATTTATTCGTTTTCTTGCTATATGTTTTCGTTTTGATGATTTTTCATTTCAGCGTTTTTTTTCATTTTGGCGATTTTTTGTTTTGCTATTTTTTATTTTGAGTTTTTTTTAATCTTGGCGCTTAGCGATTTTTTTCATATTGAAGCTTTTTTCGTTTCAATGTTTTTTCCATATTTACTTTTTTTCGTTTTCGTTTGTTTTTTACTAGTATGACTAAACTGACCAAACATCCCACTTTAGGCGGGATTATCCCGCTTTTAAGAGACCGATCCCGCCTAAAATTGTTAACCCGCTTTATCCCGCTTTTTCGAGTTTCAAAATTTATAGTTCTGTTTTTACATTATTTCCAAAAATATCGAAAATGTTTCAGCTGAGCACAATAGATCTTTCTTGCGTTGATCGCATAAAAACTCATTGAATTAAAGGAATTTAAAAATTTCTGGTCCAAATCTTAAGATACTTAATTATTCAATCTTAAGTTCGTTCAATTTAATTTTTCATTTAAATTACATATTTTTTATTGAGAAAGGAAATTTAAATGCATGTAATAATTGAAAAGACAAAGACAAATTCTTGACTGTATAAGGGTCGAACTGAACACTATGATATTTCAAGATTAACCACGATCTCATGATCACAGCTCCTTTTATACCTTTCACAGTGTGAAAATGGTGAAGTCAAGTAAGGCACGTAGTATTGAAAATTATTGATAATTGTAAAAATTAAATTGAACGACTTAAAAACCAAAGAGTTCGACTAACATTGTTACCTTCATTTCAAATTTTACTTCATTAAAATTAAGCGAAAATCCAGAAATAGCCTTCAAAGCGCAAAGTTGAAACTAATTTGGTGCCGAACACATGCTACATGACAAAATAGAACAAAGTTACAAGACATTAAGTGAAAAAACAGAACTGCTTTTGATCAAAAATATTCTTTTGACTATAAACTGAATTGTATAAAAGATGACTTTGGATTTCTTCACTCACTGACTTACAACTTTCTTATTTTTGTCGGGTCCTAACGGCTTCATGTTTCATGAGTTAAAGACAAAATTTTCTTTAGGATTAAAGCAATTTATAAAATGTTTGTTTCATAAAAATGATAAATTTTAAAAAAAACATCTAAGAATGCACTTTTTAAATTTTAAGGCCTCTAACGCAATGAATTTCCTAAGAAGATATCGTTGGCTGAAATGCAAAATTACATAACTATTTTTAATTTTGTAGGAGAGAAAAAAGACTAAATAAAATAATTTAAGTGACTGAAGTAAAAAGTCTCTTCGCTTTCGTTTTTAAGATAACAGTTTCAAAATTTTTAGAGGCACAAGCGCTTCGATGTGTTAATTAATAATTGGAGATGCGAGTTAAAATTTTTTGTTAGTTACGTTATTTTGCATTTCAGCTAACGATATGGGACTATGTAGTTGCATATATTTACAAAAAATCATATACTATTATCAGTGTATTTACAACATCCCGCTTTCCATAAAATCCCGCTTTTGGGTCATATTTTCTTCAGAATCCCGCTTTTCAACTGTTCTTATCACGCTTTTGACAAAAACCTTCTGGTCACGTTAAGTATGGCCAACAACGAAATTGTCCGTATTCTTGATATAAATAATTTCAATCAGGTTTACAGACAAATTATTCAACATCATAAAAATCTCTTTAAAAACTAACAGCCACACAGTATATAAGGCAATCATGTATTATTTTGTTAATGACACATAGTAACTTTCCAACACTGAAATCAAATAAATTCAGTAAAGTGCAGCCAGGCTTCATTCCGTTCGATTACCACATTCATAATTCTTTTTTTTTTCGTTTTGGCAATTTTTGTTTGTTTCGGAGACTTTTTTTCGTTTTGAGTTTTTTTGCTTTAGCTTTCATTTCGTTTTAAAGAATTTTTTTGTTTTTTTTGGCGATTTATTTAGTTTTGCGATTTTTTGTGTTCTGGCGATTTTTTTTTCGTTTTGACGATATTTTGAAGTTTAGTGTTTGTTAGTTTTACTGTGTCTTTTCGTTTTGGCGTTTTTTCTCTTAAGCGTTTTTTTCGTTTTGGCAATTTTTTTAGTTGTTGATTTTTCTAATTTGGCGATCTTCGTTTTGGCAATTTTTAGGGTTTGGCGTTTTTTTAATTTTGGTGATTTTTTACTTATGGTGGTTTTTTTGTTTTGTTTTTGTTTTCGTTTTTGATATTTTTTAATTCTGGCGTTTTTTTAGCTATGGCGTTTTTTGGTGCTTTTTTTCTTTTAGCGCTTATTTCAATCTGGCGATTATATTATTATTGTTACTTTTTTAGTATTGGTGTGTTTCTTTCGCTTAGGTGCTTTTTTGTTTTGGCGATATTTTTTAATTTTTTGGCGATTTGATTAGTTTTTGCGTTTTTTCATCGAATTTTTTAATGCTGTCTAGTCTTTTAGTTTTGGTGCTTTTTTGTTTAGATGCTTTTTATTTTTACGATAATTTTAATTTTTGACGATTTTTTTAGTTTGGCCGATTTTTTCTTTTGGCGATTTTATTTCGTTTTGGCCAATTTTTTTAATATTGAAAAATTTTTTTAGCTTTGGCGGTTTTTTCGTTTTGGTGCTTTTTTTTTGTTTTATCGCTTTTATCATTCTGGCGATTTTTTCGATGTTGTCTACTTTTTCAGTTTTCGTGTTTTTTTTTTAAGACGTTTTTGTTGTGGCGATCGTTTGAATATTTGGCGATTTTTTTAGTTTTTACGTTGCCTTCACTTGACAGTATTCGTTTCCAGTATTCGTTTCCAGTATTCGTTGCCAGTATTCATTACATGTATTTATTACCACTATTCGCCACCAGTATTTATTACACTTATTTTTTCATGTTAAAAAAAATTTTTTTACTCGCTAGTCTTAAAAAATATGCGATATTTTTAACTATCTGATTTTATTTTGAAATTATTTAATGTTCTTAATGTAGTAAATTTTCGATGTTCTTGATTCCATAATTTTCTATAAATAAATTGTGATGTTTTAAACATGATGAACTTCTATTGAAAATCTAAAATACTTTTGATTCGGCAATTTTCACAAAAAACGAGGGTTTTTAGTCTTCCATGTTTTTTACACTATAGGAAACTTTCGTTATTTTTAATTTTCTAATGTTCTACCTCAAATATTTTTGTGTTTTCTTATTTCCTACAAAAATATGCATTTTTAGTTCACAAAATTTTTATAACAAATTTTTGCAATGTTTTTGGTTTGCTATTTTCTATACACTAAATTTGCGATATTTTCATCTTCCCTCCTTTCGATAGAAATTTAGCAAAGTTTTTAGCTTCCTAATATTCTATAGGACATTATCCTACAATTAATATTTACAAAAAAACTTGCGATGTTTTCAATACTAAATTTATAATCTTATCTCGCCTATTTTCTATAGAAAATGTTCTATTTTTTTTACTTGCTTTAAAAAAATCTCGAAGTCTTTATGTCACTTATTTGTACCGACAACATTCGATGTTCTTAGCTCACTAATTTCATTAGTAAGACAGTTTCTAAATTTAACAATGATGCGTCTTGCCGTTTGGCTTCCTATAAAAACAAACAAACAAACAAATAAACATACAAATACAGAACCATTTTCATATGAGTCATTCTCGTTTTGACCGTACATTCACGGTTTTGTTAAGTTTACCAATTTGCTTAATAAAAATATGAGAAGAGAGGATTCATATTACAGTTTTCGCCTCATTCAATTTATCCTGAAATAATATTATATTATTTGATTTGTTAACATTTTTGTATATTGAGCTTTATATTTGCTTTCACGGTTGTGTTGGGTATAATTTTTGCAAAAAAAAATACACAACAAAAAGTTAGTCTTAACAGGACTATATATTTCCTCCCTAAAAAAAATTTAAATAATCGCAAGACGAAATGTAAAGTTTAACTTCCCGTAAAATAAGGCCAAGATGTATACTTTCAAAACGCCCATACACGTGAATATATTTTGGTGGCCTCCACCACAACCTGACTTTAGAACCTTATAGTTTTGAGAAAGTTTGTTTTTGTTGTACAGTGTTATCCATTCAATATTTGCAATGTTTTTAAAGCTATTATTTTTTATTGTAAGTTTACGATATTTGAACTCGATAATTTTTCTAAAAGAATTGCGAGGATACAACCTCGTTAGTTATCTATAGAAAACTTGCGATGTTTCTAGCACCTTAGTAAATTTTACGATATGTTTATTACGTTAGATTTTAATAAAAAATTTAATGTAAATTTTTTGCAAAATATTTTAAATTTAATATTTGCCATGTTTTCAGCTGATTCAGTTTTTAATCACAATTATTTATGCACGTTTATAATTTTGAATTTTTTATTTTATATTAAACGTTTATAGAATCCATAAAATTTGTTGGGAAAAAATTGAAATCATAATAGACTTGAATGTAAATAAAATTCAAAGATATATAATAAAAAAGCCTGTTGCCAAGATAAACAACATGAAGAAATAAAAGCAAAGCAAAATTTATATTATTTTATGCAGAAAAGAAAATATATGGAGGAAAAAAAAACTTAAAAATGTAAAAAAAGTATCAACACAATTAACAGGATTTCTTTTTGTGTTGAAGCTTTGTGTTTTATTGCTGTTTCTGCTTTTTTTGCTGTCACCGGAAAGAATTTTTATACAAATTCGCTCTACAAATTATTGAAAATTTTTTAAAGTGATTTCTTTTAAATAGGAAAGAATACAAGGGCATTATGATGTTTGAAACATTTATATCAAAGCATTATAAATTAATTTTGCTTTATAAATCCAATGAAACGATGTTATAAAATCTTTTTTCATAATCCAAAGACAATTTCACAAATCCAATGAAAATTTCTCGAATACTCTGAAATAATTTCATTGGATTGGCTTCATTAGCTTTCATAGTTTCGTTAGAAAATTTTATTGTATTTATGACTACAAACCCTTCAAGTTTGGTCAAAATATTTTAATGGATACTTAGAAAGCCAATTTTGTATCAAAAATAGCAAGCTACAAAATTTTAAAGTTTTCTATGAAAAATTTGCAAAAAACATCAACATTTTTCAATAGGAAATTAGCAAGTTCTACAAGAAATTGGCGAGTTAACAACTTTTTCAAAATTGGGAAATTAAAAACATCGCATATTTTGTAGAAGAAATTAGCGAGCTAACAACTTTTTATAACATTAGAACGTTAAAAACATCGCCTATTTTTTTCAAGAAATTAATAAACAAAATCGCATATATATTCTACAAGAAATTAGTAAGCTAAAAATGTTTATAAAATTAAAAAGTCAAAAACATCGCAAATATTATACTAGAAATTAGTGAGCTAACAACGTTTTAGAACATTAGAAAGTTATAATATCGCATACTTTCTTAAAAAAATTAGGGAGTTAAAACTTTTCATAAAATTAGAAAGTTAAAAACATCGCATATTTTCTAAAAGCAATTAGCGAGCTAATAACTTTTTATAGCATTAGAAATCTACAAACGTCGCATATTTTTTATAGCATATTAGCGAATTAATAAGAACGTAGATTTCCTATAAAAAATAACAAATTAAGTACATAGCAAATTTTACATAGAAAGCTAGCACGCTAAAAGTATCTTAACGTTTTTTTTATAGCAAGTTTTACCAACTAAAATATAACGCAATTTATTAATGTTGAGAAAATTATCGAGATAGAAACATCAGCAATTTTCGGAAAAAATAGCAACTAAAAATCATCTCATGTTTTCTATTAGAAATTGCCGAGCTAAAAACATCGCATATTTCATATAGCAAATTATCGACTTAAAAGCATTGCAATTTTTTACAGAGATTAATAATAATTTTTATAAAAAATGAGCGAGCTAAGCACATAGCACATCTTCTACACTGAAAACAATCCATGCAACATTTTACGAAAAGAAAACTTTCGTAGTAGCTTTTTTCGTAAAATATACGAAATTTTCGTACATACTACGAACAAAATATTTAGGCAATATTTTGTTGAATTCACGAAAGTAACGAGAACCTTTCGTAAATATTTTTCCTTGCACTGAAAATGGTCCCTGCAACATTTTACGGAAAGAAAACTATGGTAGTAACTTTTTTCGTAGAATATACGAATTTTTCGTACATACTACGAAAAAAATTAGGCATTATTTCGTTGAATTTACGAAAGTAACAAAAACTTTTCGTAAATATTTTTTCTTTCACTGAAAATAATCCATGCAACATTTTACGAAAAGAAAACTTTCGTAGTTACGTTTTTCGTAGAATATAGGAAACTTTCGTTCATAGTACGAAAAAAATTTAAGCAATATATTTCTGAATTTACGAAAGAATTTAAGAGATATACACTGAAAATAATTCATGCAACATTTTACGAAAAAAATATCGTAGATACTTTTTTCGTAGAATATAGGCAACTTTTTTATATAAAACGAAAACCAATTTAGCCAATATTTTTTTTAATTTGCAAAAGTAACGAAAACCTTTCGTGAACATTTTTCTGTGTTAAAAAACATACTTGAAATAAACAAAATAAATTTAAATAATTTATTATAAACAATGACATATATTCCAGATGTAAGTAAATAAAACAAATTTTTAGCTCTTATAAAATAAGTAGAAAGTGGCTCAGTGGGTAGAGCACTTGTCTTGAAATATGAAGATTACGAGTTCGTGCCCCGGCTGAGCCCCGGTTGAGCCAAAGTTTATTTTACTTATATTTTTAATTATTTTCGTGTATTTTGTATATGTTACGAATTTCGTGGTATGAAATTACGAAATATTTCGTAATATGTACCAGCGTTTTCATGCATTTGCTTGTTGCATGGATTTTTTTCCGTGTATAAAAGATTTCTAAGTAAAAACTTAACATTTTCTATAGAATACTAGGTAATTAGAAAATTTACCGATCTAAAAACATCGCAGCTTTTATATAGAAAATCAGAGCAAAAAACATGGCAATTAAGGTATTAAAAACTGTCATATTTTATTAATCACATGCATAGCCCCAACATCCTTTCGAATGCCGCTGTATGTATGTGCGATGTTTGTTATCATTTGCTTAAACATATTTGAAGGGTGTCAAGTAAATTCATCAGTCTTGCTCTGTTTGTTTTCTATGCTAAAATTTTCTCAAAAGATATTGCTCTCATTGTTGGTTACATTGTGAAATTAGCATTTGTTACTGTCATAGATAATCATATATTTTCTTTAAACATAATAAAGACTTTTTACAGAAAATCGAAAATGTTTTTTTAACAAATAATATTTGGTCTCAATTTATGTTGCATTTTTGTATTTTTGGCAGCCCCTTGTAACACTTTTTAAGCGACAATAAACGTCCTTGAAATTATTATTATTTTTTTAACGAGGGTGGTTTTAGAAGTACCCCATATAAAGGCTGAATAAACTTTTAAATAAGCAAGACAAGCAATTGGTTTTACAAACTAGTTAAGACTAACTAAAAATTATTTTTCCCACCTCTAACAAATATATTTTGCTTCTTAAGTCAGGAAAATTTCAGCACTGCCCTCGTATAGTGAACATATTTTAAATCGCAACGCAATATAGAATATATTGGACATACATTTTTGTAATTTAGATTTTTTTCTCATTTATTTGTTGTCATTGGTGTCCAGTCAATGCGTCTTAACCTCAATTTCAATACAATTATTTCTTACTTTCTTCTGTGTGTGAGTGTGTGTGTTTGAATGTTTTAACCTGCATATAATACTCGTATTTTACTAATTTTACTACGTGATCCATTTTAGCTGAAATGGTCTAGTTTTAGCATGATCCTATGTAAAGCAGTCAAGGACCATGTCATTGGCAAACACGAGTTTGTAGTTAGCCGACAAGACTTTACGTTTTAACGATTATATAGTTCTCCATCCAATAGTGACATAGATTAGTTTGTAGGCTACTCCGATGTATTGCAGTCATGGATCATGTCATTTGCAAACAAAAGTTTGTAGTTAAGCGACAAGGGGACGCGTTTTAATGCTTGCAAAGAGTATAGGCAATTATTAGAACACGAATACTTGAGTGCTTCATTAAGTAGTGACATAGAGTAGTTTTAAGACTACTCCGATGTAATGCAAAGCCCTGGGACATCGCAATGTTAAAATGCTTTCTCCATATATTTGGCTTAGCTTTAAACTAGTCCTAGGCGCCATTCACATATTACGTAACGCTCCAGGGCGGGTTAAATATTTGTTACGGATTAAATAATTTATACTGAAAATTTTGTAAAAAACGTTACGAAGGTGTGGGGAGGTGGGGGGGGGGGGGGGGGGGTTATAAAACCTTCAAAAATACCGTTACGTAATATGTGAATAGGCTACTAGTCGTTTATGCAGTACTCTTTACATGCGTGTATGTACTAGTCGCGTTATCTGCAGGGTAGCGGCATGTTATGTGTGCATATGTGATAGTCTGTTCGATATCTCTTTACAGCCATTAACCTCAATACAGTTGTCAAAAAATTGAGAAGAAAAAATATAAAAACACAAAGAAATAATTCAAGTAAAAAAATTTAATTGCTTATTTAAAGTACTTGTAACCTATTGGATATAATAAATATATTTTCTTGTATTAAGTTTAAAGCAGAGTATTTGCACTTGAAAGCAAAAGTGCGATTCGGACAAAGAGCATTATTTTGAATAAACATATCCAGCCAGTGAACAAAAATAGTACAGTAAAATAAGCATTTCACTTTGCATTTCATATACAGGCAGAAAAAAATTAGATTGGAAAATGGTTAAGCCGATAAAATATTAGTTAATAGACTATATTTCAACTCACGATATCATTGTCTATGAATTCAAAAAACAATCCATATTTAGTACTATAAGAGCATAATTGTAATAAAGATATACTCGTAGTTCTGACAACTCTTAAATTGTTGGGATCAACCGATCGTATGCTTTTGTCATGACTAAGTAACGAATATGATGAGCACAACCGTATAAAATATTATGAATTGGATTTTAGTACCAATTATTGGTATAATCTATGAATTGTTTGTTTGAGTTTTATTTAGAACGCAAACACCAAAAACAAATATAAAACTGTATCGTAAAAAACCACCCCGATGATGACCTACACACAAATAACAACAACAACAATCATAGCAAGAGAAATGAAATTTTACCAAGTTTATTTACAAAAGATTTTTGAGTGAATCCATTAGTTAATGTCGTTGCTTAATTCTCATTCATTTCTTTTAAGTATTTAGATAAAGATTCAGACTTAAACACATTTAACAAAGTGAAATCTCATAAATGTTTAATGGATGATGATGATGACACAGACAAAAATTTTGTTTGCATATTTGTTGGATTAAGTAAATTATTTTGCTTAGTAATTGTTAGCATTTTTAGATTCAGACAAAAATATTGTTTGATATTTTACAGAAAATCCAGTAAATATTTTTGTTTGATTTAGTAAATTGTTTTGTCTAAAATTTGTAGATATTTTTAGATAAATTGTTTTATAGATTTAAACAATTTGTTCACTGAAAAAAAAACAAATTTTTTTCAATGAAATTGTTGAGGTATTTTTGTCTATAATTTACAAATTCGTTTTTAGGTCCGTTCATAGACAATATATTTACTATTTCATTGAATTCCTTTACAGAAAATGATATATAGTTTTTTCTGTGTAACTATTGGTTTATTGTATTATCATTGATACACCTAACCGATTAAATGGTTCGCATTGTCAATTATTAATTATTGAGAAATAACTTATTTTTCAATAAGAATTCTATGATAGTTGACGCAACTGGCAAAATTCGATTGACAACTAATTCGGTTGTCTCATCTCTCTCATCTGTCTGAATCTGTTTTCTCTGTCTAGGATGAAATTTTGTTCACGTGTGCTGATGAGCTTAAGTTTGAGTTTTCGTGATTGGGAGAGGTAAGGAATGCGATCTTGAAAGCAAGGGAGTTACAATTTATAAGGACTGCGAGCATTTGGTTAAGAGCTTTCTCTAAAACATTACTTCAAATTTACGATCATATATTGTCTAAATTTGTGTTGAAAATTACTCCTTGTCTAAAATTACATCGATTTTGTAGTTATTTTATTAAAGAAGAAACCTTTCAAATTAAACATATTTAGTCCAAGTGGAAAAAATGTAACATAAAGTTTAATACGGCTGTGGCTGAATGGTAGATAAGTCAGACTATCAGTCAGGAGGTAGTGGTTCAAACCTGCACGCAGCCAATCGCTTTTTTAGTGAAAACATTTTGTTGAAAAATAATGCGTGTGTAATTTTAGCTCGATAATAATCTGTAAAGTATTGCCTACTATTATCGACCTAATTTTCAACAAAAGTGTTTTAGAGTGTAGTTTACGCATTCTAGCAAAAAAAAGTTGAATTGGTCAGATCTTTTGATATCACTTTTTATTTTATATTCGATGACTGTCCGTTGTTTTTTTTTCAAAAATTTATAACAACTAAGCTTCTAATCCATCTTTAACTATTCTATTGTGTGTCTTTCATATAAAAATTAAATTATTTTAACAGGCAACATCAATCATCTGGCGGAATTTATAATTAATCTTAATTCCCTGCATGTAAGCTTTTTAAATTGAAAATTATGCATTTTTTTGTTTGTTAAAATAAAATTGTCAAACCGCTATAATGACTATAATGCTTCTTTACACAGTTTTACATATATTAAATATGTTTGTATCTTTTTGTGTAAAATATCAAATTATTAATCTTGTTGTTTGGTTTAGCTTGTAAAAGTTGCTGAAATAATTAGTTAACAAAAAACGATTAATCATCGTCTGATTTTGCTTTTATAAAAATTTTGCAAAGACGAAAAAAATGGCAAACAAAAGGCAGAAATTTAAGTCAAGGTATTAACAAACTGCACAGTGGTTGCGAACGCAAAACATATAGCATTCTATTTGATTTTTAAATATTGGAAATCAAAGCAAAACCAAAACAAAATTTGTCTCTTCAGCTGCACCACAGAAAAAGTTTTCACGAACTTTCGTAGACGGTACCTATACTGAAAGAATTTTCTTCATAAATTTTGTGAACTTCGGCATTTCGGAGTTTTGTTAAAATTATTTTAAAGAAAAATTTCATTAATTTGATCACATAATATCATTGATCCAATGTAATAATTTTGCTAAGCTAGTGGAGTTATTTGATTATTTTGATGAAATTATGCCATTATTTTCATGAAATTATGTTATTGTTTTAATGAAGTTATATCGTTATTTTAATGACATTTTTTAATTATTTTAACGAAATTATTTTATAGTTTTAATGAATTTATTTCGTTGTTTTAATGAAACCATTACATTATTAAGTAGGCTTATTAACATAGACTGTTTTATTGGTAATTTTAATTTATAGATATATATTGACTTTAGTGCACATCAGAAAAATTTGTAATGTTGATAAATGACCGACCGACCCCTCACAGTATAGAGCTCAGAGTCCTGATCATTATCATTTGCTTTATAGTCAATGTCTAACGTAGCGTCTTTATGAGCCATTGATTTGCCTTGACAAAAGTCAAAGTCGATATAAAAAATATCATTAGCATTTTTCTGTTGTTTTTATGTATGAAGTTTGACAAATGTTAGAACAAAATTATGTCTCGTGAAGACGGCGGTTAACAACTTCAGCCATCGCGGCACTCTCCAGAAAATGTGTCCAGTGAGTATATAATAGTAAGAAAGACTAAAACAACAACAGTCTTATACATGTATTTTTGTTTTTCGCTCTGGGCTGACAACTGTTGATATAAATAAGGGGATGTTTTTGGAACGAAGTTTTCTATGGCACGTTGTGCAGCATATAAATGTTTTCTATTCTGGAGGGAAAACAATTTAATTAAATGAAATAATATGTGTAACAAATACGTGCAACGAACACTGGTAACGACAATTCGCAACGAAGTCAACAGGACGGTGTGTATGTTATATTCATTAAAAACTCTGTGTTGCCGCTTTGGTATTTTCGCGTTTTTCAATGATGCCGTTGTTTTTGATACCAGTTGTGTGTCTTGGCTAAAGGTTGATGTCCGTACTAAGTGAAGATGTCTTGCCTAAATACGAGGTGTCCTTAGTAAGTTCTGAGAAGTATCGGTTAAGTATCTTCCAGGCGATAGTGTTTTTTTTTAAATTACACTATCTTCATTTACATGATGGCATCAAAGTAGGTGCAGCTTTTTTTTTATATATTATAATTTTTAATTTTGTTGGGGGTCATGGAGCCGGATCCGATGACTAAGCGGAGTTTGCCGAAGGGCGATAAAGATTAGGGGGCGTCTGACAAAGCGACCGAAGGTGGCCTGCCGATGGCATAAGGCGAAAATTAGCATATGATTCAAATTTTTTCTGAATACATGAAAACATTTTGTTAAAAATCAAAGCTGTTTCCAGAAAATGGAAAAAGTATGTCATAAGCCCAGTGAAATTTTCCAACGAAACTATGAAAGCTTTTACAATATTCGTGATATTACACATACATAGGGGATATTCACATATTACGTAATGGTATTTTTGGAGTTTTTTAACCCCCCCTCCTTATGGAACGCTTTTTACGAAATGTTCAGTAGAAAATTATCTAATCCGTAACAATTCTTTAACGCCCCCCCCCCCTCACCAACGAGCGTTACGTAATATCTGAAGAGCCCCATACATTAGAACTGTGAGGGCATCATTGTCTTACAACAAATTAAGGCATACTTTTGGAAAAATCCGTGGGACTTTTTTTCCTTGATCGATAAAGTTAAATTTTTTAAAAATTCGCTATTTTCGGCTAATGCTGGATGTAGCGTGCAAATATAAATTGATTTAAACTTTATATAAAATTCGCTTTTGAAGCCCATGTTTTCCAAATATGCGAAGCAAAAAATTGTTTCAATGTAAAACATTTCGTTTTTCAAACGCAAATTCAAAGTTATCTCAAGCAGAGTTCGCAGATAACTTTTTATAGGCAAACAAACAATTGAAAAGAAAACAAAAAAGAAAATTATTTAGAAAAAGCAATAAAGCGAATAATTTTGATTGACTCCAATTCCGTTGAAAAACATAAGCACACGCTAAAAACTCTTTAGTTTAACTGTTAAAAGAGCAATTGTAAAAATATATTGAAATATATTTTTCTCACTTTTGACATTCAATAGCAACTGAAGTGTAAAATTGCATGACTGACTGTTCGTTCGTATAAATGAATAAATAAACAGCACAACAAATTATATTACAATTTAGAAATTATCTTGATCTTATATTGAAACAAACAACGACGACAACAGAAACAACAAATCCAAATTCAACTTAAACAATTTGCGCTGTTGTTATTTTTCAATCAACTTTCGACACTCATACAATTTTAACACATTTCAAGTGCGCTAGCTATGCCTTGCACAGTTTTATAGTTGTGTGAGTGTGTGTGTGCGTGTGTGGAAAATGTCAAAGTATTGTCAGCTTTTGTTGTGTCATTAAAAAATATAATCACCCACCTACAACATACAACAAATTTAAAAATGTTTTTTTAGTTATGAACTTATAGTAACATAAAAAACCCTACAATGAATACCTGTGTGTTTATTTGAAGGGAGAATAACACTATGCAACAGAAAAAATGCAACAGAAAAAAGGAGTACCTACGAGTATATTTTTTTCATGTGTTATGGTCACCTAACTGCAAAAATAGTCAAAATTTTAAATGCTATGGATAATTTCTTTAAAAAATTTATAGAAAAAATTTAAATTTTCCAACTTTGTTGAATTAAAAGTATTTCTTATGGTCTGAATAATTCCGAAACCTGGTAGTATATAAATTATATATTAAACGTCTTAAAGGAAATTTTCTTTCAATATTTTAAATGTTTTTGTAACGAAATTTGACAACTCATTCCCAAGTTATAGGAAATCGGTGGATCAGCCTCTTGAAAAATTAGAAATTGCAGAAAAAGTAATAAAATAACTGTATCCCTAGAATGTGCAATTTCGCCTATTTTTGTAATTAGCGGACATTAAAAAAAATATATTGGTGATCAAAGGATATGACAAAACTTCCATTTCGTTGCATAGTGTAATTGAAAAACTGAAAATGTGTACATGCGACGACAATAAATTTTATGTCACTTTTGTTTTTTTATAATCTAGATTTAATATTTGTTAAGTTAGGTTGACAGACAGCTGAAGAAAAAGCAACAGTTCACCTATGTTGGGTCCGATTAAACGTGTTCTTTACATTTATGAACAAATAAATTTTTTTTAATTTAAATGGTTTTATTGTAATGAAACATAAAAATCAGGCGTGGATCCAGCTTCAGCTTAGGGGGGAGAACTTCTAAGTAAAGCATACTATTTTTCCAACCTTCTTTTAGAAACTCTATAGAAATTTACTCGTTTTTCATTTTGGCAATTTTTTCGTTTAATTCTATTTTTTTTTAATTATTAAATATTTTATTTTTGATTTAGCGATTTTTTTTGTTTAGGCGTTTTTTTCGTTTTGGTGATTTATTTCGTTTTTCTTGGCTTGTTTTCGTTTTTTGCAATTTTTTCTTGCCTTTTTGGCGATTTTTTAATTTTTGGCGATTTTTTAGTTTTAGCGATTTTTTAGTTTTGGCGCTTTTTTTGTTTTAACGTTTTCGCTTTTTACGATATTTTTAGTTTTAGCAATTTTTTAGGTTTTAGTGCATTTTTCGGTTTGACGATTTTTTCGTGTTTTGGCGTTTTTTTTGCGATCTTTTTTTTCAAATTAAGAAAAAAAATCGTTTCTTAAATGGCGGAGCTCTGTGTGCTGCACATGAAAAAAATATATGACGAATTGATAACCTTTCTCCTTCTTTTAGTCGCGATTTAAAAAAAAATCCAGAAAAGTCCGACTTTTGTTCGCGCACGAAGGGTTCCGGTACTAATACACATATATCCCTTTTCGCTTTTGCCCTTTTTTCATTTTGGCAATTTTTTCGTTAAATTCTATTTTTTTTTAATTTTTAAATATTTTTTTTTGATTTACCGTTTTTTTTTTGTTTAGGCGTTTTTTTTTAGTTTTGGTGATTTTTTTCGTTTTTCTTGGCTTTTTTTCGTTTTTTGCAATTTTTTTTTTTGCCTTTTTGGCGATTTTTTAGTTTTGGCGATTTTTTAGTTTTAGCGGTTTTTTAGTTTTGGCGCTTTTTTTGTTTTAACGTTTTCGCTTTTTACGATATTTTTAGTTTTAGCAATTTTTTAGGTTTTAGTGACGATTTTTTCGTGTTTTGGCGTTTTTTTTGCGATCTTATTTAGTTGTGGTGATTTTTTGCATTTTAGCGATTTTTTTTTAATTTTTGTGCTTTTTTTCTTTAAGCGCTTTTTTCATTTTAGCGATTTTTCGTTTTGACATTTTTTTTTAATTTTGGAATTGTTTAGTTTTAGCGTTTTTTAAAATTTCAAGATTTTACCTCTTACGGTTTCCAAGATACAGCAAATTGTCTAAATTAAATAGTCAAAATTACATTAACTAATAGAACACCCTATAGTTTTTACTGTTTTAAATATCGGTGTTATTTGGTGTATTCTATTCTACAGACTACAGCAATTAACACTAACTTTGAATATTAGAAGTGTCTATATATAATTGTCCAATTAGAAAAAAGGGAAATAATTCTGTATCTTTGAAACTTGCGATCCGATTACAAAATGATATATATAAAAATCATAGGGAAGGATCTATGCTTTAAGAATATTGGAATTTAGATCACCCTGTTGAAACCCACGGTCAGCTACAGGGTGTTAAATTTGAATACATCGGCCATGAAAAGCATTGTTATGAGGCCAACAAAGTTTTTCTTGATCGAGGTAGTACATTTTGACACCTTGTAGCTCACCATTTGTTTCAACAGGATGGTCCAAGTTTCAATATTCTTAAAGTGTAGGTCTTCTTTTATGATTTTTATATACATCGTTTTGTAATGTGATCGCAAGTTTCAAAGATACAGATTTATTACCATTTTTTCCAATTGGAGCCACTGTGCGGTGCGAAGGTTAAATTCCTTAACTCTGCTGCCTGTTTGCCATTTTCGCGGTTTTCGGTATTGCCGTTGTTTTCCGGGGAATTTATACGGGGAAATTTTTGTCTTAGTTTTTGGGAATTCTGGGATCTTCTGGGATTTAGGGGAGATTTTTTCTTCCTTTTTGCAAATCAAGGAAATTTCTAGGATTTTGGGGAGATATTTGTTCTAGTTTTTAGAAATCCTTCGACCAGTTTTGGGTCTTGGCTAATGTTTTTTTTCTTGCTAAGTGAAGGTGTCTCGCTTAAACACCTGGTCCTCGGCTAAATTTTTCAAAAGTATAGCCTAAGTATCTTCCAAGCGATAGTGGTTTTTTGTTAGCAAATTGGAGGAGATTAGCAATTCGTGTGTATTATTTTTACTTCTGTTATGTTTGTACACGCTTAACTCTACCATTTTTGAACCGATTTTCAAATCTCGTTTTTTGTTTGAGAGGGTTTGCAAGGCCATATGATTTTTTCCCCCGCCCTTCCCCACATAGTTCTGTCATTTCTTATACGATTTTTAAAATTGTTTTATTCTGTAATATTTTTTCCAAAAATTTGTGGGGAAATATTGATTATCGCATAATTCCTTCATTTATGGATCGATTTTCAAAGTTCTTGTTTTGTTTGAAAGGGTTTGTTTGTAGTTTAGTCCCAAAATTTTTAAAAATCGGTGGGAAAATTTGCTCCTCCGAAATATTGACTATTGCATAACTTCTCCACTTATTGATTGATTTGTTTGAAAAATTTTGCTTGAAGTTTGATCCCACAAAAGGGTAAATCGGACGGACAAAGTAGTACCTCGATGTATTGATTATCGCATCGGGCATTTCTTTACCACCATGACACAGTGTGTTGTTTTTATTTTCGAAAATCTGTAGAGCAATTTTCCTCCTACCTAGAAGTATTGATTGTCGTGGGCAGATCATTCCCATACGAAGTAAATTTTTTTTCTAGCTGTTATTAGTTATTAGTTAGAGAGAGTTATTAGTATAAAACCTAATTCAATGAACACTAGAAAATTATTCTAATCAGGCATTACTCATATGAAAAATATATCATATTAGCAACTTCAGTATTTCTATTCGTTAGTAAGAAATTAGCATTTTATAAAACATTGATTATTAGATTTTATTCTCTTATATATTAGTGCCATTGGAAGCCAACATGCACCAACAGCAAATAACAAGAAGCCATCAAAACATTACCAAGCATCACAAAGAATCCAATTTTAAAATAACCAAAAAATGTCAGTCTATAGCCATGACGTGAAGCTACACCAGCGCAAGCTATATTAGCAACGGCACCCACAATAGAACCATTCCCACCCAAAGTACAGCCCAAAGCCAAAGACCATACCAAGGGCATAATAGGCATATTAATATTTTGATTTAATGACAGAGTTCCTATAATACGCATCATCATATCGGCTACAGGTACATTATCGATGAAGGTTGTTAAGATAGCCGAAATCCAAATAATTAATAAAATGGCCACAGTTAAACGCTTGCTCTCATCCACCGTGATGACATAGTGTTCCAGCATCAAGCCAATACTTTCAAATAGACCCAAAGTAATTAAGCCCTGCATTAATATGGAGAGAGTAACAAAAAACAGCATAGTAGCCCAATCTATGCGAGACATTAGACCCTCAATATCCTCATAAGCAGTCAGTGACAAAGCAAATAAAGCTGTTAGCATTGCAATCCAACCTTTGGAGATTTTTAACAAACTCGGTACTCTGGCCAAAATGGAAAATAGGAATGTTATCAGTAAAGATATTAGACAAACGATCAGAAGAAAGTGTTTCCTTATGGGAAAATTTTCACGCAAATTTTTCACCCTTTCCTCAAATCCTGTAGGCTTTTCGGGCATTCGACCTAAACGTCTTAGACGTTTACGCAAACTTACAATACGTCGATCTACCGTTTTGCGAGCTAAACTTTCATCCCAGGTATAATCGCCCATAGTCGAAGAAGCCTTACGCCATATTCTTATCAAACGTTTAAGTCTTCTTACTTGCAGCGATTCAAAGCTACGCATCTTTTCCGAGTTATGAAACTGCAGCCTTAAATGAACGTACGACTGGGCTAATGTAAGCAAAGTAGCTGGCAACATGTGGGCCATAAATTCTCCAAGTTCTATATGATCTTTAGGAAGAAACGGAGAACTGATAATTAAATTATTGATCATGGAACTAATCGGTGTTAAAGTTGAGCCCACATTGATGGCTATAATGAGAGCGCTAAGTACTGGAGTACAATTCAATTGCATGACTTCACATAAACGCAAACAAATGGGAGCTATAAATAGCACCAGTAATATTTCATCGAATATATTCGAAAGTAAGCAAGTGGGTAATAGCAGATAATGCAACATGGGCCAAATATGGCCATGGGCCAATTCATATATCACAGCAGCCAAATGATCTTGTAAACCTGTTTCCAATAGCAGTTCTATAATAATAGAGACACCAAAGAACAGCATTATGGTATCAATATTACCCCACTCATTAAAGATAGTGCGTTGAGTGGGTCTAAGGTGGACAGCTGCTATTATGCCTACAGCCAAAGTGGAGCAAATTACTCCCGCCAATGTACGATGCACTGTTTCAAACATTAAGGCCATATAAATCAGCAGTAGCAGTATTATGCCCAATATTAAACCCGTCTGCTGAGACATCATGGTAAATTCATAAGCCAATTGCAATGGTATCGTTTCATTAATATTGCTATAAAAATGCAATTGATATTGACTATCCCGAATGCGCAAACTTTCTATTATCTTTTCCACCATTTCGATTTTTGGTTTATCCCATTTTTGATTTTCAGCAAAATACAAATGTAAAACAGACTCTGAAGTTTTTATAGAACCATCGGTACCCACCAGCTGCAAATTAACCGCCAAATTAGGTTTATCCAATTCACCCAGCAATAATTCATCAAATTTAAAAGTATTTTTAACAAATGAGCCATACAATCTTAAACATAAACTTAAATCGGGCTTTCCATTGTCTATATTGTACTTGAGACCTTCCTTTCCAGCTGGCACAGACAAAGATATTTTTTCATATTCAAATTCATTTTTGGTCATTAGAAAATAGGTAAATATTAGCCAACATATTGCTAGCACTGCATTTTGTGTGTAACGCAATGGTATGGCAAAAGTTTTGAAATATTTTGACATTCGTGTTCGATCGAAAGGGGTTTCTTCGTGCGTTTCACTTAAAGATTCTTGTGACGATCTGGTATCACTGCCTCCTCTAAGACGAAGCTCAAAGCACTGTTCCTTGAATGAAGGCTGGAAAGAAAAAAGGATTATTTTGAATAATTTTGCTTTTGTTAATAAAATTCTTTGCTAACCTTTTCCTCCATTTTGCTGTTTCCATAAACTGCAGGCTCTTCATCCAAAGAAAAATTTGTCTGTTGGCTCTCAGTGGCCATAAAGTTAAAAATTTTTATAAGTTCACAAAATAATTGGAAATATTTTTTGAAATAATTTTTTCACAAATATCTGTTTCTGTTCATTGACTTTTTATTTTATTTGCATTTTGACTTGAAAGAAGAGGGTTCGGAAATATGTTTATTCTGTAATAATTTAATTAAAGCTTTTGTCAACACTACACAACAAAAGCGTAAGCTAAGCCGGACTATAACGTTTTTTCATTCATTTATTACACTATAAAACAAACTCAAAATGCCTAGGTTCTAATAACTGATTCTGGTAGAGGGCATTAAACAAATATACACGTGTATTGGCGTTTCGGATTCATTTTAGGGGGAATTCGACACCCTACAGCTCAACGTATGTTTCAACAGGGTGGTCCAAATTTCAACGTTCCTAAAGTTTACGTCCTCCTTTATGGTTTTTTCATTTACCGTTTTGCAGTCGATAGACAAATTTTAAAGATACAGATTTATAACCATTTTTTTCCAATTGGAAACACTGAGAGTCTTTAGCCTGCACTCTAAAACACTTTTGTTGAAAATTACGTCGTTTACAGATTATTATCGACCTAAAATTGCACACGCATTATTTTTCAGCAAAATGTTTTTACTAAAAAAGCGATTGGCTGCGTGCAGGTTTGAACCGCGACCTCCTGACTGATAGTCTGACGTATCTACCATTCAGCCATAGCCGTATTATACTTTATGTTTAATTTTTTCCACTTCGACTAAATATGTTTAATTTGAAAGGTTTTTTCTTTAATAAAATAACTACAAAATCGATGTAATTTTAGACAAGGAGAAATTTTCAACACAATTTTAGACAATATATGATCGTAAATTTTAAGTAATGTTTTAGAGTGTGCTATTTTCGGCGTTATGCCATCGGACTTACGCCAATGACATATCACCTTCGGTCGGCCACCTTTGCCCGACATTTTTTGGCCGGCCACGTTTGGTCGATATATCAGACGCTCCATCATCTTTATAGCCCTTCAACACAGTCCGCCTAGTCATCGGATTCGGCGTCATGACTCCCACCAAAAATAAAAGTTATAATTTAAAAACGAAAATTTCACCTATTTTGATCATACCAAGCAAATGAAGATAGCAATTTCAACCTGTATATGGAAAAATAAGATATTTCGTCAACCAAAAATAACTATCGCCTGGAAGATACTTAGGCGATACTTAAGCGATACTTAGGCGATACTTCTCAACAATTTTGCCGATACACTGTTCATTTAGCAAGGTCAACAACCATTAGCCAAGACAAAATCCTGGTCCAAGGATTCCCAAAAACTTGTACCAAAATCTCTCAAAAAATCCCAGAAGTTTTCTGGATTTCTGAATAATTTAAAAACGAAAATGTTACCTACCTCGATGACACCAAGTAAACGAAGATAGTAATTTTAACCTCTAGAACGAAAACGGAGATAATTCCTCACTCAAAATATTCTGTACTTAAAATTAAGTGAAATTGCAATATAAAATGAATTAAAACTGATTTAAGAACCGGTCTACTTGTTTTTCAGTTAAGTTTAACAAAAAGCTTATTCAACTTTAAGTGTTAAAAAGTTAACAGATTTAAAACGATAAAAGAGCTAATAGCAGCTTCCGTAAAAATAAAAGAGGTTTCCTTGTTTCCGCTATTTTAACTGTTAAATAATCAACCCCAAGTTCCGTAAATATAATTGATTTTTGTTTTATTTTTAAATGTTAGAAGCTTATATTTCTTTAAGTATTATTTTATTAAATTTATATTTTTACTCACTATTTGCTATGTTGACTTCTACTGGGATGCAAACAAAGCTCGTTCAGGTTTGAAGTCCAACATACCAACCACTCCGCTAAAGTTAGCTGCACGAAGACAACATAAACTTACTCAATTTCATGCATTTAAGATTTCAAATTAAAAAAACTCACGCATGGTCTTGGCTCAAATTGAACATGGGTCGTCTCGTATAGTACAACGTACTAACCACTACACCACTGATTTTAAATGTTTATTTATATATTTTCAATTGAAGTTTCAGTTAATTTTACGTACAGAATATTTTGAGTATTTGTGTGTGTGTGTTAATTCTATGCATATACTTTTTTGGTACTTATATCATAAACAAGGGACAATATTAAAAGCAACCCTAAATCCTTATTAACGTGTACTTAGTTTTTTTATTGATTAATAGAATCAGAATTTTAAATGTTTACTCTCTTAAAACCGATTGCACGAGATACTTCTTGAACAAAATACATTCCGTTACTGTCATAATATTGTGAGTGCTCAACAAAAAACAACTATCGTCTGGAAGATATTTAAGCGGCACTTAAGCAATATTTAGGGGATGATATACGTGGCTGCCTTCTGCACGCAATCATTCAAGTAGAATCAATCAGATTCATTTTTGACAATATTTAGGCGATACTTCTAAAGCGGCCACCCACTTGCAATATAATTATGCAACTTTTCGTGTTGTACAATAATAACGCTAATATGTATACCATATTCGAAAATTCGAAATCAAAAGACTTTTGATTTTTATTGTACAATGTAGAAAATTGCCTAATGTGTGGCAACATTGTTCAGTGTTATGTTTACTTTTTCACTGTTAGAAAATTGGGCAATATTTCCTTTAAAAAAACGATTAAAGAATTTACCCGAGACAGCTGGTGTTTAGCCGAGACGCCTTAATTTAGCAACGACACCAATCATTAGTCCAAGACACAAACCTGGTCCAAGGATTTCCAAAAACTTTACTAAAAATTTTCCCATAATGCTAAAAACTCCTCGGCTTCCAAAAAACTAAGACTAAAAAGTTGTGAAAATCCTAGAAGTTACCCGGATTCCAAAAATCTAGGACAAAATCTCCATAAAATTCCAGAGCTTCCCAAAAAAACAATGGCTGCAGCGAAAACAGTGAAAATACCAAAGCGGCAACACTGAGTTTTGTCGGCCTGCTGCCGGTATTTCCTACCAGTATTCATTACACGTATTTATTTCATTAAAAACATTTTTTTTTGCCCCCCAGCATAGGCAACATTTATGCTTAAAGCGGCCCACCCACTTACAATATCATTGTGCAATTTTTCGTATTGTACAATAATATCGCCAATGTGTATGTCATATTCGAAGATGGCACAATATATTGGCAAAAATCAAAATGCCTTTGATTTTTATTGTACAATAAGGAAAATTGTGTAATATGGTGGCAGCATTGTACAGTGTTATATTTACTCTTTCACTGTCAGGAGAATTGGGCAATATTTTCTTTGAAAATATTGTGACATTTATTGCATAGTATAGGTCAGAACGACAATAATATGTACAATAACATATGCAATAATATTGTATAATGGATGGGCCGCTTAAAAAAGTAAATTTTACCGCAGAAATATTTTTAAATTATGCTTTGGCTACATAGCATACATAGTGGACTGTTAATGTAATGTTAATAGTATTAATACATTTCCTATAAGGAATTAAGATATTTTTGATATCATGAAAAATCAATTAATTTAATCAAATTATTTTAAAACTAGTAATTATTACCCTTAGAAAGCTGCTCTTTAACTCTTTTATCGATATCCTTGCAGCATTTGACACAACATACGCTAGCTCTCGAATGAATTGCGATTAAAGGAAAATAATTTGATATTTATGAAAACATCAAAGTACGTATTTATAAATTATTAAATATTGTTGCAGTAAAATATTAATAAATATATGTATGTATGTTTGTATATAGCTATTAGAATGTTTGCTCTTGACATTTGCCAAAAACTATGTAGGATTTGTGAAGCTAACATTAATTGTGATAGCCAAACTGAAAAAGATCAAACAAAACAATATACATGCCGAAAAGTTTAAATTGAATTTATTTTCCATTAACAATTTAACTTAAATACCTTCATAGTTATAATTTCACACAATCATATATAAGGTATGGAAGCCGTAATCTCCTTCCAATAAAACTTGTATCAACTTGCGCGTGTATAGCACTTTTTTTATTGACTTTTAATATTAAGAAGCAGGCAACAGGTTTTCATTTTGTCACTTTACAAATAAACGTACAAGGAAATCGTATAATTATGTGTGTATGAGTACTCCCATACATGTTGTTGATATTTTATGTACATATTATTTTATTTTTGTATTGTTGTCATTTAGATTGCCTCTCATCCTTCTTGAATATTGTATTCTGTTATACGAAATATTAAAATTAATTAAAATTTATGAGACCTTTTGGTGTATATTTATTTAAAACTTATTTGTAGCTTTTTTTTATAATGGAAATACAATATATTCGTATTAAAAAAATTAAAATTAATTATGAATACGAAAACATCCTTGCAACGTACGGCATGTTGTTACGTAAACAAAAGAACTCTCCTTTATTATTTTACTTTAATATAAAAAATGAGAAAATTGCCTTTAAGCTTTAAATGAAGTTTTATTTCTTGCATACAAAATCTGACAGCTTGAATACAGTTAATTTTAGTTTTAATTAATGAAACATTAGCTAATGAATCGTGAGGAAAGAAGATAAAATTAGTTTTTTTTAAATAACAGCTAACGAAGTATGAAGACTTGTATAAAGCACCTCACAATGGTTTCAATTGGAAAAAAGGTAATAAATAAATCTGATTCTTTGAAACTTGTGATACGATTACAAAACGATATATGTAAAAATCATAGAGGTAGACTTAAGCTCTAAGAATGTTGAAATATACGGTGAGCTACGGTATCAAAATTGAATACCTTGGGCATGAAATGCCTTGTTGGCCTCATAACTTTTACAAATATTAACCGATTCTAATAAATTCAAACTTGTTGTAGTGCTTATAAATAGGCCAATAAAATTCACTTTCATTCATTAAGATATCCTTAATGTTTTCAGAGCTATTTGACGTTGAATTTTAAAATTTGATTTTGGTCCTCGACTTTGTTCCTGATTTCGTAAATATTTCCTGTAATAGTACAGCCAAAATTTGCAAAAAAACATTTTGTGATTTTCTAAAACATCCTTGATAATATGCAGAAGAAAGTTTTATGTAGCCGTGAAAAAAAGTCCAGTTCGAGACTTTGAAATGAGAGTGAAAAATGGCAAAATTTTGAAAAAATAGAGCCTAATTGTTGGACGGCTTTTCAAAAAATTTTCAAAAATTTTCCGACCTAAAAATTTTTATTTTTTCTTATTCTTTTGAGATAAGACTTCAAAAAAGACTAAAATTAAAATTTTAAATCGATTAAAGCATGCAAGTGAATTTTTCTACGAAATTCTGAATTAATTGCTTAAGAAAAAAACGGCCATCGAGTTTCTCAAATCTCTTTATTAATCATATTATATACTTTAATATATTATATACTTTCAATTACATCAATCTGCCTTTTAGTTGTTTCCCGCCCGCGCAAAATGTGGGCAGGAGAGAAGATTTTCTAAACAAAATAAAATTTACAGAAACATTTTATTTACTTACCAGCATGAAAATAGTTTTTAATTAATATAATTTTTTAATTTTAATTTCTTTACTATTTATTAATAAATTAAGTAAGGTGCGACTTTGGCTCGCACACGAAAGGCTCCGCACGAATACATATCATATTACGTTTTTGCTCCTTTTTTTTTTATTTCGGCAGCTTTTTCGTTGTACTTTTTGTTTCATTTTGGTTGTTATTATTTTTTAAGTTATTTTTCGTTTTTTGGCGATTTTTTGGTGTCGACGTTTTTTTTCAATTTCGTAATTTTTTCGTTGTTTTTTGCGATATTTTTTGCAATTTTTTCCCGATTTTTTTTGTGTTAGCGATTTTTGGTTTTGGCGATTTTTTAAACGTTTTTTCGCTTTTTGACGATATTTTTAGTTTTAGCGATTTATTTTAGTTTCGGCGCATTTTTCAGTTTTGGCGGTTTTTTTGGTTCTGTGTATTTTTTTAGTTTTTTGGTGATTTTTTAGTTTTAGGAAGTTTTTTTTTTGGTTTCGATACTTTTTTTTTCGTTATGGCGATTTTTTCGTTTTTTGGCGATTTTATATAATTCTGGCGCTTTTTTATATAATTCTGGCGCTTTTTTCGTTTTTTTGGTGATTTTTTAGTTTTAGCGACTTTTTTGTTCGTTTTGACACTTGTTTTTCGTTCTCGCGATTTTTTCAGTTTTTGACGATTTTTTCTAGTTTTGGCTCTTTTATTTTCGTTTTGGTGATTTTTTTACATTATTGTAAATTTTTTTCGTTTTTGATGATATTTATAGTTTTAGCGTTTTTTTAGTTTTAGTACTTTTTTCGTTTTGACGACTTTTTTTTAGTATTTTTTGTGATCTTTTTAGTTTTGATGATTTTTTGCGTTTTAGCGATTTTTTTAATTTAGGTACTTTTTTTCTTTAAGCGTTTTTTTTTCATTTTGGCGATTTTTCGTTTTGACATATTATTAATTTCGGAATTTTTTAGTTTTAGCGTTTTTTAAAATTTCAAGATTTTACCTCTTACGGTTTCCAAGATACAGCAAATTGTCTAAATTGCATAGTCAAAATTACATTAACTGATAGAATACTCTTTAATTTTTATAGTTTTAAATATCGGTGTTAATTGGTGTAGTCTATTCTACAGACTGAACCAATTAACACTAACTTTGAAAATTTAAAATGTCTATATATAAGTGTATATAGCATTAGTATTTGAACATTTTTCGTTGCTCGCTTTAGAACACTCTTTAATTTTTAACTGGCATATATTTGTTGTTGTAGCGGCCGCCAACGGGTTACATATTCTGTGAAAATGTCAGTTAAGTAGCTCTTACGGCTCCCGAGAAAACAGCCTGGGACAGACAGACGGACAGACAGACATACAGACAGACAGACAGACAGACAGACAGACGGACAGCATAGCGCAAGCAATAGGGCTCATTTACAATTTTGGTGTACGGAGTCCTAAAAACAAAACAACATTTTAGCAATATATTGAACTGCTATTTTTTACGAATTTGTAATTCCAAGAAAGAAAAGAAAAACATGTAAAGAAAATGCTAATTTACAATTTGGAAGGAAAGGTTGTAGACATATGAGTAATATGATAGTATGCACTATCATTCGAGCGGATAATATTTGTAAAAGTTATGAGGCCAACAAGAGTTTTCATGCCCAAGGTAGTCAACTTTGACACCCTGTAGCTCACCGCGTCTTACTACAGTGTGATCCAGTTTTCAACATTCATAAAGCTAAGGGGCTCGCCTATGATTTTTACATACATTGTTTTGTATTCCGGTCGTAAGTTTCAAAGATACAGATATATCAGCATTTTGTTTTCCAATTGAAGCCACTGTTCACCGGATGGTAGGCTAGATTGTAGGCTAAATTGAAGAGAAATTTTCTGAGTGGAGTACATATATTGCAAAATTTTTATTGCAATCTTTTTTGGTGGGAGACATTGAGAAGGAGAGTCTTAGGAAATTACATGAAATAAAATTGAACAGCCCTTCCCAAGCTATGATGCAATCAGTGGATCCTTTTTAAAAGCCCCAAACTAAAAAAAAAGAATTTAAATAAAATTAAAAAAAAAATCATTAAAAAAATTAAATATCCACTACTTTTGTAGTTCAGGGACCATAACACTCCTTGACATTTTTGCTTGCTTAGTATTGCAGTTAAAGCCCTTCATATGTAATAGCGGATAGTGAGTTTTGGATTCAATGTGCTCGGCTCAACGTAGGTAATTTTTCCTTAAGGTAATTTTTTCGAAAAACAAATATCTAACGAAATATAATAACAAATGTGTTTTTGTTTACTATGTAAAGAAAACTAAGTTGATCTGGTGCTCCAAGTCTGTCACAGATCTGGTCTTCTCGTTTCAAAAGTTCTATTTTATGACTGTTTAGCTGAAGGTTTGTCTGTTATGACATCTTGAAGGTAGGCACCTTTTTTAAAGCAATTTTAGCTAACACTGCACAGTGGTTTGTGGCAAAAAAAAATGGATATAATTCAGTATCTTTGTAACTGCTGAAGCCAGTGACATGAAATTTTACGTGGTTATAGCTGAGGTGCTGTCCGTCTTAAGTTTGAATATTAATCTACAGGTCTCTGCACTTAAAATTATATAAAATGTTCCAAACAAAAGTCTAATACTGTTATAGCGCGTACAATCTACACACACACTTAATAATTTGCTGGTTTCCAGTAGAAATATACAAAAAAAAATATTTTTGTACTGTTTTGGAATCGCAGTTGCGTATGGTTTATAGTTGATTATTTAGTAATCATACGACCCCGTCGTACTAATCCCTGTATCAACAGAATGATTAAAAAAACTTGAAAATATGCAAAACAGTGTCTACCCTCAAAGGTCTAAACTCAAAATTGGGAGAATATCTCAAATAATAAATTTATTAAATTTTTTTATTATGTGTTACTAGGTTTTATTTAAGGTTGAACCCACACAAATAAAACACAAAACGTTTTGTCTTTTAAGTCAGAGCAGATGTTTGATGCGAGCTCACATAAAAAAAAAGTCGCATTAAGTTTTTATCTTAAAAGACAGCCGATAATCAGAAAACAATGCTTACTTTGCGTGGGTATGTTGTAACAAACCACATTTATTTTCTGCAACCAATTTCTTGTCGCAGTAAGTCAAAAGGACAGTTTTGAGGTTGTTTTGTTTGGTATGGGCTGTCTCATAAGACCTAAATTTCTGTTGTCGTATTAGTAAAAAAAAATAGTTTTGCCTTTTGTTGGTGTGGGTTCAGCCTAAGTAAAAGTTATATTTGAGTGATTCCACGTAAAAGGGCCCTATGCAAGGACAAAATAATTAATAATTTTCTCATTTCTTCTCATGACAATTATAGAAAAAATAAAAACATACACTATTTAATATTTTTTAATAAATTTTAGGCACTTTTAAATGATCATGCAACATCTCTCTCTCTCTCTCTCTCTTTGTATGTTTAATATTTATTTTAGATTTTCTTTTAATCCCTTTCTCATCTATCTATATAAATAAAAGAGTAACGTTTTTGAGTGACTGACTGACTGACTGACTGACTGACTGATTCATCATCGCCTAGTCCAAACTACTAAAGCTAGAAAGTTGAAATTTCGTATGCGGGCTCCCCTCAGGATGTATAGATTCACTAAGACGTGGTTTTGGGAAATTCAAGCGCTGAGGGTCTAAAAACGGGTAAATTCGGTAACCTTATATCTCCGGATCTAACTAAGGTAGACATAAAATTCCAAAAACAGCATAATAAAATAAAAATATAAGCGGACGGATGTTTGGTACTTTTTTGAAATTTTTACATTTAGAGGCCGAAAAAGGGTAAAAATATAATTTTGGTACTTTTTTGTTAACCGTTTATCTCCTAATGTAATGAAGATAGAAATTAAATTTAAAATGCATTCTTCTATTCTTCCGAAGCCCTCAAACATGGTTTAGTACTTTTTGTAATTCGAATATATAAAGGGTAAAATTGGTTGCTCTTTTTGGTACTACTTTCCATACAACTATTTTTTATGCCAATTGATATACATACTAGTGAATGAATATGTTTGTATATTTTCACTAAGAAAGGATTTTGAAAATGTTAATTCTAAGGGCATTAAAAGGGGTAAAAATGGGTAAAATAGGTAACATTATAACTTCGAATCTAAGTAAGGTAGACATAAAATCCTAAAAGCATTATAGTAAGATACAAAAATGAGCGGTTAGGTGTCTGAAAGTTTTTTGAAATCTGTACATTTCGGGGCCGAAAAAGGGTGAAAATATAATTTTGGTACCTTTTTGTTAACAGTTTATCTCCTAAAGTAATAAAGTTAGAAATTTGAAATTTGAAATTCATTCTTCTCTCCTTAAAAAGGCCTCAAAAACAAATTTGTATTTTTTCAAATTTGAATATATCTATAATGGGTAAAATTGGTAGCCCTTTTTGGTACTTTTTTCCATACAACTATTTTTACGCACATTGATACAAATACTGAATGCATATGTTTGTATATATTCTCTAAGAACGAATTTTAGAAAACTTAAATTCTAACGGGATTAAAAGGGGTAAAAACGGGTAAATTCGGTGTTTTGTATCTCCGAATCTAAGCAAGGTAGACATAAAATTCCAAAAGCGTCATAATAAGATAGAAAAATTAGTGGATAGGTGTTTTATCCTTTTTTGAAATTTGTACATTTAGTGGCCGAAAAAGGATAAAAATATAATTTTGGTACTTTTTTTTGTAAACCATTTATATTTGAAAGTAAGGGTACTTTTTCGAAAACATACTTTTTTGAAAATGTAGTTCTAAGAAATGGTACTTTTTGAAAAATGTTTTTTCGAAAGGGTACTTTTTGAATATGGTACTCTTTTGAAAATGGTTACTTTTTGAAAAGTTACTTTTTGGAAAAGGTTCTTTTTTGATCTCCGTACACCAAAAGTGTAAATTAATCTTATTGTTTTCGATACGCTGTCCGTCAGTCCGTCTGTCTTCCTCTCTGTCACAGGCTGTTTTCTAGAGAGCCGTAAGAACTAGCGGCTAAAGATTAAAGGGTGTTCTAAAGCGAGCAATGAAAAATGTTGATATATTAATGTAATATACAGACACTTTTATATGGACTCTCGAAATTTTCAAAGTTAGTGTTAATTGGTGTAGACTGTAGAATATTTAACACAACAAAAATTAAAGGGAGTTCTGAAAGTTAATGTAAATTTGTCTATGTAGTTTAAACAGTTTGCTGTATCTTGGAAACCGTAAGAGGCAAACTCTTGAAATTTTAAAAAAACTCTAAAACTATAAAACTGCAGAATTAAAAAAGTCAAAACGAAAAATCGCCAAAACGAAAAAATCGCTAAGACGCAAAAATTCGCCAAAACTAAAAAGATCGCCAAGAAAACTAACCAATTTTATGGTTATTTTTAAATGAGTTAACTAATTTTTCTATATCTGCAGAATAATGGGGTAGCGATGCACCCCGGGTATACCTAGTTATTAATAAATCCCGTTATCTCTGAAAAGAATATACTTTTTT
This sequence comes from Panzeria rudis, assembly GCA_956483635.1. NCBI lineage: Eukaryota > Metazoa > Arthropoda > Insecta > Diptera > Tachinidae > Panzeria > Panzeria rudis. Next base: position 21,057,350 of record OY101450.1, on the reverse strand, counting down.
TTGCTTTTTATTAAATTTAAAAAAAATATTCAACTGGAGTATTCTGCTGTCTATAATATAACGAATACAAATAATTTAATGTCTTATTATTTTCTTATGAGTTTATCTTAATATTATTTATATTAATTTAATCAATAAAAAGGTTTATTTCTTCAAATTTTTAAATTTTCGTACTAGGTCACATTCGTCGGTCACACCCGTCGGTGACACCCGTCAGTCACACACGTCGGTCAAACCCGTCTCATTTTCAAAAAATATTTTTTTTTATTAGAAACATAATTTTCTTTTGTCAAACAGTAAATACATAATACAATCAAAAGTACTTTGAACCAAAATGATTGTGTACCTTATAGTCTAAATTTTACAGAATTTATACTGAAAGTCATAATTCTTTTAAACTAAGATTTGTAAGGTCACACCTGTCGCATCTTTCTGACGACTATTCTGAGCAGCATCGTGTTCTATCAGTGTCTACCCGTTGCTCAACGACTTTAAGCTTAATGTCCTTGCGAGCCGCAAAGGTTTTTTAAGTAAACAATTTTATATTCTTGATTTATAACAAACATGGGTGTAAAATGGTCACACCCGGCTAAATGAAAATACTCATTTGTTATTCAGTAATTTTTATACTTAAATTTTTTTGATCAGCTTCATTCATTCTATTTACAATCTATTTTACTAGAAAACTCAACTATGAAAGAATTGAACAACTACTTTTAAGTATCGACTACTTAATACACGAATACTCGATACTTTTGCAACTATAATGGCAAATTGAAACTAGTTTGCGATAAAAGGTATTTTTCTCTAGATATGCACAATATGTATTTTTTCCTCAAAACCCCGGTTACAGAAAAACCCGGTTACGGATCAAGTGATCGAATTTCGACCACTGGGCGGGATACTAGTAGTGTTCTGTTCCAGGTCATTAAATCGTTGAGGGAAATGAAACCGTCGACTAACTGGCAATAATAGGTTCGACGTTAGATGAAACAGCCATATGTGGATAGGTAAGGTATTTTCAAATTAGTAATGAAAACCATTTAAAAATTGACCATAACCAATAAAACTCGTCTTTCAATACGAGTGTTACCCTGTCTTATATCATATTCTACTCATTTAAAAATTACTTACCGTCTTTTTAGATTTTTCTTCTTAACAAAATCATAGACTTTTGAATTTACTTTTTTTATACTGACTGAGGCATTTTATTTATTTTTTTGTTGTTGTTTGTTTTTATTTTTTACATATATAATTTCATAAATATTTTTTGTTTTTATATATATATTTTTGTATTTTATTTCATTTTATTGTTGAGATATTTGTTTTCTGTTAATATTTATGACATATTTTGTGGGCAATCTTCTTTTTGTCTCTTCTTTGAATACTTTTGTTTTCTGCTTTAACTTTTTATTGGTTACTTAATCAAATAAATTTTTCATTAATAGTAAAACACATATCAGCGATTCACTTTCATTAAATCCTACAAACTGATTTGATTGGTTTTTTATGAGTGATTTTTTCTTTAAAGTTGTCTTAATTTTCTGGGGAATTTTCAATGAGGAAGAAGTTCGGTTTTCTTTACTTATTTTTTTTTTAATAGATAATTTTTCCACTACATAAGTTATACACCAAAATGATAAGGTTGTATTTTCTTTTAAGGCTTCGTTTATGTAAAAGTGCAAATAGTCTTTTAGCATATCAAAATTTTTAATGACATTTAAATTATTTTAGCCACTTTGTTCTTCAAAAGCTTCATAATCTTTTAAATGCTGCTTAAAAAAAGCAAAATGGCAAAGTCACCTTATCATAATGATGCACAACTTACATAAATATGAATATCGATTTCGTGTATAATTTTTTTGGTTTATTAAACCTCTTTTTAAAATTTATATGAAACTCAAAACTTTTTCAATTCTTTTATAGGGGGGAGAGAAAAAAAAGTGGGTATCAAGTAATTTTTTTTTAATTAAATAATTACATTAAACATTTTTATTTTCAATAAAAAAAAATTTATATACATTAATTAACATTAACACATTTTTAACATTAACACAAATTGAAATTTCTTAGGATTTTCTTAATATTTGTCTTAGTTTTTGTTAAATTTAGATTGTTTCTTTTCACTTTTTTTTTAAATATACATAAGAGATAATTGCAGACTTTTTATATTTCAGACAAATTCTTTATACTTAAACTTTTATCAGTACGAAATAAACATTAAATAGGCTTTGGTTTTTCTGTTATACATACATACATATAATTTCAATTAAAATTTTCTTAAACTTTGTAGAACTTTATAACATTATTTTTTTTTTAAATAACACAAAATTAAACTTTAATCTTATTTTTTCGGTGTAAAGAAAATCTCTCCTTAAAAAGAATTTATTTTTTATATGTTTGTTAATAATATTAATACTTTTTTAGGTTTGTAAATGAAATATATTATTTGTGCTGTTTTATTTTATATAAAAAAGTGCAAAAATTGGTTGTCAATTATCGTAGGGACTAAATATTTGTGTAGTAATACTAAAAGGCGGTGCAAAAAATCACAACATTTATCGACTAATAAGTGCAAGTATTTTTTTTTCTAAGGATTATTTATATTTAAATTAAAAAAAAACTCTCATTAAAAACTTTTTTTTGCAAAAAAGCTTCTTTTAACCCTATCAAAACTAGTGCCCTAAGCTACCCAATCTTTTACGAAACCTTTTTTGAATACAAAAACTGTAGAGAGAAAAGCTTTGTCTTAAGTTTGTTTAACTTCGGGCAAGTAAAGAAAAATACTTATTATATATGTCTGTTACTGCAAATAAACGATATTACCCAAACTTACCCAAAAGCTTTTTTAATTACTAATTTTGCAATGGAAAGTTCGGGCAATGACATGCACGCACAGGAACATAGATATTAATGAAAAAGAACGTAATAAATTAAGAAATTAAGACATTAAAGAAACTAAAAAGTTTTAAACTATATTTTTGATTATCTTTGCAAAATAAATTTAAAAACAATTTTTTAACACTAGTCTAAATAAAAAAACGAGTATCTATTATAGCGGCTATTATATTAAACAAACAAACTTGTTTTCAAATAAGCCTTAAAACTAATATTTTAAGTAACTAATTCAGAAATACTTCAATATAAGGTCTGTTACTTTACTTGCCCGAAGTTACACAAACTTAACCGAAAGCTCTTTTTAATACAAAATATGTATTTAAAAAAGCTTTTGGTTATGTTTGTTGTAACATTGTGCACGTACGGGAACACACTGATAAAGTTTGCTCAAAAGACTTTTTCATAAAAGATTTTTTGTAAAAGCTTTTTTAAAAAAATTTTGTTTTTGAAGCAATTTATTTAAAATGCTTTTTTCAAGAACTTTTTCTCGCTAAACTTTTTACTTTAAAAATCAGTCTGTTCCCCAGCGTGCACGAAGTCATACAAACTTAACCGAAAGCTCTTTGCAATACAAAACGTATGTAAAATAGATTTTGGGCAACTCCGTGCACGTACAGAAATATACTGAATATATTGCTTTAAAAACGTTTTTGTTAAAAATTTAAACTAAGAAAGAAGTTAAAAAGTATTCTATAAAAATTAAAGAAAATAATTTTTCAAAATAATGTTTACAAAAGCTTTATTTAAAATAAAAAAAAAATACCCTTTAAATAAGCTTATCTTAAATAAGCTGGGTTAATAGTTTAACAGTTAGTAATAAACAACTTTTTACTTCAAAAAGCTTTTTTAATATTTTCTTAATATTAAAAAAGCTTTGCCGAGAAAATTTTTATTTAAAATATATTTTTCAGAAGTTCTTTTCTTTAAAGTTATTGTTTAGCAAAAGCTTTTTAATTTCTTGTTATGTCAAAAAGCTTTGTGAGCAATTTTATTAGTTTATTTAATTTCTTTAGTTAAAACAAATAAACTAAGTAAATAAAATTGCACTTAAAGCTTTTGAACGTATATAATAACAAATTAAAAAGCTTTTGTGAAAGAATAATTTTGAAGAAAAGAACTTTTATAAAAATAATTTATATATTTTTTTTGGAAAAGCTTTTTTAATATTAGGGAAAATATTAAAAAAGCTTTTTGAAGTAAAAAGTTGTTCATTACTGACTTTTTAATTAATCTAGCTTATTTTATATAAGCTTTTTTTTAAGAGTATATATTTTTGAACCTCCAATTTTCGTTTTACACATCTTTGTTTAAGTTAAAAAATACTGTTAAAATAAGCTTATTTAATTTAAAATATATTAAAAGATTTAATTTAAAAGTTAGTAATAAATAACTTTTTACTTTAAAAAGCTTTTTTAATTTTTCCATAATATTAAAAAAGCTTTTCCGAAAAAATTTCTATTTAAATTATGTTTTTCAAAAGTTTTTTTCTTCAAAGTTATTTTTACAGAAATCTTTTTTATGTCTTTCTTTCTTTTTAATTTTTCGTGAAAACAAGTTTTATTTTTTCTTTTACAACATTATATTTTCAAAAATGTTTTTATGCACAAAGCTTGCTGAAATAAAGATTTTCCTGAAAAAGTTTTGATAGCAAAATTTTTTCTTCTATAATTTAGGGAAAAGTTTTATTTTCAATTAAAATTTAACTAAAATTTTCTTAAAAAACTATATTTTGTTCAAAAGATTTATATTAAAAAGTACACATATTTTTAGCTTTCCTTAAAACATTTATGAAAAAATGATTTCTTTAAAAAATTTAATATTAATGTATTGTTTTTAAAATGTTTTAAAAAATTATTTTTGGTTAAGTTTTTTTTTTACTTTTCTTTCTGTTTTAAAGCTTTCTTTTGCTTTTCTTTTAACAGATTTCTTGAATCAAAAGAGTTTGAAATGATTAACAAATTTCAATAGTAGTTGTGATGGTTGAAAAAATGTTGAAAAGACAAAAAACATTTTGGCTGCACGGAGGGTTGAACTTACAGCATGATGTCAAAAAAAATTAGCAAGATGAGTTCATCAAAATCTTTTAATATATTTTTGAAAACATAATTTTCTTCGGTTATGTTATGCTTTGTTACATAGTGTTACTAAAGCCAATATAATAATTTAAAAAATTATAAGTTAATATAATTGCTCAATTCACAATCTGTTGTAAGTGTTGTAGATCGTAAAAATGTTGTTGGTAATTTTCACATGAACATGTTTCTAAACAAATCTTTAGTTGGAAATTACCAATAAAATTTATACGATCTACAACACATACAACAGGTTGTGAATTGGCCAAATATAAATTTCTTATGTGTTTTATAAAATATGCCTTCAGGTCATTTTCTATGTTCTACAATATTTTTTTGGTGAAAAAAAAGGATACAAATTATAAAGTTCTTTGTTTCTTTAATGATATTGTTTAGTGCTAAAGGTTATGATGGGCATGACTTTTTTAAGGCTTCTTTTGTTAATAATTTGTGTATGTTTTATATAAATATATTTGTTAGTATTTTGTATGTTGTTAAGAGAACTATTTGATTTTACATTTAAGGCTTTTTATTACATATTATTTATGCAATTTTTTTTTCATAATACCTTTGCAAAACGTGTTAACATTTTATGAAATGTTTGCTTAGATTTGTTTGCTTCAGCAAAAAGAGGAAAAAATCCATTGATAAACAGAAAATTATTATGTTTTGGTTGGTTGTGGTGTTAAGAAGGAATTTGTATGTTAATATTTGTTTAGAGGACGGATTATGTTAGAAATTTTGCTAGTAAACAAAACGAAAATTAAAGAAAGCTCTTTTCCAAGCAGTTTTCATATTAATGCAAAATTTGCCTAAACAAGTTTATCAGAATTTCTTTGAAACTGAGTAGAAAATAGCATAAATTTGTGATTTTTAATAATTTAATTTTTTATATTATCATAAGGTACATGTGACTTTATTTTTTATGTGTTTTATATTCCTTAAATTTAGTGAAAAAGGCAAATCATAAATACCTGTTTCAAGATTGTTTTTTTTTCCTTTTTCCATTTATCTTAAATTAAAAATAAAAATGTAAAATAAAATAAACCATAAAATTTGGTGCTTTGATCTTATAAAATTTACTTAAACGTGCATTATATTTATATAAAAAAAGTACCATAAATATTTGCCAAAAAACGGTGCTTTAAGTTTTATATTTTAAATTTTAGAATTTTTTTTAATTTTAAATTTAAATAATATATTTGTATAATTATAATTAAGTACAATTGTGGTGTAATATCACATTAATACAGTGCAGTGCTAAGGTGCAGTTTTAATTTTTTGCTTTAATTTTAATTAATTACATATTACGTTTTTTTTTAAATAAAAATTTAAATAAAAAATTTTAAAATGTTATATTCTTAAAAAGTGATTGATTTATTGATTTTTTTAAATTTCTTTTAATGCTCTCCTTTTAGATTTTAATGTGCCCAGCAAAAATTTGGTAATGTCTTGCAATTACCAAACAATATATCTTTTAACACAAAGCACATACCGTCTGCATTACTTTACAGTAACTAAATCAGTTACTTACTAGTAAATAAACAAGACATTTATATCTCTCATCGGCACGTTAGTAGTACCTGTTAGCATACAAATGATTATCAGTTCAAATTGAGGGTGCTGTTGGCTGCGTAGTAAGCGCATTTGACTATAAACCCTGAGGTCTTAAGTTCAAGACTACTTTCAAGCAAGTCAACAACATCATGCATTTTTATCATGTGAATTGGTGTGTTATTGTGGTGGTTGTTGTTGGACTGTTAAAGTGATGAAGGCATAGCACAGATCACTTTGGCAGTACCGGCAGCGATTAATGCTAAAATATCCTAATGCACTTCGCAGTACCCTCCTTCGTCGGCATTGCAGCAGAACCGTCGGCGAAGTAAAAGAACTAATAAAAATGACTACACAGCTTAGACAACTCCATGCCTCTACTTGACACCAGAGGGTCTTGCAACACTACTCTACAAAAAATGTGCAATAGCAGGGTTGCATTAAGCTTTCTATCTCTCTCCCACTTCACCTTCTACACTATCCCTTTGCCAAAGAAGGTAACACATTAATTAATTAACTGGTAGGCATTAATTGCCTGACTGTGTTACTTTTCTTTACATAAAGAAAAACCCATGGCGAAGCAAAGTGCTTTTTTATTTGTAAACAAAATATAGCTATGTAAAATCAACATGTTGCAATGTTGATTGGAAGTAATATTCAATTTATAAGAAACAATTTGTTGTTTCACTGTGTAAAATTTATAAAGCATTGACTGGCCTTTTTGAGGGCCTTCAAAGATATGAAATAACATCCAAAACTAGCTTTTTTCTGCCTTCTCAGGATGACCTTCTAAAAGGCCTCTATACTCGTATCTAAAATATTGTTCTTCCTTCTTTTAGAAGGAGTATTCAATTTTTAGATTTTCCGTTTTGTTTAATAAAAATGTTCTTTAGAAATAACAAACATACTCGTATTCTTTTGTCGCAAGTAATTTGTATATAAGACTGAAATTTACGTATAAGAGACATCATACAGGCCGCTATTATGCCCTTTATGTTGGAGCTGATTAACTAATCTTTATTCTGTGGAAACTATAAAATCTCTAATGCTTAAATAAGCACTTATAGAAGGCAACCTTACTCTTTCCTTTTATCGCTGGCTAGCTACAATGCACTGTTGTGCTCACATGTGCAACTTGATGTTGTTTATTTTGATGTTCGTGTTGCGTTAATGCAAACTTCGACCTACCAGCGAAAATTTCCTGCTGCTGATTTAAAATGGTCATTGTTTCTTATTCATAAAATTATTAATCGAACCTTAAATCTCTTTGATTTAATTTTTTTCTTGTGAAAACAACATTGCTTTCAACGATACATTTCATTTTAAATCAACATGACTATAACTTTAATTTCAAGCTAAATTTATGTTAAATGATAAATTAAATCATGTTGAATTAAAATTAAATTCATGTTATATATGATGGTATTTATTTAGCGTATATCTAAAGTAAGAGATGAAGCGCGTTGACTACTAAACAAGTGGCCCGAGTTCAAATTTTGGCCGTGGCAGCCAACTACCACAAAACTGTTTCTCAGTTTCTCAGTTTAATTATCATAATTGTTGTATTAAGAATATTTTATTATACACAATCACAACCCTCGAAGCGACTTTTTGCTTGTCTGCAAAAAACACTATATTTCTACAAGTCGAATTGTTAGTTGCAGTTTGATAATATTTTTTTCTGTGTACATTCTCAAATAGTAGAAAGAATGGCATATGCAAAGAGCTCTGGTGAAGAGAAAGGTGGTGATTGTCGTTAATAGTATGTTGTTTCAGCCCAACCATTTGTTTGAAAATTTCATTTCCTTCAAAATGTTGACAAAATTCTCACAAGTTTCGGAATTCTTTCTTATAACTCTTCAGTCTGATTAAAATGCCTTAGGTTTGAATATGATCTTAAAGTTTCAAAAGTTGAGACCCTTTTAAAATGTTTTCATAATGCTTTTCGGTCTATGCAAAATTATTATAGTTCGTGACTATATTCTACGATTATTTTCAATGTCAAATTTTCATTATCATCACTTGTTGCTAACTTCATTACAAGTTTTTGTTATTTATATGGCCCTAAGGATATAAAACGATTTCTGCTAAACTTTGATAACATTCAAATAAACCACTTTTTAAGAAACATAAACAAGTTTATAATTTTAAGGGAGCTAAATTTTAACAACAAATCGAAACAAACATTAATTAATTTTATTTTTTTTCCAATAAAAGATTTAAAATTTCCATAAATTTTCATTAACATTTAAATTGGTGGATTTTATTTTAAAATTTTTTATTTATATATTTTTCTTATTTTTAATCTATAAATATTGATAATTTTCATTTTATATCGAGTGCCAGAGAAATTGACTTTTAAATTGCTTATCGTGTTTGTTTTTCAAGCGTGTTTGGATGTGTGTGTGTGTGTGTATTGTTGGATGCATTTGGGTACTGGTGACTATGAGTGTAGGTATTTTCTATTGATATATACAAATAAATAAAATAATATCAGCAAAAAAAAAAGCTTTCAGAATGCAAATAAGAAATACTTAAAATATTTACTTCATAAAAATAAATATTTTTTCTTTCCGTCCATAATTGATTGATGCATTTGATTATAGAACAGTATTCAAGGCTAAATAAATTTGTTTTCAGGTGTTATTTTAAATGGTTCTTAATAGCTGCTACAAGTCCAATTTTAAACGGCACAGAATAAAACTATAAATAAAACTATTTCATAATATTTATATATTTTTGTATATTTGATTTCACTTTTCCATAGGATTTCTTGAAAGGTTCAAGATATTCAAAAGCTTTAGTTTTAAAAATTTAAAAATTTCTTTGATCTTTGGTGTGAAAATAAACATTTAGTTTAGCTGCTATTCAAATAAAAATACGACTACATATTTAAGAACAATTTCAGATGTTACAATATTCTATTATACAATGCAGTTCAAATCAGGCGCGGATTCAGCTTGAGCTTTGGGGGGGGGGGAACTTCTAAGTAAAACATACTATTTTTCCAAACTTCTTTTAGAAAATCTATAGAAATTTACTGGTGTTGGAGGGGGAAATATCCCCTTCCCCTTGTATCCGCGCCTGCTACACATGGAGGAAGATATACAAACATACTCAAAAAAAATGTTTTAATAGAAAATTTGTACAAAGAAAATCTTATGTATAACATCGTATACGCAAAGAAACATGCCTAGAATTTCATTCAAAATTCGCATAGAAATGTTTAATCTAGACATTCTTATAATTAAGTTTAATCACCCAGAAGGTTTTTTTTAAGTGGCAAGACATTGTGGTACACTGATAATAATCTATGCAACATTTTACGAAAAAAAAAACAATCGTAGTTTCTTTTTTTCGTAGAATATAGGAAACTTTCGTCCATATTACGAAAAAAAAATTTGGCAATATTTTTTTGAATTTAAGAAAGTAACGAAAACTTCGTAAACATTTTTCCTAAATAAATAAAACAAATTTTTAACTTTTTTAAAATAAGTATAAAGTGGTTCAGTGGGTAGATTATGGCCTATTCACATATTACTTAACGCTATTTTCGGAGGTTTTGTAGCCCTCCCCCCTCCGTAGCGCTTTTTGTAAAATTTTCAGTATAAAGTATCTAGTCCGTAACAAATCTTAACCCTCCCCCCCCCCCCCTGGAGCGTTACGTAATATGTGAATAGCACCTTATTTGTCTTGAAGCTTAAAGATTGCGAGTTTGAGCCTCGGTTGTACCAAACTTTTTTTTAATTTATTGTTATTAATTTTCGTGCATTTTGTATATTTTACGAAAGACTTTGGTGGTGCGAAACAACTTCTTAAAAAATGTACAACTTCTTAAAAAATGTTTTATTTACAAAGCTGTTGAAAAAAACTTTTCATTCAAAAGCTCAACAAAATATTTGTAAATCCACTTTTCTAAAAAAAATTCTAACAACACAAAGAAATTTAACAATTTTGGCTGTGTTCGGTTTTAATTTAGTTTTTCAACTAAGTTATATTTTTATTTAGAGAAAAATGTAAACCATGTAGATAAAGAAAAATTTGACTGTACGGAGGGTTGAACTCACATGTTTCGGGACCTCGCGGATTGCTCATCAGAGTTCTTTACCGATTAGATCAATCGACCGAAGTCGCTAGTTTCCAATCAATTAGCGGAATATCATTTACCTTTAATCAATTCGGAGGAAAGTGCCTTCTAAAAGAAAAAAATCTGTTTAAAGCTTTAAAAATTTAAAAACTTCGTTTTGTTTTTTAAATATTTATAAATTGTGAGTTTTATTCGAATTGCATAGTTTTTACTACAAATATTTTAGTTTTCAAAACTGTACTCCAGTTTGGAAATTCACTTTGGTTTTATTTTTGTCTAAGACAAAGATAAAATTACAATTAGCTTACGAAAACTTTCCACACTTGTAAAAGCTTTCAACTGAAATATTCTTAAGACACTCTTGCTCTCAGCCGAACACGAGAGATGTAAGACAACCAAAGAAGAAACCGTTGAACATAATATTGTATCTATCATTGGCTGGACTTATTATAACCAATTTTAGATTTAAGATTTTCATTTGTTGTCAATAAATAATTTAAAGGCTATAAAAAAATTCAAGTCAGAAAAACCTGAAAACTTTGCAACGGAAAGAATAACATTCTTTCTTACAATATCGCAAACTTTTGAAAGTAACCATGACAAAAAAGCTATTTTTTTATGAGGAAATAAATGTTTTACATAAATATTTTTCAGTCTTTCAAAAGCTTTATTGATCTACGTTGAATAGTAGCTTGTCATTTGAATTCAAAACGAACCATTAAAAATTTATTACGGGTTTTTAACAGAAGAATTTTTTGACTTGATATTATTATTTGATAGTATATTTAAAAAAATTTTTATTTCGGCATGGAAGCTTTCATTTGCATTTCAAAAGTTTTTGTAGGATAAAGTTTTTCGTGTATTTTGTGAAAAGCTTTCGCATAGGTCTAAGTCCGCTTTCATAAGTTTTTGTAGGATAAAGTTTCTCGTGTATTTTGTGAAAAGCTTTCGCATAGGTCTAATTCCGCTTTAGAAAAGGGAATTTATTAAAGACACTTTATCGGAAAGGAGTCATTAAAATTATTAAAAAAGCTTTATGGTTAGACTTAACACATGTAACATGTTTGGCTCTCATTGATAACAAAATATTAATGTCTTGTTTAATAATTTTAATAAGTCTGAGCTGTTTAGCTTTCAAAGGTTTTCTTGAAGGTGTAGATTTAATAAACTTTTTTATCTTGGAAGTTGAGCTAGCTTCAAGCCTTATCATATTATGTAATATTTTGAAATAAAATTCTTGATTTTTGATTTTTGATAATGAAAATCTTTTCTGAAACCTCTCATTCGACAGGTGGTAGTTTAATTGATTACTGCAGCTCCTCACTTTTCTAACGACCGATTTATAAATAACACATTAGTTATCTACAAATTATAATCGACGATCGTTAAATAAAAAGCTTTATTTACTTTCAGATTTTACATTTTACGAAAAAAAAACTTTTATAAATGACTTGTTAGCTTTCTGTTAACTTTGCATTCATTATCTAATAGTACATGAAGCTTTTCGATCCTAAAATTCAACTCGTAAAAATAGTTAATTGTTCATTAAAATTCTTCATTTATTTCTTTATTTTTAGTTATAAATGCTTTTTATTAATTTTATGATATATGAAAATAATAATGAGCTTTTTGTCACATATGACGAAAATGAAATATTACTGGCTTTTGCCTTAACAAAATTTATATAAAATAACATTAATTTACATCAGCGGCTCCAGATGCTGGTTTCACTTATTTACACAACATCAACTGATATAAATAAAGGCTATTTTTCCTAATAGAGTAAAAGTGTTTTTAAAAGCTTATTAATTATTTTCATAATCTTGGCTCTGAGTATTATTATTTCAGTATTATTTCTTTTATATTAAACTTATTCCCTAACATCAATAATTAAAATATTAAACTTATACCTATTAATATTTCTGTTAAACTTTCAAAAACAAGTATATATTCAAAAGTTGTTCGTTCAGCATATCCTTATGGAAAATAAATGTATTTTAAATATTTATATATTTTTTACTATGTTTTATTATATTTTTTTACTACACTAATAAAATGTTGCTAAAACATTGAAACTAACATTTAGATAATTGTTATTAATATAAATTTTAATATTCTTAACTTTCTCCTGTTAATATTACCAAAAATATATATAGGTTATTTACTTTGTTAATTAATAAATACAGAGCGGCTTTATCGCTCTCTTTTAAAAGCTTTCAGGTGCGACAAAATTATGTAATTTTTATTTAATGTAAACTGTTTTGGTTTTATCCCTAAATCTGCTACGACTAGTTATTTCAAATTTAAATATTTGAAAAAGCTTTTTTGAAAGCTTTTACGCACAAAAACCCAGTTTCTTTATTTTAAATTTATATAATTAAAAATTAAAATTATTTGTGTTATTTACCATTTACTACAAACTTACTTATAGCTTTAAAAGCTTACAAATTGTAAATGAGCTAAAATATATTCCAACTACAACCTTAAACTATCTGTGATCCTCTCATATTAAATCAAAGTCCAACAAGTCATTTATTTCTATACATAAAAAAGCATATATAAAAAAACTTTTTATGCAAATTCAGTAATTTTTATAAAAAAGCTTTTTATTTCAAAAGAATTCTTTATAGAAGCAATCTATACTTAAATACATTAAAATAGAATTTAAAATTAATTTTGAAATGAAACATTATGAAATAAAATATGATTTAGAGGTTTTCAGCTGTATAATTTTCCCTTTTCCAATTGTGAAGGATAAGAAACAAACAGTCAGAGATTTAGAGGTTTTAAGCTCTTTAAATTTTCTCTTTTCCAATTGTGAAGGATAAGAAAGAAATAGTCAGCTCCTTTTCAGAAACATTTTCCTTAAAGTTTTATTTAAGCCTGAAATAATTTTTATTGTAAAGGGTTCGTGTGATAAAAAAAAACAACAGATACATAAAAAAATCTGACTTTTGAACAAGCTTTACCATTAAAACATCTACAATAATTCAAAAAAAGTTAAATTAAGCTTCTCGCACGCTGGATTTTTAGACGAAAAACAACTGAATTGCGTTCAACTAAAAACCGATTTTGTGACCCTATTTAAATGGGTAATGAGATGTAAATCAGTTGTGTTCATTAAGAATTTCAACAGCTTCGGCTCTTCGATATCATGAGACATTCTATTAATGTCTTAATTTTAATTAAAAGAAAAATAATAGAAAAAAATAATGAATTTTTCTAAACATAAACTTTAAAGCTTTGAAATCAAACCTTTAAATACCTTTTTTCCTATAAAACTTGTTTACAAAAACCTTTTTCATAAAAAAGCTCTTTAAAAAATCTTTAAATAGAAAGTTTTTATTTTCAAAAAACGTTTATATTAGCTAAAAGCTTTTATAAAGACAGTTTTGGGCAAAACCCATTTATATAAAAAGAGTTTCTGAAGAGCTTTTTTTAAAAGCTTTTTGTAAGGAGCTTTTTACAAAAAGCTTTTCTACCAAAATTTTTTTTTAACTAAGCTACTTTTTAAAGCTAAATCATTCCGAAGCAGTTTTTTTAATATTTTTTTTTCAAAACCATACTTTTTTGCATAAAAATTAAAAAAAAAATAGGCTGGAAGAATTTTTTATAGTACTAAGAATGAATAAAAATATTAAAATAATCAGGAAGCCAAAAAAGCTTTTTACTACCATATTTTTTCACTAAAGCTTTTACAACCAATCCTTCCATATTACAAAAAAGCTTTAAATATAAAACTGGTTTTTATGTATACATAGTTACAAAAGTTATTATTCAAATGTTATATTGTCTTTCTGGAATCCTCACAAAACAACTTACAGGACATTTTTGCACTATTTCATTGTAGCCTGACAAACTGTTATTTTGCCGTCGTCTCAACGATACACTTGTGATATGTAAAAATGTACTAATTAGACCAGACAGCCAGCTATGTGGCAAAAATTTATAAACAAATAGTATAAGTTTGAGATAGAATGGTTACCAAAAATTTCCGAATTTTATATAATTGATTAAAAAACTGATTAGAAAAAGCTTTTTTTACATAAGCTTTATTTAACGACAATTACTGTAAATCACAGAAAATCTTTGTAGAAATTTCTTTTTTAATTTCAAAAGTTTTTTCACAAAACTCTAATAAACAAAAAAAAAATTTGGTTACTACTAACAACATATTTATTCCCAAAATAAAGCTTTTTTCCAAAACTCCATTTTACAAAAAGCTTTAAACATAAAACTGATTTTAATGTATACATAGTTAGAAAACTTATTATTCACCAATTGATGTTATTTATGTTTTCGGAGGTCATTCAAGGCTTTTCTCATTAAATTTAAGAGCTTTAAACAGATTTATAAGTTTTTCTAAATAGTGTTAATTAAACAAAAGAAGGTTTGTAGTACATATTTTCTTCTAAAGAATATTAAAGATATTGAAAAAAATTCGGCACCAATATAATATTCAGTAGACATTTTTCAAGTCGTTAGCTTAAAGCTTCGAACTAGATAGAATATTTTGATGCAAAGTAAAGCTCATTTCACTTATTTTAAAGGTTCTGTTTTTCAAGTTGTATGATGATGATAAGCTTTCTAAATCTAAGAAAAATGTCATAATTTCTTAAAACTTTTTTCTCCTAAAACGTATTTTTATGGAAAATATTTGATTTGAGAAATTTCTCAATCTAGTTTACTTGCAAATCCTTACAATCTCTAAAACTAAACAAAGGCATTCAAATATTGCAACGGCACAATTCTCAGTTGCATTAGAACTTGTCTAAATTTGTTGGCAAATGATCCAAAAGTACTAGTCCTATGACTTGCGTATATGGGCAGTGGTACCAAAAGTTAATAATGTTAATGGTTTATCAACCAAATTTGACGTGGGATGACGGAAAATCGTTCAAAATTCAAACAAATCCAGTCGGAAGAAAAACACAACACTCAACTTATTCTGTGTCAGTTCCATTTATCGTAGGGTTGTTATCCTTTTAAAACCTTGATTGTAAAGCTAAAATTTTCCGGCACTTTAAAATTTCTGTACCAATAAAAACAAATATATATTTCTCTAAAATTGTTAGAAAGAAAAGCAAAATAAAGCTATTTTGGTTAAACTTCCATAAGAAAGCTTTATTTAAAACAATTTAATTGCTGCATTAGTTCTGTTTCAGTATGTGTACGACGTTATCCAAACTTGCCAAAAAGCTTTACTTAATACAAATATTGTATTGAAATATTCCTATTAACCACTCTTTTCCTGTGCGGAAGCCAAGCTATTCAAACTTACCCAAAAGGGGTATTATAACAAATTTTGAATTGAAAAAATCTTTCGGTTAAGTTTGAGTAACTTCATAAATGTACAGGAACAGATTGGATGTATTTAAAATTTAATATAAAGTAGATTTTGCATTAAGGCAAACATATTTAGCAAAAGGAATATATTTTAATTATTAGAATTGAAAAACAGCTACACTCTAAAGCACTTTTGTTGAAAATTAGGTCGATAATAGTCGGCAACACTTTACAGATTATTATCGACCTAAAATTACACACGCATTATTTTTGAACAAAATGTTTTTTATTAAAAAAGGCGATTGGATGCGTGCAGGTTTGAACCGCTACATCCTGACTGATAGTCTGACGTATCTACCGTTCAGCCACAGCCGTATTATACTTTGTGTTAAATTTTTTCCATTTGGACTAAATATGTTTAATTTGAAAGGTTTTTTTTTAAATAAAATAACTACAAAATCGATGTAATTTTAGACAAGGAGAAATTTTCAACACATATTTAGACAATTTATGATCGTAAATTTGAAGTAATATTTTAGAGTATAGTTTATAAGCAAATACACTAAAAATAATCCCTGCAACATATTAGGAAAAAAATCGGTATTACTTTTTTGTAGAATAAACGAAACTTTCGTACATATTACGAAAAAAAATTTAGGCAATATTTTTTTTTTTGAATTTACGAAAGTAACGAACACCTCTCGTAAGCATTTTTCTTGTTAAAAAATATGTTTGAAATAAAAAATATATTAATATTATTTATTATAAATTGACACATTTTTCCGATGTAAGTTAATAAAACAATTTATTAGCTCTTATAAAATATGTAGAATGTTGCTCGGTGGATAGAGTACTTGCCTGTCACTATGAAGATTGCGAGTTCGTCTCCCGGTTGAGTCAAGCTTTTTTTTAATCTTAGTTTCTTACTTATTTTCGTACACCTCAATATTTTACGAAAGAGTTTCGTAGTTTTGATATATTTGATAATATTTACCAGCTTTTTCGTGTATATGTTGCATGGATTTTTTCCATTGTATAAGTTTTTAAAGCTCTAAATCTTTTCAAGGAATTTATATTTGAATAAGTTTTAAGATTCTGAAATAATATATAAATTATCTTAAACTTTTTTTTTTATTATTAGATGAAAGAAAAAATTTCTGACTTAAAGTGCAACCAATTATTATTTCTTTACTAATTCCTTTGAATTAACTTGCAGTAACCCCTAAGAACCATTTACTTTGAAATATGTATGTAAATAAAACTGAACACAAATTGGTAGGTACATATACTATATTATTTAAAAGTGAGGGGGTTTTTTTGATTTTTAAAAATATTTTGGCACATCTAACAAAACTTTTCTTCATATCATTTTATATATGTAAATCAGTAATATATCAGGATAGTTAGGAGAGATTTTCTACATGAAAGAAATTAAAAGTAAGAAATCGGAAAAAGAGTATATATATATGTTTAGTTAATGTCTTGGTGTCTGTGAATAAAAATAGAACCATGTAGAGTAAATTGGCTGGAGAACAGAAATAACTGGTGATTTGATATTTCAAAAAAAAAAAGTATTAAAAAATGTTGCGCAACATTTTCTTAAACATTTTCCTATATTTTTTAATAAACCTGAATGTTTACAAACTTCATTAAATGTTTGGCAACAATTTTGAAATTATTTTCTTAAACTTTTCATTTTGCTGAACACTTTTCTGAATTTTAGTATATAATCATTTTTCCGAAGATTTCTTAATTCACTATAAGGCCCTACACAAGATATGTTGATGGAGTATTTAAGACATACATACGGCTCGTTTACATCAATAATGTCATAACTAAAACCAAAACGTAATTTTTGAGCTAAAAATGCAAAACTAGTTATTATATCGTTCTTTATATTGTGTATTGTATACTCATCTCATGAGAGAAGAATGTAGTTTTATTTCTTTTTTATTAAGTTGTATGTAAAATTAAAACTTTAAAATTGTTTCCTGCACACGTATTTTTTTTGAGATATGTGTGACCCTTTTCAAGTAAATGAGAGATTTGTTTCCCTACAAATACTTTTGCAGCAGTAATGTTGAAGGAAACATACTAAAAACCACAATTGGGAAGTACTTTTAGCTGAGTTTGCTGTTGGCCGAGTGGTTAGCGCGTTTGACTTCAGACCCTGAGTTATTGAGTTCAAGACTAGTTTTAGGCAAGCCAAAAACATAATGCATTTTTCTCATGTGCATTAGTGTGTCAGTATGTTGGTTGATGTTGGCCTGTTAAAGTGATGAAAGAATAGCACTCATCACTTTGGCCATACCGACAGCGCTTAATACTAACATATACTAATGCACTTCAAAGCACCCTCCCTAGTCGGTATTGTAGCAGAAACGTCGGCGAAGACCAAGAACTAATAAAATGGCTACACAGCTTAAACAACTCGATGCCTGTACTTGACACCAGAGGGGCTTGCAACACTGCTTTACAAATAGCAGTGTTTTAAGTGAATTAAGCTTTCTAGGCTTTAATTGCCTGATTGTGTTACTTCTCTTTATAAAAAAAAATTATATATATACCCCGGGACATTTAAATTTTAAGTTTTTCAAAATATTTTTTTTACTCTCTGTATAAGAGGACTTATAGAATGAAACAAAATGTTTCTAAACATTTCTCTTTCTGAGAATTTCTCGTAACAGTGTTAATAAAATTTTTTTCACAATATATAATTGTATAGCCTGGTACTCTAATCCAATTTGCGAAAATGTTGAAGAACATCGATTGTAACGTACGAAAAACTTTACATGTACCCAGTATAAACTATGCTACAGTTTCATACGTTTGTAAAAAAAAACTCAAGGTGTTTGTAGTAGATTCCATGCGAAATAAATGCTATTCATATTATTTCGCAAGAAAACTTAAAATGTTGCATTTACATTTCATATAGTTTCCTCAAGAAACCCAGAGTACTACTTAGGCAGCATTTTTTCATGAACAATCCATCCCATTTTTATTTAATATGTATTTTGAAATGTTGAACAGACTACTATACTTATGGCAAAAATGTGTTTCTTAACATTTTCTAAAATAAGATGCTTCTGAAATTTTAATATTAGTATATACTAAAATATGTCTAAACATATTTCAAATTGCTTTTAAAAAAATGCAGTATGTTTATCAATAATTCGTAAAATGTTTTCTTATGTTTGTCAATATGTAACTATTAGGCCATTTTTCAAAATGTTTCCCAACATTTTTCAAATAATTTAACCAATATTTTTCAAAATGTTGCCTAACATTTTCAAATATATTTTTAAGCATTTTTCAATTTGTTGCTCAAAAATTTGCAAAATTATGTTGTGTTTTTTTTTGATATGTAAAGCCTTTTCACTCTGTTACAATGTTTGAAAAATGTTGGGGTACATAAAATTTTTTTTTACGAAAACTTTGCCACATAGTTAGTGTTATCTATCCCTTGAAAGTATGCTACATTGTTTTACGTTTGTAAGAAAGTCTATATGTTGATCTACATAATTTACACGCGAAACAAAAGCCACTAATAACATTTCGTATGTTGACTTAAAATGTTACGGATTCATTTCGTATGTTTTTTTTTTCAAAATAAATAGAATATTATTTATGCAACATTTTTGCATTTTTCATCGAACTGTTTTGAAATATTGAGCAGAGTACCAGGCTTATGGCAGAAATGTTTGCCATAAGCTTTTCAACTATAACGTTCTCCAAACTGCTTCTCATAATTTAATATTAATACATATTAAAATATGTCTAAACATATATGAAAATGCTTGTCAGTATTTTTCAAAATGTTTCTACATATTTTTCTGAATGTATTCCAACATTTGTTGAAATAAGTGCCAACATTTTTCACAATGTTCTTGCTTTATATTTTTAAAAAAGTTCATCCCCCTTTTTTATTTTGTTGTTCAATTTTTTTCAAAATGTGATAGCCCTTTTTCCAAATGTTACTTAAAGCCTAGTACTCATTTAAAATTTGTGAAAAATGATGAACAACATCTTTTTTTATTTTAAATGAAAGATTTGACATATAACTATTGTTACCAATTCCTTGAGGGTATGCTACATTGTTTTACGATTAAAAAAAATACATTTTAGTGTGAATTCCACGCGAAACAAACGTCACAGATATTGTTACGCATATTCATTTAAATTGTTGCAGATAAATTTTATGTGTTTTTCACAAAATGAATAAATCACTACTTTAGCAACACTTTTTCATGGCGTATTTGATTAATGTATTTTGACAGCACGCCGCGTTAAATGTTTCTATACATATTTCAAATTGCTTAGCAATATTTTTAAAAATGTTTCTATATATTTTTCAGAATATTTTTCTTCATTTGTTGAAATGAGTCCCAAATTTTTGCTGAATGTTGCTTGACATTTTTAAAAAAGTTTCTAAACATTTTTTAGTTTGTAGTTCAACATTATTCAATATGCGTTTATCCGTTTTCAAAATGTTACGTTAGCACTAGTACTCAGTTTAAATTTTAGAAAAATGTTGAGCAACATCCTTTTTCAAATGAAAAATCCGACATGTAACCATTGTTACCTGTCCATTGAAAGTATTCTACATTGTTTTAGGATTGCAAAAGAAAACATTTTTTAATGTCAATTGCAAGCGAAACAAAAGCCACTGATATTATTTCGCATATTCAATTAAAATATTGCAGTTATATTTCATTTGCTTTTCACAAAATAAACAGATTACAGCTTTAGCAACATTTTTTTAATCAACAGTTTGTGCCATTTTTTATACATATTTTGACAGCGAGCCGCGTGAAATGTTGAACAGAGTACCAGGCTTAAAAAAACTACTAAATGTTTCTCAACATTTTTCAACAATGTTTTCTTGCTTATTTTTAAAATACTCCCAAACATATTTCAAAATTTTTTTTCACTATTTTCAAATATTTGTGAATGTTTCGCAATATTTTTCTAAATATTCTCTTAACGTTATTATGGTACATACAGACGTTAAAGCTACCAAGGCTACTACTCTCGAATCGTATGCTGCTTTGTAAATCTTAAAATTTATGTTATCCCAGCCGTTGGCTGAAAATAAAAATATTTTTATATTTTCTATTAGTTGAAATGACGGTTGTACTTTGTATATCGTTATGTATTGTTTTTATTTAAGTGTTAAGGAAACTAATGACGAAAACTATTACGGATTATACAAATAGTACTGTGCTTCCCGAAATTATTGCCTCGTTTGTGGTGAACAAGAAGAACAGATTGCGCCAACACGTTGCTTCAAAGACTAGCTGGTAAGCAGGCCGCTTGTGAATGTTTCCAAACATTTTTACAAATTATTTATTGTCATTTTCCAAAATGTTTATCAACATTTTCAAAAGGTTTAATATGCTTAGCAACATTTGAAATATTTTTTATATATTTCCCAACATTTTCAAAACATGTTCATTTTTAAAAAGATTGTTCAAAATGTTAATTAAAATTTTTCAAAAACTACTTCGCAATTTTTCTATAAATTTTTCAAAACTTTTTTCAACATATTTCAAAATGTTTTCCAACATATTTTTAAATGTATCTCATAATTTTTCTAACTATTTTCCAAAAGAGAAAAAATGTCAAAATGCCGCTCCTCATTTTTCACGATGTTTCTGTTCATTTTTATACATGTTTCGCAACATTTTTCAATACCTTTCCTTCTATTTCGATATTTCTTTTAAGTAATTACTTGGCTATTTTTGTTAAAGTCTCCAGTTTTAAATAAAAACAAGTGTTAATTTTTGTGTTTTATTTTCGTTTTCTTTACTTTTTCTGTTATTGTTGTTGTTGTTTATGTATAAATTGTATATTAAATTTATGTTGTATGTTTTTTAATTTAATTTTAATTATAATCAACTATTAAAAACTAATTATTTTCATAATCATGTATATGTGTATGTTTAAAATTAAAATCTTAAAAATAAATTGAAAAAAATTTTCACAAAATAATTGACAGATGACAGACAGTAAACAAAAATAAAAGTTTGAATTGTGAAAGAAGAATATAAATACATATTTATAATACTTTTTGTTTTGCTTATAATTAAGAGATTTTACAATAATATTTACAGACATTTTTTTTGTTTCAGTTTAAAAATAAAATTTAATTTAAGAAATGTGGTAAAATATATAATATAAAAAGTTTTTTTTCGATGTCTAAAAATGAAACAGATGTGTTGGAGAATATATACTATTTAGAATAAATCATTTTGAAACTGAATTATAAATAAAAGACAGCGAGTGAGTTAAGACTGCTGAGTTCGAGCAATTGAAATTGATTTAATCAATTTTTATTGAAAGTTTTTAAATTATTACAGGTTTTATAACGCTACTTTTTGTGACTAATTTTTCTTTACTTTCAGTTTCTTGCTTTTGCAAAGAATTGTATTGATTCAGTCAGTGGCTAAGCCTAGAGAAGTTTCACTTCATCCTCATGCTTTAAAATCATAGATGATAGCCAAATGCATACAATCCTTTATTGCGTGTCTATAAGGAATTCAATTAAGAAATCACTGAGAGTAACAGATAAAAAATAAAAAAAAACCAAAAATCATGATGATGCGACTTCTGAAAACAACATAGTTCTGTTCTGTCAAGTATGCTGAAAATTAATTGAAGTTAATTTATTCCTTGCGATATTGATCATGTCCAATTCTTTCTAAATATCATGTTGCAAATTTTAACTTAATAAAATTACCTTGGATTCAAAAGCAAATTATCTCAAAATAATCATAATAATAAAAATGTGTTGTCATTTTGTTATTTATATTCTCGCATAATTTGTTAGTTTTTAGTTCACAAAACCAATAAAACAGTTAGTATACCTTCGTGAATAACCATAACTGTAATATCTCACTTTATTCAAATTACACTGAAATCCATAAAATTCTAACGATTAATTCTGGCAGAGGGCACCAAAAAAATATATACGTGTATCGGTGTTTTGACGGGGATTAATTTTTGGTCGAGTTAAAGTTTCCCACTTTTGCACATAGTTGTACACAGAGAAAAAAAAGAAGAATACCCATGTAAAATCAACATGTCAACATTTTGATTAGAAATCACATTAAACATATGAGAAATAATTTTACTTGAAACAACTTTAATTCAATATGATTCTTCGTGCTGTTTCAGTCACAAATTCATGTTGTTTCAATTTGAAATAATTTTAATTCAACATTATTCTTCTTGTTATTTCAGTATACAATTGAGGTTATTTCAACTTGTCATAACTTTGGTTCAACAAGATTCTTGGTGTTGTTTCAATATTAAATTCACATTGTTTCAACTTGAAAGAACTTTGATTTAACATGATTCTTCGTTTTATTTCAGTATCAACTTAATTTTGATTTAAATGTACTAGTATATTACATCATTATGAAATATGTTCTTTTAAAAGGAAAAATCTTCTTTGAAGTTTATTGTAAAATCATGTTGAATTAACATGAAACACCTGTGAAACAAAATCAATACAGAAATATGTTAAATTTAACTCGTTATCAACAATTGTAATATGAAAATTCGCTGTGGGTAGTAATTAAGCATGTGTACAGCATTTTTATGCAAAACACCACAAGAAACATTTTTGTGAAACAGTTTAACCGTGTAACTCTTCGTAGTATGAGTCTTTTTGTGCCTTTCTTAAAAAGGGGCAAAAAATACACTTCCGTGGCGATCAAGCATTTTGAAATGTGGAACACTTTAACCCTCTAACTCTCGCTGTATGGCTCTTATTATCGATTTTTTCCAAAAAGGGACAAATAACTCCCTTACAGCGGCGATATAGTGGGTTGAAATATTCTACAAAAATACTTAATTTACAATTTTACTATAGATCTTCACACACATTTAAGCTCCAGATTCAATTGAAATACCAAAAATCATTCAAAACTTAAAATGTGTTTAAGAGTTAGTTTCGTACTTAAACACAATTAGTACTCGGCAGAGGAAATTTCGCCAGCCAAACGTGTAAGCTTTAAGATGTTCTTTCTCAGCTAGAAGTAGAACACTAATAGAAAAATTTTTGTGAAACATTTTAACCGTCTAACTCTTCGGCGTATGGGTCTTTTTGTCCCTTTCTCAAAAAGGGACAAAAAACTCCCCTTCAGCGGCGTTATTCGGGCTGAAAAGTTTTACAAAAATATT
Source organism: Panzeria rudis (assembly GCA_956483635.1). Lineage (NCBI taxonomy): Eukaryota > Metazoa > Arthropoda > Insecta > Diptera > Tachinidae > Panzeria > Panzeria rudis. Next base: position 21,033,266 of record OY101450.1, on the reverse strand, counting down.
TGATATAAAATTCTACTATAGATCTCCAAAGACATCTAAGCTCTAGACTTAACTTAAACGTCAGAAATAATTCAGAGTTTAAAATGAGTTTAAGGGTTAATTTTCTAGTTATACACAATTAGTACTCGACAAAGGAAATCTTGTAAGCCTTACGTTTAAGGTATTAGATGTGCTTAACACTTTTATGTAAAACAGCACGAGAAACATTTTTGTGGAACATTTGCATCCTATAATTTTTCGGTGTATGGGTACTTTTGTCCCTTTCACAAAATAGGGCAATAACTCATCTCTAGCGGCGATATAACGGACTGTAATATTCTACAAAAATATTTGCCATAAAATTATGTTATTAGTTTTAAGGACACCCAAGCTCCAGAGTCAATTGGAATGGTAGAAATCATTCAAATCTTAAAACCTGTTTAAGTACTAATGTCGTAACTTCTGACAATTAGTACTCCGCATAGGATATCTTGTAAGCCTTAAGTTTGAGGTATAAGATATATTTGTTAGTTTTATGTGAAACCACACGAGAAATATTTTTGGAGAACATTTTAATCTTCTAATTCTTCGCTAAATGGGTCTTTTCATTGCTTTCTTAATAAAAGGACAAGAAACTCCCTCTCAGCGGTAATATAGTGGGTTAAAATATTTTACAAAAATATTAACTGTAAGATTCTGCTATAGGTCTTTTAAAAACATACAAGTTTCATACTTAGCTTGAATGCCAAAAATCATTTAAAATTTAAAATGTGTTTAAGGGTTAATTTTCGATTTATTAACAATTAGAACTTGACATAAGAAATCTTATAAGCCTTGCGTTTAAGGTATAAAATATGTTTAATAATATTATGTAAAACACTACGAGGAACATTTTTGTTTAATATTTTAGCGACCTATAACGCTGTTAAAGGTGAAAGTTTTGCTCCTTTTTAGAGAGAAGTACAAAAAGACCCATACAACGAAGAGCTAGAGGGTTAAAATATTTCACAAAAATATTTCTTACAATGTTTTGCATAAAAACGCCAAATACATCTTATGCCTGAAACGTAAGGCTTAAATGATTTGCTATGCCCAGTACTAATTGTGAATAAATAAGATATTAAGTCTCTAGCATATTTTAAATTTTGAATGAGTTCTGGCGTGCAAGTTGAGTCTGAATATTAGTTGTCTTTAAAAAGTTGAAGTAGAATTTTATGGCACACATTTTTGCATAACATTTCAGCCTCCTCTATCATCACTGAAGGGGAGTTTTTTTTATCCTTCCTTAAGAAAGGGCCAAAAAGACCCTTGCAGCGAAGAGTTAGAAAGTTAAAATCTATCACAAAAATATTTCTGATGCTATTTTACATATACTGCTGAGCATATTGTATGCCTTAAACGTAAAGCTTAAAAGATTTCCTATGCCAAGTCACTATAACCTTCTGGGTGATTCTCATTTCAAATGCTTTTTTCGTATCATTTGAAACTATAGTAGAATATTTCATAAAATAAACACATAACTTGAAAATAAAAAAATGCTTTAACATGATTAGATTATAAATAAATAAACATCATTTCATATTTTTTTGTGTAAGACTGTTCATTATGTGTTAAAAACGAAGAACGAAAATACTGTTTGCAGTGTCTTCATACAAAATAATGTGTCCGTACTGCGTGTCCACATTAAAAAATTATGAATTAAATTTCTTTGCATTCGCTTCTTTTATTTCACACATTAAATTTTGAAAAATTTCAGAAACTATATTTTTTTTGTATTGTTGTTTTCCACAACCTTGTGTATTGAGCGTTACGTTTTTTAGTACACTTCATTAATCAGTTGAATTATTGATATTGCATTAACAATATACACTAAAATAGCAGCGTAGGTTTGTACTTCTAAATATTTAAAAGTTTTGTGAATTTTGTTTAATAGTTTCACCAGTCAATAATGGTTTGTTTCCAAAGAAAAAAAAATGTATTGAGTGTTATACATATTTTGTAATTTAAATAAAATTTTTTTAGTACATAATTAAGAAGTTTATGTTAAAACTCATCTGAATTTTTTAAATTCAAAATATAATGTGTGTTCTGAAAATATATTGAATTCGCCTAACAATGAATTGAGCGTTACATTAACAATATTCTTAAATAGAATTCATCTATAAATTTTAGGATGGAAAAAAAACTTAACAATAACGAGATGTTACAAACGATACAGAGAACATTATCCGTTTAGAAATTTCTGATTTGCTTTGAATAAATTGTGCTTCTACCGCACTGTGGGTTGTTTTATTTTCGAAGAAAGAATGTATTAGGTAGTTCTTATTTTGCTACGTATAATTATTTGAAATTGACATAACTTTTAACATTGTGTGTCGATTTTAGTAAAATTAGTCTTATTTGTAAGAAAAGTTAGTTCACTATTCGTTTATGTAATTATAAATATTTGTAAATAATTATTTTAAAAGATAAAATTTTTTTATTTTTCCAACTTAACACAAGCCAAAATTTAAAAGGTGGTCAAAAAATTATATCTTCGTCCTGCGATTGTTATAATTTTGTTTGTTTGTATAGAGTATCTGTATAGTGCTTTAAAACCCTCTAAAAATTTTCTGGTGGTGTATTTTTTTTGCAAACGACATTTCTAGATCAGCCGCGAAGGCAAATGTAACGCTCAATACACACAACAATCTATGAATTCTACCTTCTCATATTTCTATTAGTTGCATAGGCAAAAAAAAAAACTCAAAATTTACTTGTAGAATGAGAATCACCAACATACACTCAGAAAAAAATGGAATGTAAAATCAACATGCCGCAATTTTGATTGGAAATCATATTGAATTTACAAGAAATAATTTGTCGTGTAAGTGTGTTAGTGTTTATTTGCTTTGTTCATGGCTACAGTTCACTGTTGTGCTTAGTTGTGCGACTTGTTGTTGTTTATTCTGACATGTGTCGGCTATGTAGACGACAAATAACGAATTACCGGCGAAAGTTACCATTGTTTCATATTAATTTTAAACGCAAAATTATTAATCTAGCCTTAAATCACCGTTAACACAATTTTCTTATAAGCCTTAAGTTTCATTTTCAATCGACATGACTATAACTTTAGTTTGAAATAAGTTTTATGTTAAATAATCGTTTAAATCATGTTGAATTAAAATTAAATTCATTTTACATACGATGGTATTTATTTAGTGTATGGGTAAAGTAAAGTTTGAAGCTGTTGTGGCTGCAGTGGCTAGCGCGTGGACTATCATGCCCATGGCACGAGTTCAAATCTTGGCTGGGGTAGTCAGCTATAACAGAAAGTTTTCTGATGACTATCACGTTAGTAAAATAATTAATTGCATAGTTGCATTAAAGTCATGTTGTTTCTGCTTGATATAACGTTAATTCAACATGATTCTTCGTGTTGTTTCAATATCAAATTCACGTTGTTTCAACTAGAAATAACTTTGATTCGACATGATTCTTCGTGTTGTTCCAATATCAAATTTACGTTGTTTCAACTCGAAATTACTTTGATTCAATATGATTTTTCGTATTATTTCAGTATCAACTTCATTTTGATTTAACTGTACTGGAATATTAAATCAAAATAAAATATAGTTAATTCAAAAGGATAAAGTTTATTTCAAGATTATTGTTAATGATGTTGATTCAACATGAAACATCTATGAAACAAAATCACTACCGAAAAATGTTAAATTATGCTGGTTTTCGACGGTTTTACATGGTGTGTATGTAACAAAAAAAGGGGTGGGGGGTATTGAACTCCTACTAAAATGAATGCCGATACACGTGTATATTTTATGCTGCCCTCTATCAGAATCACACGTTAGAGCTTTGTTATTAAAAAAAATGGATTTTGTTGCGCAGTGTAATCTTCGAAGACGATCGTAAGGGCAAAACTTAAACTTAAAAAAAATGGATTTTGTTGCGCAGTGTAATCTTCGAAGACGATCGTAAGGGCAAAACTTAAACTTAAAAAAAAAATGGATTTTGTTGCGCAGTGTAAACTTCGAAGACGATCGTAAGGGCAAAACTTAAACTTATTAATACAAATTATTTTTGAAAATAATAGATATACATATAGAAAATTTTTATAGTTCTGCTAAACTGAACAATCCAATTGTTTTCAGAGGCCGCAACATCACCTCTATTATCAAGCTATAATTGCATGTACTTGTTTATCCACCTTTTAAGTTCAACTGAATAAACTTTTGGGTTGGTATTATTAATAGGTTTATAGAAAAACTTTAAAAGCTTTTTGTCTCACTCACTCTTTATTACGAAACGAACTGAAAAATTAATTTTTAAACTGTTTTTGTATTTTGTATTGTTTTATAATTTCATATTTTTTTAAATAATGTATTTGTTGTATAACTATGTGTTTTTTTGTTTGTTTTGTGTTACTATGTATAAATGTATAGGCTTTGTTGTTGTTGTATTTTTTTCATTATAATTCTTTATGGTAGTTATTATTTTCTCTCAACGTTTTACTATAATTAACATGTAACAATTATATTTTTTTTTATTGTATTTTGTTTTCATATTTAACATTAACATTCAGTTAGTTTTTGTTATTCAGTTTTTTTGTTTTGTTATTACATTTTATTGTTTTGTTATTAAAGCTTAAATAAGAAAGTTTTTACAGTAAATTAAGAAAATAAATTTTGAACAAAAGTTAAGTTATATAATTTAAAATTTATATACAAGATTTATATACAATAAGTATTTTTCTTAATAAAATTTTTTAGAATTTTACTACAAAAGTAATTTAAAAAAAAAACTAAAACGATCTTCGTTTTTTTCGCTTTAGAAAAATGTTATATCTCGTTTTTTGCTTATTTTTCTTTTTTTAAATTAATGTCTTTCTAATTTAAATTTTATTTTGCCTTAATTTTAAATTTTTATATGCCTTCTTTATTACTTATGTTTGCCTTTAATTAACAGTAATTTTTCTAAATTTTTAAAACTCCTGTCCTTTTTTAATTTCTCGTTTTATTTTTTATAAAAATATGACCACAAAAAATAGAGTTTTTGCTAATTTGCTTTTACATTTTAAAAATCCTTTCTTTAGTTTATTTTATATTTTATTTCTTGGCTTTTTCTTTAAGAATCATTTACAAGTCTATTTTTTGGTAAAATTTTTTTATTTCTTAAGGTTTGTTTATATTTTTAGTTTTAAATTTAAAGAATTTTTTATATATATAATATTTTTTTTATTTATTTGTGGTAGAGGTGGGTTATTTCTCTTTATTTTTAAATAAACCTTTATAATGATTTCTTTTCGCTGATTACTGTTAAAAAAACGAAGATCGCTGAAAGTTTTAAAATAAAGAAAATTCCAAAAATTTATTAAAATCATTTACAGCTTAAAATATAAAAATTAAATATGCTAGAAAAATTTTCAAACACTTTTGCAGATCATTAAAAGATCTAATAATGCAAAGTAATTGTTGTAGAAGACCGATTTTTATGCAAATTTTTATATATATTCAAATTTATATATTACTCTTCCTACATCTCAATAAACTTGATAAAAGAAATTGCTCTACTTGTTAAAGAAATAACAAAAATATAACGTTTTGCAATCAACAGGCTCTTTGTTAATTTTATTAATTTCACTTTAATATTGTTTCTACTGTATAAACAAATAAGACTGACTGTACAACAAATTCTAAGCAAAGGGCACCAAAAATATATTCGTGTATTGGCATGTTGAACGTTTACGACTGGCCTTTATATAAATGGGAGTTAGAAATTCGTCCTTTTGAGCATTGTGTAGTGAATCAGTATTGGAAATTTAGTAACCCTTAAATTTTTAGGTATAACATGTATCTAAAGCATTATGAGAAACATTTTTGTGGAACATTTTAAGCCTGTAACTATTCGCTATATGGGTCTTTTTTCTCCCATTCTTAAAAAAATAGAAAACACTTGCCTTAATCCTTGTGCATTCATTCCTCAGCATTTTAGCCTTCTTATGATACTTTTGATCAATTTGACGCAACAATGAAAAAATATGACCCAAAAGAAACACATTAAAAAAAATCACTTGTGATCGAATATTTATTTGAATTTTTATCAAGTGGATCAGAATCATTCCGTACGACAAGTCTTCCAGGCGCCGCACAGTGCTTTTTCCCCGTATAGTGAATCGGCAAAACTAGAATAATTATCATAGAATAATGAAATTTCGTATACTGATACCTAATGACTATACTAAGAAAAATTTGAGTTTTGAAAAAAATCAGTGCAAGGACAAGTATACCTTCCATGCATCCTGAATTTTAACACTTTAATTTTTGTTACAGTTATTATCAAAATGTAACAAAAATGAATATCTGTCTCTAAAATTTAGCATTCTAGCTCTGTTCAAACTTTTGGTGTAAGGACATAAGTATCTTCCACATATCCTTTTTCAGAAAAAAATTTTAGCTACATATATGACTAGAATGCAGTAGAAATTATTAAATGTTTGTAAAATTATGCATTCTAGCTCTGTTGTGAATTTTGTTACATTCGGTGCAAGGAGATGACTACCTCCCATATATCCTTTAACGTAAAAAATTAAATTTAATTTTAGTTGCATTTGTGATTAGAATGCCCTAAAAACTAATTATTATTTGTAAAATTATGCGTTTTTGGTCTGTTGTAAATTTGGTTACATTCCGTGCAAGGACATGACTACCTCCCACAGATTATTTTTCACAAAAACTTAATTTTAGCTACATTTATGATTAGAATGCACTAAAAACTAGCAAATATTTGTAAAATTATCGTTTTACTTCTGTTATAAATTTTGTTAGGTTCGGTGCAAGGGCATGACTACATCCCATATATCCTTTTTCGTAAGAACTTAATTTTAGCTGCATTTATAGCTATAATACACTAAAAATTAACAAATATTTCTAAAATTATGCTTTCTAGCTGTGTTGTAAATTTTGTTACATTCGGTGCAAGGACATGACTACCTCCTATATATCCTTTTTCGTAAAAAGTTAATTTTAGCTGCATTTATGATTAGAATACACCAAAACTAACAAATATCTGTAAGATTATGCGTTTTAGTTCAGTTATAAATTTTGTTACATTCGGTGCAAGGGCATGATTACATCCCATATATCCTTTTTCGTAAGAACTTAATTTTAGCTGCATTTATTATTAGAATTATGCTTTCTACCTCTGTTGTAAATTTTGTCACATTCGGTGAAAGGACATGACTACCTCCCATATATCCTTTTTCGTAAGAACTTAATTTAAGCTGCATTTATTATTAGATTGTACTAGAACTAACAAATATTTGTAAAATTATGCTTTTTAACTCTGTTGTAAATTTTGTCATATTCGGTGCAAGGACGTGACTAGATCACATATACAATTTTTCCTAAGAACTAAATTTTAGCTGCATTTATAATTAGAACGCACTCAAAATTAATAAATATTTCTAAGATCTTGCGTTCTAGCTCTGTTGTAAATTTTGTTACATTCGGTACAAGGACATGACTACCTCCTATATATAAATAGTTTTGAAAACTTAAGTTTGTCCAATTTTGACAGTACCATAAAGTTACCTCTTTGTAACTTTTTCGGTAACTTAGGAATTATGGCTCAAAAAATGCATATAATTTTTATATTACCGGCAGAAAAATCTAAAAAATTCTTCACAGATTCTCTTAAAGCTCTCTGAAGTGGACTAAAATTGCAAATAAAAAATTAGGTGCTCTTAAAAATTTTTTTGTTTCACTCTACCAAACTTAAAGAATTTTCAAAATTCTAGCGACTTTATTTATTTTCAGTTTTGCCGCACTGTGCGTCGTCGATGTATGAGCGAAACAAGTAACTGTCACCGACAACGAATTGACGACAGTCCAAGCCGAGTAATGACTACAGGGCAATAGCAATAATTAGTAAGTTACAAAAAATTCTAGTGAGCGCTCAAGTGTTCTTTTCTTTCGTACTGGACTTTCATATGAGAGAATGACTGCATTGTTACGCTGTAACTTTGTAAAGCAAATGAAATTGGAAAGCTAATTTTACTGAAGTCTTCATACAAGTGGAATGTTGTTTCTTAATTTTTCTAACATATTTAAAGTAAAAAGAAACAGCATTAAAATATGTTTACACAAAAAATACAACCGTTATATTCGATAAATGTTTCTAGAATTTGTCTTTCTTTAATTTATTTAATTTTTTTTAATAAAATTTAGCAAAAGAATGATTGTTTTAGTTAGTAATTGGATTGTTTTAAAATATTTTTATATATATTAAGCTTAATTTTTTATATAATTTTTCTTTGTTTTTTTCTGCTCTTTTATATATTTTAATAATTGCTGTAATTAACGGTTGTTTTTCTTTAATTAATTTTAATAAAAACTCAATAAGAAAAGCCTAAAGGTGTAAAAAAATTAATAGAAATATTGTTGAATAATCCTTTTAAAAGAAATACTATAATTTTTTTATTTATACATTATAATTGTGAAATATATATTTATTTTCACAGTTTTTTATGACATAATTTTTAAATATCATTCATTGTTTTAATTCAATTACAATATGTTAGTTTATGCGTTTAGGTTTTTCTCTCATATATTTTTAACATAATTTGACAGTTCTTTTAAACATTTCATTGTTATTGTTTTTATTGTATTTTTTTAATTATTTTTCACTAAAAATTTAAATAAATTTACTTATCTACAAATAGCTGCCGTATCCATGAGAATTGTTTCATAAAAAAAGAAAAAAATATAAAGGACAAAGTAGATTAGGAAGAAATACGGAAAAACTAGAATTAAATTAATAAAATGCTTTAAAAAAATATTAAACTAATTAAAACAAATTGGTTATTAAGTTATAAGTTAGGCTGTTACCGTGCATGCACGAAGTTACCTAAACTATCGAAAAGATTTTTAAATACAAATTTTTTATTGTAAAAAGCTTTTGCTTATGTTTGGCTAAATTCATGCACATACACGAACAAAATCACTCTGTTCCCGAACGTGCACAAAGTTACCCAAACTTAAGCGAAAGCTATTTTCAATACAAAATTTTGAATTTAAAAAGCTTTTGGGTAAGTTTGTTTGGGTAACTTTGTGCACGTACGTGAACAGACTGAATGAATCTTTGTTTTATAAACAATGCATTAAAAGTAAAATTAATAAAAAAATATATATTAAAGCTTGTTTTATTTTAAGTCTTCCTATTATGAAAATCAAGGCTTCAACTAAGAAACTTTGGGAAATAGTTTTAGTTTATAAAATAGTGCATATAAATAAAAGCTTTGCACAAAAGCTTTAGCTCAATTTATATGAGAAAGGTTAAAAAACTAGCAAAGCTTTTAAATGAAATTAACATTTTTCAAAGACGATTGTTAAGAATTGTCGTTTTTATATTTTTTATAGGCTTTCTAATTTCTAAAACTTTTCAAGTAAAAGTGTTTCTTAATAAGAATGGAATCTAAAATTAGATTATTGAAAATTCGATCTTAGAAATAAAAAAGAATTAGTGAAAGTAAATAGAGGTCTGTTTCTTTACTTGCCCGAAGTTAGCCAAACCCAACCGAAAGTTCTTGTCAATACAAAATTTGCATTTGAAAAAGCTTCTGGGTAACCCTGCGCTTAGACATTTAAGTACTTGCATGCAAGTTCTGTGTACGTATTATCAACGAAAGATCAATTTGTATTCGTTTCTCTGTCTTTCTCATAGCTGAACCAAAAGTGTGTTAGTAGAAAAGTTTAAGTGTATTGAGTTTTTCGAACTTGCACTTGCATGTATAAAGGCCAGGTAAATTTGGGACACTTTGTGCACAAACTGTATGAAGTTTATCTATAAACAATAGCAGAAGCTTTCCTTTTAAAAATAATACTTCAAGCTTAGATAAAAACATTATCAAGTTAGGTTTTTCTCTATTGTTTTGTTTTTCTTTATTATAAAATAAAAATTTCAAGTTTATAAAGTTTTTAAGGACTTTGTAATGAAGTCAAGACACTTTCTTAAACCTTAGTTGAACTTTGTTAAAGCTTTTTATTAAAGTGTTTCATTTAAAACGGAACATTATTAATTTAGAGTACAAAGAATCGTCAAATTGTGAAAGCAAAAAGCTTCTTAATATATATATTTTTAGAAGCTCGAAAAATGAAAAGGTATTAGAATTGTCTGTTGTGGAAGAATTAAACTTTTTACCTGAAGATGAAATGAAATTGGATCTTAAAGCCACTCTATTTATATATTTATTGAGAAAAAAGTGCCGGCTATATGAATTAAAACTATTTGGAAACTTAGAAAATTCCCATACATCCAATGACCCAACAAATCTATAAAACAGAGTTCCTCATGTACCAGAAAAAGAAAACTTTAGAGTACTACAGAAGTGGTATCACGGAAACAACTGCAGGAGGCGTTATCCATAAAGTATGCAAAGGATCAAGAATATGCAAGAACTTGCATTATAAAGCACAGTACGGATAAAAGAGAGTATTCCAACGCCACCAAAGTCCTTACTCACAAAATATACTTTGGAAGATCCCATAACGCTGTTTATGGAACTGGGACTTCAAAAGGAAAAATATATTCTATAACAAAACTAATAGCTAAAGGACACCCCTTCAAGTAATGTAATAAAACAAAAATTAAAATAACCATGGAAATGGAAAAATCACTAAAACTAAAAAAACACTCCCAATTAGAAAAAAAACATCGCAAAAGCGAAAAAATCTCCAAAAACGCAAAAAAATCGTTAAAGCAACAAAAAGTCGACAAGAAAAAAGAGTTTGACTTATAAAAAAAAACTGCAAAAACGAAAAGTCGTAGAAACCTAAAAAAAACACTAAAAGAAAAAAATCGCCGAAACTATAGTTAAAGCGAAAAAAGTCGTCAAAGAAAAAAATATCGTCAAAAATAAACAAAATTTTCCAAATAAAAAAATTTGCCAAAACTAACTCTTGCTACCCCCAGGGGCAGCAAGAACTTTAGCACGCAGGCGCTGCTTATGTAAAGCTTTTTTACGCCTTAGTACACCGGCACACGAAGATCTCGCCCTTTTGCGCAGCGAATCAATATCTGTTTTTATTACTGCGCCAGATACTGAATGCTTCCTGCCTGGATCTGACTGCATCTTTGCAAGCCTGATTAAACGAGGACTTCGTTCTGGGCTTTATCGGAATTCGCTTTGATGGAATGAGAGTTTTCGTTCCTAGAAAATGCTGTTTACGGCCGTTTCTGCCATGGCATTGATATTATTGTCAAGGAAACATAGTTTCCAGTTAAAATGCTGAAAAAAGTCGTTGAGCTCAGCCCAACGAGCCTCTTCGTAAATATATGTTCTAAAAGTTTCGCAGCTGTTAGTGAAAATTTACGAAGTTCTGAGAACGAAAATGAGGTGGAAACGGTACAGTGATCCGAACTACCGAGAGTTGCATTAACGCTTACTTCATACTTGCCAGGGTGTGAAGTAAGAAAAAGTTCGAGAGTATTGTTTTGGTGCCCTTCAACACCCGAAATGTGTATTGTGTCATTCATTAATTACGCAAGGTGATTGTGCGCGGCGAGCAACTCAATATATTGGAAATCACCAGCAACAACAATTTCACTGTTCGGACAACTCTCCAGGTAAGTGAAAATCATGTGGATTGGCATCCTCAGATACCCAAGTCTCACATAAGGCTAAAACGATCGGCCGATGGAGGCCAAAATTCGCGTATATTGCAAAAGTCGATTTTGCAAAAGAATGCCCAAACTAGATATCTATCTTATGTTACCGGAATCAGTCTGGTTAGCCGCTGCTGTTTGTGACAGGCGTCAATAACGCCCCCCTCCCCCAACAACAGTCAAAGCATTGCTTCTTATTGAAACACACACGATTTTAACGACACTTGTTCCAAAACGTTTTTGATGATTTGCTCCGACTGTTCGACATTTGTCGTCAAGGATTTAACATTGTTTTGCTCTCGTCATTGATGATGTCTTAAAGACGTGGCCAATTGGGTTAGGTTCTAGAGAATTGTAGCAGGCATTTTTTCAAATAAACACTAACACATTTACACTATGCTCTCTTTCCATATATCTCATTTTTTTTTTGCATGGAAGAGAGTGATATATAATTAAACATGATTTTTTTTGCCTGTAGTTTAACGATGATATCGACCCTTCAGCGTCAAATGATCGTAAGCGACATTTTTTAAGAAACTAATTTTTTTATTGAAATCAAAACTTTATGGGGCTACCCATAGCTTAAAATCATTAAAATGCCAAAATTGTTGATAACTTTTGGAATACAGGCTGTAAAATTTGATCGTAAGCGACAGTTTATGAATATAAATCATGTTTAAATACAATAAAAACCTTTTTCCTGACAATTTTAATTTTTGTCGCTTACGATCATTTGGCGCTAAGGGGTCGATATAATTGTATGACGCAATAGCACGAATAGACATTATCTTAGATCATTTTTAATGCTTCGAAAAAAGCCCTGTTTATGTCAAAAGCAAGAGCTACCAAGTGGGACATCGCTAACAAAAATCATGCCGTTGCGAAATGCATTACGGAGCAGGTTTGTAAGCAAGAGAAGCTTACAAACTAATTTTTGCTGGGTGACCTTTATTATGTTAAGGGATTTTAAAGTGTATGTTTTTTAAATTTCTTATATAGAAAAACCAAGTTCTTCAAAAGAAAACAAAAACAGAAATACAAATTATGCAAACACTGAAAATAAAAGCTATAGAATTGTTTTAAAGAAAGTTTAAACTTAAATAAGGGTGGGCTTATTAATAAAAGTCTGTGATTAAAAAAAATTATAATACATAAAATAAAAAATTATCTAATAAATAATATTAAATGATATATAGAATTAAAATGATTTTGGTTTTTATTAGTCTTGTATTGTGGTTTGTTTGTTAATTTTTTTAATATATTTTTTAAATATACTTTTAGTTTTTAAATTTATTTCAATCGGTTTTGTCTTTAATTAAGTATTATTATACAATCAATAATCATAAAACTCTAGTGTATAATAATGCCTTCTTTTTTATATATAATTTTAATAATATTTATATTTTCTATTGTAATTTTGTTTTATAATATCAGTTTGTTTTTCTTTTTATAATACAAATACACACGGAAAAAGGTTTATTAAACATTTACATACAATTTGGTTAAGTGTTTTTGTTTTAATTTAATTAAATTTTTTTTCGTTTAATTTAGTTTTACTCAATCAATTTTTGGTTTAAGTTTTAAGTTAAAAAATAAAATTATGAAAGGAAATAATTTTGGGGGGAAAAAACAAAAAATTTTTAAATTATCTTTTTTTTGTTTTGATTTTTTTTAAGAAAAAATTGCACGCATAGAACTGTTAAGGTTTTGTAACACTTGTTTTTCCTTTTTTTTTTGTAATCAAGTTTGGTTTTTTTCTTGTAAATATAATAATTAATAAAATTTAGTAATTAATAATCATAATATATATAATAATAATAATAATAATCATAATAGTAATAATAAATGTATATTTAATAATATGCATAATAGGTTGTCTTTTAATTTTAATTTATTTTATTTATAATTTTTCCTTTTTTACTTCTTACATACATACTCTGTCTATGTGTGTGTGTGTGTATGTGTGTGTGTTTGTAGTTGTATTTTGTTTTATTTGTTATTTTAGGAAATTTTTGGAAATAAAAAGCTTTATTTTTCTTTGTTGTCATTTGTAAGCATTACCTGATTTGAATTGTTAAATTTTGTTTTTACGTTGTTACTCTGCTAGTGCTGCCATTTTCATTTGTCGTAGAGTATGTATTGAATATTGCACAGGATCTATTGAAGTTCCATCCCAATGTTATTTTGTTGTTATTGTATTAGTTAGCTTTGCTGTTGTGTTAGTAAGTTTAACAGTTGGGTTTTCAGTTTCAGTTTTGTTGTAGTTTTTATTTTTATTTAGTTTTATTATTTTATATATTAATGATTGGCGGAGGATATTTCTTTAATTAACAGTGCATTTTTGTTTTTGTTCTTACTCGTAATAAACCTAGCGGCCTCGGGCCCATCTCAGTAATGCATCTGCCAGCACATCAAGATGGGCTTTCGTCTGAAAAGATATGAAAGATTAAATAAAATAGTTAATGAAAAATATTAGTCGATCGCTTGGCATACAATAGAAGGAAAGAAGTCTTTAAGAGAGAGTATTTATATTATAAAAACTTAATTTTCTCGTTAAGGTAAAAATTAAAATAAAAAAATCTCAGTTTTTACTTACCGTTTTGTAAAACATACACGATCTTCTATCTTCGTCCTCACCTTCGGGACAATCGATGAAACCATCACACAGTACATGATCGTCTATGCAACGATATCGTCCCTGCACATCCGGTGTCGGACATGCGAAACGCTCCATGCCATCCATAGCGGTGGGGCATTCTAGAAATAAAACAAAAAGCAGAAGAAATTTTAAAAATATGTTTGCAAGGTTTTGTAGTATGTTTAGATATTTAAAGAAAAAAGACAAAAAAAAAAAAATACAAAAAACAGCACAATTGGCCAAATCGTCATACACGGCTTTGTTTTCAACGATACATGTATGGCATGTTGTCTATCGATTAGGTTTTCTATTTGACAATTTAAAGGAAATCGTCGCTCATGACAATTTCAAAGACAATGCCATACGTTTTCTCTTCAATCAAACTTTGTTGAAGATAATTTGATCGAAAATGTCCCACGTTTTGTTATGTATAAAAAATTTTAGCAATATATTGAACGAGAATTTTTTGAATGAATTTTAAATAAAAAAAAGTATCAAATGAAAATATCCAATATTTTAGGGCAAAATTATATGCGTATGAGTTATATAATGAGTATATACTATTGCATGCGTATGAGTAATATGATAGTACATACTATCATATTACTCATACGTATACAATTTTTGTCATACAAATTGCAAATAATATTTTCATTCAAGCTGGTAACTAATATGCTTCTGAAAGTTTGACTATTCTTAGAAAATCTGCTCTCCTGGCCATATTTTTGAGCGGGCGGGTAACAACTAAAAAAATCCAGATTAATAATATTATGTATATGTAATAAAGTTTGTAAACCCGTATGGGCGTTTTTTTTCTTAAGCGATTAATTTAGATTTTAGCAGAAAAGTTTACTAAATTCGTCCAATACAAGATGTAGCGTGCATGCTTTAATCGATTTAAAATTTCAACTGAAGTCATTTTTGTAGTCGGTTCTTTTGAAATATTGGAAAGAGAAAATTTTCGTTATGCAACTTTTTTAGCTCTATTTTTGGCAAAATCTAGCTATTTTTTACTCTGACTTTGATTATTTTGTATGACTATAGGAATTGAGATAACTAAAAATTTTTTCTGCATATTATAGTCAACTTTGATACCCTTTGGGTCACCGTGTGTTTCGACTAGATGGTCCAAATTCCAACGTTCTCAAAGCTTAGGTCCTTGTCCATGATTTTTACAATCATCGTCTTGTAACCGGATCGCACGTTTCAAAGATATAGATTTATTACAGTTTTTTTTCTAATTGGAGCCACTGTGCAACGTCCCACGTTTTGTCTTTAATAAAACTTTGCTGGGGATAATCTATTCTTCAATGGGGACAATCTGAGCGACAATGTCCCATGCTTTGTATTTAATATATGTTATACGTTTTCTGATCAATTAAACTTTGTTGAGGACAAATTGAAGGACTAAGTCTTACCGTTTGTCTTTACTAAAACTTTGTTGAGGACAATCTGAGCGACAATATCCCACGTTGTTTTTTAAATAAAAAAAAATGAATATGTTGCCCTCTTGTTGTCGATGATTTAGGTGGTGCGTAATAGCTTATAAACATGTTGCACAGTTCGAATCGCAGCCAAGTCAGTCCCCAACATCAAGTAAATTTGAGTATTAAAATTATTCAATAAATTCTGTTCTATAGGCGACATTATTGCCTATGTACTCGTTAACGACAATGTTGACGCGACCATGTCGCTCATAACATCGTTGAAGGCACCATAAGTAATAGTGTCACCAGAATTGTCATTAACGATCAGATTGTAACTACATTTATCGCTTGTATAGCCGTCGATGACAAGACGATGTATATTGTCGCATATGTGGTCATTAGTGACAATGTTGAGATATTGTCTTGTATATAGTCGCAGACGAAATGGTTAAAGAACATGTCATTACAAAAAGGTCAACGACAAGATGAGCGACATTAACAATCATGTTGTCTTGTTTGACGTTGCATGAAAAACATCATATGTATAAAGATCATTTTTCTTTGATTCAAAATACTTAAACATTTTATGAATTTACTATTAAAACTTATTATATTGGAAAACGTTTCATCAATCGATTATTTATTTTAACCTAAAGTATTGATCGTAAACCATAGTTTTTAAACAAGTTTATAGTATATTATGTATAATTCATCGGTTTTTGTTGGAACTTATTGAAAACTATCCATCTTAGTTGCTGCTTATTAAATTTGTGATGTGTTTGTGTTGAGCGTTACTTTAATGTGGCATAAAAGTATCATATATAAAATGAGCGTACTCTGTGATTCTAAATATTAAAACGTTTTATGAATTTACTTTTAAAATATATTACAACAGAAAAAGTTTGATCAATCTATTATGGCTTGTAGTCTACAATATGTATTGATCGTTACTCATAGTGATCTTACCAAATTCACAATATATTGTTTATACTTAAGTAGTGTTTGTTCGAAAACATAGAAAATTATATATCTCAACTGTTGCTAATTTAATATGTGGTGTGTGTTTGTATTGAGCGTTACTTTGACATCACATAAAGAAAGAGCGTATCATTGTTACTATGAATATTTAAACATTTTATAAATTTATTAAAATTTTTTTATATTGGTAAAAGTTTCATGATGGCTTGTAGCCTTAAAAATGTATTAACTGTTACCCACAGTTTTTCAAATTGAGACCAAAGTTATGGTTTATAGCAAGACAGTTTTTGTTAGAACTTATCGAAAATTATCCATCTCAGTTGTTGCTAACAAAATTTTTGATCAGTGTTTGTATTGAACGTTACTTTGACATTACATTAAAAGCACCAAATATTGAAAGAACGCATTATTGTTATTCTAAATATTTTAAAATTTTAAATAGATTTTTAAATATTATTAAAGCACTGGTATATGACTTATCAATTTCTTTGTATTGTGTAAAGTGTATGGAACGTTACCCATAGTTTTTTACCTTAATTCTAAAACTTTTGTGACTATTATGTATTTCAGTAGAAAAATATATGATATATACGTATATAAAAAAAAATGTATTGGCTAGGGGAATTAATGCTTTTCTTTGAAGCAAAAGTACATGGACTTTTGGTTGGTGCAAATACGCGGTAGTTCGGGACTAAATGCTTGGCGGAGCTGCATGGCCGACTTCTTCGAGCTCCTTTAAATAATGTATTATATATTAGAATTTCTAGTCTCCTAAGCATGCGTCACTAGCTGGTCTGTTATTCTTTGTTAATCTAATTCTCAAGAGTTGACTCTTCTAGATCTTCCATAAAAATGTATTGGGCATAACTGGTATTCTAGATGGCGCAATGATTATCCGAAAGCTTCCATATGCAAACGGCACCTTTGCTGTTATAAACGTATGGACTAAAATACATTTAAGTTTGCTATAATAAATAACACAATTAAAAAATATTTACTCTTTCATTTACATTTTTTCAGCTGTAACTAACCATTAATAGTTCTTTTATCGAAATAAAAAATGCATAACTTTTTGCACAATAACAGAAAGCCATATAATTTAATACTATACTCATTGTCACTTCATTTTTGATATTATTATTATTGTCCTTTTTGACGTCAGCTAGTCATTAAAATTGATTTTGATTTAATGGAATTGTTGGGAAAAATTTTTATACTCAATACAATTGCGACTCATACTCGTAAACAGGTCTGTAAAGGATAACAAGAGTATTTAATGGCACACGTTTTAATAAATTGATGTCGATTGTAAAAAAAGAAATGTTGTTATTTTGCAAATAATTGGTTTAAATTCTTAAGTGATAGCAGGATACGATAAAACAACAAATATGTGAAAAACAGATATTTTTTTACATCAAATACCTGATATAGCAAAAATGTTTATTCTATGTGAAATTCTACTACTCCTTTTTAAAATTTTAATCATATTGCTAGGAAATGCTACAGGTAAATTTATATTTAAATTAAAACATGTGATATCCATACATATGCACAATATGCGTGATTTTTTTTTACAATGACGTTTTCGTGCCCGTAGAAACTATAGTGAAATATTTAATGTGATTATTTCGAACTTATTTGATTTTAAATCTAAAGTGAAAATATACACATAAAAAAATATCATATTAAAATTGTCGAAAACAAGGCTAATTTAACATTTTTCAGCAATGATTTGCTTCATAGCTGTTTCATGTTAATTCAACATGATTTTACCATAACCTTCAATAAATATTTTGCGTTTTGTTATAACTGTATTTCATGTTGATTTAATATTCCAATAAAGTTATATCAAAATGAAATTGATAATACAATAATACAAAGAATCGTGTCGAATCAAAGATATTTCAAGTTGCAACAATACAAGATCTTTTAAGTTGAAACAATCATGTTGAATTAAAGTTATTTCTATTCGAAATAACATTAATTCCATATTAAATAATACGAAAAATCATGTTCAATTAAGGTTGTTTCAAGTTGAAACAACATGAAGTAATGTAATAATTTTATTAATTATTTTACTAATGAGTGATACCACGTAAAACGGCCCTATGCAAGGAAATAATAATTTTCCCATTTTTAATAAAAATCTCTCAATTGATGTTTTTAGAGAATGACAATTATAGAAAAAAAATAGTAAAAAAAATACACTATTTAATATTTTTTAATCAATTTGAGGCTCTTTTAAATGATCATGCAAGAAACACTTTGCTCTCCCTCTTTGTATGTTTAATATTTATTTCAGACTTTCTTTTATTCCCTTTCTCATTATTAATAAAAACTGTTATCTCTGAAAAGAAATAATTATTCTCCTAGAGTATTCTGTTGTCTATAACAGAACGGATAGCAAATAATTTAATGTCTTATTATTTTCTTATGAGTTTATCTTTATATTATTAACTAAATCAATAAAAAGTTGTATTTCTTCCAATTTTAAAAATTTTTGTACTATGTCACACCCGTCGCACAGACGGGTATTTGTCCAATTTAAGCGGCCAAAATTCGAATTTTCAAAACTCACTTTTTCTTTAAGTACCCACCGTAGGGTGAAGAGAATAGAATGCTGGACTAGATCCCGTTATTTTTTAATTCCTTTTTGCTTTCGTTCGCTCTCGCCACGCAGTCAAAGTTTCGTGTTGCTAATTGGGCATATGCTTTTTTGCTGTGTTTGAGACAAGTCAACGTGAAAAAAACTTGAGTAAAAGCGTGTTTTCAGTTTATGAATTTTATTAAAATGGATAATTGTAATGCAGGTAAATATGATATAATTCACATAGTTTAATAGGAATATAATATATTCTGGTACCGGCAGAGCTACATTGAAAATGATAGTATTTTTGTTAATTTTAATTGATTAAAAAAATTAACTATAGTCATAAAGTTGTATAACACCACTTAACGCAACTGAGATTCTCGCTCGTGTGTGTTAATTGATATTTCATGGTTTAGAAAAAAAAATTGTCTGCGGATATGTGCGGATGACTATTTTATGGCCCTTTGAAGTATGCTACTGCTGAAAAATGTACCAAAAATGCTGATGCTTTACTGTACATGCTGCTTTATTGCACACTTCTTTTACACATTTCATTTTAAAATTTAGCATTTACAATATTTTTTGTTTCCAAATCTAGGTTCTTCAAAGGTCAAATTCATAGTTCGTAAAGACGTTTTACGAATTTCCGAAATCTGCAATATTTCATCAATAATTAATAACACTTTCGGCAATATCGTGAAAACTACGCCCGAAAATTTTCAAGAGAGTCCTGCAATAGAGATATAATTAATAGATTAATGCTAACTTCAGATCCTCTGTTAACGGGACTAAGACCAAAGCCGAAAAAAAACACAAAATCCTTTCTCAAAGGAATGCTTAGAAATGCTTGTCCCAACCGAAGACAACGAAGACAACATATATGAATTAAATAAAGAATATATTTTCAGCTCAGGCAATGAAGAAATGGCCGATTGATTTTATACTTATATTTAAGAAATGCCTTAAATTTCAAACTGATATATCACATTTTTATCTTTTCAATAAAAACAGAATTGTTTGTTAATTTTTCATACTGCATGACTTAGAATTTCTTTAAAAAGTATCCTCTTTTAATTGGTTTGGTGAAACAGCCTCTTAATACCCTACGTCTTTTTGCTTGTTTATATAAATTTACAATTTTAAATGCCACAACATTTCTTTTCTAAATATTTTGCTTACAAAATTCAATCAAAATAATTTTGGCCGCCTAGATTGGCCAAATGCCCCTCTGTGCGTCGGTCACACCCGTCTCATTTCAAAAATAGTTTTTTTTTATAAGAAATATAATTTTTTGTCAAACAGTAAATACACAATACAATTAAAAACACTTTGAAAAGCAATCTATACCAAAATTATTGTGCACCTTATAGTCAAAATTTTACAGAATTTATACTGAAAGTCATAATTTTTTAAAACTAAGATTTGTAAGATCACACCCTTCACAGCTATCCGACAGCCATTCTGAGCAGAAATCATATTCTATCAGTGTCTACCCATTATTCAACTATTTTAAGCTTAATCTGCTTGCGAGCCGCAACGTTTTTTTAAGTAAAAATCTTTATAGTCTTGATTTATAGCAAAAAATGTATATAAAATGGTCACACCCGGCTAAATGGAATCTTATGTGATGTGCATTGGCATCAGACAAAGTAGGTGGCTGCCTCAATCAAGATTTGAGCTCGGGGTTGCTAGTCAACGCGCTAGCCACTGCAGCCATAACAGCCTCAAATTTAGATATCCTTTGGATATGCACTAATATAAATACCATTAAAGTAGCATAAATTTCATTTTAATTCATAAATTTATTTTAAAACATTAAATTTATTTGAAATTAAATTAACAGTCATGTTGACTTAAAATCAAATGTAACGCTGAAAACAATGTTGTTTTAACCATGAATAATATTAAATCACAGAGATTTAAGGTTAGATTAATAACTTTTGGATTAAAATGAATATAAAAAAATTGCAAATTTTACAGCAGGAAGGTTTCTCTGGTCATGCGAAGTTTGTCGGCTATTTACATTTACACAATACGTACATCAAAATAAACAACAAGAAATCACACAACTGAGCACTGTTGTGCATTGTAGCAATGTATAAAGCAAAAAAACACCAACACACTTAAACAAGGAATTATTTCTCATAAATTTAATACAATTTCCAATCAACTTTTCGTCATGTTGTTTTCACATTGGTATTTTTTCTGTGTTTAGTTTAAGGTTCATACCGTTATATTCAGAAAGAGTTAGGCATGAGCATCTCAGACTGCTATATTTTAAGAAAGGGACAAAAAGATTCATACAACAGCAAGTTAGACGACTAAAATGTTCCATAAAAATTGTTCTAGTATCGCTTTACATTAAAGTTCTGAACACATCTAATATTTCAACTTCAATCCTTAAACATATTTTAAGCTTTTAATGATTTGTGGCATTCAAGTAGACTGTAAACTTTGATAGTTTTTGATAACACTAGGCAACAAGAAAACTGCCAATTAATACCACTATATTTTTTTAAGTGTTATAATCCCCTCCCTAACTACAAAAAATCCGAAATTTTAAATTCTATGGATAATTTTTATCCAAATTGTTTTCTAAAATTTGAGATTTTTAAAGAGGCTGCTTCACTGATTTTGTCATAACTTGGAAAGGGATTGTCCAGTTTTACTTAAAAAACCACTTCAAATATACATATAAAATTATCATTAAGCCGTTCTAACTTAACTTTTTTATAAACTCAAATGCTTTGGAATTATTTAGAGCGCAATACTGAAAAATATATTCCTTTATAAGTCAGAAGCTATTATTATTTGACTTACATTAATTACATTAATTCAATTATTGTGAACTTAAATAATTGAATTAATGTAAATTCAAATTATTTTTAAGAGTGGAATATTAGAATATCTAATCAGACTAGCAGAACGGATTAGTACTACTAATTTCGACAGCCGCTACGCTGTCATCTACTCTTAAAAATAATTTGAATTTACATTAATTCAATTATTGTGAACTTAATCCAAATAATAATAACTTCCGACTTATACACATTTTCAGTTCAAATAATAACTACGTACATATATTTCTTTATGTAAAATTGGAAAATTTTTCATTAACTAGTCAATAAGCTTTATTGAATGCAAATCGATGGATAAATATTAATTTTATTCACAATAAAGTGAAACCATGTACCTGATTTGTGCAAAAAATCTAAATTTGAAGAGGTTATTCTACCAACGATTATCATAACGTGTGAAAGGATTGCCAAATTTTATAAAAAAAACACGAACAACTTTTAACCAAATTTCCATAAAGTTGCTTGAATATTATTTCTTTAAAAAAACAAATGAATAATTTAAGTAAAGTGCGACTTAAGCTCGTACACGGAGGGTTCCGTACGAATACACATATATCCCTTTTCGTTTTTGCCCTTAATTAATTTTGGCAATTTTTTCATTTTGCTTTTTCGTTTAAAAATAGGTTTTTTTTTGTTGATTTAGCGATTTTTTGGTTTTGGCGCTTTTTTCATTTTAGTGTTTTTTTGCGATTTTTCATTTTAAAATTTTTTTTTGTTTCTTGAAGATTTTTTTAGTTATAACGATTTTTTCGTTTTTGCCTTTTTTTACGTTTTTTCGCTTTTTGACGACATATTTAGTTTTAGCGATTTATTTTAGTTTTGGCGCCTTTTGTCAGTTTTGGCGCTTTTTTCGGGTTTTGTTGTTCTTTTAGTTTAAGCGAATTTTCTTTGGTTTTGAACCTTTTTTTATGTTTTAGCGATTTTTTCGGTTTTTTTGCGATTTTTTAGTTTTTACGCTTTTTTTCGTTTTGGTGATTTCTTAAATTTTTGGCAAATTTTATTTTCGTTTTATGATGATATATTGAGTTTAAGCGATTTTTTAGCTTTTAGTGTTTTTTTTTCGTTTTGACGACTTTTTTGTTTTTTAATTTTTTCGGCGATCTTTATAGTTTTGGAGATTTTTTGCGTTTTAGCAATTTTTTTTTAATTTTGCTGCTTTTTTCTTTAAGCGCTTTTTTCATTTTGACGATTTTTCGTTTTGACATTTTTTTTATTTTAGAATTTTTTAGTAATTATGAGCGTTTTTTAAAATTTGAAGATTTTACCTCTTACGGTCTCCAAGATACAGCAAATTGTCTAATTTACATAGTGAAAATTACATTAAGTGATAGAACACCCTATAAGTTTTATTGTTTTAAATATCAGTGTTATACGGTGTAGTCTATTCTACAGACTACACCAATTAACACTAACTTTGAAATTTTAAAGTGTATATATATGTGTCTGTATATTACGTCAGTATTTCAACATGTTTCGTTGCTCGCTT
Organism: Panzeria rudis; assembly: GCA_956483635.1. NCBI lineage: Eukaryota > Metazoa > Arthropoda > Insecta > Diptera > Tachinidae > Panzeria > Panzeria rudis. The sequence goes on along the minus strand of OY101450.1, from coordinate 21,009,649 downwards.
TAGAACACCCTTTAATTTCTAACTGTTATATATTTGAAAATGTCAGGTCCTTAGCTCTTACGATTCCCGAGAAAACAGCCTGTGACAAACAGACAGACAGACGGACAGCGTAGCGAAAACAATAGGGGTCCTTTACACTTTTAGTGTACGGAACCCTAAAAACGCAATAGTTTTGGAATTATTTAAACCGCAATGATGAAAAATATATATTTTTTAGGCAAAATTAGAAAATTTTAATATTTTAAAAATGTAGAAAATTATCGAATATGGCAAAAACTTACAGTTTTTATTAACGAATCATAAAACCATAAAAACTTGAAATAAAAAAAGGTTTATTTTAAAAACATCGATTATTAGATATTGATTTTATTTATAATAAAGTGAAATCAGCTGATTTTTTCTAAAAAAAATACATAAGTGTAGAGGCGTTTTGAAAGTTTACATTTCGGATTTATTTTAGGGGCAGTTAAATTTCCTTCCTTTTGCACATAGTTATACTGACTTGGCATAAAATATCTTGTAGGGCTTACGTTTAAGGTATAAGATTTGGTTAACACTTTAGTGCAAACTGTCACGAAGAACATTTTTGTTGAACAATCCAGCCCGCTAGGATGACGCTGAAGGGGAGTTTTTATTCCTTTTTTTATTTAGAGACCACGAAAAAGACCTATAACACGAAGAGCTAGAGGGTTAAGATGTTCTACAAAAATGTTTACTATGATGTAGTATATAAAAGTGCTAATATATATATTATACGTTGAACGTAATGCCTACAAGATATCCTCTGCCGCGTCGGTAAAACTATGTGCCAAAGGGGGAAAAATTTAATGGCGTTTTCTTTTCTACAAAAGTGTGTTGCACTATTTGCCCTTTTTAATGGATATATGCATTATAATCATGTTTCGAAGAAGAATTTATTAGAAGTTATTGTATCATCCCTTAGGTTAAACTGCAATTTTTTTAAATAAAAAGTAAAAAAATGTCACATATTTTGTAGAATTGTTAAATAAAAAAATTATTATTTTGTTGCACCGGGCAAATATTCGAAACTTTAGGAAAAAATTGCCGTATACTTAATATTAATTTATGTGTTATATAATATTAAGCATACGCTGCAATGTTTTTTTAATTCTATTTTGCTTTAATTTTTCAATAGATCTATTTTGTTGATTACTTTTTACAATTTTCTTTAATTTCATCCTCCAATTATGGAAGAAGAAAAAAAGGTGCTTCATCTTCTTTGATAGGAAACATAATCAAAGTTTTTCAATTAAAACTTGTTAAAACACAGTCAGTCTTTCATATATACAAAAGTGTATATCAAGCAATATACATTTCATTATTGCTTGAACAATATGCGTAATAAATTCCTCTTATCTACAAGAGCAGAAATGAAAGTGAAGTTTTTTTTATGGCAACTGCAAACAAAGTGACATTTATATTAATTACTTCATTAGACAAAAGTTGTTTTCAGAATGACTTAGTTTTGTAGAACTCCGTTTTAAAGGACTAGAACTTTAATAATTAAGTTATTATAGACATGATTAAAATAACATTGTAGAAGTTTTAGAAAACATTTTTCATTAAACATAAAGTTGGAAATGTTTGTTAATTGATTATACTATAAATTTATTTGAACTGCATGCTTTTATAAATTTAGATTTGCTTTAAGTTTTTCCTTCGAAATTTCTTTTGCAGAAGCATATTTCAGTGAAATTTATGGGATTGACTATTTTTGTTGCATATATCTTCTAGAAAAATGTTCGTTAACTTTAACTTTTCTCTTGTTTATGTTTCTATGAAGAGAAGTTACCGGAAACGTTACATTAAAATATAAAATGCATCGGAAAGTGTCAATAGCTTTATAGTTTTATAAAAAAATTCGATTACTTTTCGTATCATTAATACTTTTATAACTATATTTAATTGACTTTGAAAGAGTTACCTCTACTTCATAATACATAAGAGTTCGATATTTTTGCGTGTTCATCTCCAAATATTCTTTAAGTTCTCTTTATATTAAATATATTATCGCTAAAATTTATCTTTCGTTTACTAAATTTGCACTATGAAATATTTCGTGAAATTTTCTTCGTGAAATTTTATTTGCTTACAGCAAGCGCCGAAAAGCAAATGGAGTGAACAAAAATTTACAAAAACTATCAGAAGTTTTGTTTCGTAGAACTTTTTCAACCCAACTTGTTTTCTTGCCCTAATAGAATGAAATAAAAATGTCTCATGCTACAAATTTCATGAAATATTTATTTCATCGTGTAAATTTAGTCTTGTACATTGTTTTCATAAATAAACTTAGCGATAACTTTCGTTTTCATAAGATCTATCGATAAGTTTGTTTTCCAATTGAAAAACTGCCGATAGCTTTATTTTCTAATAGAAAATATTATAACAGCTGCAGTTTTATGCAGTAAAGTTATCGATAACTTTATTTTTCAGTAAGAAATCTATCGATAACTTTATCTTGTTTTGACGAAGTAATCGATAACTTTATTTTTCTACTAAAAATTTATCGATAACTTATTTTCATAACTTATTTTCATTTTTCTATAGCATTACTGTTTTAGACAAAAATTATCGATATACATATATAACTTAATTTTTGTATAAGAAATCTTTCGATAACTTTATCTTTCTTTGTCGAAATTGTCGATAACTTTATTTTTCTAATAAAACTAATCGATAACTTATTTTTATATTATATTATATTATAAGCTTTGTTTTTCGACACCAAAGTTATCGATAGCATTACTCTTGTGAAGAAAAGTTATAGATACATTTATTTTTCTCTAAGAAAAATAATAATAACTAAAGTTTTTTTATTTTATATCGAAAAGATATTTTAAGCTTTATTTCTCCATAGATAACATATCGATAGCATTACTCTTCTATATGAAAATTTGTGATAAGTTTATTTTTCTTTAAGAAAGTTATAAATAACTATACTTTTCTTTGCAAAAGTTATCGATAATTCTATTATTGATTTAAAAAGTTATCGATAACTTAACTTTTCCATAAAAAATTATTATAAGTAGCATTATTTGTAAATAGAAAAAATTCGATAACTATGAATAGTAAGGCAATATATCATCATTATTTTTAAGGCAATCTATTGAAGGCTGTACTTTCTACAAATAAGTTGTCATTTTTCAAAGATAAGCTATCGATTAATTTTTTTCATACAGAAAGTATCAATTTTTTATAGTTCTGTATAGAAATGTTTACACCATCTCCATTTAAAAATTTTTGTTTTTGTTACCAACGTTAGCGCTAATCTTCTTTTTGTATAATTTTTCCATAAGACTAAAAACATATAAAACTAAACAAAAAATCAAAATTTTGGGCTCGCAATCTTCTGATTCGAACCAAACTTAACGTGGCTATTCAATCTCATATATGTAATATTTAAAAAAAAAAATTTGAGAAATATTTCCAATGGTTTCCAAATTACAAAGCGTTTTTTAATGTATGAAATATTATAAAAATTGATTGAAACTCTTTTTATATAATTGCTTATAACTTTTTTCATAAGTAAGCTAGTCTAATGCCTAATATCTGGTTTTAAAAGTTTTACAATAGTGCTTAGAGGGTTATAAAGAAAGTATCATAATTATAGAGACCCCAGTTAATGATGCTGTATATTATCGATAAACTTTCCATTTGGGGAAACTAAAAATGAAATTAAAAATGCAGCATCCCGTCTTATAAATAATTTTCACTAATAGGTGCCAAGAAGATAAACATAAAGAGAATTATTCCCTTGAATATAATAAACCCTTTTATATATTAGTTTAAATATGTTTCTAAGATTTGGCATATAATTCCAATATAACATTTATGTTGGCTCTTTAAAATGTCATTGCTCCAAGTTTTACGTTTCGGTTTTATTTTGCGGGTGTAGGTTTTCCTACTCTTGGTTTTCCCATAAACTTTTAAAAAATATGTAGTAAAAATAGTTTTTTGTCGCTTTGGCAAATTTTATGCATTTTTAGTTTTATTTCTATAATCGAAATATTTCAGACAAACAAACGTATTTTTTCGAAAACATTCATTTTACTATTTTCTACATTTTATTTATCAAATAGCCACCAACACCACCGCCACGTCACGCCACCTTCAATACAGCTTTTTGGTATCCTAAGTTTGCTTTAACTTTTAAGCTTTTTTTTTGTTTTCTTCTCTCAATAATAGTTTATGGTAAATTTATTAGTTGTGTGTGTGTGTGTAGTTTTTGGTTTATTTTCAATTTTGTTTCCTTTTTCATTCTATAAATTCTTATATAAATAAATATTATGCATGTTTTTGAAATAGATTGTACATAAAAATAAATCAAATTTAAAGGACATTAAGGCGCCTTTGGTTTTTTGTTATTATAAATTTATATTATTTTTGAATAATTTTAAAGTTTTAAACATGGAGTATTTGCTTGTGAGAATAATTACATTTTTTAAAAAAAAATTTTATTGTAATTGAGAAAAAGAACGGTAATAGACAGATGGACCTAATAATAAAACGTAACAAAAATTAATAATAACTCATACGCAAAAATTTAAATTTTGAATTCCCTTTAGATTTTACCTTTTCTAAAGTTCTATTTACATTTTTTACTTGTTTGTGCATAAATTTAATGTTTTTTTAATCGGTTTCTGTTTTTGCTCCAGAAAAAAGTTTTAAAGTTCATTGACTTATTGTATAAAATTTATTTATTTTTTCCATAAATTTTTTTTATATGTTTTTTTGGTATATTTTTAGCTTTTTTTTTTCTTCTTACACACACCCACTTAGTTGTCCAAAAACACTATATAAAATTGTTATTTTTATATGTTGTATCTACAACAAATACATTGTTGTTTTTTTTTTTGGTTGTTGGTTTTCGAAATGTCAGCTTTCTATGTATATGGCATTTTCATGCATGCATGTGCATGCATTTTATGTATTATTATTGCATGTTCCATTTTATGGTTGTCCATTTGATAATGGTATTTTTTTTATTATTTGCTGTTCTGTTATTTGTTTGAGTGGGTTATAGCAGCATTCTCGCAATGTGTGAATGAATATTTAATGACCTTTTCGAAAGAGATCATGTGTACATATTGGTGGTCAGTGTGCAAAAATAACAAATGAATTTTAAACTTTATTTGTTTAAACAAATTTTGCACTTCTGCATTTTTCTTTCGTTATTAATGCTAAAATTGAAGCTACAGCATGTACTAGTTTTGATATTGAATTGGCATTTAAATTACACTGGACTGCAATATTTTTTTTTTTTTGGAAATATCAACAATCGTTGATTGTTGATATTTTCGAATAAAATTTTGCTGTTATATACGAATTTATGTACTAAATACCAGAAAAGAAAAAAAAACAAAAAAGATTTTCTTCTGAGAATCTCAGAGTTTTTAAGAAAATTCCAAGAAATGCAAAAAATTTAGTTCTGAACAGTTTTGCCTATGCAAGGCCATACTTGATCCAAGGCCTATTTAACACTTTGCCAACTAACTACGAACACATACGGGTTTTCAGAAATGGCAATCGTTTTGGAATGCCAGCTTTGGGGTTTTAGAACAATTGGAGTAAATTCAAAATTCGCGATTTTTTTTGCGATTTTTCGTTTTTTGCAATTTTTTTCCCGATTTTTTTAGTTTTGGCGATCTTTTGCCCTTAGCGTTTTTTAACGTTCTTATTTTTTAAGTTTTTTAACGATATTGTTAGTTTTAGCGATTTATTTTAGTGTCGGCGCTTTTTCCAGTGTTTGCGCTTTTTCGGCTTTAGGGATTTTTTTTTCGGTGTTTAATGATTTTTTAGTTTTATCGATTTTTTTTTTGGTTTTGCCACTTTTTTTCGTTTTGGCGATTTTTTGGTTTTTAACGATTTTATCTAGTTTTGGCGCTTTTATTTTAGTTTTGGTGATTTTTTTAAATTATTGTCAACTTTTTTCGTTTTTGATGATATATTTAATTTTAGCATTTTTTTTTAGTTTTAGTGCTTTTTTTCGTTTTGACGATTTTTTTCGGTTTTTGGGTTTTTTCAGTTTTTTTGGCGATGTTTTTAGTTTTAATGATTTTTTGCGTTTAGCGATTTTTTTAATTTTGGTGCTTTTTTCTTTAAGCACTATTTTTAATTTTGGCAATTTTTCGTGTTGACATTTGTTAATTTTGGAATTTTTTAGTTTTAGCGTTTTTCAAAATTTCAAGATTTTACCTCTTGCGGTTTCCAAGATACAGCAAATTGTCTAAATTTCATAGTCAAAGTTTGATTAACTTATAGAACACCCTTTAATTTTTATTGTTTTAGATAACGGTGTTAATTGGTGTAGTCTATCCTACAGACACGAACTTTGAAAATTTAAAGTGTCTATATATAGGTAACTATATATTACATTAGTATTTTATTTATTTTTTAACTGGCATATATGTAGCGGACAACGTTCTACATATTCTGTGAAAATTTCAAGTTCGTAGCTCTAACGGTTCCCGAGAAAGCAGCCTGTGACAGACAGACGGACAGACAGACAGACAGATGGACAGCGTAGGGAAAACAATAGGGTTCCTTTACGCTTTTGGTGTACGGAACCCTAAAAAGGGCAAGCAGTAAAAAATTTTACTCGGCCGAAGTGCCCTACTTTTGATTCTGTCCCACTGTAAAACTGCATTTTTTGTAAAATTAAACACATTTGTTTAAACTACAGTAATGCGACTAGTATTAAAGAAACCACCGCAGGACAAATACCTTAAGTTTGGATCCAGAAGCTATCACTGAGTATCTTGATTATGTGGATTGACCCCCACTGTGACAACCCTCATAATGAAAACGCAATGTAAAAGTGACAGTTATCTCCCACATAAAGTTTCAGAAATCGAACCGGTTGTAGTCCTTGGGAACCAGTCGCGTGACTTCTCTTGTGACACGTTCTCTTCCGTTGCATGAACATTTTATTAATGTCTGTAAATTCGAACTTTTTTCGACCAAAACTAAACTACTTTTTTAAACTTAAAAAACTAATGGCAAGCTTAAATTTTATCCAACATGGCATAAACAAATTTTTGTAATTAGGCCCACTTGCTCGAAATTTATAATCAGCCATGTCACAGAACACCATTCCGATCGGAAGTGGTTTCAATTCCGTTAGTTGCTTCTTCAGAAAACGAAAAACTAAAATTTTCTTCGTAATGAAAACACTTTTAAATTTCAAAGCGGAATTGCCAACCACTTTCCTGCTAACTTCATTTGCACTAAATACTTAAAAACGTGCACACTTTTAGGAGCGTCAAATGGATATTGGTCATATACTTTCCATATGAGATTTGTTTCTAAAACAAAACGGTCAAGGTATAAAAACGTTATTATTGTAAAATCTAAATACAAAATAAACGGAATCTAAAACACCAAAACTGAACTTTTTCGGAATGACAACTACGGAATCAAAACAGATTCTGTGACACTGCTGAATATTTCAAAATTTCGTAGACAAGCAAACAATTCAAGAACAATTTTTTTTATACTAGTTAAACGCATGCTTTAATACTTTTCAACTAATTTCGAAAATTCGTAATTAACTTCGAATTTGAAATTTTTTGAAAAATTGTTAAAAACTTTTAATAGCTTTAAAAAACATAAGCTCAATGAAATTTATGTATTTTTAATACATTTGGTCCTTAAACTTTGATTCGAAAATTTTATTTTATATTTCGAACAGAAAGAAAAATATTTTAACAAATATATTTGATAAAAAATAATTACCTAAGAAGGCTATAGCATACTTGAAACAATTTTCGAAAATTCAAACTCAAGTTCGAATATTCGAACATACGTTTTAAAATTAGAAAAATTTCATATATAAAAAAAATTTAAATAAAAATAATGATTTTCATTCGTTAAGCTTTGGTCGTAAATGCAGCTTATCTAAAAGAAAGTAGCTCAAATTTTTATATATTTTTATGTATTTATAGGATTTATATCATTACGTATCTAAATATAATTTCAAATGCATTTTATAATCTATAATATGTATATATGAATGTGTGTGTATTATGTATATTACTTTTTTATACATACGAGTATATTTTTATATAACATTTGCTTATGTTGCATTCATCAAACTAAATGCCGCCAATAGCACCCAACGCCCACTGTTTTATGTCTCGTCAGTTTGGCGCCTAAAATGCTGCCAATACTTTTGTAAAAACTCTTTTATTTTCTAAGTTATACGTTTTTTTTTGTTCAGAGTGTTTGTGTTAGTTAGCTTGTGTATATTATCTAGATTTTGGTTGCAAATATTTTTTGTTTCTTTCTAACCGTTTAAGTAATGATATTTGCTATTTCACTTCTTTTGATTTTATTATTTTCTATAATCTAAAAGTTTTCTTTGCTTCTCTGACATTTCTTCTTTATTTTTTTTTCTTTTTCTTGTTGTTTTTCTAAAGAAAAACTTATAAAACTAAGAAAAATATCCATTTCGTTTAGTGAAAAATCATCATCAACAACAGCAACGATATAATATCCGTGCAGTTAAATGTAACTGCATTTTTAGTAGAAGTAGTAGTAGCTGCAGCAGCCTTAGACTCAGCATAAAAAGTTATGTTTGTGCTGAGAATATATATTTGTGGTAACTTGGCGTTCTTGCTGTATTCACATTTAACTTGTTTTATGACCAAAGTCGTATTGATGTAGTTTTAAAGCAATAAATTTGTTGGCCGTTTGTTTTTTCTCCACATTTATTCTTTATGTACGAGTAGGTATTTGTCTTTAATGTTTCAGCATCAGGAAGATATAAACATTTCTTGTTGCTTTTAATTTGGCTTTGATTTTTGCGATTTGCAAGTTTTTATGGCCTCCCTTGTATTTCTTATGGCAGTTAAATAAAATTGCAAAAAAAAAATAGGAAAGAGATTAACATTTTATGAGCTAAAAGTTTTGCTTTTTTTTATTAAATGGGGAATTCGTTTAAGGTGAATCGAGGAAGTTTAAGGAAAGCAAATGAATTTTAAATTTTATAAAAATTACGTAAATTTATAAATTAATTTTCTTAAGGTTTTGTAATAATATAAATTGAGACTTTTGGTTAAACATTCACAAACGATAAATAATGTATCGGACGACGAGCTGCTTCGGAAATTATCAAATAACGCACGATACAGTTTTGACTAAACGGCGATAATTCAAGGAGTGTGAAAAAGTTGAAGCGAAGAAATTACTTCGTTATGTGATTTCAAATTGATTAATCAATTTTGTATGAAAAATCTCTCGGCAAACAATAATTATTTTACATCATTTCAATGAATGAAATTAAATTATGATTCAATGTACGCATATATTGTTTCAATGAAAATGTTCATAGATGTTTTAATATAGAATGAAGCATTTCATTGATTTAACGCACTAGCATATTAGGTCAAAATTAATTAACAATTCGTTGAAACAAGGTCTTTTAGCCTTGAATTTATGTACTTTTTTGGTTTAGTATAGTAAAAATGTGCATCCATTTATCTTACAATTTAGAGTAAATAAATCTCACGTAATGCCAGAGACAATCATAATAAAGCAAACAATATTATATAAAAAGAGAGCTTCGTTCATTCCTTTCAACTTTAATTAATTTTTTGGCTAAGGGTCGTAACGTTCTAATCAGAAAGAATCAGACATGATCAATATTCCAAGTAACAAGGAAAACATTTTAAGATTTCTTCATGCTTAAAAAGGAGTTTTTGTGATTGGAATTTCAAACTCTGTGTAGAAAAATGTTATCAAGAGGATTCATCTTGGATAGTGAGATTCATCGTAGCGTATGCTTAATGTGATTATTTTAACGGTTTAAAAATATCAAGCATACGCCCGCATCTGGTTTTGGTATAGAAATTATTGTACAATTTGTAGCATACTTTGCAGCTTCTAACTGTAATGGGATTAAGGTATTCATTTAATCGGGTTTCTGCTTTAATCGGTTAATCCCTCGATTAAACATTCGAAGTTTTAGCTTAATCGGTTAATAATCGAATAATTTCGGTTTTAACCGGTTAACCGGTTGTTAAAGTTTTTTCATAAATCAAATAATTTCCACAAATAAAAATGCATAAGTTATCTATTATATTGAATTTATTAGTAAAAAAATAACATAACAATTCTTGAACTAAATCAAGGGCGAAAAAACATCATTAGTTTATATTCATTAAAAAATTAACAAGTTTTTAAGATCATTATATCAGTTATGTCAATAGTTTAAGGAGATCTTTTAAAACAATCTTTCAGGCAAATAATTTGTTTTAAATGTTTAGCATTTAAGCGATTCTCATATTTAGTTTTGATAAAATTTGACTTGTAAAAATTCTTTCACTTATCGTAGATATTGAAGAAAATGAAAGCAATCCATAATACAGAATATCTAGTTTATCGGTCCCTTTCCTGGATTTCTCTAAACATATAAAATCTACCATTATCCCCCCACTACAGTCCTGTTTTTTTCCAAATTCTTAACACTTCTAATTATTTCGGTTAGTTCTGTTAAAACACATCTTGTATTACTATCGATAGTTTCTTCTGTTGTCAGGTCATCATCTGACCCATACTGGCAGAGCTCAGCAACGAACATTCTACAAAAAAGTTTATTTCCGAATTCCTTAGTTTCCGTTTTTGTACTGTATTTTAAAATACTGTTGCTAAAAGGAAATATTCCTGAGTGGAGGTATAAAATAATTGAATTTTTTTGAGTGTAGTGTTTTTCTTCCGAGGGGTTTTGTTTGAATTTGGAACGATTTTCCGTCATCCCACGTCAAATTTGGTTGGCAGACAGACCGGTTTTGGCTATGTGCCATCTCCCATGTTCTATTGAATACTAAATCGTTTTTCTGTTGTCCATTATTTCTTTTATAATTCGTTTGTATACCTAACTTCCTCCATTGACCCATTTGTATTCTGCGCCCTATTTCTTTCGCTATTCGACATTGAAATTAGCAAAAAAAAATATATCTCACGCTCCACCCTAATGCCCATATGTTTAATATTTTCCTTTCTCATTATTAATAAACGCCCTCATCTCTAAAAAGAATATACCTTTTTTGCTTTTTATTGAATTAAAAAAAAAAATACTCGGCTAGAGTATCCTGCTGTGTATTATAGCACGGATAGAAAATAATTTAATGTCTTATTGTTTTCTTATGAGTTTATCTTTACATTATTCATATTAATGAAATCAATAAAAAGTTTTATTTCTTCGAATTTTTGGAATTTTCGTACCAGGTCACACAAATTGGTCACACCCGTCACATACTAAAAATATATATTTTTAAGAAAAATTAGTTTTTGTCAATTAGTAAATATATAATTCAATCAAAAACACTTTGAGCAATTAACTATGCCATAATTATTGTGTACTTTATACTCAAAACTTTTCAGAATTTGTGAGCTTCACAATTCTTTAAAACCAATATTTTTAAGGTTTCACCCATCGCACGCCAATTTTAGTGTCTAGCCTAGTTATTCATCGTCTTTAAGCTTAATGTCCATGCGAGTCGCAGCCAGTTTTTTAGTAACAAATTTTATATTCTTGATTTATAACAAAAAAAAAAGGTAAAATGGTGACACCCGACTAAATGGAATTACTCATATATGGCTTTATGATCAGTTAATAAATATGGTAAATTTTTAAAATTTAAAATTTTTTATAAACTTAAAATCAAATAAAATAAAAAAATATTTTTCATTAGTACGGCCTGAATAATTCCGAAACCGTTGAGAGTATAAGAAATATTACTAAAACTGCTTAAAGATAATTGTACTTTAAGTTTTCTAATAATTTTTTTTTTGTAAAATTATACAACTCCTTTCCAACTTTTAATGAATTTGGTGAAATATCCTCTTGAAAAATGCGAAATTTAAGAAGAAAAAAACGTAGTTAGGGCACCATAATATATCAGAGAAATATTGTGGGCATCAAAGGTCATAACAAAAGTTTAATTTTATTACATAGAGTATGTAATCTATTATGTGTTACACAAGGATTCGATTTTCTCATGCAACGAAAACTAAGCTCTTCTGCTTCCGAGCGATATAAGAGTCGTGTAAGCGGACATTGTAGTGTTTTTTCTTTGTTTTTTTTTGTTTTTATTCCCGACTAGAAATTGTTCCAATGCACATATTGGGACCCACTTGGGAATGAATGGGGCAAACCAAAAAGGTTTTTCCCATTCGGGATCTGGTCGGGAAGTTGTTGGGATAGCCCATCTACAAATTAGCGATATACCATCAGTTGTTCCCCAGTGGGAACCTACTGGGAACTTGTTGGAAAAATCTATCTATCTATTTTTTCAAAAATAATAAATTTTAGCTTATAAGCAACCTTTGAAATATAAAAACTTCAAAACTGTGAAATTAATTGTAAAGAAATTGAAAAAAAATATTTCAAATATTTATTGAATTGAAATATTTAAAAAAAAAAAGGATACGTTGGTATGTATTTATTCATGTACAATGTACATGCATATATGCACATAGGTATGTATTTATATATGTATGCATCCATTTATGTGGCATTAATCAAAAGTTAATCTTTCATTGCAGCTAAAAATTTAAGAATACTATGTACATTATTCCTAATGAATGGAAATCATCAAAATAAATAAATCGAATGATAACTGTCTTGGAAGGCCGGATGAGAGCTGCAGGTAAAATGATAAGTTGTAAATACAAGAATCTTTTAATAGGTAAGCCCATTTCTGCAACAAAATATTACTCTAAATCTGTCAAACATAGATACTACATATGAAATATTAATATATTATGTGCATATGTATATGGTTTATGTCGATGGCTTAATATAATAAAGACGTATCTTGATTATTTCCGAAATCGTGTTTTTAACGTTTTCTAGTAGCCAACATCTAAATACACCCCCTTTAAAGAACTAAGAAAGCTACTGTTGAAAATAACGATTTGATAGTCACTTAAAAATTAGTTTCTGTATGAAAGTGTTCTAGTTTTTATTCAGTTGTTTACTTCTCCTGTAATATAACGAAAATTCGAGTTACATACGCCCTTTTTATATTAAGCCATCGATATGTGTATTTGCGGTATTTACCAAATTTACAATGCTTTAATACAAATCTCACAAAAAATTGTTCATAGCTTCCAGTTTTTGTGGACAAAGGTTTTAGTTTTTGCATTATTTCGTTCATTTTCTTATTTTTCACTTGATCTTTCTTGACCGAACTTGAAAATTTATTACTATGTATGTATTCTTACAGAATATTTATATACTTATCAGCGTTTCCAGTTTAGCTTTATCGATGCTAGATATAGCCTTTTATTTTTTCGTTTAGCTTCGAAGTTTGCGTTTTAGCTTCGTGTTTTTTACCTTTTTTATTTTTAATTTACATAAAAATGTCTCTCGTTTGAGCATATTAATGGCAGTATTATTAAAATTTTTTCTATTTTCAGATTCAAATACATGGAGCTTGAAATTGCGCATTACCGAGACCTCAAATCACGTACATACATATTTGATATTTAAAAATCACATATAATGTTTATATGCATATGTATCTTTATATGTAACTACACTAGTTTCTATTTATTTTTTATTGCAATGTCTGTCATAAGTATTTGTATATGTATGCGCATATCTACATTGTTGTTTTAAATGTAATTTATAGAAATTTTTTAATTAATAATATAACATAATAAATACAATAAAATAAATTAAATGAGATATCGTTCATCTTTACTCAATTAGGCAATCCACTTGCATCCAAATAAGGATCTCATCGGGATTTCCCCGTCGGCAACTTATTAGGTTTGCCCAATCGGGTCCCATACACGTTTCTGCGTTACATCCCAACTCGGGCATCAATTGGACAACCTGGTTGGTGCCCAATTGGGAGCACATGAAAATTTCTAGTCGGGTTATTATTGCTTACATAATTTTCATAGAACTTATCGATTTATCTAATACGATTTTCCAAATTATATATCGCTAGTAACACTAGAGTCTCTGAAAGTTTTTTTGTAACTGAAATCAAAAACATCGACATTTTTACTTGCTCGATGCAAAAATCATTCTATAGCTAGTCGTGGGCTTGGTACATTATAAATATTTAAAAATTTTTTTAAATTAGAGCAGAAATCTATTTTAAAAGTCTAATACCAAATAGAAAAAATAAGAAAACCACAGTTCAATACTTAACAAGAAACTTGACACTTAACTTAATACCCAACCAAATCATGAAACCAACTCAACATTGTATGCTTCCACTATTGCTAAACTTTTTACAAAACATTACATCTGTAGCCATGAGGGTGTTTGTCTCTTTGTCTGTCTTTTCCTCAGTCTATCTATAATATAGTTTCCTTTTTGTACTGCTCTAATTGTCTGTCTGTCTGTCTGTTTTGTCTATCAGTCTATGAATGTGTCTGTTAAATTGCTAATACTGTAAAGCTTTGTGCATACTCTAATACATTTAAATCATTATGAACGAACTCAAATCAGTTTTGTGAAGGAAAGAAAAAACTGAAATCAAATAAGTGTTAAATTGTATTATTTCATGGCATATTGCTGTTTGGTTGTTAAATGCTAGTAAAGTGTAATGATTTCTATCTATTTTCGATTTTTGTTCGTTTAACAAACAAATAAAATGTAAAATTGCAAATTGATATTAATACATTTTATTTTTAATGACACTTAAATAATGATGTAGATAATAAAGGTACTTTTCTTTTTCAATATCATTATTCGTGCAGTTTAAATTGTTAAACAAAAAAGACATGCCACTTGAACATGATTTAAATGGCAAGAGGAAGTTTTTTGTCAGAAAGGGTATGTATGATATTTATTTAGAATTTCATATAAATGCAATGTATCATTTTACACAAGCAGAGTTTGAAATTCGTGGTTGTGTAGCTTTTTAGTTATGTTGTGACTAGTACTTTCTTTGTATGTGCATGGTACTCGGGGTACTTTTTCTCGCAATAGGTTGCTTGCAATGTTTCATTGAAGACGGCTTAGTAGAATCAGTTGAAATAGCTGCCGCAAAATTTAGTTACATATTCGCAGAAATTTAGTTACATATTCGTGAAATTATATAAACGCTTTTAAAAGAGAAATTGAATGATTCGGAAGACTAGTTGGTATTGTGCTAGTTCTTTTCACTCTACTATTTCTTAGTAATTTTTGAAAACTCCGTCGCATAATTAATCAGTTGCTTTCGCAGAGAGCAGGGTTCCTAGTTTAGTTTCATACGCTATGCCCAATTTTCAATTTTCCGTCCCCCACATTCCCCAAAATTACTATTTTCTCATCCCCAAAAATCCCCACAGTACTTTTGTACATATTATTTCCAAGGAAATATATGCGTACATTTATATATTTAACTAAATCCATTTATATTGAATATTTTAAAACTAATTTTATTTCTACATATACCCAGTGGTAAATGGAAGGGGTAAATAATCCTTCTATAAGACGTTATTTAGCACGCTCTAGTACGTCTACTCCCATTGCATATTAGTCTATTTTTACACACACAATGTCATTGCGGATGAAGACCTTCCCCAACCCATTACTCAGCAGGCTTAATTGAGGGCAATCTTTAGCAGGTCATACATGACATGTCTGGTAGAAACCCTGTTCTGGGAAAGTCTGCTAAAAATCAAATGGGGTTACTTTTTTTTAGCTGGGTATTTCTATAGCGGCTTTCATATTTTGTGATTGTCGCGATTTTTTATGTCGAACTCCTTCTTTTCATCCAAAGTAAATTTTTTTTTACATGTAAGGCTAAAAATTTCGTGTATTTATTAAAAAGGAGTTGTATATGATGTAGTAGCTGCACCATATAGGACATAATAGCAGCATGTATTATGCTTCTTGTAGGCCAATTTCAGTCTTATATACAAATTATTTACGAAAAAAGAATACGAGAATGTTTGTTATTTCTACAGTATATTTTTTATTGAACAAAATGGAAAATCTAAAAATAAGGTACTCCTTCCAAAAGAAGGACGAAAAAATGTGTATAGGATCTTTTAGAAAAGAGTGTAGAGGCATTCTAGAATGGTATCTTGAGAAGCCAGAAAATATTTAGTTTTAGATCTTATTTCAGGTTTTTGAAGGCCTTTAAAAGGGCCTGTTTAGTGAAAAAGCCTGTTAAGCTTTACCGCTTCGTAAGTATATTTTGAGTTTTAAATACATATCTAAATGTGTATGTATATAAAAAGAATAGCGTAAAAAACACACAGTAAGCCGCACACTAGTAAGCTGCACACCAAACCATAGTTGTT
The DNA here is from genome assembly GCA_956483635.1 of Panzeria rudis. Lineage (NCBI taxonomy): Eukaryota > Metazoa > Arthropoda > Insecta > Diptera > Tachinidae > Panzeria > Panzeria rudis. The sequence goes on along the minus strand of OY101450.1, from coordinate 20,993,371 downwards.
GGGTGGCTGGTACCTTGAAATGATTTTGATGCAGAAGAAATATATTTCAAATCGCCAAAAATTTACAGCGAAAAAAGTGATTTTCGCCAATAAAATTCCATGGGGACTTTCACAAAATTTTTTCTCCAACCTCCCAAAAAAATCCCCGATTTGGGGACAAATCCTCAAAACTGGGGACATATCCCCAAAAAAGGCGTATATGTGATATTTATATTAATGCCAGGCAAAGAGAAAATTTAATAAATGAGCAGGTGCCACTCAATTTTGATTAATTTTATGTGCTCGTTGTGTCAAAGATCAAATATGGCTTTGTTCCCTTTTGCACTAGCAAAGTTTACTTTGCAAATTCTTGAGTATATAGAAAAGAAAGGAAAGAAGAATGGGGGTGGATACAGACTTTGATAAACAAGCCATTTCTTGTATTAAAATTTTAAATCGAACATTTCTTTGGTTTTCTCGAATAAATGCATAAGTCGACTTACGTTGATTTTAAGTTACTAATGCGAAATATCTCTATTTTAAGCGCTCTTTCCATGAGAGTAAAAATTTTCGGGACATCATGGATTAGTCTCGATATTTTTCATGCACACCAACCTGACTGCTATAATGATTCCATAAATTTTCAGCAGTAACGACTTAAGTATACCTGTGTGATAGATTATTTAAACACATAAGCAGAGCTACGATGTTACTATCTAAACACATTTTGTAATCTTTTTTAATATTTTGCTCAATATATGGTTTTATGCAACCCTGCTAGGATCTCGATCTTGCGTTATTTTTGTCTAAAATTTTTACACAAATTTATTTTGGCAAATATATGCCGAGTGTTAAAAAAATCAAAGATGTTCCCACCGTTCCTACACAATTTCAGAAATATTTTGTTTTGCTCTACTGAAAAGATCAGTTTTAAGACATATGCCTCTATTCAAGAAAACCAATGATTTCTTTATAGAATATGGAGTTTGACATTAAGCTGCTCCATCAGCATCGCTGTTGATATTTGGCTTGAACAATATTATAAGCTGTTCTTTCAAGACCACCTGTTATGTATTCTCCTTAAATAAGTACACAAATCCACTCACGAAATAACCGCCTACGTAGACTTAAGAGAGAATTAATTTAAGGGCCAATGTAGAGATAATGATTGAATAATCAATGGATAGCACCCAACAAGTTGGGAAAATTTTTCAATAGTACCAAATGAGTCTCGGGAGTACCATCGTACTCTTTTGGCTTCAATAGTACCAAAAAAAAAATACAATTGTACCAACTTTATCATCCCTGGGCACAACCCACTGTTATTCTCTTGTTAATGTTTATTTTTATTGCTTGTGTTGTATACAAATAGATAGCCGACAAATAGCCGAAGAACGTCGTGGACCATGACCAAGAATCTCATGCCACTGATTTATATCCTTAATAGGCGAGACCATTTTTGTGCTGCTTTTTATCATTGTTTTACATTTTATATTTGTTTTTTAATTCCGTTGGCTCTACTGTTCAAGATTAATGGCCAACGGGCCCTGAAATTTTTAATATATTATCTAAATCTAATCTAAACTAATAAATTTAAAATAGTTTTAAAGTACGAAGTTAGTATGGGAAAACCGGTTTTATTGTGTACTTTAACATTAACAATCGTTTATAAGTAAGGCCGTAAATTGATCTACACCTTAGATCAACAATTTCTCCGAACCTCCTATCAACCTCCCAACATGCCTATACGAAGGGCAAATCAGTTGAGACAGCACTTCACTCGCTTGTAGGATTCATTGAAAAATCCCTGGCAAACAAAGAATATACATTCGTGGCCTTTCTTGATATAGAGGGTGCCTTTAACAATGTACGACCTGAATCCATCATTATGGAACTAGAAAGACTGAACATTGATCGGTCAACAATTAGCTTCATACAAGGACTCTTAACAAATAGGCTAATTTCCTCCACGATGGGGCAAACGACTATTCAAAAAACGGTTTGGCGAGGTACTCCCCAGGGAGGTGTTCTGTCACCTATCCTATGGAATATCGCCATAAATTCGGTACTGGTGGAACTAGACCCTATGAGGTTTAAATCAGTAGCCTACGCGGATGACGTAGCAGTAGCAATATCTGGTAAATTTCTAGATTCTCTATCTCAACGTCTTCAATCGGCATTAGGTATCATAAGTAGATGGAGCGTTGAAAGTGGTCTTAATGCTAACCCTCAAAAGACGAATCTTGTTCTCTTTACGAGAAAATACAAGACACCGACTTTCACGTTACCGACCTTAGGTTATCAGATAGCATGAAGTATCTCGGTATTATACTGGACTCTAAGCTTTCATGGTACCCCAACGTTCAAGCTGGGGCAGCCAAGGCTGCTATTACTGCAAAAGGGCGATCGGCAACAGGTGGGTCGTAAGTCCAAAAACCTCAATTGGCTTTTTGAAATGGTGATAAGGCCCATACTAATGTATGGGTCTGTCGTCTGGTGGACTTCCTTAAATAAAGCCACATACTCTAAAATAATAGATAAGGTTCTTCGAACATCTGCTTTGCTGATCACGGGTACACCTCGCACTATTCCATCCAAAGCACTGTTCACCATACTGCATTGGCTTTTTGCTGAATTCATGATCAAACAACTGGCCATGAACTCGGCGGTTAGACTAGATGCCTCAGGTGCATGGAAGCGGGGTAACGTAGGCCATGCGACCTACTCTGATGCCCGACAAGAGATTCGTGGTGGACTTCTCGGGCACATCATCTGAGGCAAACTACATATACCAATATAAGGATGTGCTCGAGATCTACACCGATGGGTCAAAGTCGGGCTTCGGAGTAGGCGGGGGTTTCTACATCCCACAAATGCAATGTAGGATAAACTTTAGGCTACCAAACCAATGTAGCATCACTCAGGCTGAAATATCGGCAATCAAAAGGGCAGCCAACTGGTTAAGGTACTACAGGATATTCGATCAGGACATCCGAATTTGTACCGACAGTAAGGCGGCACTACATGCTCTATCTGGTGTTTACACAACATCGGAATTGGTTAAAGAATGGCGGGCATCTCTGAATGAGATGGCGAGACATGCAAACCTAGGGCTCTTCTGGGTACCGAGCCACACGGGGGTGCCCGGTAACATTATCGCGGACAGTCTAGCCAAGGCTGGTGCCCGCCTACATGATAATGACATCGACTGGTTAGTAGGTGTCCCACTAAAAAGCTGTAAAATACAAATTCAGCACCAACTATTTAGAGAAGCGCAAACCAGATGGACAAATGAAATAACTTGTGAGGTTTCCAGATCCATCTGGTCCCAGTATAACTTCGCAAGATCTGCAACCATACTGTGGCTCCCTCGTCAACAGCTGCGTATACTCGTAGCGGTCAGAACAGGGCACTGTCTCATTGGTGTCCATGCCAGAAGATTAAATCGTCCTTTTAACGATTTCTGTAGAAGTTGTCAGAACGAGGAGGAGAAAGAAACTGTCAAGCACCTCCTCTGTCGATGTCCAGCACTATATAGAAATAGGGCGTCATACTTGGGAAATCCGTCACTACCCGAACTAGCAGACCTGGGGGAATGCGACGTTAGGAGAATAAATTCATTCATCAGATACTCGGGTTGGTTTAACACCGACCCAACCTCTGGGATAGGAGGGTCACCTCTCTGAATTTCCCTACTATCCATCCCAGGCATCACAAAGGGACCAAAGGACCCAAGTGGGGCGGTTGCTAGAAACCGGCAGCCTGTTCAACCTAACCTAAGGCCATAAATAAATAGAAAACTAATAATGATTATGTGCAATAATTAAACCATTATATTACAGAGATAAAAATCAAACTTGTTAAATGCTGTGTCAACTCTATATTCCCAATGCACTGTATAACAAAATAAAATTTTTGTTTACAAAATTACAAGATTCTAAAGACTGATGTTTCATGTGTTGTTTTAAAAAACAGCTAAGCACGTATTACACCTTAAGTGTAAGGCTTATAGGTTTTCCTATGCCGAGTCATTATAAAAGGGAGATAACTTTAACTCTCCCCTAAATGAGTTCCAGATCTAAACTTTCAAAACGCCAAAACACATATATATATATATATATATATATTTGGTGTCCTCTGCCAGAACCAGGCATTAGAAACATATTTGTTTTTCTTGTGTTGTACAGTGTTATTAATTACCATCTTTGTAAAAAAAACTTTTAAAAGAAATCCCAGAAATAGACCTGAGAGCACATTACATACATTTCAAAGACTAATAAAGCTAACATAAACAAAAATATAATTAATAATGTAAAAAGAAAAATACCTAACTTTGAGTATTGAATACTTGAGAAACTTTTTACGCACATTTTCCATTAAATACTTACTTGTTACTGTAGAGAAACAAAAAACAAAAGTTAAAAGTTAAAACTACATTGCAGCTGCTCTAAACAAAATATTATTAGCAAAAGGAAATATGTGTTATGTTTGATATCCTTTTAGTTAGTGTATAAATAAAGTTTTCAATACACATGCTTCTCGTAGTGGCAGTAGTTCTCATGTTTACTTTTGTTAGATTGCATGCACAGCATTTAAACAGTGATCCACCAGTTCTCATCAAGTGGCAGCAAAAACAAAACAAACAAAAAAAAAACACAACTACTCCTTTAGGGATCTGCTAACCTTTTCAAAACAATTTCAATTAACTTTATTTAATAAACAAATTCTAAGAAATGTAAGTAACAAGAATTGTTAGCAAAATAAATTAAAAATTTGTTTGCTATATAACATAAAATTGGCTGATTTATATCTGCTAGATTAAATACTTTTTAGAAATACTAGTTATTTTACAAAAACAATTAAGTTAAAAATATGCATAAATTATAAGCCAAAAAATATTTTCATAAATTTCTGACAAGTTCAAAAGAATAACACTATGCAACAAAATGAAGCGTTTGTCATGACCTTTAATGGCCACTATATATTTTGATATGTTAGGGTCCTCTAACTGCAAAAAGAATCGAAATTTAATGTTTTATGGATGCGATTTTAAAAATAATTTTTCTAATATTTGCGATTTTTCAAGAGGCTGTTGCACCGATTTTATCTTAGCTTGGGAAAGGGTATAATATTTGCTTAGCTTTTTTATGTAAGACACAAGGAAAAATTTTTTTTTGCAACATTTGAACCCTGTACCTCTTCGTTTTATGGGTCATTTTGTATATTTATTAATAAGAAGGGGGCAAAAAACTTCCCTTCAGTGGCGATATAGGAAGCTGAAATGATCTACAAAAATATTCGCCATAAAATTCTACTAAAGGTGAAAGACATCCAAGTTCCAGACTTAAATTGGACGCTAGAAATCATTTAAAGCTTAAAATGTGTTTAAGGGTTAATTTCGTAGTTATGCACAATCCGTATTCGGCAATAAAAATCTTGTAAGCCTTACGTTTAAAGTATAAATTTTATTCACATTTTTTATGTACAAGTTCACGAGGAATATTTTTGTAAAAGATTTTTGCCGGCCATATCGCCGCTGAAGGAAAGTTTTTTTTCGCAATTTTTTAGAAATGTACAAAAAGTTCCATACAACAAAGAGTTTCCGGGATGAAATCTTCGAGAAAAATTTTTATCGTAGTATTTTCCATGAAAGTACTAAACATATCTTATACCTTAAACGTAAGACTTACAAGATTTCCTATGCCCAGTACTAGTTGTGAATAAGTATAAAGTTAACCCTTAAACATAGTTTAAGTTTTCAATGATTTCTAGCGTACAAGTTGATTCTGGACCTTAATTGTCTTTGGAAGCCTATAATAGAACTTTATGGCCAATATTTTTGCAGAACATCTTATCCGCCCACTTTCCATTTTTGGGTGTGTTTTTTACGATTTAGTAGAAAAGAGCCAAAAATGACCGTGATATGGGGGAGTTAGATGGTGAATATGTTCCACAAAAATATTTGCCTTAATACTTTTTTTTACAAAATTGCTGAACATAGCCTAGACCTCAAATGTAAAGAACGCATAGTTTTATGTACCGATATGCTGCAGGAACAGGCCAAAAGGATAAAGCTTTAGCCCCCCTAAAATAAAATTCCGATGTGATCTAGCAAAACGCCGCCACACGTATATTCTTTTTTGGTCTCCTCTTCTAGACTCGGTTTATAGAACCTTGTAATTTTTTTTCGTGTTGTACAGTGTTATTTATAAATTTTAATAAAATAAAAATTTTCAATACCAAAAAAATTGCGGTCTGACTAATTTTGAAACCATTGAGTATATATGCAAGCCATAATAGACATAATAGATAATGAAGGAAACATACCACCGCCAAACGGAAATGATATTGTAAAAATAATTAATAAAATGAAAAGTAACAAGGCGGCTGGAGAAGATGGGATTACGGCTGAAATCCTTAAGTCAATGGGTGAAGATGGCATCGATGCCCTTCACAAAGTAACAAACAATATCTGGCATCAGGAACAAATCCCGACATTGTGGTGCATCGGCCTTATAGTGCCAATACATATGAAAGGTTATAAGAGCCTATGCGACAGCTATAGAGGAATAATTCTTTTAGACGTATGTTGCAAAATATTCACGAATATACTTTCCAAACGAATAATTGAAGCTTCAGCCAATAGTCTAGGAGAATATCAGGGAAGATTCAGACCACGCAGATCCACAGTTGATCAACTATTTTTCTTAAAATAGAACTGCGAAAAATGCTATGAATGGAGGTATCGACATGCATCTATTTTTTATATGTAGACTTCAAGCAAGCGTTTGACTTCATCGACAGAAACATGATACCTCAAGCTTTTTCCGAGTTTGGAATATCCTCAAAAATTACAAAACTTATCTGCGCAACTTTAGTCAATACTACTGCTAAGGTTGTAATCCAACAGAAAGCAACTGACACCTTCCAGATAAACAGTGGAGTAAAATAAGGAGACTTGCTTTCAACAGTAGTTATTCAAGCTACTGCTACACTACGCAGTTAAGTATCATGTACGAACTGGTAGTCCGCTTAGCAGATCTGGTCTGACTATTGTCTACGCAGGTGACATTGCAATTGCCACAAGGAACATGCGGTATATGGAGGTAATATTTACAAATATTGAGAGGTCAGCAAGAGCAGCGGGTTTTATAATAAATGAACAAAAAAATAACTGCCACAATTTGATTACTAGGCCTAGTAGCGCAACTTCAATTGATAAAGTGTTTAATAACATTCAAAATAAGGTTCAAATATATTCAACTGAATGTGGCTTCTCGGATCATAACATAATTGGCTGCTTACTTAAGATGCCTATAAAAACTAGTGATTATTATGAATCAGAGAGACCACATTGTAATTATGAAAGCTTAAGAGAAAAGTTGACTTATAACTTGAACATAGACGGCTTAGCTGGAAATCCTAATGATAATACATCTGCAGTAATTGACAGCATATCAAATGCCCTCACGAGCTCAACAACAAAAACAAAAATTTTCGCAAAGTATGAGGTAGCACCATGGATTAATAGGAATATTCAAGCATTAATTGCACACAAGAATAAGCTTTTGAAAACAAGAAAAAAAGCCTAACAATTTGATCATCAATAATAGTATCAAAAGAATCAATAAGATAATAAAAATTGCATGCAAAGAGTCCATGAATAATTATTACCATGATAATTTATGTACAATTAAACAGGAACCCAGGAAATGTTGGAAATTTCTGAATCAAACACTTGGAAGAAACACGAAACCAGCTTTTAATATTAGTAATGATGTTCTAGATGATAAGGCCAAGGCGGAAATGTTTAATCGTCATTTTTTGAACTCAGTGGAGAGCTTAAAGCGAGAAATTGAAAGCACTCCAGATGATAATTTCAATGCTTTAAGATCACTGAGATATAATCGAAATGTAATTACACTTCAACACACGAATGACAATGAGGTTTTCGATCTAGTACTGCGATTGGAAGTGAACAAAAGCCCTGGTAGTGACGACGTCACAGCTAAATGTGCAAAGATATACTTGTGCCATTCTTATCCAGAATCTTTAATTCTTCACTTGATCACTTAATTTACCCGAATGCTCTGAAAGTTCAGAAAGTTATTCCGATTCCAAAGGATAAAATTTGCAATGTGACTGATCAATTTAGACCCATAGCAGTTTTATCAACGATTGACAAAATATTTGAGAAGTTATTGTTCAATCAGCTTTCGCAATTTCTTGGGAACCAAGAGGTTATTTTCCCTAATCAATATGGCTTTCGAAACGGTTGTGGTACTGAAGAAGCGGTGATTAACGTTATTAATTTTATTTGTAATAGTTTGGATGAAGGCTTTACGGGAATAGGAGGGATGTTTTATGATATTTCAAAAGCATTTGATCTTGTACATCATAATATCCTACTAAGAAAACTATACATGTATGGAATAAGAGTTAGAGATCTGGATCTAACGGAAAGTTATTTAACAAATCGCAAGCAATTCGTGCAAGTTAATGCCAGCAGGAGTACATTAGCTAATGGTAAGCCTTGGCTTCCCTCAAGGCAGTGTCCTAGGACCTTTATTATTTATCATATACTTAAATGATATAAACAATCTTGGGCTAGATGGTAAAATATTTCTATACGCATATGATATTTGCATCCTCTACCCTTACAAAGAAAATATAGTTTTAAAAACTATTGTTGAACGTGATGCGTCCTTAACTTCTGAATATTCTCGTTGAAATAAACTTATTCTGAATGCAAGTAAAACTAAATTTATTCGTTTTATGCCTTGCCCTAATCGCAGTAGCACCATTGCCATTTTTGTTGATGGAAAAATAATACAAGAAGTGGATTCTATAAAATATTTAGGTGTCTATTTCAAAAATAATTTATCATGGCATAATCATATTGAAATATTGAGGGGCGAAAATAGCACTTGATCTGGGCATTTTATAGAATTTTAAATACAGTTTGAATACAGATACAAAATTAATGATATTTCAATCCTTAATTCAAAGTCATTTGAACTACTTAACATTGATATATGGTTTTCGAAAAGGCAAAGATCTTAAATCACTGCAAATACTACAAAATAAATCCTTAAAAGTCGTATTCAACCTTCCACCAATGCATCCTACACTTTCCTTGTATGCTGATATATCTAGAAATATTTTACCGATATATGGATTGTACAAACTGCAGCTATCGTTATACGTCTACAAAGTTCTTCATGGTATTGGACATCATACAATAAGGTTTACTACAAGGCAGAATGCTCTTATTACTAGAAACAGTAGTAATCTGTTGATATTGAGATGTGGGCTAGAAGCCACTAAACAAAAAATAGAATATTCAGGTAGTTTTGAATATAACAGTCTGTCTCATCATATACAAAATTGTTGTACAATTTCATCTTTTAAAAGAAACCTGAAAGATTACTTGTTACAGAACATGGAAATGCATTTAATATAATAATTATTTCTTCTATAGCTAATCAAATATCTAAATATATGCACTATATCTCTTTTTATTTTTTACTTTTCCTTTTATGTTTTTCTCTATTATTTTATATAGTGAAATATTGAATTATAAAGTGAATTATATTCTTGCCAACTTGTCTCTTAAATGCCCATGCAGCGGTGAGACAAAATATATTTTTAACTATATACATATATACTTAGAAATGCCGCATTTGTACATATGTATTTAGTTTTTATTAATGTAAATAAAGTTAAAAAAAAACTAAATACCTGAAAATGGCTGCGAATGACGTACTATACATGATATACACATGGGTGAATACCACTTCGAAGGTGTAACCAACTTTAGCTACGTGGGTGTCCTTCTAAAAAACGACAATAGCATGCAAAAGTGTATAAGTTATTTGCGACTGACGTCGTAGTCTAGCAGACACCAGTAAACAGAAAATATTGTTTTACGCCATAATTATACAAATATCGATTCTGGTGTTTTCAGTACCTTCTTATTACGTACTCGAGTGTACGTTAGTGCCAAGAAAGCAATTGAAATGAGCGCACGCGTTGATGTGAGCATACAAGTGTCTGCAAGTCTACCACGTCAGTACTGAGTTAGACCTGACAAAATACGTTCCAAATTTTTATTAAACCATTGATATTTTCTCTTTTTTCTCTATATTGATTAGTTTAGGTATAAGCAAAAATTAATGTTAAGCCTTTTACAAAAAAAAAAAAATTAATATATGAATTTTTTTATTTTTGTATGGATGTAAGTTCTTAAGGCTAATTTATGCCATGCCAATAATTTTGGTTTTAATAAGATTTGTCGTTTCTTAAAAAAAAAATACAATAAATAACAAACTACTACATTAAACTGAAATCAAAAATATTTTCAGTGTTTTTACAAACAGAACTTGGAAAATATAAGCAGTCGAAATAGTGTCTAGTGTACTACCACGTCAGTGGAATTGTGATGATGAAGTCACGTCAGTCGCAGAGGGCTGAGCTGATATCAAAGACATGCAAACTGATCATATAAAAAACTATTATGAGACCTACCGCCACATATGAATGTGAAACGTGATCCATGACAGCAAATGAACAACAGCGTCTAATAATCTTCGTAAAATTCTCCACTAGATATGCGAGATGAGAACGGCGAATATGTTCAAAGAAATAATGATGAACTGCTCGTGCTATGCGATGGAGAGGACGTAATCAAATTCATAAAGGTCCAAAGTCTGGACTGGACAGGTAATGTTGCTCGCATGGACGATAACAGACCGAAAAAGTCGTGGTTAAACTATAATATCAGAAACACTAAATGAAGAGGATGCCCGTGGACTAGATGGAAGGACTGTGTTGAAGATAATTTACGGATAATGGGTATTCGAAACTGGCAACAGATAGCTATACATAGAGAAGAATGGAAAATAATTATTGAACAAGCTAAAGCTCACCGCCAGCTGTAACGCATGATGATGATGATGATGATGATGATGATTGAGTATATAAAAAAAGTAATGTTAGAATGGCTTAAAGGGATTATTATTCCAAGTTTTATAGTGTTTTTGTAATTAAATTGGGCTACTCCTTCGCAAGCTATGATGAAATCGTTGTAACTTTCGATTTTTTTTAGGTAGGGGACCATAAACCATCAAAGTTTCATATTGTTGCATAATGTAATCATAAAGAAACATATAGAGTGAATTTTCGATATAACGAACTTCGTTGTAAGGAAAAACTCAATATAACGTATGTGTTATTGATTCCCTTGCGAAAACCTCTTTATTGCAAAGTTTTTCATACAAAAATACATTATAGCTATAACGAAGAAATTCTGATCAAAAAGCCTTTATATAGCGAAATATCCATCCAAATGCTTCAATATAACGAAACCAGAATAAATCCTAAATGGTAAAGTCCCATTTTTTCGTATTTCTTCAAATTCCGTTACATCAAGGCTTTGCTGGAATATTTATAGCGAAGCAATAGCTTTAACGAAGTATTTTCGGATCGCCTTGGAGCTCATTATATCGAAGTTTCACTGTACTACAAATAGAATCAGCTTCATTTTATGAAAATCTATGAATAAATATTGATTTTATTCACATGAAAGTGAAATTACAATTGAGTTTTGAAGAGGCTTACAGAAAATGTTTCAGAATCGGACACAAATTTCTCAGAATCTTGCAAATTATTATAAGTGTTTTACATACATGCTCGTATTACATAGACTTGTTTGCTGCTGACCATATCATTAGCTTATAGTTGCATACTCTTAGGTCCTTCATTATAACAAGTAAATTGCTCACTTTCTGTTTATTCATAACCTCAAATACCAGAAAATATAACAATTGTATAAAACAAGAGAAATATTGCATGTATATAAAATATTAATGCCTGTAATTAAACTTAATGTCAATACAAACGGAATGCCTGTAATGAGTTTAAGAAAGAAAACGAAAAAAAACCAAAATGAAAATGAAAAGTAAATTAGACGTACTTCATAAAAGGAAATATTTCAACGTTATTTTTTTTTATGGTGAAGCTATGTTAACTTTAAAACTTTATTTAAAACTAAAGCCACTAGAGTTCTAGTCTAAAAGGATAAAAAACTTGTTAAAAACTTCCAACGAATTTTTATAGGAGAAGAAAGTTTTTTATAAGACTTCTTTTACTAATCCATAATATAAGAGACACCTGTTGACTGGCTTTTAAACACAACAGATAAGAGAATTTCTTTAGTGAATACATAAGGAAGCAAGTGCTTTAACAGATTTGTTTGTATTTATAAATAGAGCTTAATTTTAATTTCTCACACTTAAAAACTATTTGAGAAAAAAGCATGCATGTTGCTAAAAAATATAAAATAAGAAGTCATAAACATTTTGTTACGTTATTTCTGCTAAGAGGTGAATTAATATTCATACAATTATGCGCTAAAGTTTTTCATTCTCATAAAATTCATAAATCCTTTATGTGATGTTTAGAACTCATAAAATCCTTCCATTATAACAGATATACCAAACATAAAAACTAAAACTATTAAAGCGACAAAAAAAAACTAAAATAAGTTCACGTTACTTTAATGCCCACCTAATATTCGGTAAAAACAGTCAGTCGTCATACGGTTACCTACTGTACTTTTCATAGTTCAACTAACTTAATAAGTTGTTAGCTGGAGTGTTGAACATTTTCACAAAATTCATAATGTGAACATAAACAATAAAAGCCTAAAAATAAGCAAAAAAAAAAAAAAAAAGAAACAGCCAAAACAAGAGAGCCATTTAAATAAAGATTTAAATGTAGCCCTGACGCCTAAAGGTATGCTACAAATAATTTAAGTGTGTTAATTTTAGTGTTAATAAAAAGATTTTTAGCACAATTTTTGAGCTCTTCTTGTAAAACTGGCATTTATTTACAAAAGAACATACCAGAACAATATGTTCTCGTATAATAAACAGATAATTTTTATAGCCCAGTTAAAATTTTTGTATAAAATACTTTCATATAAAATTCTTAGAACAAGGGTGAGGTTTCATATGAAAAACGTTTGCTGGGCTTTTTAGTTTAGCTTTTGTTTACAGCGCAACAGAACTTTTACAAAAGCCTCAACTATTTTTATTTTAAACAAACGTACTCATGTGTTTGTGCGAGTGTAAGTTAGCTAATTTACACTCTAAACTTGGGTATGTCCCGGTTGGCCATGTCTTTCAGACATCTTGCATACATCTTTGCAAGACAATGTTAATACGTCGATGACCTGTTGGTGTCAGCTCAAACAGATCAGTGAGGACATTTTCGAACAAATGGCCGCTAAGTTCATACATGACAACAAGAACGACACTGTCACCCATCATTTCATTAATGACCATATATATGACAATATCCTTAGAAATGACCTCATTACTTTTTTTCGTTTGTTTATTTTTTACACGTGTTCTACAATAACAATTTGAGGAATTTAATACAAGATGTTTTAATAGACATTGTAACAGAACTTTCCATCAGCTCATTTTCGCTCAATTTTAGCAAGCAGGAATGTATCAAAATGATTCAAACTGGTGATAGACTAAACGACAATGTCTACAAGAAGTTCATTTGCTGGTATACGAAAAGTAGTATTTTTTCTTTTAACGAAATTATAAAAAATTTTAAATTGAACGTTGCAGGACTAACCTGACAGGAGTGTTTAGGGGAGAGTCGGTATCTTCGTCGACAGTCATGCGGCACTTTGGTGCCTAAGGTCACACTCTACTTCTTCTGCTTTAGTTAGCCACTGCAAGGACATGCTATTCAGATTAGGTGGTCAATCAAACGTCACCCTAATCTAGGTCCCTGCACATAGTAACTTTCTTGGTAATGAACAGGCGGATGACTTGGCCATGGCTGGCTCTCCTATAAAAGCCTCCACTGCTGAATCGATAGCCATGCGGTTTGGCACTATTAGAAACCATATTTTCAAACATTATCGGCAGAAAGCTGAAGACAGGTGCCGCTAGTTTAGCACGTGTAAGGTGGCTAGGAAGATGTGGCCTTGCTACAATGATAAGCGCACTGCACAACTAACTACAACTAACTAACTAACTAATATTCTAACGAACTAACTATTGCACAACTAACTACAACTTTCCGTGGCTGTCGGGATCAAAGTAAAGAAGAAACATTTTTTCACTTTCCTTGCGAGTACCCGGCCTTACACCTCTCGAGACACAAATTCTTGGGCAGCCAGGTATACCAACCAGCCAACCAACCAACCAACCAACCCCCCAACCAGCCTACGGACAATATCTACCAACTAGTTGGCATGACCAGTTGAATAGTTTTTCTTTTACCCATTCTTTGAGTACGGTTTCTGTTAATTGCCTTAAAAGAAACTTTAATCGACAAACACCGTGCATGACATATGTCGAAATTTCTTTAAGAAGTCGTTGATGAAAATATTCTCTACGACGAGTTGGCCAACCGGGGTGTGTCTTATTATATAGTTGTGTGTATTTATTTGTGTATATGCTCCTTATGAATCTCACTCACTCTCCTACGCTTTTTATATGTGTTTGTGTAGACTTTTTGATATATGTATATGCGCTTAGTGTTCTTAAGGGAATAAGTAAGTGCGTGTCATTGCAAAAGCCCAGAAAAAAAAATAGAAAAAAATAAATACCTAGAATTTTATACGATAATTTCATTATTCTGTTTTTATTTTTGTACAAAAACTTTAACAACTACAATAACAACAACAATTACAGGAGAAAAAAATACCAACATGAACGTGCTTGTTTGCTAAGTATAAATAAGAGGCTTTGACGTCAACAAAACCGCAGAAAAGAGAAAATAATAAAAAATATGTACATCTACTTTACAAAAAAATTGTATTTTTTCACAGTTTTTTCTCTTTGGTAAAAGTGTTATTGTTGCTGGCTTTATGCAAATTTAAAGTTTCGCTATTGTTTTCTCAATACCCAGAAGTAGTTTATTTTAAGTTTGTTCAGGTTAAAAATACTAAAGAGATTTTCTACTATTAATAGCAGGGACCGTAACAGCTATGACTTTTTTCGAAAAAGTCAAATAATAATAGTTATTTTTTGACCAATATGTTTTCGGTCAGAAAATAATGGTTATTTTTTGACTATTATATCGCTGCGGAAAATTTGGTGACAAATGATCCAAAAGTACTCGTCCTATGACTTGAGAAAATGAGACTGGTACCAAAAATAAGGAGTAGTGAATGGTGAAAAAAGACAATTTTCAGTCAATTTAATTGGTACTCCGGCTAGTATTGTAGTACACGGCACTGAACAAATTGCATGCACCTGGATCTAAGGCCTATCACATAGTATCTATAAAATATTAATTGTCTCACTTCAATGAGACTGCCATGCCTCTCAGGAACCTGATACGTAACTATATTCAGATGTTAACTCCAACTTAACTGGTATTTATAACAGTGAAATATAAGTTCCACTGTGGCCGAGGTGGTAGTGTACTAGCCTGTTATGCCGAAGGTTTTTGGTTCGAATCCCACCGCTTAAAAATAAAATACAGTTTCTAGTTGGATTTTGGAATAATATTTATATATAATCTATATTATTCGACACCGATTAGGACTCCATAAGATAGTTCAAAGATAAGTTACAAGGTGCATACAAAGTATCAATTAACCCCATCCTAGGCCATCCCCATGCAAAAGTGGCTGGTCCGCTTCATAGGAAGTGTTAGAAGTCGGACTGGTCCCTACCACCTGGGGACCGCTCACGTGACTTGTTTTGTGTCAGTTCCATTTACCGTAGGGATATTAGGTCAAAAATAAAAGTTACAATTTAGCTGATATTTTTTTGGTGAAAAATAAAATTTAAAATTTAACTGATATTTTTTTGGTGAAAAATAAAAGTTAAAATTTGACCGATATTTTTTTGGTCAAAAATAAAATAATATTTGGAGCTAATAATCTGACATGGTGAATATCCTACTAAAGCGGCCTTCACACTATTCGATTTAGTATTAATAATTGTCAAAAACTCAAATCTCAAAGTAAAAATCCAATAGTGTGAAAACAAATTGTTATGATTTGGCAAATAGTACGTAAAGAAATTTGACAGTATTATGGTATTCGTAATTTTTAGGAAATTTTCTAAACAATCACATTTTTCATTTTATCAGGGTTGTCTTTTGCACAAACAAACATAGGAATAACAAAAACAGTTGTGTATTTGTTTGCCGGCAGAAATAAAGAAAAACGAGAACGAAAATTTTAGATTTTTTGCAAATTATTTATGTTACGTTTTATTTGGAATGTTATAGTGTAGAAACAAAATGTAATGAGAAAATTTTCAGAAAGATTTTTTGACAGTCAAACTGATTTTGATTTGATTTTCGTCTTACAAAATCTAATAAAAATCTCAAAGCTTGTATTACAATGTGAAAGGGCCTTAATCAACATCAATTTAACTTGTAAAAGAATATAAGGAGCATCTATAGCTCTTATATACAATTTCGTTAAATAAATTGGTTGAATAGTTGATGCTCCTGCTCAATAATATCAAGCATGACAAGTGGTTAAAATAAACAAAGAATGCTGGGGTAGCGACTTCTAGATCCGTTTAAGTTTCAACTTTTATTTTGACTAAAAAATATCTGTCACATTTTAACTGTCATTTTTTACCAAATAAATATCAGTCACATTTTAACTTTCATTTTTGACTAAAAAAATATCGGTCAAATTTTAAGTCCTATTTATGACCGAAAAAGTATGATTCAAAAAATAGCAGTTATATTTTGACTTTTTTGAAAAAAATTACAAAATAAAAGTAGTTTTATAATTTTATTCCTTAGCTCACGACCATCACAATGCTATACTCAAATATCGTATACACACAGAAAAATTTCCATGTAAAACCGTCGAAAACCAGGTAAACTTAAAATTTTTCGGTAGTGATTTTGCTTCATAGGTGTTTCATGTTAAATCAACATGATTTAAAATAATCTTGAAAGAAAATTTTTCCTTTTGAATTAACTATATTTCATGTTGATTTAATATTCCAGTACAGTTAAATCAAAATGAAGTTGATACTGAAATAATACGAAAAATCATGTTGAATCAAAGTAATTTCGAGTTGAAACAACGTGAATTTGATATTGGAACAACACGAAGAATCATGTTGAATGAAAGTTTTTTCAAGTTGAAACAACGTGAATTTGATATTGGAACAACACGAAGAATCATGTTGAATCAAAGTTATTTCAAGTTGAAACAACGTAAATTTGAAATTGGAACAACACGAAGAATCATGTTATTAAAGTTATATCAATTTTGAAACAACATGACTTTAATGTAGCTATTTTATTAATTATTTTACTTACGTGATAGTCATCAGAAAACTTTTCGTTGTAGCTGACTGCCCCACCCAAGATTTGAACTCGTGCCACCTGCATGGTAGTCCACGCGCTAACCACTGCAGCCAAAACAGCTTCAAACTTTTCTTTACTTATACACTAAATAAATACTATCGTATGTAAAATGCATTTCATTTTAATTCAACATGATTTAAATGATTATTTAGTATAAAACTTATTTGAAATTAAAGTTATAGTCATGTCGATTGAAAATGAAAGTTAACGTTTATAACAAAATTGTTTTAACGGTGATTTACGGTTAGGTTAATAATTTTCCGCTTAAAATTAATATGAAACAATGATAATTTTAAATCAGCAGCAGTACATTTTCGCTGGTAATTCGTTTTTTCTCGTCTACATAGACGACACATGTAAGAATAAACAACAACAAGTCACACAACTAAGCAGAACAGTGAATTGTAGCAATGAACAAAGCAAGTAAACACTAACACACTCAAACGACAAATTATTTCTTGTAAATTTAATATGATTTGCAATCAAAATTGCGGCATGTGGATTTTGCATTCCTTTTTTTTCTGTGTGTAGACAAATTATATCTGTCTGAGTTTTTGAAGTGAAATTTTGATAATAACTGTTATTTTCGGTCCCTGATTAATAGTAATTGATTTACTTAAAAGTTATAAGCAACTAGAAAACTGCTACAGAAGCTACAATTCAGGTTTGACCTTTTTTCCTTAGCGAAACTATTAGATTGTGAGCAATTTTCTGTAAAAAAAATTATTTCAGGTTCTTAAAATTTCATTCAGTTTCAAAAAACTATCTGAGACTACGACAATACTATGCAACAAAATGAAATGTTTGTCTTGACCTTTAATGACTACTACATTTTTTTGATGTGTTATGGTCCCCTAAGTACAAAAACTGCCGAATTTTTCATTATAACTGGGAAAGGGGTTTACTGTATTACGCAGAACACTAGAACATTTGAAATAAAATTACCTTTAAATTGCCTGAGTACTATTTTTTTTTATATACTCAACGGTTACGGAATTATGAAAACAAATTTTTTTAATAGGGGACTTAAACGCTGAGTTTTTTACGTGTTTATTTAGTCTTTAGTTTTTAGTTTATAGATGAAGCGCGTAGAAAAGTAAACGGTGTAGGAAAAAATATTGATTTGTGTTTTCATGTTTGTTTTTGACATTTATTTGTATTTTTATTAATTTTTTTTTTCATACTAAAAGTTCAATTTTAGCAATTAAACTAAAAAAAATCAAGGTAGAAAATCATCGTATAAATGTTTATGATTTTCAGTAGAAACTTTAAAAGGAAATTTAAAAAAATCTTGTCTGAAAACTCAGCGTCTAAATCCCCTAAAAGTAAAATTTAAAAATTTTTATTTGTTGAAAATTAAAAAAAAAACGAAAATGATAAAAACCAGAGACAGAAAATTATAATTATTTTTAAATTTTCAAAGGAAAGAAGCACACATCAGCAAATAGCGCGGAATCAAGCAAATTATACCATTTAAATCGTAATGAATTTAAAATTTGTAATATTCTTTTTTGGCCACAATTCGATGTCGTTCTGTTATTTATATTGAAAACAAAAACAAATTAAATTTTTTATTATTGTTTTCAATATAAATAAGACAACGACATCGAGTTGTCGACATCGAGGGACTGGTCCTTATATTTTTCGAGCAGAAATAAAAGTAGTACATACCATTTATACAAATAATTTGTAATTGCCAAACTCACAAAGTTGCAAAATTGCAAACAAGCCGGTAAATTTATTAAACATTGCTAAAATTGCAAGGAATGACAAAATGTCGAAAAATTTCACAAAAATTACGAAAATTCGCAAAAACTTGTTAGCATTAAAGACATAGAACATGATAGTGATTAAAAATCGTTAAACCTGTAATAAAGCCAGGAACGGACTAAAAATCACTTATCGCGAAAATTGCGAAAATTCGCGACAAACTGCAAAGTTGCAAACAAGCTTAAAAATTGCTTAAAAATAGCTACAATTGTAAGGAATGCAAACAGCTAGGAAAAAATGGAGAGAATGAAGAAAATTCGCAAAACCTTCACACAGAAAAAATGGGAGTGTAAAATCAACATGACACAATTATGATTTGAAATCATATTAAATTTACAAGAAATAATTTGTCGTTTAAGTGTGTTAGTGTTTATTTTCTTTGTTCATTGCTCCAGTTCACTGTTAAGCTTAGTTGTGTGACTTGTTGTTGTGTATTTTTCCATGTGTCGGTTATGTAGACGACAAAAAACGAATTACCAGCGGAAATTTACTGCTGCTGGTCTAAAACTATCATTGTTTCATATTAGTTTTAAATGAAAAACTATTAATCTAACCTTAAATCTCTTTGATTTAAAAATTTTCACTGTTAAACCAACTTTGTTATAAACGCTACATTTCATTTTAAATCAACATGACTATAACTTTAATTTCAAATAAGTTTTATGTTAAATAATCATTTAAATTATTTTGAATTGTTTTACAGAGGATGGATATTTATTTAGTGTATAGCCAAAGTAAAGTTTGAAGCTGTTGTGGCATCAGTGGCTGGCGCGCGGACTATCATGCAAGTGGCACGAGTTCAAATCTTGGCTGGGGCAGCCAACTACAACACAAAGTTTTATTTTTAGCACGTAACTAAAATAATTAATAAAATAGCTACATTAAAGTCATATCGTTTCAGCTTGATATAAATATAATTCAACATGATTCTTAGTGTTGTTTCAATATCAAATTCACGTTGTTTCAAACTGATATAACTTTAACTATATTGCAGTATTAAATTAACATGAAATATAGTTAATTTAAAAGGATAAATCCCTACGGTAAATGGAACTGACACAAAACAAGTCACGTGACCGGTCCCCAGGTGTTAGGAACCAGTCCGTGTTCTAACACTTCCTATGAAGCGGACCAGCCACTTTTGCATGGGGATGGCCTAGGATGGGGTTAATTGATACTTTGTATGCACCTTGTAACTTGTCTCTGAGCTATCTTATGGAGTCCTAATCGGTGTCGAATAATATAGATTATATATAAATATTATTCCAAAATTCAGCTGTAATTATCGATACATTTTTTTTATTGCTACAAATCCAACTGGAAATTGTATTTTATTTTTAAGCGGTGGGATTCGAACCAACAACCTTCGGCATAACAGGCTAGTACACTACCCACTCGACCACAGGGGAGCTAATATTTCAATGTTATAAATACCAGTTAAGCTGGAGTTAATATTTGAATATAGTTACGAAACAGGTTCCTGAGTGGCATGGCAGTCTCATTGAAGTAAGACAATTAATATTTTATAGATACTATGTGATAGGCCTTAGATCCAGGTGCATGCAATTTGTTCAGTGCCGTGTACTACAATACTAGCCGAAATAACAACTAAATTGACTGAAAATGGTTAATATGTGACCATTTACACAATATGTTTTTTTTTTGATTATTCACTTCTTCTTATTTTTGGTACCAGTCTCATTTTCTCAAGTCATAGGACGAGTACTTTTGGATCAATTGTCACTAAATTTTCCGCAGGGATGTTCCTTCAAGATTATTATAAATCATGTTGAATTTACACGAAATGCCTATGAAGCAAAATCACTAACGAAAAATGTTAAATTAACCTGGTTTTCGACGATTTTATATTGAAAGTTTTCTGTGTGTTGGTAAGGCACTTATAGCAGAAAACTGTAGTGTGGCTGAAGAATCGTCCACCTCCACTCGTCGTCGTGCCCAACAATTGCACCTCTCACGCTCGTCGTTGATGATTATTATGCATAAAGACTTGCATTTACACGCTTACAAGGTGCAACTGACTCAAGAACTAAAGCCTCTTGACCATTCCAAACGTCGTCAATGGTCAGAATGGTAGCAAGAAATGGCAACAGTGGATGATAAATTGTCGAAGAAAATCATCTTCAGTGATGAGGCATATTTTCACCTCAGTGGATTCGTCAATAAGCAGAATTGCCGCATTTGGGCAAATGATAAGCCAAGAGTGATTGTCGAAAAACCAATGCACCCACAAAGAGTGACTGTTTGGTGTAGTTTATGGGCTGGCGGCATCATCGGGCCGTATTTTTTCCAACATCACGCCGGTCAGGCAGTTACTGTGAATGGTGTTCGCTATCCTGAGCTGATAACGAAGTTTTTATGGCCCGAATTGGAAGATATGGATACGGACGATATGTGTTTTCAACAGGACGGTGCCACTTGCCACACAGCTAACGAACCAATGGCTCTTTTGTGCGACAAATTCAATGGCCGTGTTATCTCACGTGGTGGCGATGTCAATTTCCAGCCAAGATCATGTGATTTGACACCGTTCGACTTCTTTCGTTGGGGTTATTTGAAAGAAAATGTGTACGTCGATAAGCCAGCAACAATTCAAGAGCTAAAGGATGAGACAATTCGGTACATTACCGGCATAGAACCTCAATTATGCCTCAGCGTCATCGAAAATTTGGACCATCGGATGGAGTTGTGCCGATATTTTGTTCCATACATAATTGAACCATACCATATTATCATAATAAAAAGAAATGACAACAATTTCCTAAATAATTTGTGTTTTATTCAAAGTCAACATCGGCCCTTAAAATTTAACCAATCTTACTCCAAAACATATGTATTATAATAACGTATTTTTATTGATATTCATTATTGGTATCGTTTGTTTTGAAACCTTTCTATATTCAGCACAGGCCAGCCAACTTTATTACTATTGATATAACCGTATAAAATGAAAGGAAAGAAAGAAAGAAAAGCCAGGATTTGTTCCTTTCTCCCAATCAACAGTTGTTTTGTAGAAATAAAAGTGATATATTCTTGTATTTCAACTCTCAGTGTAGAGAAGCTCTGCTTTAAGAAAACAAATATGTGTAAAAGTGTATTTCGCAAAAAGTGGCATTTATTCCCTTCTTCCAAATGGTGATTCAAATATAATTTACTAGTTTCTCATACTTTATTATTGAAATATTTTATTTATTAACTTTATATATGTTTATTTATATTGTCATAGTTATAATGTGTTTATTTCTGCTGAATACACCATAAATCTTAATCCATTTAAGGTCATTATTACTCTCAATATTTGCCATCATTAATTATTAACAAGTATATATTTTGTTTATTATAGAGAACATTAGCAGCAGGCTTTTATTATCATGTGGCATATGTATTAAGCCAAGCAAAATAATATAAATCTTAATGAATTTTATACATTCTTCTATTTATTTATAGTTTTATTCCCTTATTTTATTATCAGTTTTTGGTAAAAAAAATATAACATTCGTTACACCACATCATAATGAAATTCTTGTTAATGCTTATGCCTCTCCCATATGTATTCAGGACTTTTATGTCGTGACTAATATGTTCTTGTTATCATTTACCTTGTAAATGAACTGTGTAAAAAATGATAAGTCTACAAGGAATATTTGTATGTATAGTTTATGTGCTAATATAACACATACAATAATGTTTGTTTATCTACTAACTGGCAATTAGCTAAGGAGTTCATTAAAGGTTACAAGGGGAAAAAATGGGGTAAATAATTTAATTTATATCTTTGACTAATATAAATTATAGATGAGCAACATTAATGCAACAGTTAGTAAGAAGAGAAAAGCTATACTATACTATTCCCAAAATATAGAAGAAAAAAAAATTATTTTTTTCCAAAACAATAAAAATATAATTACCAGGGAAATAATATTTAAAGCTGTAACAAATTTTTTCTTAAAAGAAATTTTATTGCATTATTTTTTGCAATGTCTTTATAAAAAATTAACATACATGTAATTAAAAACTATCAAGAAACTTGTCAAATAAAATTTTATGACTGTTTGTTAATGCGGTTTTAAGCTCAAAAGTCAAAGTAACTGTTTTTTTTTTGCTAATAAAAATTCTTACTTTATATTCTTATATTTTTATTACTCAGTCATGTCCTGCTAAGTAAATTTGTAGACTATAAAAATGTAAAGTTTATTACAGACGTGTTTTCTCATAAATTAAGTCAAGGTTTTTAAAGAGAGATTACAACAAAATCTTAAGAATATCATTGATTTTCTCCTACGCTTTTCTTCTATGCCTTTTGTATAAGAGTGACTTAATTAGATGAAAATAATAAAACTGTGCTAAAGCGGCGACTAATTAATGTAGGAAGGCAACAAAAGTGCTCAGTTGTTTCAAGTAAGAACACAGAGTTCCGCTAAAATATGGATCGGCTACATAAGGATTTGCTTGCGAAGAAGAAATTTTTTCCAATAAAAATTATTTTTTTGTTATAAATGACAATAATGTAACTTTTTGCCCTTTAAATTTTTTTATGACTTTTTGAAAACGAAAAAAAAAACGTTGCCGGTAATTTCTAAATAACTCCAAAGCAATTGGGAGTATAAAAAAAATTAAAACCTGTAAAAAGAATTAAGTTTAATGGTAATTTTATTTCGCATTTTCTGCTGATTTATTTATTCAAATCGGACGAACGTTCGCGAATTATAATGAAATATAATAGCGTGAACTCCCAACAGTGTTATTAGTAACAAGTACTCTTACATGAAAAACAGATTATGTAATTACGATGAATATTTTTTATTATTAAAAGTGTACATAGGACGTGTGTCAAAAGGTAGAAAAGTACTGTGGTAAAAAAATATTTGCCTGTGGGGAAAAATTTCATGTTTCTGCTGTGCCAAATGATATCTTTTTTTTTTTGGCAATATAACAAATTCATGCTTTTGCTGTGTAAAATCATATCTTCTTTGACAATATAAAATTTTTGCGGCGTCGAAGCAACAAATTTGACTACAATCCGCCGGCTACCAACAAATTTTTAAAAGAACATTTTTATACATATAAAACAAAATTCTATGCTGTAACGAAAAATTTTATAATACGATGTAAAATTTTTTGCAAATTAAAATAAACAATGCATTTTTCACAGTCTATCAGTTATATGTATGTAATGTATGTATGTATGTATGTATGTATGTATGTATGTATGTATGTATGTATGTATGTATGTATGTATGTATGTATGTATGTATGTATGTATGTATGTATGTATGTATGTATGTATGTATGTATGTATATACCGTATATATATGTATGATATCATATGAACAGCCCTATTATTACGATTGCCTTTGCCTTTCTTTAGATCACTTGCTTGTTTTTTATTCAGTTTACAACTATTTTTCATTATTAATGCTATAGACATACATATTTTGACACACATGCTATTTTGAATCGCTGCTACAATAAACATGCATAATCATGCCCACTTGCTTATATACACGTAATGCGTATAAAAAACAAGTGACATGCTTCTGCAGTAATTTCGTTACTAAGCGTAAAGAGTAATTGCTGTCGGCCATGCACAATCATGTCGACTTGCTTATATACACACACTGCATATATAAGAGAAGAGACATGATTCTGCATGCTCAATTTTGTTATCTTCTCATAATAAGCTGTTTTCTGTCGTTGTTCCACTATCTAGCGAGATCATGATTCTGCATGCCCAGTTTTGTATTGTTTTCTGATCGAATACGTAAATACATAAATATGTTGTTGCTAAGGCATGCGCAATAATGATCAGTATTTTTAACTTTGTACATATGTATATATGACTGTTCTTATTACTTAGTTGTAAGTCCTGAACGAAAATAATAAAAAGTCAGTCTTAGTTTTGAAGCCATTGAGGAAGCAAGGTTAATTAAATATAAAAATCAATAAAAAAGAATATAAATATAATAAAAAAGGACCTAAACGTATCCTTGAAAAACATTTTTATGAATTTAAATAAATAAATACATTTAATAAAAACCTAATAAAATTGTGTTCATTTTATTTGGAATAAAAAAGACCTACGACAAAACATCTATCTACATTTAAGAGGCGCAAAAATCGATGTTATGGGTGACAAGCTCGAATTTTCAAAAACGACGGCGGTGGTTTTACCTTGTTTTATGATACCATGATTCTAATTTCTGCTTGTTAAAAATTTATCTGTTGTGTCGAAAATTCTACTAGCCCCCAGAGCTAGTGAACTTTAATTCACCTCAGAAGTGTCAAAAATTTACTTACAATATTACTTTGGTTCCGTTTGGCACACGCCCATAGACGCATTGAAGAACATTAGCAATGTAGTTCTGTTTTTCTTATGAGGCTTAAGCGTCCCATACATTATACAATATTATTGACCATGTTATTTTATATATTATTGTCGTTTTGACCTAAACTATGCAATAACTGGCACAATAATTGCAAAAAAAAATATATATTTCCTCATTTTCCTGACAGTGATAAAGTCAATATAACAATGAACAGTGTTGCCAACATGTTACACAATTTTCTTGATTGTGCAATAAAAATCAAGTACCTTTTGATTTTGGCCAATATATTGTGCAACCTTCTAATATAACATACACATTAGAATCATGGTATATTATGGTACAATATGAAAATTATATTGCAAGTTGGGGGGGGTTGCTTTAGATAGAGTCGGTAGTGCGGTTCATATATCAGGTTCTGGTCTGGACTGGAAGTTTGTTCGGTAGTGCAGTTTAAACTTTCGGTTTAGGCGATGGCTTAGCGCGCTTCATAATTCCGGTTCCGGTCTGGACCGGAAGTTATGTCAGTAGTGCAGTTCGCACTTCCGCCTTATGGGCTGGACCGGAAGTTGCGTCGGTTGTGAGGTTTATATATCCGGTTCTGGTCTGGGCCGGAAGTTGGGTCAACAGTGTGGTTCATAGTTCCGCTTCCGGCACGGAAGTTTGACCCACCAAAATGCATAATAGGCGTTACAGGAGCCAATTTAAAAATTTCATTAAACCACCACATTTGTGTGGGATCAAGAATAAAAAAGTAAAGAAGAACGATACAATGCTTCAAGTCCAAATGTCTTTAAATTATGTCATCATGAAAGATGTATTTTTCAGCACTAAATAAGCTCATACTAACCACTTTTGATATAGAAAAAAGAGCATTCGCAATGCCCCGACAACAAAAATAATATGCGTATTGCGCAAAGAGCGCCACTAATAAAACGAGAGCGGTTGCACTGCGCATACCATACGAATAGTAAAGAGATTCATATAGAACTCCAAAATATGAGTTTGAGAACATAAAACTATTTTACTACATATTTCTATGGTACAAAACATTATTTTCCCCAAATTTTTAATTTTTTCAGAAAATCTGCGCGTGTGTTTACATTTATGGACATGCTGGGCTTCAATTTTTGGCAGGAGTCTTATAGTGTTTTCTTTTCTAAAAAAAAATGCTACATTTCCATGTAAAAATTGCAATTTGGTGTTCGTTTCTTAAAACTGTTTTTCTTTCTAAAAGGGTGGTATGTATTATTCTAAAAAAAACACCCTCACTAATGGTGGATGGCATTGCATTTTATGCCCTGTATAAATCTACAGTGCTGTTAGTGGCCTGTAAAATGGTGGCTTTTGTTTTTAAGTCGTGCTGCCAGACGAAGGTGGGAAAAAATTGCCTCGAACTAGAAAGTAAAAAAATAAGTTTTTAAATATAATTTTTCTACTGTTTTATAGAACAATTAAGAGAAAACATTGTATTGATATTTCTAAATTGTCAGTCATACAAAATCTTACTGAATTCGGTAAAAAGAAATTACAATTAGAGCTATATATCATCTACCTTATCAAACGAAACCGCTGGAATTTTGAAAATCCGTAATCACACATTTTTTAAAGGACCTTAGTCCCCATTCACACTATTAAGAAAGCTGCTGTTATGACAAAAAGTCACAATATCAAATAGGGCTTGATAGTACGCTAGTAATAATAACTGTCATAATTTCTCGTAGAAATGAACTGCCATGACAGTACTATCATGACAGTTACTGTCATGGTTGTGAACCAGGGCTTAAACTTAATAATTTTTATATATAGAGTACATGCCCGAAGTGCAAAATAACACTATGTAAGAATATGAAACTTTTGTCATGACCTTTGATCACCACTATATTTTTTGATGTGTTATCATCCTTTAACTTCAAAAACAGTCAAAATTTCTATGGATAAGCTTTTTTTATATTTTTCTAAAATTTGGGATAATTTCAACATAACTTCGAAACGGGATATCCAATTCCTTTACAAAAAACACTGCAAAACTTGGAATAGAATTGCCTTTAAGCTGTCTTAACATCACTTTTTACATACTAAATGGTATCAAAATTATTCAGACCGCAATGATAGAAAATATATATTTTTTTAGGCAAAATTTGAAATTGCTTATTTTTAAATAATTTATAAAAAATTGAAAAGGGTAAAAACTTCAAAATTTCGATTAACTGATCATAAAGCCATATATACTACAAATAAAATAAGCTTCATTTAATGAAAATCTATCTATTCATAATAAACTGAAGTCACCCAATTTTTGCAAAAGTTGCGAGTATTTACACTGTACAACAATATCAAATTTTTTTTGGAAATAACAATTTTTTATAACTGCTTCTGGTAGCTGTCACCAAAAACAAATACGTATGTTTATCGGCATTTAGAAAATTTACATCTGAGATTAAATTTAGGGGGAGTTGATTTACATGAACTAAAGCTCATTTTATTTGTAATATAATTGGCTTTATGATTTGGTAATAAAAATTTTAAGTCTTTGCCATTTCCGATTTTTCATATTTTTTAATGAATGAAAATTTTCCAGTTTTGGCTAAAAAATATAATTGAGGTATGAATAATTCCGAAATCGTTGAGTATATAAAGTGAATTTTATTCCAAGTTTTTAAGTTTTTTTTTGTAAGGAAATTGGATTACTCTTTTCGCATTTATGATAAAATCGGTGGATTAATATCTCCAAAACTCGATTTCTTGCAAAAATCAGGTAATTCCAATTTATTGAGTATAAAAATAATATATATCCATCGATTTTCGTTAAATAAAGCTGATTTTATTTATGGCATATGCGGCTTTATGGCCAGTGAATAAAAATTTTATTATTTTGTAATTTTCGATTATTTATAAATTTTTAAAAAAGAAAAATATTTCGATTTTGCAGAAAGAAAATCTATTTCTTATCATTGCGTTCTGCATAGTTCTGAAACCATAGAGTATATAAAAAAAATTATATTAGAACCGCTTAAATGTAATTTTATTTAATTTTATTTTTAGTGGTTTCTGTTATGAAATTGGCCAAACCCCTTTCATATGTTATGATAAAATCAGTGGAGTAGCCTCTTCAAAAATTCCAAATAAAAAAACAATTAATAAAAAAAAAATTATCCATAGGATTTAAAACTTCGACTGTTTTTTTAGTTAGGGGACTATAACACACCAAAAAATATGTTGATATTCCCCGCCATTTTTCTTGTTGCATAGTGTAATTGGCCCTAGGCACAGCGTTAATGGATTGTCTTTCGCGATATGTCAAAAATAATATATAGGTTTAACAAGTTTTTTTGCAAAATTGAAAATAATGAAGATGCTTTTTTGGAAAAAACATGGTTTTTCGTGCAAATTTAAAATTTTTGACTTCTTACCATTTTTCTGGCTTGAGGAATACATTAAGTAAATAAAATGTTATATAGTTTTACATAATATTCTATCAAAAACCGAGCGGTGCCACTTTAATTAAAATCAAGCAATAAACTAGAAAGTTATAAGCAAAAAACTAAACAAGGTCAAGAAAAAATATATATTTTTGGTTTTTTTTTTAAGTCATATATTTTTAAAGCTAAGAGAGATACGGAAGCAAATGTCAAGAAATTATTTCTTTTTGTTTTCTAGCATAAGTCGAAACGTTCTAAAATTTTGAAATCGAATAACATTTAAGAAAGTTTCAAGCCTCAGTAGTTTATTTGATTCGGACGGAGGTGGTCATCCTTACATCACTGTAGCTCTGTTCGTGCTTAAGCTACGATGCCACCGAGAAACGGAGTATAAAGCCTGACTGCTTCTCTAAAGATGTTTCAAATTTCAGACAAATCCAGATTTATTACCATTTATTTGGCAAAAGACCCCACTGTGCAGTATAATCGAAAAACGTTTGCTATAGAAATGGCTTTAATAGAAAAATTTTCAGCATTTCAAAAATAAATATGTAAAAAATTATATTTGCCATAGAAATCTTCCTACATATCACCGAATGTTCATTTATAGACTCCTCAAAAAAAGAATATAATAATAATAAAAAATAAAAAATTTACAGTGTCATTTATCTGCCTCAAAAAATTACATTTCAAATTTAGGCTTGTCATCATTGAAGGCAAAATAAAATTATATTGAAATACAATTTTTGTTACAAGTGTGTTAAATATAAAAATACTATTTTTTTTTTTTGAAAATTTCTCGTCCTTTACTTCATTTATGTAGAAATTCCTATCCTACCCTTATCCAAGTGTTACTTTTATAAGTCAATATTCTAAGCACAATCTAAGAACTGGCACATACTACACATAATGCTTAAGGGAATTTTATTACTTAGTATAGTATTAAAGCCATTACAAAGACGAAAAAGGGGGGGAAATCAGAATATCTAATAACAAATTTAACAAGAAAGATGTCTTTGAGTAAGTTATAAGCAAGCAAATCCTATAATATATATACAAGCATATAACACACATATACACTCGCCACAAATGTTTTCACTTAAAAAACCAATATTTGTTTAGTTTTCGATACAAAGAAGACATCGAAATGAAACAACTTTCAAAATGAAACAAATCCATGTTGTGGTATTGTTCCTTTTTTTTTTTTGCTCCTCCTCCTTTGATTTTGTTTTGAGCTTCTTTGTTCGTATGCCACCTCTTCCCCCGTTTCCACTCACTTATAATTTTATTAGAATGTCTGCCTTTAAATGTCATTGCACGAGTATTGGCATACTGTAAGGAGCTTAGATATTAATATGTAGGATATGTGTAGCATAGGGCGTTGTAACATCTTTGTTTAGGTTCAATTCTATTAGTACTTTAGGTTTCCTTGTTCTTATTTTTAGACACTTTTTCTTTATTTGCTTGTGTGTGACTTTTTTTTATTTGCAGTTGATTAAACAGTTTTGTGTAAAATAATGAAAATCTTTGAAAAATATATGTTGTTGCTTCACTATAGCAAATTTATGATAATTTTGTAGGAGTATATAACAATTTAATCAAGAAAGGTAAATATCATTTAGCTGACCTTTGGGATAGTGAAAAGCTACCGTAATTTTTGTTAAATTAAAGACTTCAAAAACAACATTAGGTTTTTTGGAGTCCACCCACCACATCTTCTCATCAGCTTATATTTTTGGATAATGGTTTCATCTGCACCGACATTTCATGCTAAATAACAAAACCTTGCTAGAATCACATTAATATAGAAAATTTACTCGAAATTATTACACAAAATTTTAATGATTAAAAGACCACACACACACGGATCTTATAGAATTTTGGGTTTCCAGAAGAAATTGAATTTTACACATACACGATTATTCATGAAAATTAGAAATATATTACAGCAGTATAACTGTACTATTCATGAAAATCACATATATATTATAGCAGTATAACTTTACTATTGTAATATGAAATCTTTTTGCATAAATATATTTAAACTATGATGCTGTTACACATGTATTTACACAGTTATATGTTTAAACCGTTAGACACTTGTACTTTTATACTGATATAATCCTAGATTTTTGTACTGTTATACTATAATATTTTTATACTGTAATACTGTTATACGGTAATACAGTAATCCAATCGAATTTAACTATTACACAATATACTGTAATACTGTTTTATGTTTATACTGTTATACTCTTATACGTTTTTACTAGTGTACTGTTATACTGCCAAACTTTTATACTGTGATAATTATACACTGTTATACTTAAATACTTGTATACTTTTCTTATGTTATACTTTTAAACTGTTATACTTTTATACTCTAGACATTTATACTGCTGTACTTTTGTATTATTATACTGCTATTATGTAATACCACAATATGTACTTTAATAATTTAATTCCAGTCTACTACTAAACTGTTATACAATTATACCTTTATATTATAATACCATTATACTGTATTTGTCATACTTTTTTTAACTTTTATATCCATCATTTATAATATTGGATTTTTATATTGGTTTATTGTTATTATTTATTTTTACTGTAACACTGTTATTGTTTGCACAACAGCGTTGCCACTTTAACGATATCGAGGCCCAATTTAACGTCTTTGTAGCCTTTTTCACCGAATTCGTTAATAGAGGAAGTTACCAATTCGCGCGTATTTTTTTACTTTCTTATGTTTGTACAATCACTTCCGAACAGATTTAAAATTCTTTTTTATACTTGCAGTTTGGCGCCAAATTTTTTTTTTCTAAAATCGGAAGGCAATTTGTCTGCCCGAAATATTGATTATCACATAACTTTGCTATTTATGGACCGATTTTGTAAAAACTTTTTTATTTGAAAGTGTATGAAAGTGTATGTTAAGTGTAAATCAGGTGAACAAAGTAGCCGCCCGAAATATTGATTATTTGAGAAGGTATTTTAATCTGGAAGTAAGATATAAAATATATATGGATTGAGGTAAAATTGGCTCCGTTTTGTCATATATTCCGCTGGATTTTTGTATTGAAGTCGGCTTTTTGCCAGAATTATTTTAAGTTATGCTGCGTGCACATTGGACATTTCTTTCGTTGTCATTATGGGGCGCCATATTTCAAATTAACAACTCAATGTGACAAAATGACAACATGCTGTCATTTTGTTTTTGTGACTGCATTATTGTCGCAGTATTATGACAACCGTTCACATTAGACGAGCAAAGAGTTT
Source organism: Panzeria rudis (assembly GCA_956483635.1). Lineage (NCBI taxonomy): Eukaryota > Metazoa > Arthropoda > Insecta > Diptera > Tachinidae > Panzeria > Panzeria rudis. Next base: position 20,961,201 of record OY101450.1, on the reverse strand, counting down.
GCCACATAATGAAAAACAGCGGAAGTGGCACCGAAAAATATCGGAACGTTGAAAAATAATGTTTTTCGATACTACTTTGTGAATAACTCCGAATTCAAAAAATATATTTAACAAAAAGTTTTGAAGATAATTTTGCGTAAAAAATTAACTTTTTCGATACTAATTTTTGAAATCAAAAAACTATATTTAACAAAAAGTTTAAACGTAATTTTGTCATGTTTATTTTCGTTTTTTGTTAATATTAATAGAAGAATCCATAAATTATAATTCTTAGCTCATATATAAGATGGATAAAAAACTTTAAATAGAAAATCTTGAAATATGTTTTTAAGTGGCCTTAAATTCCTTAAAATTTATTCATAATTTCAGATTATCGTCTTGAAGAACTTAGCAGACTTAAACCGGATATATGAAAATTATAAGAAAATGTATATGTATTGCCAAATTTTGAACAATATAAAATTGTATTTCAATAAATACTTAAATTATAAAAATATATATAATCTTTTGGCCTTTTCAAAAGCCGATATAACTTCATTTCTCACCAGCTCCTGCGAAATTTGAAGCTCAATTTTAATGCTTAACACTTTGTCTTTTCTGCTCTAATACAAAACATGATACATGTGAAAAGTATTTCTTCATTACTCTATCTGTCCCCCCAAGCTCTCACTTTTGACTTTTACTGTTTAAATTCAACAACAATGTGTTGTCGATGAAAGCAACGTCGTATTTACTTGATATGCATGAAAGATATAACATACACCAGAGTTTTTAATTTAACAAGATTTCTATTTTTAGCAAAAGCTATAAATTTATACTCGTACGCCACATTTTACAACTTGTTCTAACAAGAGTCATTTTGTTTTCTTGTTGCTAGATAAGTTTTTAAAACAAATACATTTAAATATATGTATATACTATTACATATTAGAACATACATACATACAATAAATACATACAAATATCTTGTATCGTGCAATCCTTATAAGTCTGCTTCACAAGGACACACTCACACACAGATAAACCAAAAACCATCTTTCTAGTAAATTAAACCAATAAATGGTTAAATTACAGATTCAAGGATTACATTTCATTGGCTGTGTACTACAGAGTTTGCAGTGTTAAAGTGTGAGAATATGTGGGTGCTTGTGTTTTATTTTTTTTATTTATTTATTATTTATTTTAAATATACATATATTTAAGTACCTCTAACGTATTAATACATGCTCAACTATAAAGAAAACAAAACAAATAAATTTAAAATGAAATTGTTTTAAACAAAAATCTTGTGCAAGTTTCTAACATAACAATTTCTCTACCATTTATCTTAAGTTCTCTTTTTTTTCTTGTTGCTTTTTTAATAAATTACTAACTCATCAAAAACAAATATCAAGTACCTTAAAAACATATTAAGAAAAACTTATGAAGGGGAATATTTTATAAAGAAATATGTATTATGATGATTTAAAACAGAGTATAAAGCAAAATACATAGACAGACAGAAAGACAGGCAGAAGGACAAACGTATCTACATACGAGTGAACCTTGCATTCATATTTTTATGTTATTTTAGTTATTTTGGTAAACAACTACAAAATGCAAAAAAAAATCCAAAACTCATAAATAATAAACATAAAAAATTAGAGGAAAAAAACCTGAATCTTTCAGTAAGAATCGAATGCACATTTTAGTCGAGAGTAAAGACTGAGATTAATGAAACTAGTGGCCGCAATTGTTTCCACAATTTTATGTAGAAACAGAACACTAATTCATAGACGCAGTAAATTGTTCTAATTAAAATAAATAAAAAATATATATTTATACCCTTCTTCATACCTGTCTGTCCGTTCATTCGTCTGTCTGTCGGCAGTCCATAAAGAAATATCACAGTACGATGTCTCATATGTAAAGTTAAGTGAGATTTATATATAATAAATTTATTTAAAGATAACAATCTGCTTAAGAGGCTGCCGAAATAATAATTTCTTTTTTAATTTTTCTTGTCAACACTAGAGGGCGTTAAACCCGAGGAAGCGCCAATCTCAAGAAATACTTAGCAAAAACAAATGAATTTTTAGGTGTTTCCAAATTTTATTTTTTAAAGAAATTTAACATTTCAATAAGTTCAGAAAATCCTATATAAAATATTTAGAACTTTTTGAAAATTCTTTTATTATCAGCCATGTCACAGAATACCATTCCGATCGTAAGTGGTTTCAATTAGGGATGTAACGAATACCGATACCGATACCGATATATCGGCGATACTTCAGATTTTCCGATACATCGGTATCGGCGATATTTTACTGTCGATACGACGATACTTTAAAAATTGTTTTCAGAGTTTATTTTAACAAATAATTTATGTTTGTTCAATTTTACCATGAATTAAATTCACTTCGTTATTTTTTAAATATTATTAATATCAATTTTAAAAATTAATAATATTTTATGCTATTATTTTGTAAAAAAAATTATTTATTTTTTGTTAATTTTGCAATGAATTCAAATTCAAGTCGTTGTTTTTTAAATTTTATTCCAGCAAAAAACACACTCCAAAGAAGTCATGAAAATGTAGAAATCGCGATCCGGAAGTATTGCAAATTTAGATAATTTCTAATTATTTTTACATATCCTTGCCATTGCAAGAAGTTCAGTTTTTCGATTACCAATCACCGAATTGGAAACGATGCTAGGACAAATTTCTTTTTCGGTGTTCTATAATGATTTTTCCTCAAGGAAAAAGGATAAAAAATTACCCATTTTCACAATTTTTTTTATGCGAATTTAAACTAAAAACTTTATTTTCATGTAAATTTAAGTGAATAAATATAAACTTAGAAGACTTTTAATAATTAAGCTATTAAGTTATTTAGAAGAATATTAGTTGATAAATGTTCTTAAAAAATCGATTTTTTTAAAAAGCATGGCGAGTATTTTTTAAAATTACAAAGGAATTAAAAATTTTTCTTGCTTTTCTACCAATTATCTGCATATTTTTAATATAGATTTTTTGGAAGCAAAGAAAATGTAGCTCCTTAAGAGTTACTTCCAATTTTTTATACTGGGTTAAAATCAATTTTAAGTATTCTCTCTTACAATGTAATTTTGTATAATAAAAAAATTGCACTTGAGTTTTGTTGATCTAAACTTGAACTCAATTTCAATATTCGTATCGGTATAGGAATCGGTATCGGCGATATTTATTTTTAAATATCGGTATCGGTATCGGCTCGGCAAAACGGCGTATCGTTACATCCCTAGTTTCAATTCCATAAGTTGCTTCTTCAGAAAGCAAAAAACGAATAATTTCTTCGTAATCAAACCACTTTTAAATTTTAAATTTTAAATTTCTTTTGCAGTAAATACAAAAACGTGCATACTTTTAGGGGCGTAAAGCAAATATTTGATCATGAGCTTTTCATGTTAATAAAAAGCTTAATGTGAGCTTTGCATCTAAAAACAGGAGTAAACAAACGCCTCAAGGTATAAAAACACTATCATTGTAAAAATGAAATACAAAATAAACGGAATCTAAAGCACCAAAAATGTACTTTTTCGGAATGACAACTACGGAATCAAAACCAATCCGAACGGCTGTATATACAATAAAATTTTTTTGCTGCTTCCAATCGATTACACACAGAAAAATTTCATATTAAAATCGTCGAAAAGAAGGTTAATTTAAATAAGTTTGATATTTGTCTATAGTGATTTTGCATCTTAGGTGTCTCATATTAACTCAACATGATTTTACAAAAAAATTTCAAGGAACGTTTTTCCTTTTGAAATAACTATATTTCTTGTTGATTTAAGATTCTAGTAAAGTTAAATCAAAATGAAGTTGACACGGAAATAATATGAAGGATCAAGGTTATATCAGATTGAAATAACTTGAATTTTATATTGCAATAAGACAAAGAATCATTTTGAATCAAAGTTATTTCAAGTTGAAACAACGTGAATTTTATTTGAATCAAAATTATTTCAAGTAGAAACAACTCGAATTTGATATTGAAACTAGGGATGTAACGATACGCCGTTTTGCCGATCCGATACCGATACCGATATTTAAAAATAAATATCGCCGATACCGATTCCGATACCGATACGAATATTGAAATTGAGTTCAAGTTTAGATTAACAAAACTCAAGTCCAATTTTTTTATTATACAAAATTACATTGTAAGAGAGAATATATAAAATTGATTTTAACCCAGTATAAAAAATTTGAAGTAATTTTTAAGGAGCTACATTTTCTTTGCTTCAAAAAAATCTATATTAAAAATATGCAGAGAATTAGTAGAAAACCAAGAAAAATTTTTTAATTCCTTTGTAATTTTAAAAAATACTCGCCATGCTTTTTAAAAAATCGATTTTTTAAAGAACATTTATCAACTAATATTCTTCTAAATAACTTATAAGCTTAATTGTTAAAAGTCTTCAAAAAGTTTATATTTATTCACTTAAATTTACATGAAAATAAAGTTTTGAGTTTAAATTCGCATAAAAAAAATTGTGAAAATGGATAATTTTTTATCCTTTTTCCTTGAGGAAAAACCATTATAGAACACCGAAAAAGAAATTTGTCCTAGTATCGCTTCCAATTCGGTGATTGGTAATCGAAAAACAGAACTTCTCGCAATGGCAAGGATATGTAAAACTAATTAGAAATTATCCAAATTTGCAACGCTTCCGGATCGCGAATTCTACATTTTAATGACTTCTTTGGAGTGTCTTTTTTTGCTGGAATAAGATTTAAAAAACAACGACTTGAATTTGAATTCATGGTAAAATTAACAAAAAATAAATATTTTTTTTTACAAAATAGCAGCATAAAAGATTATTAAGTTCTAAAATTGATATTAATAAGATTTAAAAAATAACGAAGTGAATTTAATTCATGGTGAAATTGAACAAAAATAAATTATTTGTTAAAAAAAAACTCTGAAAAAAATTTTTAAAGTATCGTCGTATCGACAGTAAAATATCGCCGATACCGATGTATCGGAAAATCTGAAGTATCGCCGATATATCGGTATCGGTATCGGTATTCGTTGCATCCCTAATTGAAACATCAAGAAGAATCGTGTTTAATAAAATTTTTTTCAAGTTGAAACAGCATGAATTAAATGCAGCAATTTTATTAATTATTTTACTTATGTGATATGTATTCACATAGACATCAGAAACATTTCTGTTATAGATGGCTGCCCCAGTTAAGATTTGAACTCGGGGCACTTGCTTCATGTTCAACACGATAAGCACTGCAGCCACAACATCTTCAATCTTTACTTGAGATATACACTAAATAAATACCATTATAAGTAAGATGAATTTCATTTTTAACCGACTTCAAAAAAAAAGGAGAAACGTTATCAATTCACTTTATATTTTTTTATGTATGTGCCATCAAACCAATGAACCGATTTCGAATTTTTTCTCAATTCAAAAGGATGTACTTCCAGATTGGTCCCGTTGAAAAATGGGCGGGGTCACGCCCATACAAAGTAAATATACATTCGTTTTCAGCTAATTCTATTCTACTCAACCGATTCTTATGAAACTTTACACACACATTAACCTACTGTTTAAATTCTGCATCAGGATCAAAAAAGTGGGATGTGCCACGCCCATGGAAATTAAATATTATTTTTCAACAACTTCTACTCAACCGATTCTTATGAAACTTTGCATACACCTTTAGTTATCGTTACAATACAACATTATTTTAAAAAAAGTGGGCAGCGCCACGCCCATAAAAAGTAAATAAGCATTTTAACTACTTCTAATTAGCCGATTCTTATGAAACTTTGCACACATATTTAGCTATCGTTACAATACAACATTGTGGTTAGAAAAGTGGGCAGTGCCACGCCCACGAAAAGTAAATATTCATTTTAACTACTTCTACTTATCCGATTCTTATGAGACTTCGCACACACAATTAGTTCTCGTAATAGTACATGGTGATAACATATGGGGGCGGTGCAACGCCTATTTTATAGTCGGTTTTTTTTGCAAGAATTATAAGTCAATGATCTTATATAAAATTTATTTGAAATTAAAAATATAACCATGCTGATTTACGTTGATAACAATGTTATTTGAACAGTGAAAAGTATTAAATCAAAGAGATATAAGGTTAGATTAATAATTTTTTTTGTTTTAAAACTAATATGAAGCAATGGTAATTTTACATCAGTACCAGGAAATTGTCGCTGCTAATGAGAAGTTTTTCGGCTATTTACATTTACACAACAAAACCAATAAAAAAAAACAACAACAACCAACTAACTGAACACAACAGTGCATTTCAGCTATGAACAAAGCAAATAAATACGAACACTCTCAAACAACAGCAAATTATTTCTCATAAATTTAATATGATTTCCAATTAAAATTGCGACATGTTGATTTTAAATTGGTATTTTTTTGTTGACACTGTACTTTACAAAAAAATTGCTTGGCTCTAAGGACTGATTCTGGCAAAGGTCATAAAAAAGTATGTACCTACGTGTATCGGCGTTTTGAAAGTTTTACATCTGCGATTCATTTTAGGAGGAATTAAATTTTCGCCTCTTTTGCATAGTTTCAGTGACTCGGTATATGAAATCTTGTAAACCCTACATTTAAAGTACAAGTTATGTTCACCCTTTTTATGAAAAATACCATGGGAAACAGTTTTGTAAAATATTTTATCCCTATAACTCTTCGTTGTATGGGTCTTTTTGTTACTTTTCTAAAAAAGTATCAAACATCTCCCCTTCAGCAGCGATACAGTGGATTTAAATGTTTTACAAAAATATTTGCCATAAAATTCTACTATAGGTCTTAAAAGACCCCAAAGCTTGAGACGCAACTAGAACGTTAGAAATCATTCAAAGCTTAAAACGTCTTTAGGGGTTAATTTGGTACTTCTTCACAATTAGTGCTGGGCAAAGGAAATCTTTGATGACTAGCGTTTAAGGTCTAAGATGTGTTCAGCATATTTATGTAAAGGGATTTTAGAAATATTTTTTTTGCAACATTTTAACCCTCTAACTTTTTCTTGTGCTGGTCTTTTTGTTAATTGCTTAAAAAAGAGTCAAAAACCTAAGAAATAATTTACAAAAATATTTTCCATAAAATTCTACTATAAGCCTTCAAAAGCACTAAAGCTCCAGACTCAACTTGAATGGCAGAAATCATTCAAAGCTTAAAACGTGTTTAAGGGTTAATTTGGTACAACTAGTGTTTGGCAAAGGAAATCTTTGAAGCCTTACGTTTAAGGTATAAGATGTGTTCAGAACTTTTATGTAGGACACCATGAGAAATATTTATGTAGACTATATCAGACCGCTATATCACCGCTGAAAGATAGTTTTTCAATCATTTTTTAAGAAAGGGACTAAAAAACCTATACCATGAAGAATTAAAGTGTTAGAATATTCCACAAAAATGTTCCTTGTGGGGTTTTACATAAGTATGCTGATCACATCTTATACCTCAAGGATTTCCAAAAATGAATACCAGATATAAAGTTTCAAAACGCCGATACACGTGTATATTTTTTTCTTGGTCTCTACCAGAGTAAGTTGGATATGATAAGCATGATATTGTGGAAATTGTTAAAAAATATTAAATTTTAATCATAAATGTGAATTAAATGTACCATTTATTATTAAGCTTTTAATAAAAGTAGGCCTGACCTGGCACCAATTACAATTAAATTTGACATAAAGCTGAACAGCATTATTCTAGCAGCATTTACTAGATAAAGGATATATGGAATGTTCTTAAGTCCTTGTTGCACATGCTACAATTAAACCGGCCACAGATCTGAACAGCATGATTCTAGAAACATTAAATAATAGTAGCGATAATTCAATTTTTAATATAAAGGAGAAAGGACATGCCTGCCTTGCACTGATTAGAAATAAATTTACCACTACATAACTTCATAACTTGATTATGGAAATAAATAGCTAATGAATTTTTTTCATTCTGAGTATAATTGTAGCTTAAATTAAGTACATATTTACAATTAAGGCTATACAAGAGATAGGAATGTCCTGGCGTCATTTACAATTAAATTTGACACAAAGCTTAACAGCATGATTCTAGCAGAAATTATTAATTTCTGTTGCCCTTTAAGATAATTGTAGCTTCAATTTAATTGTACAAACTACACTGATTAAAATTTAATTTAACACAAAATTTGGCAATATGATTGTGGAAATATGTAATTGAAAATTTGTTCGCATTTTTTAACATAATTATAGATTAAATTTATTTTTAAGAACATAAAGGAGTCATTTATTGTCCTCACGCCGATTACACTTAAACTCGCTAATGTGCTTAAGAGCTCATTTTTAAACATAGTTAACAATTTTTGTTGCCTTGTAATGATAATTTTGGCCAAAACTTTATTTTCAAGATAAAGGATATATGGGAGCTAGACATGTCCTTGCAACGACTATAACTAGAGTAGGCAAAGAGCTTAACATCAGTATTTTAGAAACATTTAATAATAATAGTAGCAAAAATCAAATTTTCAAAATAAAGGATATATAGGAGGAAGGCAGGTCCTTGCATCGATAACCCTTAAATTAATCACACAGCATACGTGTATGATTCTCGAACTATATACTGAATTTGATTGCATTTTGACTATAATTGCATCTTAAATCGCATTTTGAAAGCTTTGAAAGCTGAGAGTGTCTTATAGGTGGACATGAACTTGCATAGATTTTTCTTAAAATTATACAATTTACGTACTTCCCTAATAAATTTTATCTAATGCCAAACACTTTTACAATATTGGTAGTTTACTATTCGTATGAGAAAAAAGTACTTTGCACCTGTCTGTATATATGTCTGTACGTCCATCTATCTGTAAGAGCGCTGCATATTTTAAAGAGTAATAAATAGGCAATTACACTGTAAATCCAACTTATCTTTTCTTTTAATAATGAGGTTCTACTAACTGATTTCGGTAGCTGGCATCAATAAAATATATGCACGTGTATCCGTATTTTGAAAATTTACATCTGGGATTCATTTTAGGGGGAGCTAATTTGCTACTTTTATAAGAAGGGGACAAAAAGACCCATACAACGAAGAGCTAGAGGTTTAAAGTGCTCCACAAAAATGTTTATTGTAGTGTTTTACATAAATCTGCTAAACATATTTTATACCATAAAAGTAAGGCTTAAAAATTTTCCATGCCGGGTGCAATACTGAATAAGTAAGAAATTAACCCTTAAGCAAATGATACGTTTTGAATGATTTCTGGTATTCAAGTTGAATCCTTAGTTTAAATGTGTTTAAAAGCTAGTAACAGAATTCTTTGGCAAATATATTTGTAGAACATTTAACCCGGTATATCGGGGTCGAAGGGGAGTTTTTTATGGAAAGGACAAAGACGACCATACAATGAAGAGTTAGGAAGTTAAAATATTCCACAAAAGCGTTTCTCGTGGTGTGATATAAAACTGCTAAACACGTCTTATATCTTAAATGTAAGGCTTAAAATATATCTTATGCCAAGTTCCGATTACTAACGAGTACGAAATTAACCCTTAAACAGATTTTAATTTTTAAATGATTTCTGTCGCTCAAAACTAGTTTGGAGGTTGAGATTTAATGCAAACATATTTTTCGCCCAAAATGGTCCATCTAACGAAGAGTTAGAGAGCTAAAATATTCCACAAAAATATTTCTCGTGGTTTTTTATACAAAAGTATGGTAATCAGTTTTGTATTAATTGTACTATAGAAGCGTTAACAACAAATAATAAAAATGTATTTACCCTAACATATTGCAAGATGGTATGGAGGCCCTCGGCCTTGCCCATAGTCCGATGTATGCATCCGTTTATTTTGTGCGTTTTTTTTTCTTTTGACTTAAAACCATGTTGAAATTCTTTGAGTAAATCTAACCAATGTAGCTAGAAATAATACAACCTTATTTATCTCAATCCTTATGGCAGATTTAAGGAATGCCAAGAAAATGTTCTTTCTTCCCAAAAAAAAGTAGTGAAAATATTAATAAAAACAACAATATTTGAAATGAAAAACATGTTGACAGCTTAAAAACAAACATAACTTTTAATAACACATACATGCATACATACATACAAGTACAAGCATAAATACATATATAAGCATATAACTACCCAGCAAACAATTTTTGCCGATTTAGGTCTGAAGTCGGCCAGAAAGTCTGCACAAGACGCCGAATTCGTATCCGAAGTCGGTCAGAAAACGTACCGTAAATCATATGAGTGGTTGACAAGAAACCGGACCTCTTTGTCTGAGGAAGTTCTAAAAAATATGCCGAAATATCCAAGGGAATTCTGTACGAATTCCGACGAATTTTCTGGGGAAATTCTAAAGGAATTTTCGACATTTCCGAACAATGTAGGAAAAATGTCTGACAGAACATCAGAAAATTTTCCGATTTATTTGATACTTTTTACATCCTGTCGTATTAATGCCGAAGAAAAGTCCGAGCTATAATTAGAAATTTATCAGAATTGTCGTTTAAAATTCTGCATGCATTGTTCGTAAGATGTAGATAAGAATATGAGCAGACTATTCTATTAAATGTATTAAACGAAATTAAATTACCTTCGGATAATGTGCAGACTATTCTGACATTAATCGGATAATATTTCAGACAATGTGCAGAAATGTCGTGCCAGAAAACTGCCTACTACTCCGCCAAATGTCTGAGGGAATTTTAGACAACTCGGCTGATTGTCTGGTAAGAACTCAGATTTTTTCTGATGTTAGACATGTCCGCTAAAATTGTTTCCAGGATACGTATGTATTCATATGTACCAAAACCAACTTTCTTAATTCATTTTTTTGTTGCTGGTAAAAATTTTCATAAAAACAAGAATATTAAGTTTTTTTTAAATGAGTATGTGTGTAGGTATCATTTGTAGTATCAAAACAAAATTCAAGAAAGTTGTTCTTTTTTACAACATATCAGTGGTAAAACCAACCCATAAAGATAACAACGGACATGCTGGTTTGTATACATTCTCTTCTAATTTGTCTGTCGTTCTAGCAAATACTTTTAAAACAAAAGCTTTTAGCAGGCGCTCATTACCAGTTGGAAATTATGGCCTTAAGGTAGAATCCCCAAATAATATTTTTCTAAAAAGCCTTTAAAATGTAATAACAAAAAGAAAACGAATAACCTAAAATATCCTTAAAATATAAATAAATTTATGATAAATCAGAATATACAAGAAAGGATTCCATAGAAATTCTATCAGTACACTAACTAAAAATATTATTTGTTTCCTGTTGGCTGTAGCTGCAGCTGCGAGAGTAGTTAAGGTGTTTTGCTATTTTTATCTTTATGGAAATTTTATGAAAATGAAGTCACATACGCTCATGCATAAACCAATTTCGTTTTCATATCAAATCTTTTTATAATAACAAAAAGGCAATAAAATATTTTTATTATAGAAAAGAGAAAAAAATAACAATAAAAATATATAAAAATAAGTAACAATAAAGAGCACTGCACATTTTTCAGGATTTAAAAAAAAATCAATGTTTTGGCAATATATAAAAAGTCCTTAGGGTTAGGTTAGTAAATTATAGTAATATAGAAAAAAATCAATATATATAAAGGTTCATTCCAGCTCTTTATTCTTGCTTTTCAAACTTCTTTCTCTCATTTAATGAAGATTTACATTTCCGACGTAAAATATGTATATAAATTGTAAGTCAAATCATTATACTACACCGCCACTAGATGGCGTTAAGTGTACAGATTATGTAGATGTTTTCCAAGACACTTTGAATAAATATTTTTGAAGAATGGGATTTTATTAAATATCAAAGTACAAATTTCCATGACCTTTACAAAAATATAAACTCATTGAAAGTTACACTGGTCTGCAAAGAAAATTTCCTTTAAATAAAAATATGTGGAATATGAAATGCGCTAAATTAAAATTCGCTTTCAGTTTTTTGTGGCCTACAGGCATTTTTTTAAATGAGTATGACTAATATTTCCCCCAAGTAAATCAGTATAATTTAGCATAACTATCAAACGGTATGTTCGACTAAAATTAAATTTTTAAAATAAAGGACAATAAAGGAATATTGTTGCGCCGATTAAGTTCCGATTTACCACAAGCCATTAAAACATAATTTTAAAAATATATAGATATGAAATCTTGCAGTATTCTGATCATAATTGTTGCTAAAACTCAATTTTTAAAATAAAGGATATATGGGAGGTATACACAAAATTGTATTGATTCTGACCAAATTAACAGCAAAGCTTCTCAGAATAATTCTACAAATAGTTACCAGCTATTGTCACATTCTGATCGTAATTGTTGCTAGAATCCAATTTTTAAAATAAAAGTTACATGTGACGTAGGCATGTTAAAATTAAGGCATATCCTTGCCGCTATTGTTATGACATTTACTAAAACACTTAAAGGAATAATTTTAGAAGTTTTCGCAGTAGTGTGCTGTATTCTGATGATAATTTCATACAAAAGTAAATTTTTTAAATAAAGGGTATGCGAGAGGTAGGAATATTCTTCAACTGACTCAAGTGTAACTTCCCACAAGCCATTTGATATAATATCAAAAATTATTATAAATTACTGGATCAAATTGTACAGAATATTTATTTCTTAAAATAAAGGATATATTAGGGGTAGGATTAGTCTTGTACTGATTTTGATAAAATTTACTTCTATGCTTAAAAACATAACTGTGCAAATAGTTACAAAGTTTTGAAGTGTTCTGATCATAATTGCAGCTAAAATGTAATTTTTAAAATTAATGATATATGGAAGGTAGGCTTATTCTTGACCCAATTAGGATAAAATTTACTATAATTCTGAAAACTATATATTGGAGGTATTGATAAACTTGTATTGATTGTAACAAAATGATTAGCTAATCTTTTCAGAAGAATGCTACAATGAGTTAGCAACTGTTGTCAGTCACATTCTGATCACAATTGTAGCTCAAATTTATTTTTTTAAATAAATGATAAATGGGACGTAGTTATCTTCTTGCGCCGATTATAATGATGTATGGTTGCAGACATATGTGGGTACTAATTGTTTCTGCATTCGATACTTAGCTGTACATAATATCTCATTTTTAAATTAAGGATATGTAGGAGATATGCAATCCCTTGCACTGATTTTAAATCAAATTTGCAATAACATTCTATAGTATAAATAGAAAAGTATTTAATGAAAAGTTTTTGCTGAGTGTTGTTGGTGCAAAAAATATTATTTTCGAAATAAAGGATATACGACAGGTGTCCTCAAACTTGCTTTGATTGAAACAGAATTAGTAACAGAGGTTAACAGGCCAATTTTACGAATAGTTATTAGTTCTCGCTGAAATCTGATAATAATTTAATAATTAAATTTAAACTTTAAACTTAAGGATGTGCAGATAGTGGGCATGTCCTTACGCCTATTTTCCCCAAACTTCAAAATATTCCTAATATTGACTTTTAACGCACAAAAGCAAGTGTGGTTTTATTATCGATTCGAAAAAGTTTTTATAATACAAGTGTTTTATGAAAAATAAAACTTTTCCTGCCAAAACTTTTTATAATCATTTGTTATATTATATTTTAAATTATTATGTAAACCTAGAGCTTACACAATTACTTTGTGTAGCGCTCTAACAAACACATTTTCATATTCAGACTAGAACTATTGTCATAATAGTTACAAAACTATTCCACACAATAAATTTCGATTTGGTGCGCCCTTATTTTTTTTTTTGTTGTTTTATTTTTACTTTCACGTTTTGTCTTGTAAATATTTTCCACTGCCTTTTGTTTTATTGGTTGTGCCCAATATGTATGTCGTTAACTCTACTTGTTGTCTGTTGCGACAGGTTAAAGACCGTTTGCTTATTTATAGTCACGGTTTGCTTGGCAATTGTGGGTAGTGGTAAACCAAATTTTGTTTGTAGCAATGTTTTATATTATTTAATAAATGCCTTTAAATATGCTTGAAAATAGGCTAAAGAGCAAAAGTGTAGGTTTGTCTTATATTTTCTATTATAATTTAATAATATTATATTTCATTTTAGACAGTCATTCACTCAGGCATTCATTCACCCATTTATTTCAATATTCATTTAACCATACTTTATTGCTGATGATTATTTCTTTCTTCACGCACTTTGGCTTTGTTTTTGGAATGGAAATAGCCCTACGGTTGTAATGGTATGAATAAAACTGCCATAAAGTAGGCTACAATTTTATATGAAATGCGAAACTTTTGATTACGTACACACCTTAAATATTTAAATTATGGGTGACTTTTATGTAAAAGTAAATTATAATAAGTATATTTTAACTTAATTTAAAAGAAGTGCTTTTAAAAGCGAAAATACTTGGGTCAATGAATTATGTTTCAACAAAGGCAGCAGTAGAAATTAATTTTAATCATATTAGTATTCCCTAGTATTAGTATTTCTAGATTCTCCTCTACTTAATTTTATTTTCCCAAAACAGAAATTATTAATTTATTTTCCCATGTCAAGTTTTTTCTGAAGAAAATCTTACGAATTATAGCCTAATAAAAATTACTTTAGATGGTTTGGAAGCCATTACATCCACCACCCAATCGCACTAGGTGTTTTTGTTGTAGGCTATTTCAGGCAATAAGCCTGCCATAAAACAGTATTGGTGATGAATCAAAAATAATTTCACCACCAAAAATTATGCATTTGCTCTTCTTTTGCTTGGCTTCAAATCACACGGTTGATAAGGAGTTTTTCAGGTCACTGCACCATATTTCAGGTAAAGGTCCAAGCAGGAAAGTCGATTTAAGACTAACTAAAGGGATATGACATTTTAGCAAATGCGAACAATACAGCATCAGAATTCAATTGTAGACTAAGAATATTCGTTTCAAGCCACGAAGATAGGTAACTTTTTATTGCCAATCATCTCTTAGAAAAATGGCTGAGCGATCAGTCAAACCAAGAATATAGCCAGTAAACAAATTGCTTCAAATAAAGCAGGTTTTTACTATGATAGAATAAAAGTAGTGCTTACAAACCTGCTGATATAGCTGTTGAATTTTTTTATGGCGAGTTCCCGGTTTGGAGTACTATATTTTTAATACAAAGAGCGCTTTTTGAAGCGCTGAAAATCATCACCATTTTCAGTACTAAAACTGAAAATATATGGATCTTTCTCGCTTAAAATCTGCATTGTATCAGCAGTGAAAAATCTGTTTTTGTTTTTGTATAGTTTCTTTCATATACATTTACTGATCTGCAATAAGCTCTTCTTTTAAAGCTTATTATTATGCGCTTTATTGCCTTAGTGCTTCAAAAAACATGAAATTTTTTTACTTGGTACATATACTATAAGCTCAAAAGCTTTGCAACGTAGAGCTGCTAAAAGTTTTATACAATCTGTTACGTTTTTAATATTCTGTAAAGTAAAACCATACTTCTTTTAATTACTTTGTATTATTTGCTTACTTTTAAGCCGTAAAACTTTTAGCGCCATAAATGATTTTTTGAATACACTTCAACCTTAACTTCCAGAATATCTACATTGAAACAATTTCGTTTCATAAATCAATGAAACGATTTCGTTAAATTTTCTTCACAGTTCAAATGAAACATTTCAGTATAATGTGAAATTTCACGAATATAACGGAAGAATATCATTGGTATTGCTTCATTAGCTTTTATAGTTTCGTTAGAAAACTGCATTGGGTTAATGATAACAAACATGTTAACATTGTATGGAGACACCTTTGATGAATACTTAAAAAATATTCTTAAATATTAAAGAAAATAAGAAAATTTTATTTAACTGACTGTCATAATTTCAATGAAATGTTGTTCATAGTTTTGATGAACAATTTCATTATATTTATGAAAACCCTATTTCTTTCATACAAAACATACCCTTGTTTATTGCAATAATTATCAACATAAAAGCGAATAATAGAAATAATTTTGTATTAGTGTTGTTTTAATATTTATGAGTTTTTAAGATTGTTTTAAGATTGCCGTTGGCTGAGTTAGTTAAAACATTGCCTATACATAAATAATGGAAATCACGAATCTGAGGTCAATACTGCGAGCGATTATCAATATGACAAATTTCTCTGATGTGTTTTAATGTCTATAGCACTTACCTTAATTAATACTGCAATACATATTTAGTTTCATTAAAACAATGATTTAATTCAATTAAAATAATGATATGCTTTCATTCAAATAGTGAACAAATTTTATTAAAATGGTGTAATAATTTCATTGAAATATTGAAATAATTTATTAAAATGATGAAATATTTTCGTAAAAATAATTAAATATTTTTATTAGTTCAACGTAAATATTACATTGTATCAATGAAATTATTTTATATATTTGATGAAATTTTCATTTTAAGAATTTTAATGAAACTTGTTTTATTAATAATTTATATGAATTGTAATATAGTCTGTAAGGAATATTCCATAGACTTAATAAATAAATAAATAAATAAATAAATGCAGCGTAGCGTGGCGTTGCTTCAGTTTTAATGTAGTTTTTCATTAATTAATTAATATTGAAATTAATAGAATTTATGAAAAAAATTATTTCACTGTTTCTGCTAAATAGCAAATAAGCCAGAAGCTTTCTAATATGCGAATATGAAAACCTTTTGCATTCTTGATACGATTAAATCAAATAAGTTGCATCTTGTTTTAACATATTCAAACTAAAAGCATACTCGAATTTTGAAGCAAACTTTTAGGCTTTTTGACTTTTACGCTAAAAACAAAACTTTATTTGCAAAGAGATAAATATTTTCCTTCTGGACTTGAACATAGTTTGTCTTTGCGTTGAATCCCTAATACATATAAAAAAAATACTTATAATTTATATACTTATAAAATTAGTTATTTAGATGATATGATGAAGTATATATAAGTTCGTAGCATAGTTAACGTATATGCCTGTCAATAGTTAATAACTGCCTGCTTCAGTAGTCTAAATATGTTTACAAGCCCAGTAATAAACGAAGTTTTCATTCATTATGCAATAGTAATAATTTGATTGTCTAGATATTTTGAAATTTATGGTATACTTATTTTGCATAGATGTCAAATATTTCTTTGCATACTTTTAGACGTTAAATTTTTTTTCAATTAAAAACGGGTTACTTCCATTCGCTTTCGGACACTTGCACAAACTGTTTATGATCAATAATGATTTCTTGGCTATTGTAGTTTTCCATATTTTTTTTCTCTGCGGCAATGTTGCCTTAAATGTCTTTTTGTTGACAAATGCCCCCCCCCTTCCTTGACAGTATATAAATGTGTATACGTTTTATTTTTATTATTATAAATAGATGAAATTACATGGCCTCAAGTATTGGCGTAATTATCAAATGACATAAATAAGTATTTTGTCGTTTAGACAAAAGTTAACTAGGGGAGACAAAAAGAAAACTTAGGGAAATAGACACACAACTAAAAATAGCCTAGACAAGTTGAACTATAAAAAATAAATTGTGAAAGATGAGAAGGGTGGAAAAGCACTTAATAAAAATATAATTTATTATTTTAACAATGACAATAGCAAAAGAGAAAAGAATATACTTTATACAAAAATAAAAACTGGCTTTCTGTAGTGATAGTAAGAAAAGTTTAAAAGCGGAATATTTTTATTTGTGTATGGACAAGTAATAGGATTTATCTTTGTTTAAGTTTTGGAATTTTTTTTCGTATTTTAATATCTTCTATATACTGTTCAGTTCAATTTAAGCTTAATCACCTCTCTAACTTTTGACCTCTACAACTTTTCCTGCTACAAATTTTTTCTCTACAAAGTTTTTTCCTGCTACAAATTTTTACTACATTCTAAAAACTTTCTTCTGTCAAACAGTATTCTTTTTTTTATGGTATTTTTAAATAAGATTATAGCTAAAAATAACTTCCCAGCCATTAAAAAAGTTTCTGCTTTCATTTAGGAACTTTCTATTATTATGTTATTTAAAATACAATTTTATCATTTTGTAACTTAATTAAAATGTGCTCTGAAGACAAAAACTCAAAGAAAAAAATGAGAAGATAAAAAGTGAAAGTGAATTAAAAATGAGCTAAAGTTTTTGAAATTGCACCCACCCACCATAAGAATTTTCTAGAAATAAAATGGGAAAGGTCAAGCATAAAAAGACTAGATATTTTGATTAATACGAAAAAATTTAAAGAAACAAGTAAAGCTTTCTAAAAGGCATATTTCCCTTGTTTCTTTTTTGCTAAAAAGTCCTTAATGAAAACTTTTTTTTACTTTTTACATAACCGGAAATTGTATTTTTTTTTCTTGAGAATTAAAGCAGGGCAACTGTCATAATAATTAATATAAGCATAACTAATAAATATTCATAAGAACTTATTAAGCAAAACTAATTAAAGCTAAATTCTTTTTCAAGATTCACCTCTTCCCATTATTTTGCTTGATATTAAAAAAAAAACATTTTACACCAGCATTAATTTTATGCATGGCAATACAAAGAACAATGATAATAAGATACTTAGAAGTAATTAAAATCATTTGAAATATTCCATTTTAGCTTAATAATTTAATTGGATTTTATTTTTATTTAATATATTTATTTATGTAGATTTGAACGAACCCCTTATTATTTAGATTTCACTAGGATTTTTTACTTAATTTGTTACTAAATTTAATTGCTTAAAAGATCTTTTTTAGAAAATATAAATTTTTTAAATGAATTAAAAGTGATTATTAGGCTAAGGAACAAGGGAAAAATTAACATCAATTTAATTTTCAACATATACAGCAAAACAGAAAAACTTTGTTTTCGGAAGCCACTATGTGTTCCATCATCGTCAATGTTTATGTATATTCTGCTTGCATTACTTGTTAGTTAGCTTCTGTTGAATGTGATTGCAATTCTTATAAAATTCATTTAACATCGTACAAAAAGAAAAATAAAATTAAGTATGAACTTAAATATTTTAAAATTTCAAAATATGTAGTGAATGCTCCATTGTATGCAAATTGAATAAACATAACAGCCTCCTTAAAAAAACATGTATTTTATGTTAATTTTTTTAACACAAAATTTTTTGTCATTCGTTATTTCACTTTAGGACGACATGATTTCTATATTATTTCACTATATCTTAATTGATTATAATTTCTTTAAATCAAAGCAAAGAATTAATATATAAAATATTTTGCTTAATTTCATTACCTTTCCTTTGCTTTTTGCTTATTTTCTCCATATCGTTCTTTAACTAGTTTGAGTTTTTCTCTGTAACGTTTTGGATGTAAAGGAGAGATCTTTAAAAGCCAAAACAATAAGAAAAACAACGAAATCTGACATTAAGAACTACCTCAACAAAATCCATACAATTATAATTATAAGTCACGAATTACAACTTTGTTTATGTCTAGTTTTCTTCACAAACAAATTATAGCCACAGCACACTGATAATGAAGCTTAAGCACTTTTTCAATTTTTCACCAACTTCAACACGTCTTTTGTCTTGTATCTACTGATCGTTGTCAATCTATTTTTACGAGCAATGCTCAATTTCGTCCATTAAAGTTAGCTAGGGGAGTGACTCAAGGTTCAATTTTTGGACCTCTCCTCTTCTCACTATACGCAAACGATCTGCGAAACCAACTTCTCCAATGCAATATTCACATCTATGCAGATGACATGCAATTAAGGTTTGAGAATCGGGAATTGCTGGGAAAAATCTACTTTTAATTTCCCGTTTTCTCGGGAAAATCTCAAAATTTTACCGTGAAAACGCGAAATTAAAAGTACACGTTATTTCATAAATATCTGGACTTTTCTATGTGGACATATTTCTAAAATGGCGTGCGTAAGTGACCGCCAAATTTAATTTTATTCATATAAGAAATTTGTAGTAATTATAATCCTGTCTTTCTTTAATATCAAAATTTTCAATGTTTTTTTTATACATAACAAAAGTTCGTTTGACTGACTGTACGACTAAATTTTCACGATGAAATTGATCAAGTTCTCCTTTAAAGTTGCTATGTTTTTCATCGTCTGTTTAAATACTAATAACCTGTTTATCGATGTTGAAGGACATTTTTCATTCTTACAATTTCATTTGAAACAAAAACAAATTCTAAAACTTTGTCCTGGTTTCAAATGTAAGTGTAAGAAACGATAAACGGGCAGTAGAATGTCCATACAATCTTTTTTAATACAAAATAAAAATATGAACAGTTCAAGCTTATACAGAAATTTCATAAGAATTTAACGAAATTGAAGAAATGCCATTTCTCTTAAGCCGAGAAAAATTATTGCTAGATTCGAAAAGTATATGCAAGATGAATTAAATAATAGATGTCGCTTAATCACTATAAGAGAGCAAAGTGGAATACTTTGTATAAGTATCAATGACTACAGTGCTCTCTAATCGTTTTCTAAAGTAAATAATTCGATATTAAATGAACTTTGTGAGTGATTTTCTGCAGAAATAGTGAACAAATTTTGGAAAGTGTAGTGAAAATGTTAATCTCATAGAAGCTGCAAAAACTTTGAGTTGGGACTACTTCAAGATAAATAAAATGAATAATCAAAGACATTTAGATAGACTGTGGCTCAGGATATGTAAAATTCAGCTCAGTTGAGTAAAGGACTGTAACTTGCTTGTACTTAACAATAAGAATCGTCCTGGAAATTTTTCAAGAAAAATAAGAAACATTACGGTAAGTTTCTTACAAAAATGATTTGGAGGCCTTAAAATAAAATCTTTAACTAATTTCGATATAGTCGTCAATTAGTCTTTATTGAATCTCCTACTATGTAATAATTATAAATTATATTTGCTTGAATTCACTTAAAAATTCTTAAAAAAATTTTTTTTATAGAATTGCTTTTATATTACTTTTATTATAAAACAAATTATAAAACAATCGAAATTAATAAATCTATTTAATTTAGAAAATTAACTTTTTAAATTCCTGGAAATTCCCGGGAACATGATTTTTTCATTCCCGTGCAGTGCAAAAGTCCGGGAAATCCCAAAACCTAAGTGCAACTATATTTAAGCAGTCCTATGCATTCTGTTGGCCAAAATATTTTGAGACTTAACAACGATTTAAGAAAATTTTATTGCTGGGCTTCTGCAAATGGACTGTTGCAAAGCCTGCTTTAAAAAAAAACGATTAGTCCTGTTAATAGTGTTCATATTTTAATAAATGGTGAAAAAATTGAAGTTGTGAATACTGCTAAAAAACCTCGGTATAGTTTTCAATAATAATCTAACTTGGTCGACCCATATCAACACACTTGTGGGAAAATATATATCAAGTTGAGGTCCTTATGGTCTACCCAGCTTTACACACTCTTGCATATAAGAGAACTTCTTACCACATCCTATCTTATCCCAGGAATACTTTATGGTAGCACTATAATAGCAGCAGCAGTTATATATTGTTTACTATTTATTTTGTTAGCAGCTCCACAATGCATTAGGAATGTGTTCATGAACTATTTTACGTTGAAATTTTGTTTAAAAAAATTTTAACTTTGTCAATTCCAAAACGATTTTAACAATTTTGGGCTTTTTGAAAGCATTATAAGATACACTTTTTAGAAAAATAAAAAATTGGTTGGCTCTCAAGCAAAGTGTTGCAAAAAAAAACAACAAAATTTTAATATGTATTTCGGAAAAAAGTAAAAAAATCAATTTTCTCTTGATGATATTTCCATGAAATATAAGTCAAGATCACCTCTTTTGTAGTTTGTAATTTTTTAAAATGCCAAAATTATCTACTCAATAAGACCTTCAAGCTTCACCAAGGCGTTTTGCACTAGAAAAAAATAGTTTGGAAGATCCAAAAGTGCACGCCTCATAATCTCATTTCGACCGTGAAATTAAATAGGCTTCTATTCCTTATTATACTGAAGCGTAAAAGGAAAAAAGGACTCGATTAGTGAAGTCTTTCGGTCGTTATCGTGACCACATGCAGGTTCCCTACATACGGAAGTCCAAGACAGCACATTTTTAAACAGTTTTTTAATTAATTTAAATAATAAAAATGACATTAAAAAGTCATGATTGTTAAAAATAGTATTTTTTCTTAATATGTGTGTTTATATATTTTTTTACAAGTGCAATATATGATAATAATAGAGCCATTTTAAGTTCGAAAAATCAGTAGTTTCGTGTGAAGTGAGAGTAGTACCCACCTCAATGCTAAGCTTATGACGGGGTGCAAAACTCAATAGTTTGTAACAGCGTGTAATTTTATCCACTACTGTTGGAGAAATATTATTAAAAACTAATGACACAAAAATAGCAATTTGTTTTGAATCTAAAAATTTCTTAATTTATACAATACGTCAGTTTTTCATGTAAGAGTACTTACTTAGTACTAATAACACTGAACGGTCATGCTAATTAATATATATATCATAATAACTCTCGAACGGTTTGTTCCATTTTGATAACTAAAAATCAACAACAAAAAAACATGGATTAAAATTAATTGTTTGTTTTAGATTAATTAAAGTTCTAGAATTTTTTTTTTGTCTTAACAAAGCGACTTCAAAAAATATATAAAATAATTCACATATTTTCATATCTTAATGTCTGTAACTTAATGAATTTTGATCCAATCAATACGCTTTATATATTCGCTGAAAGAAGAAAAACACATCTATGCAACAGTGTGAATTCTGTGTAATTCAGAAAAACAGTTCTCAAGATTTTTGAAAATAGCTAAGCTGCACAAAAATATGTTTTTCGCAAATATCTCGAAAATGCCTTTTAGGAAAAATAAATTAATGCCATATTCGTGTTCAGCAAACCCAAATATCTCTTTTTTTTAGGTTATGGCAAAAAGTTGAAAATTTGCTAGCTAGTGTTATAGTTCTGCTAAATCAATAATATTTTAATAAGAATAACATCAAGTTTAATCAAGAAATTTTTTGTTTGTTTTCTGAAATACTTCGCATCTCCGTAACACAGCAATTTCTCTATCCGATCAAAGCAAATTAGTCACTGTTAGACGCGTAATATAATAGGTTTTGAAATAAGATGCATTTTATTTTAATTCAACAAGCCTTTGACGCTGGATAACTCTTTAAAGAGAAATACACATAAAAAAAAAAAACAGAAATGGATCGTTACTGGACAATGGCCAAAATCAAAAAAATTACATATTATTTTTCTCGTATTCATTACTTTATAAATGTTATGTTTTCAATATAACTGTTCGGAAGAAGTTTTCTTACGCATTGCGAAGAACAGGCACTAACTAAATACATCAAATGTTTGAAAAATTAATTTTTAATGAATTCATAGCCTACCTTAGGGCGCTTAACTGAACAGCTAATTATTGCCTATAATTATGTCATTTAACTGCATGTCCTTCGCATAAAACAATTTTACTTAAATACAGAACTATTTCATTTGGAAATATTTTTTCAATAAATTATGCCTTTTAAGATTTGAAATAAAATTTGTTATTTTAATTGAAGTACATAAGTACATAATTATAAGTACAATAAAAATTGCCTTTAACCATTTATTAGTTACAATTAGTTCTACTACACAACACACAAGTACATGTCACAAATGAGAAATAAACAACAAGAAAACATTTAAGTATGATTAAAGCAAAAACCAAATCCTGTACGTATTTATAGAAAAAGCCAAATACATACATACATATTTATACGCCTGATTACTACTTAGCATCTGTTCAAACATTCATATGTATACCCAGCAAACAATTTTTGCCGATTTCGGTCCGAAGTCGGTCAGAAAGTATGCACAATGTCGGTCAGAAAGCGCGCCGAAAATCAAATGAGTGGTTGACAAGAAACCGGTTCTCTTTGTCTGGGGAAATTCTAAAAACTATACCGCAAGATCTAAGAGAATTTTGTACGAATTCCGATGAATTTTTTATGGAAATTTTAAAGGAATTTTCGACGTATCTTACAAAAAACATTAGAAAATTTTCCAATCTATCTGATAGCTTTTACGTGCTGTCGTATTAATGTCAAAAAACGTCCGAAGTAAAATTAGAGATTTATCCGAAATGTCTTTTAAAATTCTTAATACATTGTTGTGCTGTTTATGACAGCTCATCAGAAAACATTTAACCATATTTTATATATTTAAAAACTAAAATATTTGTGTACATATTCTCAAGAGGTAAATGCTAATGAATACGAAAAATAAAATCAGACAATGTGCAGAAGTGACTGCTAAAAGTCATAAGACGTAGATCAGAAAATGTGCAGATTATTCTGTCAAATATCTTAAAGGAAATTTAATTGCGTTCGTATAATGTGCACACTAGTCTGATATTAATCAGATAATATTTCAGAAAATGTGCCGAAATATCGTACCAGAAAACTGCCAACTACTCCGCCAAATGTCTGAGGGAATTTTACACAACTCGGCTGATTGCCTCGTAAAGTCTCAGATTTTTTCTGACATGTCGGCCAAAAATGTTTCCTGGGTACTTACGGCCAGTTTCAAACACAACACACATATGCAAATACAATTACAATTTCTACGTATAAAAAGAAGGTTGAAGGATATATAGACCAACTTGGAAAAACTTTAACTTATAAATATATAATTATTTAAACTAATGAACATATTTAAATATGGTACAACTAGAAAAATAAAAGACCAAAAACAATTTCAACAACAGAAAGTTCTCATAAAATAATTTTATGTTAATGTGCAAGTGTTTGTGGTTTTGTGTATGTGTTTGTAGGTGTGTTAGTTAGTATGTGTGTACTTAAAATACTGGCTGGTCATTGAGGTTGTTTAGGAACAAAAAATATTTAAGGCTGTATGTGTGTGTGTGTGTGTGTGTGTGTGTTCTACAGAGAGTATCTCCAAGCGATAAAGGGCAACAGGCATGTAATTTTGAGGCCTTCTTGAAGGCCTGCAAGACCGATACACACGCAAACTGCCCTCTAGTAGAAGAGAAGGTGAAAGTAGTATTATATATATTTTTTTTCGTTAGATAGACATTCCACATTCCCTTCTTTAAGCAGGGAAGATGGAAGGAGTATTGTATTTTTAAATTAAAAAGTGAAAAAAGTGCTTTGTATATAGCACACATTCTCGTATTCTTTTTTCGCATATAATTTGTATATAAAACTCAAATTTACATACAAGAAACATCAAACCTGCTGCTGTTATGTCAGAGCTAATTAACTCATAGCTGAATAACATCATAAACAATTCAATGTATAAAAAACTACTTTGAATGCAGAGAAATAGTTCGAAATAAAAAAAGCTCATTATTCAAATCGAAAGAAGCCGCTATGAAAATACTGAAATAGAAAAAATATGCAGGTGAATGCTTTTTAACAAACCTTCCTTAGATAGCCTTCAAAATGGCATGCCAGAAGAGGCCCGTAAGAGTCCCTTCATTAGGAAGCGGCTTGCAAGGTTTGCGCCGCAATGACAGCATGGTAAAAAATTAAATGAGTATGGAATGTGGGTTGGCAGGCCTTATGTCTGCTAAACAGGCCTGCTAGAAGGACTCTTTACTCCTGCAATTTACCGGTGGGCTGTTCTTGTGAGTGTGTGTTTGTGTATTGATGAAAATTCTACCTTTTTAACCTACTTCTACCACAATATAGCGTGCAGAATATTTATTTTCTTATTATTTATTTTATAATTTTTTATTTGTACACATTTATATGTCTGTATAGTTTTATGCAGTTAAATTTCGTAATGAACGTTATTTTTATACAACGAGTACGAGTTTATGCCGTTTATAATTTCTTTTAGAAAGTATTTTTAAACATTTTTCCAAACAGAAAAAAATTATTTAGCTTTGGCTATAAAAAGCAACCTTAGATTGAAAATAGTGTATGAAAATAGTAATGAATACAAATGAAAAATTAAGGAAAATTTCAATTGGCGGTTACACTAGTTAATGAGAGGGTTCACTTGACATGAAAGTTTGGTAGGATACAAAGTATGAGTATAAATTTTATATGATGTTCTATGATGTGTTTACAAATTTGTTTGATAACCTTCAGAATATTTATGGCAAGAATTTTGTTAAATTTTAGGTTTTAACAAATTATTTGGTGTCTTTATAGAAATTTTGTTTTTGTTAGTTTTTCAAACGGGTTTTTTTCAAAGTCATTTTGCACAATGAACTATTGTAAAATGGGCAAAATTTCCTTTCTTAGATTTATTATTACAATAAAAATTTCAAAATCCTGGCACTACCAGTAAGGTATCCTGCAACATACATCAACAAAATTACACTCAAACAAAAGGTATTTTTGTGTAGATTTATTATTCATTAATTATTTTGTGATCATAGGGACCGTTCTGTAAATATGATGAGAAGAATACAAAAAGTCAATAATTTATGAAAATAGAAAATTCACTTTATCTTTAAAACTATAGCTAATCGGAAGCTTTCAAGCTGATTTCTGAATTTCCGAATTCATCAGATGATAATACATAAGAATCAGTTGTTTTGATCTCTGAAGCATTAAAAAATTTCAAAATTGCTGTGCAGTGTTATAAGCCAAATTTGAAGTTGGATGGTCACAAATCATTCAAAATACAAGCAAACCTTGTCGGAGGAAAATTACAAAACACAAAAAATATTCCAGTATTCGAAACTGAAGAACTAACCGCTGAAACAAATATTTTTATCTGACATTGGCTGGACTTAAAAATTTTAGGGTTAAGATTTGATTACTTATTGTTATTTTAATTTTATTGAAGATACAATATATAAATATAACCGAGAAAAAAACACGAAACTGAACAATTTCGTTAAAGATCTCGTCCTTTTAATCTTATTCAGGTTACGCAATACCTGTAATTTGTTCAGGGTGCCGTTAATCTCAAAGTCTTTGTCTGTCAACATTTATTTAGACAGCACTCTACAATAAAATCAAAATTTCTGGTTGAGAGTATCAAAAAGTTCCTTGGGAATATTGTAACCCTTTAAATCTTCTTCAGCGGCTATAGTGTAGGATGAAATGTTCTATAAAAATGTTCCTCGCGGTGAATTACATAAAAGTGCTAAGCCCATATTTTACCTTAAACGTGAAAACTACAATATTTCGTATGCGGTGTACTAATTGTGAATAAATACGAAATTATCCCCTAAACACATTTTAATTTTGAAATGATTTTTGGCGTTTCAGTTGAGTCTACAGCTTGAGTGTCTTTGTAGACTAACAGAAGAATTTTATGGCAAATATTTTTGTAGAGCATTTTAGACCGTAATATCGCCGATGAAGAGGAGTTTTTTTCCAATTTTTTTAGAAAGGGATGCAAGCAGCCACACCACGAAGAGGATGTAAAAAGTATCAGATATATCCTTAAATTTTTTTAATTTTGTCAGAATTTTTCGGACATTGTTCAGACATATCGGAAATTCCTTTGGAAATTCCCTACAAAATTCAGCGGAATTCCTACAGAGTTCTCTTAAACATTTCGGCATAGTTTTTAAAATTTCTTGAAACAAAGAGGACCTCCTTTTTGGCAACCACTCACATGATTTTTGATACGTTTTCTAACCAGCTTCGGCATGTTATGCAGACTTTCTGACAGACTACGAACTGAAATCTGCAGAAAGTGTTTATTGGACAGCTACAATGCACTATTGTGCCAGTGTTGTTCCTTAGTTTAATGCTCGTCTTGTGTAAATGTAAATAGCCGAAAGCAAACTGCCGAAAAACTTCGCATTACATGCAACTTTAAATCTCATTTATTCAATATTTTTTCTGTTAAAACAAAATTATTCAATATTAAATCGATAAAATCCTGCTTCATAGTAAAATCAATTTTTATCATGTTAAACTAAAGTTGGATTTACTTTAGTGAATCAATTAAAAATCAACGTTACTTATCATTTGAAATCAACATGACAATAAGTTTAATTTTAATTAATTTTTATATTAAGACATCAATTAAATCATGTTGAATTAAAATGAAATTAATGTTATTTTTTAGTGTATACCTAAAGTATATTTCCACATGATTCTTATTATTATTATTTTGGTATCAACTTCATTTTGCTTTAACTGTAGTGGAATGTTAAATCAACATATAATATAGTTATTTCAAAAAAGAAAAATTTTCTTTGAAGATTAATATAAATTCATGTTGATTTAACATGAAACGCCTATGAAGCAAAATCATTACCGAAAAATGTTTTAGCATGAATTTTTAGCCCTTCGGGAAGTTTTGTATGCGTACGCGGCCCATGACCTGTAAAAATAGGAATGGTACAAAAACTCTTGTGGCGTAAGCTGGAAAAAAAATTTGTTTTAAATTACATTACCATTAATATATGTTTGATTGTTTCAAAAAATATATAAGGATAGACAAACACATGTAGCCAAAGGCTTTCAAACTATGCATGAGAAATAGAAAAAGCACAAGTAGAGGTTGTCTAAGACCAGAACCAAATAAAGTTGGAAATTTCTAAGCTATCAAAAAAAGCTTAAGTAAGTAAAGATCTTACTGCAATTAGGTTTAAAGTTGGATATTTATCTGCTTGACTTAATGGGCCGAGGTGGCCTAGAGTATAAGAACAGCAGTGATGATGGGATCGTGGTTATTTCCCGAAATATCATGGTATTAAGTTCGACCATTATACAAAGTCAAGAATTTTTCTTTGTTTTTTCAATTACACTTTGCAACAAAATAAAACTTTTGACATGACCTTTGATCACCACTATATACACTTTTGATGTACCTTAAGTTTGGATCTAGAAACCATCACTGAATATCTTAGTTATGTCAAAGGACCCCCTCCAACTACAACTTTATGTAAAATGGACAAGTCCCTCTCATAAAAAAGTTCTAGATTTCGAACCCGTTGCTAGTCCTTAGGGACCAGTCATGAGACTAGTGTTGTTAAACGTTCTCTCCCTCTAGGGTAGCTTTGTGACTGATTCACTGCCCTCTAGGAGCTCCATTCTAACCTGTTCTCTCTCTGTCTCGAAGCAGATTAAACTATTGGTGATACCATATCCCATTATTTGCAAATAAAAAAACACTACAAATCACATTCTTCCTTTTTATATAGAAAGAAAGAACAGTATCCTAACTAAAATTGCCAACATCGGTATTTATTTTCAGGACTAAAGTGCAACTCACAAAATCGTCTAAGCCGAACAACACACACATAATGCGTAAGCTTTTGTTTTTGCTCTTCTGCAGAAATACCCAGGGTCTTGGCAGGAATCGAACCTGCGGCCTGCCGTTTAATAGTCTAGCACACTATCCACTGCACTACGGAGGTATAATCTGTCATAAATAAAAGCACAGAAAACTATGCACAACTCAAGCATTTCTTTTACATGTAATAAAAACCATTGCACATCATGGCAACAATTGCCGCTCTTGAATTATTTCAAATTGCCCCTGTTGCTCAAGAGGAGTAAATAGTAAAGGCTTTTGTGAACACTGTATATAACTTTTCTGAAAATGAGGCTACTGGTGGGTACCTTAGAAATGTTTTTTTTTTTTTGCTGTTGTAACTATAACAGGTATAAATTCCCACTAACATACATGTGCTACAAAATATAAAAGGCTTTCTGTCTTGTTCACTATAACTATTTTTGTAGATTATTGCGATATGGATATTTTTTTGCTTTTCCCCTAAAATAATACAATGAACGTCATAGATTCATGTTTGGCATTTTTTTTTTTTTTTGTTTAATGTCAGTAAATTGAAAAATATTTGCTTTGATTTATAGCCGCCAACAGGGAGGCGGTTTATAAAAGCAACCATATTCAAATTTATTAAAATGATTATAAAAGTTTTAGTACATTAATATTGTGAATAGTTGTAATAGTTTTAATGATGGGTTTTGGAAACTATAAGGAAAAGAAACGTTCTCATTATAAATTAAGGTAATTTTATGAAAGTTATTTTTATACTAATAGCGTTTAAAGTTTAATAGCGTTTCTGGGGCACAAAAATAGAATATAGAAAAGACGTTCTTTTGCAATTTTTTTTTATTGCTGTTAAATTCTTTAAAGGAAATTAGATTACATGCTATTATAAAACTATATTATTGTAGACTTAATTATTTGTTAGAACTGAAAAAAACTTTTGGAGGTCATTTTAATAATTATTAGTTTAGGTCAGATTAGGCTAAAAGATGGGACACTTTTTTTTATAAAGTATTATGTTTAAGGACATGCACTTAAGTTCGTGGGTAATCTTGTTTTGTATATATGTAAGGAAAGCCAGTCTTAGGCGGGATCTAAACCTTCAGAATGTTGAAATTTGGGATACCCTGTTGAAGCATACATTGAGCTACAGGATGTTAAAGTAGACTGCCTGGGGCATGAAAAATATTGTCAGCTAATGAAATAGATAAAGTAGATAAAGAGAATAAGTACAGTTCATTTTATTAAAAGACATTTAGCTTTGAATTTAAAAATTATCGTTTTTGGCTTCGACTTTATTCTCTATTTCGTCAATATCTTCGGTAATAGCATAGCAAAAAATTTTCAAAAAATATATTAAAAAATATATATATGAAAAAATACATAAAGCATTGGACGAAATAGGTGACTTTTTCTATAAAATTCTAAATTAAGGTTTTCAAAATTCGCTACTAAGTTATATTACATATATCAAAAAACCGAATAATATTTGTAAAAGTTATGTGGGCGAAAGAAATTTTCATGCCAGAAATAGTAAATTTTGACACCTTGTAGTTTAACTTATGTTTCAACAGGGTGGTCAAAATTCCAACACTCTTGAAGATTAAATCCTCCTCTATGATTTTTGCCTACATTATTTCGTAATCGGATTGCACCTTTCAAAGATACAGATTTGTTATCCTTTTTTCCACTTGGAACCACTGTGCGCCTTCGGAAGAAACGCACAACATTCATAATAAAGCAAATTAATTGCAAATTTTGAATTAGCCAAATTTTTAAAATTTAGTTCTAAAAACATTAAAAAAGTACAGCAATATAAGAAGACATCTATTTGCATAAATCACTTAGCCCGACTTTATTTCTATAACCCTCACTCACGAGTAATTCAAATTTGTTAGCTTCGTTTTCGTGTTCAAAACTTCCCCTTTTTTTTGTTTTTGCTGAACTTTAAAATTTAATTAACACACTATCCGATTACAAAAAGGCATACAAGACATACTCAATTTTCTTATTTAAATTAATAGCACTTGATGAAAAGACAATAATAATTTTATGAATGAACAACAGTAACAACAGGAATACCTTAAATGTATATTTCCCCTTTTATTATTAAAAACTTGCAACATTAAACGAAAGCAATACTTGAGTTTTACCCCCTTTATTTATGTGTTAACCTTAGGGGACCGACTGAATATTAAAACCTATTCCTCTATAGGTGTATATGTTAGATAGAGCGATATACCCTTTAACAAAAATCATATAGAAAATTAAAAAGTACGAGAAATAAAAAAAACATACATACTGGCAAGCCTACTTAAGCAATAAATGAGAGAAAAAAGTTTATATAAACAATAAAAAAAATTTAACCCTCATTTAGGTAGGAAAAAGATTCATATAAGAAAAAAAGAACGCCAAGAACAAATTAGAATTATTAAGATGACATAGGCGACTAGGATATATGCTAGGAGAGGCTCGCTGGATTAGGAAATAGTATTTAGCTTTTATTTCACAAACAATTTAGGCGAAAACCCGTTGGCAGTAATATGGTTGCAATCACAATATTATGGTTGTAACAAACAATGTATGGTTGTAACAAAAATATTTATGGTTGCAACAATCATAATATAGTTATATTTTCATTACTTTAAACATAACTTTAGTCACTTTAAATAAGTTCTTCCTTATAATTCACCCGTAAACTATGAAGATTTATAAAAAATGCAATATGGTTAGACTACAACCAAAATTATTATTGCCATACAGAAATATATATTTTTTTCGTTTACAACCACAGTATTACTGAAAATTAAGAAAATAAGCATTCACCATACATATTCACATAAATTGTACTGCATATGAATGACATATACTACACACAATGTTTGTAGTAATGGCTGCTAGAATTCTCATTCAGTTAATATTCAATTTAGAACGTAAATAGCCCAGTCAAGATATAATAAGGCTAATCGAAGGAATTAATTCCCAGAGTTTTAAAATTGGCACAGTTTGTCCTTGATACATATATGTAAAGAAACTAAGGAGTCGCCATATTTGGCGAGCGAGCAAAAGTAAGGAGGGCCTCTTAAAGTGGCATTTTTTACTGTTTTGCAGATCATTTTACTTAAGACCAACCTTTTTGGATTTAAAAAGCTAGGAAAATTTTTGGAAAGTTAAATATTTGTAATGCATTTTCTTATGGTAATTAAGATTTGCTACACACACACAAATAGTTTAAAAAAATTTAATTTCGCCCATATTGTCCACACAGTATTGCCTGCACAATTGTTCTAACTGGACAAAAAGGATAATAAATATGTATCTTTGGAACTTGCGATCCGATTACTAAACGATGTGTGCGAAAATCATAGATGAGGATCTAAGCTTTAAGAATAATGAAATATCTATCACCATGTTGAAACACATGGTGAGCTGCAGGGTGTCGAAGTTGACTATAAGAGTCGAGGAGAATATAGTAATATGATGGTATATACAATCATATTACCATGTGTTTACAATTTCGGTCTAAAAACTTGAACATTCGCATTTTCATGCATAACAGAAAAACAATGTAAATATATTTTCAAATGGAATTTGCTTACTATGTATGATATATTTGGATTTTCAAACTCTTTAAAAATGTAACCACAAACTATTTTTGACCTCTCTTGAACATTTTTAAATTTTGAGTTAATATCCTCTTGTTGATCAAAGTGCGATATTATAAATAAATGTACATAAGTTTTTTTGTGTACGACTGTATGACTATAAATTAAGTGTTAAAAACTAAAAACGAAAATACTGCTTATACTCTCTTCATACAAAATGGTGTGCCCGTAATACATGCTGTTGATTTTCCACATTAAAAAGGTATGAATTTTTCCAAAAACGAAATTAACTTTATAGCAGTTTTAGAATATTTGCATTTGCTTCTTTTATTTCACACATCAAATGTATTCATATTTTTAATTGTTGTTGTCCGCAGTCTTGTCTATTAAGCGTTAAGCTTTTTTCGTTGAATTCGTAAGAAACTGTATTGAGCGTTACGTTAAAAAATATTTTATATTAAATTTATCTATAAATTTCAGGACATCAAGAAAAGGTTAGCAGCAGCTGAAGGGTAAAAACGATATAGAGAACATTATCTGTTTAAAAAATTTCTGATTTGCTGTGAAAAAATTTTGCTTCTACCACACTGTGGGTTGTAGGTCGTATTATACTACAAATAATTATTTGAAATTTACATAACTTTTAACATAATTGGTCGATTTTATTATTTTATTATTTGAAAGAAGAGTTAGCCTTCCTTTTGCTTATGTAAAAATGTTTGTAAAAAATTTTTTTAAATGAAAAATTTTATAATTTTTTCATGTGAACCCAATTCAAAATTAAAAAGGTCGTCGTAACTTTTATTTTCGTCCGGCGATTATTATAATTTTTGTTTTTAGAGAATAAATGTATAGTGCTTTAAAATCCTTCAGCTATATATTGTGGTATATTTTTTTCGCAAAAATCATTCCCAGAAAAACCGCGAAATCAAATGTTATGCTTAATACAAACATCGAAAAATATAACTTTATTTCAGGATCCATTGAATAAGGTGAAAACTATAATATGAATACTACCTTCTCATATTTCTATTAGTTACATTAGTAAAAAGATAAAAAACCGGAAATGAACATTTAGAATGAGAATCACCCATAAGCTTTTTAGTGTCTCTTACCAGAAGCAATCGCTAGTACCTTGATGTTTTGAAATAATGTTGATTTTATATTTGTTTCTAAATTATGTTTTTAAACTTTGGGCCTGCGCTATTTTCGGAGGTTTTATGCTGCCTCTCCCCACCCCCTTCGTAACGCTTTTTACAAAATTTTCAGTATAAAGTATCTAATCCGTAAAAAATCTTTAACACACCGAAACACCCCCCCCCCCCCTCCCTACACCCCTTGAGCGTTACGTAATATGTGAATGGACCCTTTCGAAAAAATTTCACTTTAATCGGTGATGATACACTTTGCCGCAACTATGACAACGTCCTGCGACTTTTGGACGCTAGCTCCCCAATGAACAATCTGAACCCACTTGTACCTGCAGGGTGCTCAACTTGGCGAGGCATAACCTGTGAAAGACATCTAGATACTTAGCATTTACGTGTATGTACTTGTTAACTGTCAAATGAACGCACAACGGAGATACTATTTTCAACATGTTGTTTTTTTGCTGTTGTCTTGAAGCCAGACAATTTAGCAAGAATAAAAGAAATACAGTATTATTTGCAAAAAAGAAAGAAAAAAGATGGTAAGAAAAAAAATTTACATGATTAACCTTTTTGAGCAGCAAAAAACATAAAAAAAACAGCA
Source organism: Panzeria rudis (assembly GCA_956483635.1). Classification (NCBI taxonomy): domain Eukaryota; kingdom Metazoa; phylum Arthropoda; class Insecta; order Diptera; family Tachinidae; genus Panzeria; species Panzeria rudis. The sequence goes on along the minus strand of OY101450.1, from coordinate 20,926,674 downwards.
TTTTATTTTTCTTTATTCCTCAAAAAAAAAACTCAGTTACTTGTACATACTCTACACTGATACTGATAACTGGCAAAACAACGTAGCCACGCTAGACTATAAGATCCTTGAGAAAAACAAAAAAATAACAAAAGAAATGAAACAACTTCACCTTTAAAATACTTCAAATCACACCATCAAGAATGAGGGGAACCTAAAAGTCACTTACATATACACAAGCACACAAACATACACACGAACATATAGACAAATCTATACAAAAAATGAACTTTGTTACCCTTGAATGCAGGTTGAACAACAATGAGAAGAAGACAAATGATACAAATAGACAGCCATCCGTTTAACCCAGCTGACTGACAGACAGACAGACAGCCAGTCATTTAGTGAATTCATGTGTAACTCAGTCATTTTTTTAATTCATTCATACATTCATCCCGCCTGGAGCGAAATATATGAATTTTTATACTGATAGATAATTTTAATATTTTTAAAGTAGGAGAAAAATTTTTAGGTCTGGCAGCCTTTTTTTCGTTTTTAAATTATGAGGGTAAGAAACAACAACAAAAAGAGTTACTTAAAACATCTTTAGCTGCAGCAGGAAATTACCCTTTTTTTATATATAAATGAATGAAATATAAATGAATGAAAAATGTGAATAAAAAGGAAATACTCCTGTAATGAATAGTAAAAATTATTTGTATATAAAATTAAACTGTAGACGATATTTTTAACATATTTAACTAAGAGTGCGTAATGTAATTTCTTGTTTTCTTTTTTCAAGTGTATATTTAATTTAAATGCAATAATACGAGTAAGTACCGGTGCAAAAAAAAGAGTTAGGAAAAGCATGTTTTAAATAAACTGATAAACACGTATGCATCACAAAATTTCTTTGGGAATATATAGAAAAATTCTGATTTTGGAAATAACCAGCAAGCTGTTATTACTTGATATGAAATTTGATACTATTTTTGCTAATAATTTATGTGAAAGTTAAACAAAATTGGAAAAATTTTATCAAGTCTTAAAGTTTTAGTAAAACTAAACTTTAACACTCATGTAATCCGTAAAGTATTCTGTGTATCATGTTAAAAAACACATAAAAGATAATTATGTAAATTACTAATATCATAACAAACTCCTCCTGTTTTTATTGCAATGTAGTATAAAGTTTTTCCCACTATAACTTCATTAACATGGACAATTTTCAAATATGTAATCGTATGTAACAATTAAGATCAATTATAACTTAAGAGTTCATGATATGTATGTAAGCACTCAAAATGTGCAGTTAATATGACAAATATTAATTCATTTCAATTAAATCTTAATTTACTTACTTCGTTTAGTAGAAGACAAGCACAACTTACCTAGAAATAGAAAAAAAATATTAAAAATATTAAAATATTTATTAAAATATGTATGTAATAAATTAATTAAAACAATACTTAAATACACACACATTATGCAAATGAGCTGTATATGGAATAAGTAATTTTTTCATTTCTAAAAAAAGGATATATGCCCAGCTCCTAAAGTGACTTATGTTTCTAGAAAAAATTTTCAGCAAAATATATTTTAAGACAAACTACAACCTGTCACAAAATTATTTTTTTATTATTATATTTTTAATTTTTTTTAAAGGATATAGACTAAAGAACATTTCTTTTACAGAAGTATTTTAGGCAAAATAGTTTTGAACACAAATCTCAACCTGTAAAAAAAGTTGTTTTTTGATAGGATGTATGAAACACACATAACAACATTTACATACATAACATTTGATATTATTTGAGTTCTTTTAAATATTTTAGATACAAAATTTTTAGTAGGTAAATACTACAAACTTTGTCAAATTTTTATAAAAAAAGGATATATGGAAAATACTGGAATGCACTTATAATTTTAGAATCCTTTTTAAGCAGGTTATTTCGTAGCCTAAACTACAACCTGTAATGAAGTTTTTTTTAGTAAAAGGATAATTATGGATGTATGTACACATGTTGATATTTTTTAAAGGACTTGTTGACAACCACTTTGAACAATCTATTTTCTACAGAAAACTTTAACCTTTGAAAGAATATATGGAAAACACATAGCAACTCATATACATTTACACATATTAATGTATGTATATGTATGTAGTTTTTTATTAAAAAAAAGGATATTTGTATGTTTAATTTGAGTTTTTATTATCTTTTACAAATTTTGTAATAAATGCTATATGTATTTATAAAGAATTTTATTGACAACAATTAAAGTCCTTTAAAAAATTATCCATCTACATACATATCCTTTTATCAAAATAAAAAAACTTCATTACAGGTTGTAGTTTATGGTAAGAAATATATTTCTTAACAAGTGTTCTAAAATTATTAGTCCTTTTCAGAATTGTCCATGTATCCTTTTTTTTAACAATTTGACCAAGATTGTGGTATGCATGTACTAAACTTTTTTTATCTAAAATAACGCAACGAGCTCAAATGATATAAAGACCTGACCATTTATCCTTTCTTTTTAACAAATTTTAATGTTATGTACATATTTAAAGGTTGTTATGTGTGTTTTATACAGCCTGTCAAAAAACAACTTTGTTACAGGTTGAGATTTGTGTTCAAAAGTATTTTGACCAAAATAGTTTTGTAAAATAAATGTCCTTTAGAGAGTTGGTCATATATCCTTTTTCCTAAAAAATAAAAAAATACTTTGTTACAGGTTGTAGTTTTAAGCAATATTAATATTTCTTGACACAAACTACATACATAAATAGGTTCTATATGTATGTATATGTATTTTTCCACGATATCTCTGAAACAACTGAGCTGAATAAAAAACAATAATGCCGCGACTTAAAGATTATATTGTTATTTTTCTGTTTTAATTGAATATGGCAAGCCCCGTTATCCCGTTATGTTGACATTTGTTGAGCAACTGCTTCATTTTTGGAAAAAGCGTATATCTCGAAAACTAGAACCCAAAAAAACCGTCTGCAGATTCGGATTCAAAGCCCCAAATGACATAAGAAAAACCTTTTAGTTGCTGCATTCCAAACCCTTGCAAATTTGCTAGAAAATTTTATATTTATTTTGTTAACTATTACAATAAGAGAAAAGTTGTTACGGTACGAAATGCAGTACACTTCACAAAAAACATATCCTTTCTACAAAACGTTTTTGTGACAATAATAATTTTGAAGTTATGAGGACAGAGAGCTAACTAAATCTTTTGACTTTCCTAAATAAGAGTGGCCTGGCGGCACGTCTTACCTCCAACGGATTGATTAGTATATTTGGCAGTATCATTTTTTTTATCAATACTCAACCAACTAGAGGGGTGAGACTGGGAGAAATCGATTTTTTTCAAATCAAGGGCCCGCTTAATGCACAAAACTATATTGTAACAAACTTTATTTCGCTTCTTAGTTTTTTTGTCTTTTTAAAAGAAAAACTTTTCCACTTGCTAAATAAGAGCTTATTAAAATATTAAAACTTTCAAGGATTATGTTGTTACGCAGGAAGGGGTCTTAAGGAAAAAAACTATTTTTATTTATATCAGCTTAATCTAAGCAACAATGAAAAAACTTGTAAAAATAACTCTAACGGCTGAGTAAGCCGTGCTTGGATTTCTTAAGTAAAAAGTTCAAAATTATTTCATGACCTTGAAGCAACAAATATGTTGTTGCACATCATAAATAACTTTGAATTTTTTGGTTTCATTTCTTCAAAATGTACTGAAAAATATTGTATATAGAAATATACTAGAAATTGATTGTGCTAATTTAAGGTATTTTTGTTAATAATAATTTTCTATTTTGTACAAATTGACTTGTTTCACACCAATTATTTGCATCCAAGGACTAGTATATTTCACCCAACTTAGTTGCCTGGGGGCCAACGACTTTTATACATTGTTTTTATTTTATTTATTTATTGTATTTTACTACCAAAAATATTTACACAAAATTTTTCATTTGTCTGGTTTTTTTTGTGCTATCATATCTTTTTGTTGTCACCAAAAAATTTCTATAACAACCAAATAAATAGGGAAGCTATAAAAGCAAAAACAAATGGAAAAGTGTGATGAAAAAGTGCATGAAGAGAAAGGAAAATAAAACCAAAATAAAAGAATAAACAAATCAATCAAATTAAAAATAAAATATACAAAAACGAAAAAAAGTCAATTAAATGATTGTCGACTGTAGTCATTTCTATATTTGTTATACTAGTTTGTATATGCGTAGCACACCTTTAAGATACTTTTTTTGTTTTCGCTATAAATAAAATTTACATACTAAAGTTATGAAAGTAAAGTTTGTGTTCTAAAAATACATGTTTTATTTTTAATGCATGAACAAATTCCTTCAAAATATAACGGAAAAAAACTAAAATAAGTTAAGCAAACATGACTTTTAAATTGGCATTAATAAAACTATATTAATAATACTGGTTTGCAAAAAAAAAGCTTTAGAGCCTTTAAACAAAAATATGTGGATTATATAAAGTATAATGCACTAAATTCAAATCCGTTTTCAGTTTTGTTGCTATCAGGCATAGATTTTTTTTATTGGCATGACAAATACGGCACACAGAATGTGGCGGTGAAGCTCAATTTAAACGAATAAAACAACAAAATGTGCGCTATAAAATAACCTTTCAGCCATTTATATACAAATTTAGAAATTAGCTGCGAAAAAAATTGTCTTTCATGCAAACTTATATATTTTTTTTCGTTTTCAAAAGCTCATAACAAATTGAGAAGGCAGAAATTTTAAATTTTTGTCATTTAACAAAAAGTTAGGTATATTAGGAATAAAATAAACTATAATATATCAAAATCGCTGGACAAATGTCGATTTCATTCACAATTAAGAGAATTCGAGTGGTCGTAAAGAATATAGTTTAGATTTCTTCAATTCGCATACCCAAAAGTGATGGGTATGTATAAAAAAACTAACCTAAAACAATTTTCAGATTAATCAGTTGAGATTAAGGCGTGTCCCACGCCCAGCAAAATTTCAGCAGATGCTTTTTCTGTGTTTTATGTCTGATAGCTAGGGTTTGGGAATCGGGAATTCCCGGGAAAAATCTACTTTTACTGCCTATTCGCCGATTTCGAAAGAGTTCTATCTATCGCACAATTACATTTAAAACAAAAACATAATTTTAGAGTTTGCTTTTGCTTTAAATGTAATTGTGCGAAAGAAAGAACTCCTTCGACATCGGCGCATAGTTTCCCGTTTTCCCGGGAAAATCTCAAATCTCGTGGGAAAACGGGAAATTATAAGTACACGTTATTTTATAAATATATTTACTTTTTTCATATACATATTTACAAAATGGCAACAGCTAAATTTATTTTGACTCATATAACAAATTTGTATTGTAATCCTGTTTTTTTTTAATATCAAAATTTTCAATGCCTTTTTAAATATTGCAAAAGTTAATTTCACGGACTGTACGACTAAATTTAAGCGATGAAATTATTAAGTTCTCTTTTCAAGTTGCTATCTTTTTCATCATCTGTTTAAATACTAATTTCCTGTTTATCGATGTCGAAGGATATTTATCATTCTTACAATTTCATTTGAAATCAAAACCAAATTCTAAAACTGTGTCCTTGTTTCAAATGTAACAAAGAAAGAATTCCTTCGACATCGATAAACAGGAAGTAAAATATTCATAGAATTTTTTTTAATACAAAACATAAAATGTGAGCCGTTCAAACTTATACAGAAATTTCATAAAAATTGCATGAAATTGAGGTCAAACCATTTCTCTTAAGCCGAGAAAAATTTTTGCTTGATTCGAAAAGTACATGCAAGATGAATTTAATAATATATGCCGTTTAATCACTATAACAGAGCAAAGTGGAATACTTTGTATAAGTATCAATGACTACAGTGCTCTCTAATCGTTTTCTAAAGTAAATAATTCGATATTAAATGAACTTTGAGTGATTTTCCGCAGAATTAGTGAACAAATTTTGGAAAGTATAGTGGACATTTTAAGCTCACAGAAGCTGTAAAAACTTTGAGCTGACACTACTTAAATTTATTATAAGTCGACACAATTATTGAAACCGTGAAGGAGATGTTTTAAGAATATAAAATGAATAATCACAGGCAGACTGTGGCTCAAGATATGTAAAGTTGAGTTCAGCTGAGTATAGTACTGTAACTTGCTTGTACTTAACAATAAGAATCGTCCTGGAAATTTGTCAATAGAAGTAAGAAACATTACGGCAAGTTCTTTACAAAATGATTTGGAAGCCTTAAACATTTTTTTTAAACTAATTTCGATATAGTCGCAAGACAATTGGTACAACATTTCCCGCAAGTATGTTTCTTCATTTCATTTATAAAATTCATTTCATTAGCAAAAAATTTTTGTGGCATAATATTTGATTTAAATTAAAAACTAAAAAAACCTTTTCTTTACATTGTATGGGAGTGGTACTGCTCATTTTTATCATTAAATCTCATTGTCAGGGAAAGTCAATGTATGTGCAAAGTTTCATAAGAATCGGTTTAGAAGTCGTTGAAAAGGAATCATCATTAAGCTGTATTGTCAAATGAATTTAATATGGGTGCAAAGTTTCATAAAAATCGGTTAGGTAGAACTAGTTGAAAAGCGACATTTATATTGTATAGACGTGACACTGCTCACTTTTATATCCATCAGATGGTATTGTACTTGTAACATAAAGTGTGTAAAAAGTTTCAATTTGATCGGACGTTTTCAAAATTTATTAAAATTACTTTGCAAGATTCTATCACATGTTATATGTAGCTTGTTAGAAGTGAAACTTATAAAAGCATTTTAAAAACTAATTTCTTTCATTCTTTAAATTGCTGTATCATTTGCTTACATGTCGTAGTTTATGTCGCAACTTACTTTACCCTGAAATATATCAAGTAAAAAACATTCTTTACTACAATGGCCATATATCCTTTATATAAGAAATCAAAAAATTTTTATTTAATAAGAATTTTTGACAGTAATGATAAAGCAAAATAAATATGAGTGGTTTTTCTTGTAATTTTTCAATATAAAAATTCATATTTAAAATCTTTTTAATTTATTTAAATACACACATTCAAATGTAAATTTTTTATGCCTAAAGGTTGTAATATATAATAGCGCATAAATTCTCATAAAGTTTTTTTCAAACCTTTTGTCCTGTGGACAACTTGTTTTATATCCTTTTTAATGACTTTTATAAAACATAGCATTCAACGTAAAAAAAATGATATTGACCAAAAAAACCTCAAAAAACATGTTAATTAAGATAGTTAAACTACTTTAGTTTATTGCTATTTGTTATAATTTGCTTAGTCATGTTCTTGTTACACGTGTATGAAAAAGTTTTAATGTATATTATCCATTCATGTGTGTATTTTGATGATATCAGCAGATTTTAACAAAGGTCAGATTAATCTGGTAAATGCCATTTAAGCTGTATTTCCGTAACATGTAAAAATATACATCAATACATACATGTACATAAATATGAATATATTGTAGATATATTTTACAAATGCTTGTACACAGTTTAAGCCACAATACCTTTCCAAAGAATTACTCCAAAGAATTGAGTTTGTTATCAAATTGGTTTGTAAAGAAAACTAAATTTCTCCATAATTATTTTGTGGTTTGGTAGACACATGCAGACACAATTTTATAAAAGATTGTGTTGCGTTTATGTGTGTGAGTGCAACTTAAGTAGTGTGTGTAGTTTTCCAAAACGGTAATGAAAGATATTAATAAATTTCCAAAGTAAAGTATAATTGCATAGTACTAAATTTCTGTTTGCAGGTACTGCAGCTCCATATTCGCCTGACTTTGACGTTCATATATATGCTGGTGTTTCCAAGTTAGCCACAATTGTAATTGAAAATAATTGTAACATGTTATCGGTTGATTGACTTTAATTGTTTTAATTGCTAGATGTTATTGACTCATTTAAACAATTTTATTCCACGTAATTTTTTATACTTTAAGGCATAATAATGGAATGTGTTTATCATGAAATCTGAATATAGATCATTACATGAAAAATAAAAACTATTTTGCATACAATTTATTGTTTCTAGTAAATATTTTTTGCCATGTAAAATACTCTAAATTTGTCTGCATGTATAAAAGTTTCGCATATATCCTTTATTGGAAATATTAGGATTTTAGTAAAATTTAGCATGTAACAAAATTAGCTAACATTTAAACTATTACTCGTAAATTTTTGTAAAAATTGCGAATGTTTATAATCTGCAAAAAAAATATTTTTTTTTTAAATAACAAAGATCTAACGGCTGATTCTGGTAGGGGACATTAAAAATATATATACGTGTATCAGCGTTTTTAAAGTTTACATCTGGCATTCATTTTAGTGGGAGTTGTAAGAAAATCGTGATTGTTATCAAATGAGTTTCCCCACCTAAATGCGAATGAAATATTAAGTTTAGGATCGATTTCAATGAAATTTGGCTTATTTTATTTGGAACATAATTAGCTATATGCTTATAAAAAATATATCGGAAAGCTTTTAAATTTTTTTATTTTTTATGAATTTTTCAAAAACAAAAATTTTTATAAATTAAATGATCCACTTAAGTCAAAGATTTAATCCTATATAACTTTCGAAGGAGATAAAATTATAAAAAAAAATCCAACTATGCCTTTTTTGTAGAACATTTAAGACTGTAGAAAATATGTATTGATCACTACGGCAGTTTTTTTTAGAGAAAATCCATTAAATGCAAAAAGTCCAAAATTCCCTTGTATTTTTATATGGGAAGTGTTACATGATTTGCACACGGTTAAGTTTGAAAATTTAAACTTTGTTTTAAATTAGATATTTATTTTTAGGGCAACAATAAATACGGACAGCCTAATATACCAAATATGATATATGAAATTATAAACATTTAAGCATCAAAATTTTATTTTTATTTATTTAAAGCAATTTTCTAAAGCCATGTCGTTTATTTTTTGAAAAAATTTAGATATTTTTTTTTGGTCTAAAAGATTGCTTCCCAATATTTTCAAATAATTTCAAAATAAACTTTATATTGATAATCAAACTATGCCTACAATTCGCGTTGCTTGCTAAAGACTTGTTACCCAAAAAAAAATTTTATTTATTTTTAATCCTGCAAAAGTTTACCATATCCTTTATATTTGAACATAAAAAAGTTTTTTACATTTTACATAACAAACTAACTTTACTATTAGATGTACATATATAAAGCTCTAAAATTATTTAAATATCATTTTATACAATTTTTAGGAAATTATTGTCTTTTTGGAAGTTTTTTAGAAAAATTGCTACCTCACATGTATCAAAATGGCTATTTGTTGTACAATTTTAAACAAAATGTTTTATTTTATCTCTTTAAAGTTACTTTAAATAATTGTAAGAGAATTTTAAAATAAAGGATATATGGTTTAGAATTGAAAATTTTAGGAAAGTATATATGCAGGATATACAAATTATAAGTATAATTTGCTTATTAAGCAGTTATATTTTTGAAATATGTGAAAAATTGAAAATTTGAAAGTGTGGGTGGTGCCACGCCCAAACAAAATAAATATAATTTTTCAACTACTTATTCTTCACCGGTTCTTAAGAAACTTGACACACTTATTAAATTCCCGGGATAAGACAAAATTATGACTAAAAAAGTGGGCAGTGGCACGCCTGTTTTCTAGACGGTTTTTTTCTCAAGAGTTTTTTGTGTATTCTTTTAGTTTTTAATGATTTTTGCAGATTTTCCAAGTTTTAAAAATAAAGGATATATGATCTGCTTTTAAAAGCACTTGTCTTAAAAGAAATTTTTAATGGCATCATACTTTCGATTAAGAACTATATCCTGTAGGCAATTTAATTCATAAAATTTTGAAAGATACGCCCTAATCACTTTTAATTAAATGCTTTACAGCACTTTAAAATGTCTGAAATAAGACAATTATATTACAAAATATTAGCCATCTTCAGTTTTACTTATGTTACTTACGAATATTGTTTATGTTACTTAAGAACGGACATTTAACTAATTTTTAAAGACTTTCTGATTAATATAAACCATTTCAAGCAGTTCTTCTTTTTTGAAAAATAAAAGTCACAACAGCAAAATAAAAAATTTTTTTTTTAAAGTACTTAAAAGTTATAAGTTTTCTTTTAAACAAACATTGACTGTTAAAATTTCCAAAAATTTACGCACTTTTTTATTAAGCAATTCAACAGCCCTTGTCCTTGAACTGTGACATTTTATACTTTTGATATCATTTAGGTTTTTTTTTTGTTTGCTTAAAACTTTAGTCCTGTTAATTTCAAAACAATTGCTATATTTTTGTATTGCTACCAAATGCTTTTCACAATGTCTCGTTTTTATTTGCTTTTATATTTTTGAAGGGTCTAGCAATATAATACTTAAGCACACAACAAGTTGTTATGCCATAGGGACAACAAGAACATAGGACAGTTAAAAATGAAACACAGCTGAAGTAAAGTTTTCTTCAGTCTACTTATATACAACTATGCGTTTTATATATATTTATGTAGTCATAAAAAATTCTATATAACGCGTTTGGCTGTTTTTCTTTTCTATTTTTTTATTTACAATTCCCCAAACTGTAATTTATATTTTTGTTACTTTGGTGTCGTTTTATTGATGTCGCTTTAACAATCTTAGCCTCATTATCCTTAAAAATAAAAGTGTTTCCATATTCCACGAAAATAATCAACATAAAAAGAGCGAAAGGATAGTAATAAGCATTAATGAAAAATAATATAACCACACAGGCTGTTGCTAGTAAATATGATACGTGTGTCGGCTATTTTGAGGTTTTAAATTAAACAAATCTTCAACACAATCAAATAATTGTACACTTAATCATCTGAATGACAATATTGTTTATAGTATTTTTTATTGCTGCTGTATTCATAAACAATTTTTTGACAGCATTTAAATAATTTTGGGTATATACTCAAAGGAATTGATAAGACTTCTTGACACGTTTCATTGAACCTTAACATACTTTTTTATTGTTATACATTAAAGCTAATAATGTCTTTGATATACAAAATAAAAAAAAATTTTAAGAAATTGTGCCGTAAATAAAATTTTTAATAAAAGAAACTCCAGAAAAATGGCTCAAAGTTTTCTGAAGAAAACGTAAATTTTTATTTCTTGTTAATATTATTGATTGCTCTTTGGGCTATTAAAATATATCTAAGAATTTAACTTTGAGCGATCTAAAGCAAACTTTTGACATTCATCGTACACTGGAGCGGTTCTGTAAAGTTCAAACAAATATGTCGCTCTTTACCTCTATGAACTGTCAGAATTACATGCTAGAACTTTTCGGTGTATTAATAAAAACGCTCTTACTGATTCGCTGCGTGAAAGATCTTTGCACGAGAATCACCTTCTTGCTTAAGTCGTTCCAGCCCCTCGAGGTAGCAAGAATTTTTGGTCATTCGCTAAAAGAGTAAATGATAATGCTAGTTCCTCAATTCTGAATCTTTCAAAGGGTTTGCGGGACACTGAGCCGGCTGACAAAGCTAACCTTCTGGTTAAATTATTTAAAAGTTATTCCCATTTGCTGGAACGCAATCAACCACAATCAAATTACGAAAACCCAAAACTTTTTCAAATTTCAATTTAAAAATTGAATATTTTTCAACTCAGACGGCAGAATATCATGAGATTTTGGTTAAACTCTTTGAAATTTTGTTCTTTAGCTAACGAAGAAAAAATTTTATAAATCGGGTGATAGCTCGTTTGTTCAAATTTTCAAATGAGAAAAGTTCACTAACGATAAGAGATATGTGTACAACCAAACATGCATCTTTTAGAATTTATTAAGGGCTACAGCAAAAGAGTTTTGAAAGCGGATAAGAAACAAAAAATGGCAAGCAGTAAACAATTTTACATGGCCGGTTGTCAATGCAACATTAATCGCCAAAAAGAGGCACGATAGTAATACTGAAAATTAGCGGCCAATCGTTATATGTTCTGTACTTTTCAAAGTAATGGAAAGTATGATGAATTTCCATGTTGTGAGGAATTTGCAGTGCAACAGTTCAAGGATCGCTTCTGCATTAGCGAAAAAAGCTCGTTTTAGAGATCTTTTTCGTTGCTAATATATAGAATTTCGTTTTCGTCGACGATAACGTTGTATGCAGAAACGAGCCTCCACCAAGCGACCGCCAGTATGGTTTTACTGGCATTTCTTTCAGAAAAATGGTGTCACTCCATACACCACTTTGACGAGAATAAGGTGGTGGCTCTAGATATTTGATAAAGCGTGGCATGGTGCACTTTTGTGAACATTTCTTGCTTTTATTGTCGGCGATGACTTCTCTTGATTTATATCAAACTATCTCAGGGATCGCACTACACGAGTTGTTATAGATGGAATCTCTTCAAAGGAGTTCAAGACTAACTCAGCGGTACCGCAAGGCTCCCTTCTTTCACCTACCCGATCTCTTTTTTTTTCTTAATGACCTTCTTTATCAAACTTTTAATCTTATATATTCTTTTGCAGATGATATTTATATCTTACCGAAAATAGAAAACAACTCTCATGTATGAGCCGGTGCTTCAAAGTCTATTTTGAAGGTTCTCGACCGCGTACTGGAGATCGCGAAAAACCTCTTGGTGACAGTACGGTAGCCAACTCTATTGATTCGCATGAGTATTGACGAAATATGGGATGGATTTCGTTGTAGTAACGCGTTCTACATTAAGAGCACATCCCTTTGTGGTCGATACTATAAGGAACCGCACTGCGAATAAGCTTTCTGCAGAGGACTTTCCCTCTATCTTTCCTTCCCATAACCAATTTTCCTAATTTCGGCACAATGCATGGCATGACTAGGTGCCATCCTATGAGTGCTGCTCTTATAAAAAAAATAAAAATGAACAAAAATAAATACAATTCCTGAGAAAATGTCCTTTCCTATGGTAGTAAAATTTTAGCTGTCAACCAGAAATTTAAAAAGTGTAAGGGTTATTAAAAATTTGTTGCGGATTAGATAATTTATACTAAAAGTTTTTTATAAAGAGCGTTACGAAGTGGAGGTGGTATAAGAACTCCGAAAATAGCACTACGTAAGATGTGAATAGCCCCAAAGATATGGCCCAGAAAAACTGAAATTTAAGTGTTTCTCTTCATCGGATCGATAGTGTATAGATTTAGCGACAGCACAAATGTATATTGTTTCTTTATTATTTGCTATATTTTATGTTCGTATGTCTATAACTCACTTATATTGAATTATTTTATCAGCTGTCGCTAACTTTGGCTTATTTATTACACTATGCAACAAAAAAAATTAACCTAAAAAATATGTGTTTTTTATGATAATTTGGGGCAGCTGAGGACGAATATGAAGTTAATTTCTTTTTCTTAAGAAGCGTTTTCGAGATATTCGTATTTGTTCAGATATTTAAGCTATTTTTAGAAATCTTGCAAACTGTTTGTTGGAATTGTTAAAATTTTACACAGTTTTTCCTCATTTTAAGTCGCAAAACAAAAGCTCTAAAATTTTTATTTGACCCATATCCTTAAAAAAACACTGTGTTCAACTTACAACTCTTCACAGCGAGTAAAACAATGAGAAAGTTACAACATAAACAAAAAATTTTTGTATGGAGTATGAACAATGCCAGTGGGGCAGAATCAAAATATTTTTGATATATGACTGATTTTCATTCTAAACGTAAATTTTGTGTTAAATTTTTTACCAATGTTCTGAAAAAAATATTGAATTCGTATAAAAATGTAATGAGCGTTACGTAAAAAATATTTTATACATAATGTATCTGTAAATTTTAGGAAGTTAAAAAAAGTTAACAGCAGCTGAAGGCTAGAATCTGTTAACAAATTTCTGGTTTTCTTTTGAAAAAAAAATTGGTTCTACGCACACTGTGGGTTGTTATATTTTCGAAGAATGTATTAGGTAGGTCGTATTTTGCTTTGAAAAATTATTTCAAGCTGACATAACCTTTGAAACTGTCGATTTTACTAAAATTAGTATTATTTGAGAGAGGCGGTAGCAAAAATCATTCCCGGAACAACAGCAATAGCAAATGTAACACTCAATATACAAATATGTTTAAAAATCTCAATATATAATTTTATTTCAGGATTAAATAAGACGAAAGCTATAAGATGAATACTACCTTCTCATATTTCTTTTAGTTACATTGGTTAAAAAAACACACACACAATATGTACGTTTATGATTAGAATCAGTCATAACCCTGCAGGCAAAATGACTAGTATGTGTTTAGAAATATACTAGTTGCTTTTTAACTCAGACTATTTGCCTATCTGTCCTTTTTTCATATATCGAACTATCGATTTTAACATTAGGTTGTCATAGCAGCACAACTAGTTCATTTATATACAGTTATATCCCAGTTGGAATACCAGTTATTGTAAAGTAGTGCTCTTACTAGCTATTTTTTATTTGTTGTTTTGTATTTCTTAAAAAAAACTTTGGCTCAACCGGGTTACGAGCACACATTCTTCATATTTCAAGGCAAGTACTCTATCCACCGAGCCACTTTCTACTTATTTTTTTAAGAGCTAAAAACATGTTTAATGTATAAATCGTATACCTGAAAATGATGTCCTTTTTTGACTAGTATCGTTACTAGTCTCGATACAACTAGTATTATGACTGTCATTTTTTTTACTAGTATCGTTACTAGTCTTGTTACAACTAGTAATACGACTGTCGTTTTTTTACTAGTATCATTACAACTAGTATATGACTGTCCCAAAGCGTATCTAGTTGTAAATTTAGCTCCTGGGAAATGAATGCTATATTCGTGTTAAGCGACCCCAAATTGTCTGAGAAAATATCTTTTTTGTGATGTTATGGCAAAAAGTTGAAAATTTGTGAACCAATGTTATTCAAGGCTTTTATAATGTGAGAATGTTTTAAAATATTAATTTTAAGCTGCTATAAATTTAGCTTCTTTTAAAAAATGTAGCAAGCAGATGAGAAATAGTCTTTAATTTATGCATAATATATTGTTATTATTTAACTATGTTATGTTGTTATATATCATAATTTAGTTACTTTGTTATCTTCTAAAACTAAAAGCTTTTTTTTTTGAAATTACAATAAATGTTCATCTATGTACAACATACATGTATTCCCCAACACTCCTAACAAATGGTAAGAATTTAAATTTAGTGTTCTTACTACTACTAATATCAACTTAACAATGTAAGCTTTAAGTTATCATTAATCATCATCAGTTTTTGAGTAGTCTGCTGCATGCCATGTTATTGTTCATTTATTTTTATTTGAGAACAAGATATACATGCATACATACATGCCAGTCACCTACAAGCACTCATATCCTTATATGCGTGTTATGCATAATTCTTTTTGATTTTTAAGACATCTATATTAATACTAACCATAATACCTTACACTTAGCTTTCTCAACTTTTGACTTGCTCTTACTAATACCTTATTGTTATTTGGTATTTTCTGAAAATAATTTTGTAGTTTAGTTTTTTTTTTCTTTTCAAATATATTAAGCAATTCTTTCTTGTTTTGTTATTTCTTATAAGAGAAATGTTTTGTCAGTTGGCAGCTCAACATCAATCATAACATTTTTTTTCCTTTTGTTCTCTGGCTATTTTTGCTAACGAGGAAAATAAAAAGTATTCCTGGAAAAAAGTTGTTGAAGTTTAAAAGAGATGATATTTGTTTTGCTGTCAGTTTTTCCTTGTTAGAGTACCACTAACATCTTATTGATTGGTCACTTAAAGTTTGTTAAGTTTTTCATTTGTTTTTTTTTTTTGCTTTTTTTTCCTAGTTTCTTTTGTGATAGCTTGATGGATGATAACTAATGTGAGTTATTGAGGTAAGAGTTTAAAAGGACAGGCCATAAAGAGGTGAAATTAAAGAAAAATAAACTTTGTAAATGAGAAAAGTTATAACTTTTAAACTTTGGCCTAAAGAGAAATGTTGAAATATGACAAATACAAAGGAAGGTAATAATTTTGTAGCCTATTTTAAGGGGTGAAGAATAATGAAAGCATAAAAATCCTTCCAAATTAGATAGTTGCAACTAATTAAAAAAAACATTCTTGAACTATTTATCTAATTTAGGTCTTAACTATGGTATTTCGAGAAACGAATATAAGCTTGAAATTTATATCTGTGGATTTTTGACAAAACAACTTAAGTGTGATTTTCAAAATTTGGCAGGAAAGCCAAAATACCATTAAAGGGGTGATATTTTCATAAAATTGACATCCATAATAACTTTACCTTGGCCTGAAGGGCTCAAATTAAAATTTAATCAACATGAAATGCTAGTAGAACAAATAAATATTTTATGCTCCTAAAGGTGTGCACCAAATATTTTTAATATTATTTTAAGTGCTTGTTGCAATCACCCAAAATTTTCATTTGAAAGCACAATGAGAATACATAATATTTGCATTATTAATTATTATTTATTTTTCAGTACAGTTCAGTTAGCTTTCGTAAGCATTTCAAATCATTGCTATAAAGGTTTTTGTAGCCTACTTTTAGGAGGATGTTATATGGTATTATATTTTACTTTAATAGCAAGAAGAAACATGGCTTCATACTTTTATTCAGATATTTCTTAATATAACCAGAAGTATCATTATTGAAATTATTCAGTTTATTAGAGCTTGACATTAAACTTCAATATGAAGAATTCAGCGACTAGTACTCATCGCAGGCTTTCCAATATTTTCTGTTACTTGAAAGTAGAGAATATTTATTCATGCTTTTGAAGCTTCATGTTATTATAACCTAGTATTCAATAAATATATGTTGTTCATTAAATGTTAATAGCTTCATACAAAAAATGTCCTCTAACCTCATTGCTGTAGTTGTCTATTTTATTTAATTTTCAACTAATTACATTCTAATAAACTTATATAATTGGATTTTTTGAAATGTATATATATATATATATATATATATATATATATATATATATATATATATATATATATATATATATATATATATATATATATATATATATATATATATATATATATATATATATATATATATATATATATATATATATATATACATATATATATATATATCTTCATGTAAATACCAATGACTATCACTTTATTTATATATAATAAATTGAATTAAAAATAATTCATTGAAAATACAATTTCTATTTTAACAATAAAGTTAATGACCTTTTCAATATAAAAAAAAAGACTCACACAGGCTTATGCAAGCATGACGTAAACGTTTATAAAAGTATTATATGTATGTACATTATATATAACAATTTAATATTGTCTTTGTATGAAATTCCATTTATAAAAATAATAAATATTAAAAATATTCACATACAATTTTACCTGCACAACACACACAAATAATAATACTTAAACACGTGTGCTATAGTAGTAGCATCGAATGCTGATAAGTTTTATTTTAAAGGAAAAGAGAAGAGAGCAACCCCAGGATGTAAGTGTACGGATGGATAAAGAGCAAAAGCTGTAGGAGAGTATGTGTAATTTTTTGCACAATAAATCAATAAATAATGACATCATCTCAAGAGGAACTAGCGTATTTGTGCATTTCAGTGTAAAGAATATAAAAATAATGAATGAAAGTGCATTTTAAGGCAGAGATGAAATGTTCAAAATCTCTTGAATAAAATGAAATCTTTAAATGGGAAAAACTAAAATGAATGGCTAAATTTTTTAACGTTTCTTTTACTTTTTTTTTTGGCGAATTATAAGAATTTATACTGAAGTTATTTGCAAAGTTCTCTTTTTAATGATGATGCATGATATTTTTATGAAAAATATATTTCTGTTACTACTTATATACATATATTTCATATTTGTACAATATCTAAATCGACTAGCCTTAAAAAATGCTACTAAATTTTAAGTAATATAGTTATTGTATAAAATGCTTGTCATATATCCTTTTTTCTATATATAAATAACTCAATACATATTTGTTTTGGCAATTATGATATGGTATATAAAATATGCAAAATATCAAAAATTTTACGTATTTTTTTCTGATCAATTCTTATTATTTATTTTTTTAATGTCTTATATGTATTAATTAAAACAAAACTTTACTCAAACATTTTTGTTTTACGATATGTAATTAAGCCTTGGCTTTAATTTAAAATTAAAAATTCAGTTCTAAGACTTATATCAAAAAAGTTCTTCATATATCCTTTTTATGTACTGCCAAAAGAAATCAATTTATTTACATATAAATAAATTCTCACACACTAAGTCATAAGAAATATTATAAAAAGAGAAAATTAAATACATTTAAATCATTGTTAAGGCAATTCTTTGAGCAAAATTGTGTGTATTTTAATTAAATGTGACTATTTTTCTAATCAATTTTCAGGAATTTTCAGGACTGCTAGATATCTTACACCGTGTAACTATGTGCAAAAAGGGGGGGAGGGGAACTATTCGCCTAAAATTAATCCCAGATGTAAGCTTTCAAAGAGCCGATACAATTATATATCTTTTTTTGGTGTCCTGTACCCCAGTCAGCCATTAGAATCCACTATTTAAAAAAAATTTTATTGTTGTCCAGTGTAAATATTCGCAATTTTTGCAAAAACCAATGTTATTTCGTTTGAGGTATATGTGCCTTTAGCACTAGTTAATAAAACTGGAAAGTTTTTGCCATTTTCTGTTTTTTATAAATATTTAAGAAATGAAAATTTTTTAATTTTGCCTAAAAATATATATTTTGCATTATTGCGTTCTGAATAATTCCAAAGCTATTGAGTTTTTTAAAAAATAATTTACAAGCAGCTTAAAGGTAGTTTTGTTTAAAGTTTTTAGTTGTTTTTTTTTTAAATAAAATTTGACCGAGCTTTTTTAAGTTCTGATAATATCAATAGAGCAAGACCTTCAAAACTCGATTTATTGCAAAAATTAGTTAATTTCGCTTTATTGTGAATAAAATCATTATTTATTGATAGATTTTTGTGCGATAAAGCTTATTTTATTTCTAGTACATGGAACTACTTTATAATCAAAGAATGAAAATGGTAACATTTAGCAATTTTCCACTTTTTATAATTTTTTCAGAAATAAAATTTTTTTAATTTTTCATTAAAAAAATATATTTTTAATCATTGTGGTATGAATAATTCTGAAACCATTAGATATATAAAAAACTTATGTTAAAACCTTTTAAAGATAATTTTATTTCAAGTTTTCTACTGGTGTTTGCAATAAAATTGGACAACTCCTTTGCAAGTTATGATAAAATCTGTGGAGCAGCCTCTTCAAAAATTCGAAATTTTGGAAAAAAAATTTTTAAAAAAATATTATTAATAGAACTTTAAATTTTTACGGTTTTTGTAGTTAGGGAATTTTTTATGCTGCATAGTGTAATCAACTAAATCATGTTGAATTAAAATGAAATTCATGTTACATACAATGGTATTTATTTAGTGTATAACTAAAGTAAAGTTTAAAGCTGTTGTGGCTGCAGTGTTTAGCGCGTTGACTACCAATCTCAAATCTTAGCTGGTCCAGCCAACTACAACATCAATTTTCCTTATGCCTATGCTAATACACATCACGTAATTACAATAAGTAATAAAATAGATACATTAAAGTCATGTTTATTCAACTTGATATAACTTTAATTCAACATGATACTTCTTGTTGCTTCAATATCAAATTCATGTTGTTTAAACTTAAAATAACTTTTATTTAACATGATTCTTTATGGTATTTCAATATCAAATTCACGTTGTTTAAACTTGTAATAACTTTGATTCAACATGATTCTTCATGTTATTTCAGTAGCAAGTTCACCTTTTTTCAACTTGTAATAACTTTGATTCAACTTGAAATAACTTTGATTCAACATGATTTTTTGTATTATTACAGTAACAAGTTCAGTTTGATTTAACTCTACTGGAATCTTAAATCAACATGAAAGATAGTTATTTCAAAATGAAAAATGTTATATAAAGGTTATTGTAAAATCATGTTGAATTAACATGAAATACTTATGAAGCAAAATCGCGACCGAAAAATATTAAATGACTCTTGTTTTCCACGATTTTAATATGAAAATTTTCTGTGTGTAGAGCCTTGTTATTTTGAAAAAGTCTTGCTGCTAGCCTTTACAAACCTGCTAAGTTGTAAGCTTATATATTTTTTACCAAGAACTATTTAAGCTAACATGATTTTTTGCAACATTTTTATTGATTTAACAATCTGCTTTAATGTTTACCATCCTTTTCCATTTTACTTTTATTTCTGCCACTAAACTGTGTGATTCATAATTATAGTACAGTGTGTTCGTTTTTTTTTTCAACACATGCAAAATGTATTGAAATGACATTTGCATCCACAAATGCTTTAAACACACACACACACACACACATACACATATGCACAAAGTAATTACTTATACAACTACTTAGATTTGCATTTTATTAAAGTAATACTTGTATATGTGCGCTAGCAGTGATGCTGATGACGATGACAAAACTGATGATGATGCCAACAACAGCTAGCAGCCCGTACCACATCCGGTTTCCTAACGAAAATAATAAAAAATATGAAAAACTAAACGACAACAGCACAAAACAATAAACCTACCAAAAAACATGCACAAACAAAAATCTAAACAAAAATGCTTTAACAAACCACACGACATCATAATTCACAGAGTCTATGACAAGTCTAAATAAATTTTCACACACACTTCCACACACACACAATAATAGACACACAAACACTTGCACTCACTTGTGTAATACTCAAACTTTTTATAAATTTTTTATTTGTACTTTACATTCTTCAAAAAGCCTGGGAATTAGTTACCGAGCCAGCTATACTAACACATACATACAACAAAATAAAATAAAACACATACTAAGAAAACTAGCAAGAGAGCCGGAGTACAGTTTACAGTGTTAATAATGATGAAAACAGATTTTCTTTTTTTTATATTTGCCACGCTTTTCCTGATTTTTTCCAGCCTAGTGACAAACAATAACAATTTCTTTAATATTTTTTTTTTCTTTTGCCAGCATCTGTCCCTTGTACTCCCTGCCAACCAGTTATGAGCATTAAACATTTAAATTGTACATTACATTTTGGCATGCTGGTTTAGTTGAGACTGCTTGCCACAGTAATAAATTATTTAAATTACTATCTGATTGTGGGGATATGATTTTCTTTGAGTGTGGTTTTAATTTGTTTATATGTACGTCAAAGTGTTGGGTCAAGTTTATTTATTTTGGCTTTTGAAAGAAATAAAATCAGGCAAGTGACATTTAAGTTTTAAGCTTTAATTACAAATTCTTGGAAAAATAAATTTACATTATACTAGATTGATTTGATCAAGGATTAAAAATATAGCAATTTTTAATTTAAAGGATATATGGCGGGAGTTTAGGTTCTTGTTGCGATTTTATAAAAATTTGGTGCGATGGTTGCCCTGATACATATTCATATTATATTTCTCCCAATTTATATATTAAGGACTTATGGAAGGTTTTAATATCCTTGGCCCGAAAACTTAAATTTTTCGTATTTGGACTAAAATTTCGTTTGTCTGGTCTCAAAAATGCATGACAACTTCTTCTAGATTTGTCGTATCTATACATTCTAAAACATTACTTCAAATTTAGGATCATATATTGGCTAAATTTGTGTTGAAAATTTCTCTTTGTCTAAAATTACATCGATTTTGTAGTTATTTTATTAAAGAAGAAACCTTTCAAATTAAACATGTTTAGTCCAAGTGGAAAAAATTTAACATAAAGTATAATACGACTATGGCTGCATGGTAGATACGTCAGACTATCAGACAGGAGGTCGGGGTTCAAAGCTGCACGCAGCCAATCCCTTATTTTAGTAAAAACATTTTGTTCAAAAATAATGCGTGTCTAATTTTAGGTCGATAATAATAGATAAAGTGTTGCCGACTATTATCGACCTGTTTTAGAGTGTATATGGGAACATTGCTATCAGTCGACCTAGATTTGCATAGTAAAACTACCAGCATTTACATACAGACTCTGCCCAGGTCAACCTACTTTCTGCGATATAAAAGACAAAAAGAATATTTAAAATCCCGTTTCTTTTTAATAGTGCAATTTTAACAAAAAAAGGATATATGGCGTACTTTTGAATGGTAAACTCTAGAAATTTAGTTTGAACACCAGATTATTGTCCTTGAAAGACTACGTAACGTAGAACAAAAATACACTTAAAAAGATATTCTATCGCAGAAAAATCGCTTGTTTCGACACTAGAGTTGTCATTAGAATAAAAATTATTCGAATAATTGTTTTATTTTTTTCAAACGAACAGAATTTTTCAATTGAGAAAAAAAATTATTCGGAAATTTTTTGTCGAATATTCGAATAATTTTTTTAGACTACGTTTTAGGAGCTATTTATATATTACGTAACGCTATTTTCGGAGCTTTTATTTCGGCTTAAGTTCATTATTTGAATTAATGTAAATTCAAATTATTATTAAGAGTAGAATATTAGAATATCTAATCAGACTAGCAGAACGCATTACCACGTTTAATCAAATAATAAACTTAAGCCGAAATAATCACCCGTATGATGTATGTCTAAGTCGAATTTATGACTACGACAAATTGTCATAGAATAAAGAAAACATGTAAAACTTTTCTTTATTCTAGGACAATTTGTCGTAGTCACAAGTTCGACTTCGACTTACATAATACGGGTGAATAAATTTCATAATAATTTTTTACAAATATATTTTGATTAATTAATTTCTTACAAATAATTTTGGATAAATAAAAAGTTTTCTTAAACCCCAACAAAGATTATCTATCTCAATTTTTGTTAATTTAACTTTTAAAAAATATGATATTCATATAAAAATGTATTGAGCGTTACTTTGGCAAAAGTCTTGTATATGATTTTGCTTTGAGTTTTACTATCTTAAAAGAAGTTAATACCAGCTGAAAAAATAAATCCATTAAAAAACTAATAAAACTCTCCATCAAAAAAGTAGGAAGTTGTTCCAAGGGCATAAAATTTTCACTGCATACCAAATAGTACAAGTACACAATTGAATATTCTAATACTGTTGTTTGTCAGCAATATTTGCTTTAAACCACATTACAATTGCATACCATTCAGCTCTTTTGATCACTTTTGTCGTATGACTATCACGTGCTAAATTTATTGATGAGTCACCAGAAATAGAGCAACTTATTACTGCATGAATAAAGTCCGTCATAGCACATCTCTAGCGAACAAATGGAAATGTAATTATATGTGACAAAGATCTTGTCTCTTTTAATAAAAAAAAATTCGTGTAATAAATACGTGTAACGACAATTCAAAAGGAAGGTAATAATCCGGCGCGAAGGTTAAACTCCTTTCAAACTCAGTGAAGCCATTGTTTTTCGGCGAAGTTGTGAATTTTTAGGGAGATTTTTGTCCTAGTTTTTGGGAATCCGGGGAACTTCTGAGATTTTTGGAACATTTTTGTCCCAGTTTTTGTGAATCCGTGGAACGTTAGGGATTTTGCGGAGATTTTGTCAAAGTTTAAGGGATTTCTTGGCTCAGGCTTGTGTCTTGGCTAATGGTTGGTGCCCTTGCTAAATAAAGGGGTCTCGACTAAACACCAGACATCTCGGCTAAATTCTTGAGATGTATCGCCTAAGTATAGCCTAAGTATCTTCCGGGCGATAGTTGTTTCTTCTTTGTCGGTCTCATAACTTTTGCAAATATTATTCGATTTTAAAGAATTAATTAAAAATATCTTGAATAATTTAAAAAATATTTGGCTTGGAATTTTAAAATGTTTGATTTTTGGCCTCGACTTTGTTCTCTATTTTCAAAAATATATTTTATGATTTAAAAATAATTTAAACATTATCCTCGGTAACACGCCGAAAAATTTTTTGCTTATCTCAATTCGTCGTTAAAAGATTTAAAGTCTTCTAACGAGAGTGAAAAGTGGATAAATTTTGACACAAATAGAGTTTAATGACTTGACTTTTTTTTCAAAAAAGTATCAAAACTAAAAATTCTTATTTTTATGTTTTCAAAAGAATGGACTTCAAAACTGACTGCATTTGAATTTTTAAATCGATTAAAGCATACACGCTACATCCAGCGTTGGGCTAAAATAGTAAATTTTTCTACGAAACTCTAAACAATCGGTTAAAAGCCTGCATTACAACTGTACTAAACTTAATTTTGCAATTGGTTTTTCTTGGCTATTTATTGAAAAACAAATATCAAAAAAAAAATTTTGAACGATGTATCAAACGGGCATTTTTAATGAATTTATAGTTCCGAAAAAAAATATGTGAAAAATGCGGATATCCAATATTTTTAGAGCAAAGTTCTATTACGTATGAATTAAGGATGTAACCGATACCTATACCAATATGTCGGTGATACTTCAGATTTTCCGATACATCGGTATCGGTGATATTTTACTGTCGATACGACGATACATTTTAATTCTTTTTTCAGAGTTTTTTTTTAACAAATATTTTATTTTTTGTTAATTTTATTATGAATTCAAATTCAATTCGCTTTTTTTTAAATCTTATTCCCGAAAAAGCAGACACTCCAAAGAAGTCATGAAAATGCAGAATTTGCGATCCAGGATAAGTGAAAATTTGGATCATTTCTAATTAGTTTTACATATGCTTAACATTGCAAGAACTTCTCTTTTTCAATTACCAAACACCGAATTGGAGGCGATGTTAGGAAAAATTTATTTTTCGGCGTTCTAAAGGGTGGGCAAATTTGAGTTTAAGAAGTAAATAGGCTGTCAAATGATGAAATGCCAAGAAATTAGATGTCATCCTTTGGCATTATTTAGAGAAAACTTGGGAAATTTTAACCATGGAACGCTACACTCTTAAACAACGAATTTTAATTATGAAAATTGACTATGAAAATGTTGAAAATTTTATTGTATCACTTCGAATGAGCCTGGAATATCAACTCGTCGACGTTAACAACTACTGCATATCACCAGAGGCACTTTGCGCATCATTTTGCATAAAGATCTTCATCTTCACGTTTATAAAGTTACACTCATCCTAGAATTAAAGTAGCTTGATTACCATTTTTACAGTAAATTTTCACAATTCAAATTCGTTGTTCAAGAGTGTAGCGTTTCATGGTTAAAATTTCCTAAGTTTTCTCTGAATAAATGCCAAGGACAACAGCTAGTTTCTTGACATTTCATGATTTGACAGCATATTTACTTCCTAACCTGAAATTTGCCCACCCTTTATAGATTTATCCTCAAGGAAAAAGGATCAAATATTACCAATTTTCGCAACTTGTTTCTTTTTGTACGAATTTAAACGCAAAACTTTGTTTTCATGTAAATTTAAGTGAACAAATATAAATTTTTAGAAGAATTTTAACAATTTAGCTATTAAGTTATTTAAAGAATATTAATTGTCCTTTAATATTTCGATTTTTTTTAAAGCATGGCGAGTATTTTTTAAAATTATACTAAGACAAATTTTTGTATGACTTAAATAAAATTTTACTTGCTTTTCTACTAATTATCTGCATAATTTTAATATTCTTTAATATTCCTTGGAAGCAATGAAAATGTAGTTCCTTCAAACTTACTTCAAATTTTTATACTGGGTTATTAGCAATGTTAAATATTAATAATCTGTTACACTTTTTGTAAAATTTGTAAAATTATCCTGCTTGAGTTTTGTTAATTTATATTTGAACTCAATTTCAATATGCGTATCTGTATCGGAATCGCTATCGCCGATACTTCTTTTTCAGTATCGGTATCGGAATCGTATCGGCAAAATGGAGTATCGTTACATCCCTAGTATGAATAATAGGACGGCCTTCGTCAATAGGGTATAAGCCGAAGGCAACAGGAAATTCGTTCCAACTCGTTGTTCCATGACACCGTGCGCTCTTTTGTCAGTAATTTAAAAAAGTTAAAGTTAATATCATCTAAGACGATATATATTTTTTAATGCTCCAAAACAAATGCTCTCACTAAGGCACCCACTAAAAATATACTCTTATTTTTTTTCTATACTAAAAGTATGCCTTAATAAAACATACTTTAGAGCTTAATCAACCCGCTTTTGTCTTTACTATTTCTAACACCCAACGTTTCATTGTTATTCTTATATATTAAAATAAAAATAAAAAATATAATATCATACAGCATTTCTTCTAATGCTAGAAAAGATGATGACATTTTTCAAGTATAAGTAGGGAGTAAAAATTGTGTATGACCCATACAGCCACACTGACGACAGTATTTAAAAATAATACCAAAAGTCTAAGCTAGAATATAATAAGCAAGATAGTTCCATTATATTTTAGTTCAGTTTAGTCTGCTGACTTTTAAAACAACAATTCATTGACTGAAGCACCAGCATATGCTGATGGTATTCAAAACCACACACACAAACGCACACACGTACCAATAAAAAAGGAAAGGATTCTCTTGGGATGGAAAAAGAAAACAAGTATGATTCACTGTTAGCCAAGAACTTAATACTAGATATTATTTAACTTTCATTGTGTAGGTTAGAGACACAGCAATTCATTCATTGATTATAAAATCAATGTAGCTTTTCTTAGTATTTTCTTATAATTTGGCATACAAAAAAATCTTAGCTTTATTTCCCAAGATGCAAAGATAGCACTTACACCATAACAAACTCTTTCTCTTTTTTTTTAAAAGGGAAATAGTAAGAAAAAAAAGAAAACAAATAACATCATCAAGCAACAAAATATGTATTTTCAAAGCTAAAGATGATGACGCTGTTGATTGTCTGCAAGGAAAAGCCAACACAATTTCCATTTTTAGTCAATGAAGCATCAAGGACTTTTTCTACGTTCTAACTACAACAATTTAAAGCTTTTGTTATGCCATTGTAATATTTTCCATCTGATAATATTGTGATAGTGGTGGCTGACTGATTCTCTGGTTGGTGATGATGCAATATGCCATTGTTGTGTAAATATCTTGCACAGACATTTAGGCTCATTAAAAATAACACAAAAACAAACTGCTGTAAAGTGTATAGTTTAAGCAAAATGCATACGACTAAAAGTCATTCATTAAAAGCAAAGTTTATACTAAATATAGTTTTGTATATTTTTTACACAGCTTATTTATACATACATCACATGGTTGCAAATTTTCACTTACGTAGCGCAGCTAGCTATTGATTTTTTGTTTCCTTATAGTTTTGTCATTCATTCATAAAATTGTTCATGTTTAAACACCAATGTAAAGGCATGTTATTATACAAAGTATTCGCCAAATGGTTTGAGTTGAGGATGTAATACTAAAGGAGGTTAATTTATAGGTCATGTTTAATGGCTAACGGAATTGATAAATTAGATAAACGCCTGGGCAAACTAGTTTAATGTACGCCATAAAAATATTTGCCTAAAGGTAGGCTAAAATAAATTTAATTGCCCATCATCTTAGACAAACGAGAGCTTTTTTTGAGCATTTTAATTTATTGGCATTTTTAGACAAACGAGAGTTATTTATCAGAATTTTAATTATGTATGTATTTGCTATTTTTACTTCCTATAGCTACAGCTATTTTAAGATATATATTTATAAGACTACTAGAAGTATAAACTTTGAGGAAAAGGGATGTCAACGCAAATTGTAAGCGAATTATATAAATATTATATAAATTTCCAATAATAACGAGAAATGTAGAGAAACATATATATTATTATACACACTGGACAATGTCTGTTAGTTACAAAATGGGTTTTCAAACAAATTAAAAAAGGATATATGCAGCTGCGGCAAACTAAAGAAGATAAAATTTTCGCTTGAATTCCATATTAAAGCTTGTCAAAAACCATGTCCCGTAGGCAAGCTGTTATTAAAAAAAATTAAGAAAAAAAATTTTTTTTGTTTAATTTTTGCTAAAAATTGAGCTAACGTTTCTTTCCTATGATATACATACTAGGGTGGACCTTGTGTCGATATTTTGGTAGATGAGGGCTCTATTCCGTGCCTTTTTGAAAAAAAATGACAATGCCGAAAAAAAAAATTTAAAAAAAAAAAAATTAGGGGTTGCGCACGAGCCGAGAAAAAGGTCCACTTTGCCAAAATTAGGGGGGAAATTGTCATAGGTCATCAGGGGTCACCCGTAGGGGGGAAGAATGTATGGCCGACCCCCATTAACTTTTTACCGCCAACATTTTCCCCCAAGACACCCACCCCCTAGCTCCTCCCCTTAGGGGGGTCACCATACAAAAATGGAGGTTGCTCAGTATTTTCGAAAAACACCATAGGTCATCAGGGGTCACCCCTAGGGGGGCAAAATATATGACCGACCCCCATTAACTTTTCATCCCCAACATCTTTTCCGAACAAACTTACCCTCTATCTCTACTCCTTGAGGGACTCCCCATACAAAAATACTGAAAATCTATGTATTTACAGTTGCACAATATCGAGATTTTTTTGATTTTTTTACAGAAATTCCACCAATATTCCACCAAAGTTAAGATGACAACACAACTTAGATCGCGCGACGATATTTTTTTGATTGGTTATCCAAGCATGAATATTACGGGGAACAAATTACCGTCGAAGAAGCAAGTGCTAAGAATGCATTTCTTCAACATTCGCAAACGAAACATGTCGAAGAAAAATAGTGCGGTTATAGTCGCGGACGCAGTGATGATTTTTTGGCGCCAAGCAGCTATTCCGACGAAAGCCAGAGGAGATGTTACAAGAAAAATAGCTGCGCTGCACGATGAGTGGGATGCTTTAAGAAAGTCATCTCACAGAAAGACTGAGCTTACTAGAGAAAAAGAGAATAAGTTTTCTGATAGCTTGGATAATCTTTTCGACATCGCACACGCCAACGCCCTTGAGAAAATGACAAATACCGAAGACATTGAGTTTCTGCTAAAGCAAAGAGAAGATGGCCGGCCAGGAACTATGGGAGGTGTGGACGCTACTGATACTCGAACGAGGAAAAGAAAAGCTGAGCGCGAAGAACAAGAAGAGTTGCGACGCAAACGTGCAACGGAATCTAGTAGAGATCAGTTCGCTAAAGGCGGTAAGTTATTTCGCGCTTTGTGTGTTCGTCCAATGTTTATATTCAAATGAAATTCTTTCTATTGCAGTGGTTAAATTTTCAAGCAGTGATTCAAGCGATGATAATGGGAGACAGGACGAAAACTTCCCGGCAGAAGCTGGCCCATCAAATGTTGGTGACATAAGAGGTTACAAATCTAGCAAATCCAGCAACCTGGAAATCTCGCGCAGACTATCAAGAAGGTCGTAGAATTGTAAATAACTTGCGCGTTGTGAACGACACTGCCGAAAGAGGAGTAAAAATGATACAAGATTATAATAGAATACTGTGTCAAGGCGAAGAAGAGAAACAGTATTTACTACATGTTATCGATTCTTACCGCAAGAAATACCCATCAGCGAACAAAAATATGTTAATTTGACTATATTATATTAAAAGTGCTTAGTATTACTACTCAATTACAGCTTCTTTTATTTTTGTATGGGGAGTCCCTCAAGGAGTAGAGATAGAGGGTAAGTTTGTTCGGAAAAGATGTTGGGGATGAAAAGTTAATGGGGGTCGGTCATATATTTTGCCCCCCTAGGGGTGACCCCTGATGACCTATGGTGTTTTTCGAAAATACTGAGCAACCTCCATTTTTGTATGGTGACTACCCTAAGGGGAGGAGCTAGGGGGTGGGTGTCTTGGGGGAAAATGTTGGCGGTAAAAAGTTAATGGGGGTCGGCCATACATTCTTCCCCCCTACGGGTGACCCCTGATGACCTATGGCAATTTCCCCCCTAATTTTGGCAAAGTGGACCTTTTTCTCGGCTCGTGCGCAACCCCTAATTTTTTTTTTTTTAATTTTTTTTTTCGGCATTGTCATTTTTTTTCAAAAAGGCACGGATAGAGCCCTCATCTACCAAAATATCGCAAAAATTTCATTTCAAGGTCCACCTTAATACATACATACATACATACATACACATATGCATGTCATTGAAATCGGTTGGACGGCTTTGCAGACTATCAATGGTTTTACAACAAATCAAAAAACAGGATATATGCAGCTGGGGCAAAATATACGAGATAAAATTTTCTCTTAAATGCCATATTAAATTTTAACAAAAAATATGTCCCGCAGGCAAGTTGTTATAAAAAAAGTAAGATTAATTTTTTCCTGCAAAATTTTTATTCGCAAAATAAATTTAAAAAAAGAATTAATTGTGAATTCAAAATCAGCGCATTCCTAAATAGATTTTTTTCATCTTGAGCTAAAAATCCTCTATGAGAAGTTCAATATCTTGCAAGGAGCCATATCGTACCCAATGAAGGACTAAGGCAATGAATTTAAAAAAAGAATTTGTTACATTCGATAGCTGTGCATGTTAGGAACGGTATGATCATTTCTCAGAAATAAAACTGAATCAAAGTACAAAAAATCGAAATAGAGTAATCTTATACAAACTACCATTTTGATGACATCATATTTAAAGAATGGGGTGTGTATGTACATCAAAAACACTTTAAACTTTTCTGAAAATTGAGCTAATCCTTCTTAAGATAGACATATTGAAATCAGTGGAACGGCTTTGCAGAGTAGCGCAAACAACACGTGATTTTTATTTTCAAACAAGATGTCAAGAAAAATGTTAAGTTATATATATGTATGTAAGTAAGACCCTTTAATAACAATACTAGGAAAAATTATATTCTTACTCAAAAATATATATTTAATACATATATGAAAAAACTTTAATGAAACAAATTTTCTTAATAACTGAAAAAAGGATATATGAAGCTTATGAAAACTATACAAAATAAAAGGATATATTAAATGTCGCATAAAACTGCATTAAAAAATATGTCCTGTAGGCTACTTGCGATTTTTCAAATAGTTTTTTAACAAAAAAAAAAAAAAAGAAGTAACCTACATAATTAATAAATTTTTTTTGTGTTGTAAAAGTTCACTAAATGTTTCCTGATGCAGTGTGGTAAGCATAATTTTGATATTTCGTTACTTCTATAGCATTTTTATTTCTATAGTAGGGATGGGCAAAATATATCGATATATCGATGTTTCCTTAAAAATATATCGATATGTATCGTCGATATTTTTAATTTCGATATATAGATATATAGATATATAGATATTTTTACCCAAATATGTCGACAGTATCAAATTCGATCTTTTTTAGCTTTGGTTTTGTTTTTCGTTCAATTTTTAAAACACATATGGGCACAGTCTTCATCAAATAGAATATTACTAACAAAATCTTTTGTTGTATTTATAATATTTTGTCTATTCGAAAATTATAGTTTTTTGAGTGTAATTTTGTTGATGTATGTTCAATGAAATATTGTTGGAACATTAAGGATCTTGGAAATTAACTCTTTCCAGCTTAATTAATTATAAGAAAGGTATATTTTTTTTGTTTTACGTATGAATTATCATTGTTGAAAAATATCGATATTTCGATAAATCGATATTTCTTATTCGATATCTATCGATGCCGATCGATATTTAAAAAAAATATCGATATCGATATATTTTTTCACTTGCCCATCCCTATTCTATAGGAAACTAAAAAATGATAAAAGTTAGGTTAGAAATAAAATTGCGAATGGAAACAATTTTAGATGCTTTAAAATATCTAACCAGTTGGAAAGGTGTATATCGTCATAGAAAATGCAAAAAGCCCTATCTAACACTTTGAAAATCTTACAGGAGAAGCATAAAACTTTGTTTAAATAAAAAATATATTGACAATTAGTACAAAATCTTACAATACAATTAAAAAAGGCACCCACCAATTTATATATTTATTGTAAAATTTTGCACTAATTGTCAATATATTTTTTCATTTAAACAAGTTTTATGATTTTCCTATTAAACTTAAAAAGTGTTAGATATAGAGCTTTTTGCATTTTCTGCGACGATATACTTTTAATGGGCGCGGCACCCCCTCCTTTCTAACTAAAGCAGAATAATGTAATGGGAACCCCTTGTGCTTGCAAAGTTTCATAAGATTCTCTTAAGTGGAAGCAGGTAAAAGAAATATTTGTTTTAATTAGACGTGTCACTGCCCCCTTTTTTCATTATAATATTGACAGTAATGAAAGCTCAATATGTATCCACAGTGAAAAATGGTAGAAACATAATATTGACTTTTCATGGGCGTGGCACCGGCATCTTTACTTATCATAATATTGTCTTATAATGGGAATAGCAGTTTTAATAAGACCTTTTTTAACAGTAAATAATAAATAGTCCAAAAATAATGTTGACTTTACTTGGACCTGGCATTGCCCAGCTTTGTCATCATAATCTTGAATTGCAAAAGTAGTAGAAAAAGGTGTCGCAAGATTTCATTACAAACCGATAGACAAATTAAAAGTGAAACTAAGTAAAAGGTTTTTAAAAAGAAACCAAAATAAAAACAATCAGAAAAATCAATTAAAATTCTAGTGCCAAATAAAAATATATATAGGATAACGAATACTAATTTCACTTTGTATTTATTGATCGATCATCCTGAAATTTCTAGGTAGCTGGAAACATAAACAACCTTTATATTCATTTAGTAAATATATTCATCTTTTATATAGAAAAACTTTTCAAATTAATGTCTTCAAATATTATATCAGTGTATGGTATAATACCAGTGGGTCCTTCCAAACAAAAGTATATATTCATTGTGCTCTTAAGTATAATTTAGGACAGTCTGTAAACTTTATACGGTTGATTTTTACTACCAATGCGGATGGTCAAACTGAAAATTGGATGAATGGCAACCGTGAGAAACAATTAATATAAACAATATATGGCGACCTTCTAAGCCAGTAGAGATATAACAACATTTTAAATGACCTGGTATACAGTTGTAAAATCCACTTATCGTAATAAAAAATATGTTTGAACATTTTTATTTTTAACAGCATAATATTGAACATTTTAAGCGAAATAAAAATATATACATAACTCTATCACTTTAATCAAAGTCAAATTAGCAATTTCTTTAAATTCAAAGCAAATTTTTTTAATATATATAAAACTAAATACATATCATTTTTATTATATAACAATACAAAAGAAACCAACGGCAATTTAGTTTAGTTTAAAATTCTTAGTCAAGCAGTATAAAAAGCGCGTGCAGTAAACAAAATAAAATTTTTAATAACATCATATTCCAAGAATATAATAAAGATGAATATGCTTTAAAAGAAATATTTTTATATATTATATCAATAAGAAAATAAAATAAGTTGAGAAAGAAAAAAAAACTTTACCAGAAAAGGATGCATGGGAATCACTATATCCAGAACATTTTGAAATATCAAAAGAATATCACAATAAAATCACTTATCTTCAGCTAGAAAAAATTTATGATATTTTAAATTGAAAAAAACTACTCACATGTGGATATAAAGATACTCTGGAAAACTTTAAATATTTTGCTTTAAATAAATATACGAAATGTGTGTACATACATACATATATACAGTGCTTAAAACGTGGAGAAATATGTAGAATTTTTAAAAAAAGGATACACGAGAAACTGAACTCTTAAAGCTTAAATAAAGCAATACTAAAACTGGTTTTCGTAAACAAAAAAATTCATTATTCAAAAGGGGTAAATAAATGTAAAAGTGAATGAAAAGCGAAACGGTTTAATATCCTGGCAACAACATTATTACCCTTGAAGCTCTTATTCTTGTGAAACAATGAAAGTGAATATAAAGTTTTTTTTTTATTATTTCAACAATAAAAATATCCTCAGAAATTTTGAGCCCAAATTTTATAAAATCTGCAAAACTTTTCCTTTTTACGGTTAAAAGGAAATTTGTTAAATCATTTATAAAGTACACATATTTCAAACGTACACAATATTTAAGAACATAAAAACCAGCTCAATTTATAATACACTTGAATTTAAATTGTTATAACTTTTGCAACAATAAGGATATAGGGCATGCTTATAAAGCGCTTTACTCTTAAGAAGATTGTTGGATTAACATTAAAAAGATTTATAAAACACGCTTTCTTAGCCTATTAAAACGAATTTCCTGTAAGAAATACTCTTAATAACAAGATGTTTGTGTTAGAGAAAAATTAAACCTTTTCAGTTAGTTAGGTGCAAAAAGGATATATGGTAAATTTAAAAAGAATGGCAGCTACACTCAAAATGTTAATACAAAAACAAAGCAAACCTCAAAGCACTTGTTGTATAATTTTTTAAACAATTGTGTGTCAGGTTTTGTTCCAGAAATTCAACATTTTGATCTAAAATCTATTGTTTTGTGATTAATTTTAAGCTTGTTACATTTAGGAAAATATTTTATTCGAATTAATATATGAACACATGTGACATGCAATATAAATTTCTTTAGTTTAGTATTATAAATCATATTTTAAAAACCTTTAAAAATACTTTTTCATCAACTATAGAATATTATTGAGTATAAATCAAATTTTAAAAATGTTAATACATATTTCGAAAAATGTTTAACGATTCAAAAAAAAAAGGATATATGAAAAACTTCTAGGCCATTTGTGGTAAAACAAAAATCTAAGCGCGAAAATTAAGCTGAATATAGGCCATGAACCATCAGCTGCTTTAATTTTTATTGTATTTGATTTTAAAATATATTGCATTAAAATGTTTTCAAATCAAAAATTTATTTAAACATATTACGATTCTATACATAAGATACTTTGAAAGAATTTAGGCAGCTTATTTAAAAAAATATATATATTCTAAGCCCAATTGAACTACAGCGAACATCTATCTATGAAACTATAGCTGAATGTGTGCTACATCCTGTCTGCTATTTTAATTGTCGCTTTATTTTAATAAAATATATTTTGCTGAAATTTTTTCACTATAAAATTATTATTTCATTTCAACATTATTATTAATCTGTCCCTTAAGTATTAAAAAAACAATATTGGAAAAATATTACAAGATATGTATAATAAAAGTTATGAAATATTATGTTGCTAAGTAAATTCAAATGATTTTTTACTATTAAAAAAAGGATATAAAACAAAGTTTAAAAGGAGAAGACTTTATTAACTGTTATTATACAGTTTTAATTAAACATTATCATATGAATATTTAAAGTGTGAAGATTTCTTCACTCCTCAAAAAAGGATATAAAGCAAAGCTCTAAGCTATTTAAACTGCAAGAAAAGTGTTTACAAGGGTATAAAATTTACTCTAAGCCACATGTTCTGTATTATTTTGCTTATCAATTTGTTTGATTTTAATTCAAATTTTGAAGTGAAATATTTGAATATATTTTTTATTCTACAAATAATTAAATAATTAAGCTAATAACAATTATGTATACGCGTTACTAACAGAGTTTCTGTGACGATCTTCTACTTTCCGAAAAAGGATATATGGCAAACTTTTAAGCCATTCAAGGTGTAAGAAATATCTTACTATTAAAGTAAAGCTGACTAAAGGCCACATGTTGTGTGGTAATTTAATTGTTTTTTTTTCAATCTAATTTTAATTTTTCTAATCAAAAATCCATTTACGAAAGAATTTTCTTAACTATTATTAAACAATTTTAGTTTAAAAATATCAGGTCATTATTTAAGTTCCAAAAATTGTCTCACTCTTCAAAAAAAAAAACGATATATGATGAGTTTAAAAACAGTCTAAGCTACAACAAGAACCTCGATGTAAGAACAAAGCTATATATAGAAAGGACATTGCATGCGCTATTTCAATTGTCAATTGATTTTATTTTAAAATAAACTTTGCTGTTAAAATTCGCTGAAATAAAAATCTAATTTGTTACAATTTAACATTCTAGAGGTTATTTGTAGGAGGGATGGATCGAAGTTGGCCACTACTACTTTTGTTCCTTTGTCCATACTCTAAAGCTTACATATTCACAAAAATAAACAAATTAAATTTTCTAATTCATGATTTCATAAATTCAATAATTTATATATGTATGTTTAATGATTTTATAACTCTATAAATTGATTTACTAAAATTATTTATTTATTCAAAAATTTATTGTCAACAGGAATACTTTTCTTATATCCACATGAGTTTATTTATTATATCAATACCACATAAGTGTAATTGAATGCATTATTTGTTAAATACTCATAAAATATTTTAATTTATGGCATAATTTATAGCTCGAATTGTTAGTGAAGCTAAAACTATTTTATATTCACAGATTTTCATGTTTGTTTAGTAGATGATGGCAGATGTGTGTTTTATTTTACGTTAAAATTACGTTAATTTTCAATGATATGTTCAATATATATGTGTGTGTATATAAATATAAATTCTGAGAGCTATAGAAGCAATTTATTCAGATATACAAAGCTATATGAATTTATTTTCAATTATATTTAGATTGCAAACTTTTAATTAGCATTTTTCAGAGGTAGATATGGGACATTTTCTAAACATTTATGAAAGTAGAGAATAACAGGCGTAAACTATAGAAATGTACATGCTTAAAAAATAAAATAAAGAGAAAATAAATTATATATTTTTGGTTCATAATCGAACTGTGTTGATTACACTGTGTAGCACGCACAATTTTTTTTTCAAAATATCAAAGTTCTAACGAAAGATTCTGGTTGGAGAGATCTCTTATTTATTTCTGGCGTTCAAGTTGTGTTTTGAGCTTTGGTGTCTTTAAAAACCTCTTATAAAATTATGTCACAAAGATTTTTGTAGAACATTTCGAACCGCTACAGCGCTGATTAAGGGGATGTTTTTTTCCCCTTTTCTAGAAAGGGTCAAATAACACCCATACAGTGAACAATAAGAGGACTAAAATATTCCCCAGAAATCTTGTTCGTAGTTTTTCACATAAAAGTATTGAGCACATCTTATACCTAAAATGCAAGGATTACAAGATTTCCTATGCCGATTCATTATAAGAATGTGCACAGAGAGGTTAATTTTACCTCCGCATAAAATAAAGTCCAGCCGTAAACTTCCAAAATTCCAATTCACATATATTTTTTGGTTCTCTTTGTCCGAACCATATAATTTTTTGTGTTGTACAGTGTTATGAATACAATTTACATGTTCAGTTGGACTCCAGTTTAAAGCCATGCTCCATCGATGTATAAAAGTTTTTTGGAACGACGTTCCTTATCGGACGTTGTGCATATGATATGCATCATATACACAAAAAAAATTGTTTAAATGAAAAAAAATATGTGTAACAAATATGTATGTGTAACGAATACTGGTAAGAAATACGTGTCACGACAATTCAAAACAGAGGCAACAGGGCGGCGCGATCGTTAAGTTCCTTAAAAACTCAGTGCTGCCGCTTTTGTGTTTTTGGGAAACCGAGAAGATTTTGGCCAAGTTTTGGAAATCCATCGAACAGGTTTGTGTCTTGGCTAATGGTTGACGCCCTTGCTAAATGAAGGTTTCTCGCAAACACCAAGTGTCTCGGCTAAATTCTTGAGAAGTATTACCTAAGTATCGCGTAATTATCGCTTAAGTGCCTTCCAGGCGATAGTTTTTTTTCTTGAAGAATAAGCTTCTTTTTCCATCTAGAGGCAGAAATTATAATCTTCGTTTTCGTTCACTTGGTGTCATCAATGTAGGAGAAATTTTTCTTTTTAAATTATAACTTTTATTATTGCTGGGGGTCATGACGCTGGGTCCGTTGAATAGGCGGAGTGGGTCGAATGGCGATACAGATGAAGAAGCGCATGACATAGCGACCGAAAGTGGCCGGTCTTTGAATTTAAAAGTTTTGGTTTTTCACCTCGACTTTGTTCTCAATTTTGTCAATATCTCCGGTAATAGCATAGCTAAAATTTTCAAAATATATTGTATGATTTTTAGCAAAATCAATGAAACACACAGAAATTTTTTTTTAGCTATATCAATTCATGTAGTCGTTAAAAGGTATCAAGGGCAAGTTTATTAAATAAGAGTGAAAAAAAGTTAAATTTTTACAAAAATACAGCTTAAGTGTTTGACTTTTTTGTCAAGAAATTTGTTAAAATAACATTTTTATTTTCAATATATCAAAAGAATAGACTTCAAATATGACTGCATTTGAAATTTTAAATCGATTAAAGCATGCACGATACACCCAGAATTGGAAGAAAATGCTGAATTGTTATACGAAATTCTAAATTAAACGCTTAAGAAAAAAATGGCCATCAATTTTTTAAAATTTCTCTACAAACTATATTAGTTTTATTTAATATAATTAATCTGGCTTTTAATTGTTAAACGCGCGCTCTAAAAAGTAGACAGAAGAGGATATTTCTTAAAAATAATCAAGTTTTTAGAATCGTAAGACTTACAAGATGCCCATTGCCGAGTGAATAATTGCGAAATTAGACCTTAACTTGATTGTACTCAAGTAGAATTTTACAGCGAATATTTTTATAGAATATTTCAGACCGCTATATCGCCGCTGAAGGACGGTTGATTGCCTCTTTTTCAAGGAAGGCAAAGAAAAGATCCATACAACGAAGAGTTACAGGGGTAAAATCTTGCACAAAAATTTTCCTAGTGGTATTTTACATAAAAGTGCTAAATATATATTATACCTTAAACGTGAGCCTTGCAAGATTTCCTATGCCATGTCACTACATGTATGACTATGCGCAAAATGAGGGGAATTTAATTCCCCTTCAAGTGAATCCTAGATATAAACATTGAAAACGCCAATATACTTATATATTTTTTTGATGCCTTCTGCCAGAATTAGTCGTTAGAACCATGTAATTTCATTTTTGTTTTTTTTGACAGCGTAATTTAGACTAAGGTTTGCTGTTTAAAAATACATATAATTAACGGCCATAGAAATTATAATTGCCGAAGTAATTTAATAGCTATAGCCTTCAATAGTTATAACCTCTTATTACAATAATGTGCGTATTTTGTCTCCTTTCAAAAAAAGGATATTAGGGCGGCAACGTTGTAATTCAAAGGATATTAAAAATTTTGAAATGTCATCAAAGCCAAGTAAAAAATACAACTTGTAGCTAACAAAAACTGAATGATTATTAAAAAGAGGTTAAAGTTAATTATATATTAAACCACATTTATTCAAGTAAACTATTATATATTTGCAGCAAACTAAAAAAATACAACAAATGTTTGCACAACAGCTGATACAAATATCCTATAAAATAAATAAATGAGATATAATATTTTTCCAAAATTTTGTAATTCTTAAAAACATTATCAAATTTAAAAACTTATACATATTGACATGATTAAATAAACGTAATTGAAAAGCCCTTTGTAAATCTAGTTTTAAGCCTAAAAGTAGGCAACGAAGCATTCAGACAGCCTCAACGTAATTTAATTAATTTATTTTCAATAAAGTGAAACACTGACATATCCAAAACATACACACATGCACGTATTCTTATTAAACCCACACAAACGTTAAAAGCGAAACCGGCACGTGAATGTTATAAAAACATTTAATGTCAAATAAACTCTGTCTAAAAAAATGTAATAATAAAAATACAAAAATCATATATTAGCTTAGACAAATAGACATAAAATTTTTACCATCAACTCAATAAAATTCTTTTTATTTATAGTTTTTTTTCCCAGGTTAGTCAACTTTTTTAATGCCTTTATATTTCTAGCAACATTTCACATATTATTAATGATTAATCTGTTTTACTTTTCTTTATTAATTTTTATGCCGCGTAATGATTGTCAATAAAGTTTTGTATTAACAAATTGTAGACGTCATATAAAGACATGATTTATTGGTTTGGGTGTAAACTAATTTCCTGTAAAAATTACGCATTATTAATTTATTTCATAAAAGAGTTGAAGGCTTATGATAATAAAGATGTTTAGTTAAGCGATTATTAAGAAACACCTAAATAAATGACTTATAAATAAGCCTATAAGTAGGCTTTACATTAAAATATATTAATGAAAGATTTCTAGGGAAAATTTCGCATCAAGTGATGCATTTATATGTGAATTAGTATAAAGGAACATTAATTAAAATATCAAGCCGATGGAAAACATTTCCAAAAATATGGCCACACGCAGTAAATATTAATAAATTCATAGAAATAAAAGACAATATACAACCATTACAATAAAATTTCAGCTCATAATATATTGTACATTTCACGTAGCATTATATAAACATTTGCGAGAATAATGTTTAGAATTATATCGCCAAGTATTTGTCAACTCTGGCATTACCTGGATTTATAAATATTTCATTTTCAACTTTAAGCAAAATATATTAAAATTATGAATCAATACATAATAATTGCCTAAATTTGCTCAACACCAGTAGATAATTTTTAATGAAGTTGCATTACAAAACTACATAGATTCAAAAAAGGATATATGAGGCATTCGATAACGTTTTACAGCATTTACAAATTTTTAATACGACATGAATTGGCTTTTCAAATCACATGTTGTAGTCAACTTTTAAGGATTTTTTCCAATTTTTAATTACACTGTGCAACAAAATGATTTTCTACGCATGATACCTAATAGCCATTATATTTTCTATTTTTTATGCTCTACCATTTAAAATAGTAGTAGAACTTTAATATTTAATAGCTAATTTTATTTTGATAATATTGGAAAATTTTTCCTGACAGCGCAGAATGCTTATAAGCTAACACTAAAACAACAGGAAAACGTTTTTTTATGTATGCTTTATTTTAAAAATAAAATATGTATGTATTGCTTTTTAATAAAAAATATAAATTTTAAAAAAGGATATATGGCAAATTTGATAATGATTGAAGTAATACAGAACTTTTCGATGCCAATTAGTTCTGCAACAGAAATCGCAAGTTGTGTTAAGAAAAATTTAGGATTTATAGGAAAACATAAGCAAGTAATTTCCTTTATTAGAAAATAAATTAAATTAAATATATATAAATTTATATTTAAATTTCATTTAAAATTAAATATACATTAAATATATAAATTTGCTAACTTCGTTGTTCATAGCTCTGGAAAAAATGTTCTTTAAACAAATTCTAAAAAAAGGATATGTGAGCCAATGTTTATGTCTAGAAGTTACAACAAAAAGAATTTTTATCATAAAAATTCCAAACTAAATTTGCATATCGTTGTAAAGATTTTTTTTTTAATTTTATAAAACTTTTATAAAACTCAATTAAAACTCATATAATTTTTGTTATAAGAAATCCTTCAAAAAATATTTTCCCTTAAATTTTTTATCTTCACAGCTTTGTTTTGTATTCAAACTTTTTTTGCTAGACGTCGTCTGCCTCAATTTATCTGCTTGCTTTGCTGCAAAAATGTCCTTTTTATATTAATATTTATTTTAAAACAACTTTTGCTAATACAGTTTTGCCAAAGCAAAGTCTATGTTTTGTGAATTTTAATATTTTTGTATATTTTTTCTACTTTTATAAAGGCTGTATGCTATTGCAGAAGCTGTCCTTTATTGCGAATATATACTGGCTGTTAAACTTTTCTTTTTCTTTATTAGCTCATAAATCATTCTGTGACCTTCTTGTGTTTATGTAGGTATAGAAATTAGCTAGTATACATTTGACATACAATTTTTTATATGCTTTAATTTAAAACTAACAATATACAATTTCTCTCGATGTCCTTTAATATTTTTTATTGTTAATTTTATACACTAATACAGTGGAAAATTAAGATACACCTGCATTTATATAGACTTTTGATTGGAAACCGCTATAAATTGCAATTAAATTCTCATAGCTAAGCTACAAGCTCTATCACACCATACAAATTTATAGTTTCATGTTTGCATGTAGATTAGGGCCGCAATGTAAAATATATAACCCTTGTGGATTATTACGATACTGGTTGGTCTAAA
The DNA here is from genome assembly GCA_956483635.1 of Panzeria rudis. Taxonomy (NCBI): domain Eukaryota; kingdom Metazoa; phylum Arthropoda; class Insecta; order Diptera; family Tachinidae; genus Panzeria; species Panzeria rudis. Next base: position 20,884,749 of record OY101450.1, on the reverse strand, counting down.
ACTTATGTGGTAAAAATTCTATCCAAATCGTATAACTGTCAGGTATACCCAATTGAGGTCAAAGCTCAAATTTCTTAAAATTAAAAAAAAATTAAGCTGAATTTACAAAGAGCGATGTTTCATTAAACGTAGGTAAAATTTGTGGGCAATTCGAATAACTATAACGAGCGACCTCTTGTGGCCAAAAATAAAATTTTGTAAACTTCATGGGAAACGCCTGATGCTTATCTGATTTGGATAAAAAATTCACTAAGTAACTTTCATACCAATCCGCACGGGATTTGCTTACATAAAAAAATATATATGTATTTACTTGCCAATCCTAATGTACACACATAAATATGTACATCTGATCATGTTGAAAGTTAAAAAAAAAACATATTTATTTATTTATTGTATCCTTGCACAACTATACTAAGTATTACAACTATATTATGTTATAGCAAAACATAAAGAATTTAATCGAACTTTAAACAAATATTTGTTCTCTTGTAGCAAATAAGAAAGCTCTAAGAAAGTATGCACAACTGGGGACATTTATGGTTTAACATTAATACTGTCCATAAAAGTATATTTTCAAGACACCATGATGTCCTTTAAGCATAAACATCTATAAATTATAGATTTTTTTTAACCAAGCTACACGAGACAATATGAAGAAGGTTAAAGGATATTTGCCTTAATTTTGTGTTTCTTTTTACTGGCATTTATCGAATAAATAAAACATAAAATATGTAAGAAAAAATATACTTAAAAAAAAATCTTTTCTTTTTATTAATTTACCCAAGGGGTTTCTTATTAAACACAATTTTCTACTTTTTTTTTAATGACAAGGAAGTTTCTAATATGTTAGGGGCTTGGTGAAGGCAAAATGGCTGTTGGTTTTGTTATTTGCAAAAAAAAAATTCAGAAAAACATGAAATTGGTGTTTGCAGAACGACAACAGATCCTTCAACAAATTAGTAAAATTTACATGGTAAAATATGTATGTGCTGGTGTTAAACTTTATTTTACGAATTCAGTGTTTTCTTTCTATTTTTTTTTTTGTATTTCAACAACTGTTTTGCGTTATAAAATTATAATATTATGTAAAATATTCGCGCATATACACTCACAGAAAATAGGGAACTAAAGTTAAAAGAAGATATATAAATAAACATGTAGAAATGTTTTACAAACTGCCAAAAAATAATTAAAAGCTATAATTTTTCTTTTTAACTGTAAATAATATATATGATAAATAGAACTAGTTTAAAAAAGGATATATGGATATATTTCTAAAAAGTTGAAGTACCAAAAAATATTTTTGCAACACAAAACTACTGTACAAAGTACAGGTTGTAATATGAATTTTCGTGCTATAGGTAGCACCACAACAAAACTAAGAGATTTTTAAAGATAAAGAATGACATACAGACAAGAACTATGTAAAAATGTTTTACAAACTTTACCATTAAAATAAAAGCTATAATATTTAGATTAAAAAAGTAATATAAAGCTGAAAACGAAATTGTACTTAAAAAAAAGGATATATGGGTAAGCTTCTAAAAATTTAAAAGGCTAAAAGTTTGTATTTACAACACAGAACTACTGTGAAAACTATAAGTCGTAGTATATGTATCTTTTTTGTGCTTTATAAAAAAACGAGGCTAGTTTTTAAGTTAAAGGGAAGTAGCCATACTATGTACATAGATAATATATATACATATGTATGTAAAATAAACATGCCAAAATCCTTTGTAAGCTGTAAAATTGAAATTAAAACAATGATATATCTGATAAAATACTAATATTAAGGTAAAAGTAAGTACTCCAAGAAAAGGATATGTGGGTAAGTTTCTAAAGCATTGGCGTATCAATAATTAGTTTTTATTATACAATTTTACTGTAAGAGCTACAAGTTGTAGCATAATTTTTTATGCTGTAGGTAGTTCGATAACAATATTAGGCAATTTTTGAGGTTAACGGGTTTGTAAAAAAAAATCAAAATGCTTAACAAACTCAAAAATTAAAATGAACGCCATAATTTTTCTTTTAAAATTCTAATATTACGATAAAAACTACTCCTTTTAAAAAAGGATATATGGGCAAATCTCTCAAAATTTGAAAAACCAAATATTTGTTTGTGCAATACAAAACTATTGTATAAACTACAAGTTGTAACATGCTTTGATGGCCACTAGGTAACTCCTCAACAAATCTAGCCTAGTTTAACCGCCTTCGTTCGTCTTTTTTTATTTGTATTTATAAAAACCATATCGGATATTTGTTCCGTTATTTGAAAGGATGTACTTCCAGATTGGTCCCGTTGAAAAGTGGGCATCGTTACGCCCCTAAAAGTAAGTACATTTGCTTTTTCAGCTACTTCTGCTTAACCAGTTCTTAGGAAACTTTGTACTCAAATTATGTTCCCGTAACAATACCGCATTGTGATTAAAAAATGGGCAGTACCATGCCCATGCAAAGTAAATATTATCTTTGAACAAGTTCTACTAAATCAATACCTCTGAAGCTTCGCACACACTTTGAGGTATCGTGAAAAGTGTAGAAAAGTGGACAGTGCCGCCTCCAAATGACATAGATATTATTTTTCAACTACATCTACTAGACCGATTCTTAAGAAACTTTGCATACACATTAAGTTCCCGGGACAAAACAACATTATAGTTAGAAAAGTGGACAGTGGTACGGTACGCCTGTTTTGTAGTCGTTTTATTTTGGAGGAACTATTTATTAAGGACTCTACAGTTAAAGCTGTCGTTGATACATTATAAAACACATTTTATAATGTTTGCTCTGCTTTTTAAATCTTCAATGAAAAAGGATATGTGGCGAGCTTGAGAAAGGCTGCAACTATGGAAATTTTAGACACGCTCTATAATTCCGCTACAAAATATACATGTTTTTCAAACCCTTTCACATGATTCTGCTCATAATCTATGCATTGCAGAGAATATTTATTTTAAATAGTGGAAATAAAATTATATGTTTTGTTTTCATATAAAAAGTTACAAGAAGTCAGATGTAAAAAATTTAAATTTGTTTGGTCAAAAAATGCCATGATCTGAAAAAAAGATATGTGGTGAACATGAAAAAGGCTAAAGTATTAAACATTTTGATATCATCATATTATCCAAATACAAAATCTACGTGTTGTAAGGAAACTTTAAGAGAGAAAGTCAAAATACATAATAATAAATGATTTTTTTTATATACATACATATAAATATTCATATACATATGTATGTACTATGTACATACATATGGAGTGTGTATATCTTTATAAGGATATATATCCATATAATAATGAGAAATTTTAACATTATTATTGAAAAAATCTTAAGGCTAAAAAAGTATATGAGGAAAAATTTAAGAATATAAGACGAAATGTAAACATTTTTATAAAAAAAATCATTAGATTAAAAAGGATATAGGTAGCCCTTAACAGAAGCTTATGCTAGAAGAATTTTACGCACATCATATGATTCCGCTATAAAATCTAAGTGTTGTAGGAAACTTTTTAAAGAAGTTGAAGTAATATTGTGTTAAAATTAATATGTTAACTGTAAGAAACAGGTTAAATGTAATAATTTTGTTTAAAAAATCATTGAAATAAAAAAGGGGCGTGTGGTGTTTCTAAAAATTACTTTGCTAAAGCCGAACTGAGACTGCAATTCTAATTATCGAATATAACATGCTTTTAGAGATAAACATATACATAGGAGATAGACATACATATGTATGTACATTGTATATATTTGGTATATAAATTTTATTATTGTTGTTTGTAAGAAATAAGAATGTATGCTAGAATTAATTTTTTTCATATTGTTTTCGATGTATAATTTTATGGTTATTTTTTAATTTTTCTGACGTTTCTCTTGCTTATGGGACGGGGCCGTAAGATCATAAGGAGCATTTTTTGACACTAACTCAGTTAATAAAACCTTAATATTTTTATTGCTTGGCATATATCCTTTTTCTATATATTAGTGAATATATAAACATTTTTGCTTTTGTGCTAATTTAATTGTTTTCTGCTAGGAGCTAAGAACAAAAATTTTGATACAAACAGATAATATTTATCTCTAAGTATAGAGTATTCTATAGAGTAGAGTAAGTATAGAGTATTATATTCTTTGTATATGTAATTTTTTCTACAGATGTTGTTTGTGGTATAGAAAAATATAATTTTTAAGAACTTTGATAACTGAAATATTTTTTAGATATACTTGTGTTGCTATATTGCTACTTCCGGAAACATTTTTAAAAGTTTTTATAGCTTACAGGTCGTACTTTTTTAACTAGAATTTTGTATTATAATATTTTATTAAATATATTACATATTTTCTGGGTCCTGCATATATCCTTTTTTTCCAATTCAAAGAAAATTTAATATAGAACGTAGTTCAGTAGGGAGCTCGTTACACCATTAAATAATTTATTAAAAGCGCTTTCTTGCTTATTATCGAAAGTTATTATATTAAACGTTTTTTGAGCTTCTTAAAATGCTTTAAGTTAAATAACATTTAAAATAAAAAGAGAAATGTTTTTCATCAATGAACGCTGTTTTGTTGACATCTTTATATGTATGTCAGTCATAATTAAAAAAACAAACAAAAAATTGCTCTCTTTGTCTTGTGAAGCATACATCCTATATTTTTGTTTTTTTGCAGAAGAAAGTGTACCAAATTTTTGTTTGTTAAAAGTTAGACGTTCTTTAGAAGTCATAAGCTTATATATTTCATAAAGAAAATCTACCTTTAGGCTTATAGTTACAAGCACATTTCCTGATATAACTGCTTGAAAATTTTCCCCATTTTACTTTATATTACGTACAAATGATTTATTTACAACTTTTGCAATGTTAACCCCTTTTTTATGAGTGTACGTTGTCTATTTTTCTTACATTTGTTTTATTTGCATATTTGTAAATGTGTTTGTATCTTACGGTAGACATGTGTTAGTGCGGTAAAGTTCTATTTTGTAATTTACATGTAGAGCGCACCCTAGGGTGCATTGTAATTTATTTAGTTCACAACTAAACACTACTTAAACTCATACTTTAAATTGTAATAATATTATAATCAGCAGCATTATCCTTATCGTCATCTTCATAAGCACCATGACAACGTCTAAAACAATGTTGTGAATGGTGCTGTTGATAATGATGTAAATTATCCTTTGTACTTATTTCTCAAAAGTATTATATGCTAAATAATTCACCGAAAAAGAAAACCCAGACAGCCAGACAACTTCTATGATATTCTAAATTTAAAATCCTTTAATGTCACTGCTCAAGTCTGGGAAAATTAAAAGGCAAGAAATTTTGTACATTAGTTTTGACAGTAGTTTTTTAGCTTTTGTTTTGTTGTTTGTTGCTGTTTTGTAATTTGAGTACATTTCAACAGATGCGTGGTCAACATTTAAATTAAACAATTCGAGTGTGAAATTATGAGTGCCGATGGTGCAATAACTTAGAATGTCTTGTCTTCTAAGTGTGTTTGGGTATGTGTATGTTTGTGTGTGTGTTTGTGTGTGTGTGTGTGAAAGATGTAACCGGATCAGTCAATCTTTGAGAGGTGTCAACAAATGTGGGTTTATTGCGTAAATTAGTTAGAAATTTTGTTATCTGAGACTTTTATTGCCTTTGCCATTTCAAACAAATTTTTAATTTTGTAGGTGGCCCTTAAGTTTTTCTGCTTTATTTGCTCTCTACTCTAAAGTCCTTAAACAGGACTTGAATATACTTTTTCTCAAGTAAATAATCTGTTATTTTCTCTCAAGTGTTTACTTTTCTCAGGAATCTCATACCAAAAATTTTATTGTTTGTTTTTGTTTTTAATAAAAAAAAAGTAAAATAAAAGGGCGTCTCGTAGTCTCGTATTCTAGTGCATCATCAGTTTATATATTCAAACATCCTTACATGCATGCCTTTAAATAAAAAATATTTATATGAATGAATAATTTTTACTTGGCCGTTCGATAATACTAAGTATGTGTTTGAGTGTCTGTGTGTGTGTGTTAATCTTTATATATTAAGACTATGTGACATAGTTTTTCATTTCAGTATTTTTAATTTATATTATTTTCTATACTTTAAAAGTTACATAAATTTGTTTTTCTTTAAATTAGTTGTTGTTTACTTTGGCATTTGTTTCATTTTAAATGCAAGAAAAAATGGATTGAAAGAGAAATGTCAGACATACAAGTTTAGGTGCACACGCATATCAAATAAACGGGGCAAACTGATTTCAGATTTTGAATAAACTACACTGAACAACAAAATCTAATTTTTAAAAAGTTTTTTTGGGAATAATTAAATTACATTAATTTAATTTTGTAACGTGATATTTCACATTTTATTGGGGCTAATGCAAATAGTCAGGGAACCTTTTTCCAAAAATCTCATAGAAAACCTAAAAGGTATTAAGTTAAAATTATAATCATACGAATAAGAAGTTTATAATATCAAATTTAAAACATGAACTCCATAATCAATCATGTTTTTATTTTCTTTACTTGCGTACCACAACCGGTTGGTTAATACTCCTCCACAATCTATTTCAATGTATTTTAATAAAACTTAAAAAGTGCAAAAGTGAAAACAAATTTTTTCAGCGGCGATAAAGCGGGCTTAAATGTTCTATCCAAAACGTCCCTCGTGGTGTTTTATATAAAACTGTACAAAATATCTTATACCTTCACCGTAAGGCTTACAAAATTTACTATGCCGAGTACTAATTGTGAAGAAGTACATACGAAGTTAAACCTTGAGCACATTTTAAGTTTTGAATAATTTCTGGCGTTCCAGTTGTGTCTGGAGCTTAGGTGCTTTTAAACACCTTTAGTAGAATTATATGGCAAATATTTTTGTAGAGCATTTGAGCCCGCTATATCGACGCTGAAGGGCATTTTTTCTTCCTTCTTTAAGACAATAAGACTCACAAAAAGAAGATTTAGAGGGTTAAAATATTCCACAAAAATATTTCTTGTGATGTTGTACATACAAATTCTGAAAAGTTATTGCACCTTAAACGCACACCTTGCAAGATTTCCTATTGTAATTTGTAATTGTAAATAAGAGTTTTGTGTTTTTTCTTTTTTTGCTTATGAATGTAACTAAATGAAATATGAGAAAGTAGTATGTATTCATATTATAGTTTTCGCCTCAATCAATGGATCCTGAAATGTAATTTTATTTTTCGATTTTTAGCTTTTTCGTCTATTGATCGTTTCATTTGCTTCTGCGGCAGTTCTGGGAATGATACACCACAGAAAATGAGTATATGGTTTGAAAGCACTATACAACTACTCTCTAAAACCAACGGAAACGGAAGGAACAAACGGAAGGTTGTTTCGGGACCACCACAGTCTTCTCATCAGAGCCCTTTTACCTACACAGCCAAAGACGGCAGCAATCAACAGATTTTGTCGCCACCTCGCGGCGAGTCGTACCTATTAATGAACTTTTGTAAAGGTTCTAAACTTCACTATCTGTCTTTTCTTTATTACGTTTAACTATTTTAAGCTTTTTGATTTCTGTCTTACCAGCGTGAAATATCAATTGATATTTTCAATGCTGGGATTTTTTGGATGTTTATTTTGCCCAAGTTTTTGGAGCAGTATACATTCATGTTCTTAGCTAAATGCCTTTAGAGGTTTAACAATTGAGTTATGAACTTTAGTCGAACTGTATGATTTTTATCCAAAGTTATTTTATTAGTTTGTACTAAGTTTGTTTTTTATTTAATCTTTCGATCAAACTATTTTTTATTTAATAAAGAAATTCTAAAGCATGTAAATATTGAACATTTAAAGAAAAATTTGGATGTACGGAAGGTTGAACTGCCATATTTTTTTGGTGCCGTCTGCCAGATTCAGTCGTTGCTATCAATTATAATATAAGCACTTAAATGACTAGATAAGGCTAAAACAATTTTAAAGGATAATAAAGTATAAAGTGTTTTATGAAACTGAGTTTTTTTAACAAAAAATTTAAAAAAAAATTGCATATAAAGGACTTAACGCTTGCGTACGATAATTTATCATTATAAGTCCGAGTGGTACCTACCATTGAATTATTTTTCTTCATGCATATTTTTCTCATTTATTTTTGTACATAAGTCGAACTTTTTTGGTTTGATTTTTATACTTAAGGATATATGAATATGTGAAAAGCTCAAGCCAGTCGCTAATTGTTTATTGAATAATTGTAGTTGTATTTAACTTTTGCTGTCCCCTTAAAAAACTGTCACATTAACTCCAGCCTGACTAAAATTAATCATTAAATTAAAAATTCATCAAAATTATTTTTCAAGCTTCAGGCCATTTATTTCTTTATCCACTGTATTCAATATATTTTCCAATAACATTTGTTTTCATGTTTTTTGTTTATAGTCCTGGAAAATGATATCCGTTGGATATTGAAATATTTGAAAATATATTGAATACAGTGGATAAAGAAATAAATGGCCTCAAGCTTGAAAAATAATTTTGATGAGTTTTTAATTGAACAAAAAAGGCTGAAAAACATATTCTATCGTATTAATCATTAAATTTTAATTGAAAACAGCTTTATTATAATAAAAAATATTAAAATTGTGTTTTTATATTTATACTGCAGACTTATTTATTTTGAAACTTAAGCCAGCCTACAGGCTTTAGATTAATTAATATCATTCATTTTTATTAATTGTATACAAGCACATGTACATATGTATATACTTTTTTTAATTATATTAATTTTGTCATTATTATGCATTTATGAAAAGCTCATATGGTTTTATTTGTAAAATTAAATACTTTTTATAACAACAGAATTTATTGTATGTATTATTTTTGTTTGTTATTATATCAGGGAAGCGGATGTGTTAAAACATTTCAATTGCATATAATTAATTATCTGATCTCAGCCTAGCTTCATACGTAGATATCCTGTTTATTACATTTTTTTTTCAATTTAATAGATTTTATTAAATTGAAATAATTTGTAAATATATTACCTTTGAAAACTTTAAGAATATTTAAAATATGAAAATTTTTGGTAATGTTTTTAGCCTACAGGACGTAGTTATCTTAGGTGATAATAACAACGTTTGGTTTTTTAAACTAGATCCACAGCTATTTTTGGTATGCATATATCCTTTTTGGGGTTAACTTAAAAATTATGTTAATTGCAATTTTTATGTAAAATATTTCAAGATTTCAAAAGCATTTACTGAAAATTATTTACTTTATCTACATAATAATAGGGAAATTTTTTTTACAAATAAATTTGATTCCAGGACGTAGTTTAAGCTAAAGTGAAAAGTGCCAAAATCAAAAATTAATAATAATAATTTGTAAGTTCCATGCACTATATATATACCTTTTTTATACATTTTTATATTATTTAAAAAATATCTATATTGTAAAATATCTCAAAAACTTGGGCTAAAGTTTTTTTAATTTAACTAAGTATTAAAAGTAAACAATTTCAAGCACAATTTTGCTAGCCGGACGTAGTATATTATAAAGTTTATAATGCTTTTACCAATGTACAATAGTTCCTTATAAATTCTATGCCCCTTATACATCCTTTTTCTATACTTTTTATATATTAAAAACAAATTAATTTTCTACACTATTTTTTAGCCGAATTCAAAAAAAGAGTAGATTTTTATCAATTAAGGGGTAATTTTTCAAAAGGGCTTATTTTCACTTACGACCTTGAACTAACCTAAGAATACCATCGATGTTGTCATTCTAAAATCTATCCTCTATTTAAAAATTCATTCCAAAGAAAGCATATTTCCACAAAAAAAATTGGTGATCAAAAATCTTTGTTTCGTACAAAACGAAATATTTCCTAATATACTTAAAGTTTTTTCTCATTACTGAAATTTTGTTTATTATGGAATAAAGCACCTTTAAAAAATCACTTCTCAACTCGTGTTTTATTTTTCCCATTTATTCCCTCTCCTCCATTTATAAAGCGATATAGGACTGTTTTTCTTTATATGAAAGGATGTACTTCCAGACTGATGCCGTGGAAAAAAAGGAACCATCACTCCTATAGAAAATATATAAATTTTTTTCAACTACTTCTACTTGAACGATTCTTATAAACACTTTCCAAACATATTTAGCTATCGTGACAATACAAGATTATGGTTAGAAAAGTGAACAGTGCCACGCCCAAACATAATAAATATTATGTCTCAACTACTTCTGCTAAACCAAATATCATGAAACTTTGCACACACATTTAGTTACCGTAATGGTACTAAATTATGACTAAAAAAGTGAACAGTGCCACGCCCCTGTAAAATAAATATTATTTTTCCACAACTTCTACCTAACCGATTCTTATGAAACTTTGTACACACATTAATTTTCCGGGTCAATACAATAACGTAGTAAATGCTATTTTTCCACTACTTCTACTAAACCAATTCTCAAGAAAGTTCGCAAACGCATTCAGTTCTCGTAAAAGTACAACATTATGATCAGAAATGTGGGTAGTGCCACGCCCATGCACAAAAATATACTTTTTCAACAACTTCTACTTAACCGCTTCTAATGAAACTTTGTATACATATTAATTTTCCGGGTCAATACAGCACTATAATAATAAAAGTGGGCAGCGCCACGCCCATGAAAAGTAAATATTATTTTTAAACTACTTCCAACAAACCGTTTCTAATGAAACTTCGCACATACGTTTAGCTCAGGTGAAAATATAGCATTATTTCCAAAGTTATTTAATTAGTTTGGATTAAGCACATTTTTAATTTAATCTTTCGATCAAATTATTTTTTATTTAAAAAAGAAATTCTAAAGCATGTGAATATTGAACATTAAAAGAAAATTTTGGATGTACAGAGGGTTGAACTGACAGCTGTTTCGTGACCACCAAGCCTATTCGTCAGAGTCCTTTACCTACATTTAGCTCAATTAACAGACTGTCGCCATCTTGTGGCGAGACGCACTTATTAATTAACTTTTTCTAAATGTTCGGAACTTCTTTTCTTAGAATGTTCAACTATTCTAAGCCTTTTCATTTCAGTGTTATTAGCGTGGAATATCATCGATATTAATTCCAAAAAAGTGGGCAGTACCATGCCCATTTAAAGTAAATATAATTTTTCATCTACTTCTAATAAGCCCATTGTCATGAAACTTCTCACACCGTTACAGTACAACATTATGATTGAAATAGCGGACATTCCGTGCAAAGTAACTACTATTTTTGAACAACTTCTGCTAAACAGATTCTTATGAACTTCGCACACACATTTAGTTCTCGTGAAAATACCGCAATATTATGTTCAGAAAAGTGGGCAGTGCCACGCCCAAATTAAATGCTTAACAGTTTCTTCTACTGAACAGATTTTTGAGAAATTTTGCACGCACATTAAGTTCTCGGGACCATACGGCATTATGATAAGATAGTCGATTCTTTTGCAAGAACTATTTATTTTCAGCTCTGGTTTTTTAAAACGATAAATTCATATTATTTTTAAGAAACGAAAAGGTTAGAAGTCGTGCTTTTTATTGCAGAAATGAGAACATTAATATTTTGTGAATAATAGTTTCTGGACATGATATGGTGTTAATATCCTTTTATTGCAATACTTCAAATTTTAAAATTTAATTGAAAAATTACAAATCTGAAACTTTAAAGGATCCTGTTCTTTATAAAGCTAAGTATGATTCTTAAGTATGATTTTAAAAATTTTAGTTTTTTATACGAAGTCCTGTTCCTGATATTCAATTATAAAAAAACATAAACAAATTTAGTTCAACGCATGTGTTTTTATAAACTCTCAATGGGTGTATCGTATTGTATTGTATTGTGTCTTTTGTTAAACTTATTTCCTTATATAATTTCAATAAAATTCGATTTTCTTTTAATATAATTATTTAAGGCTTTAATGCGCAATTCTATTGCTGCGTATGTTTCAAGTCAATTTCAATGTAAAGAGATGAGATCTAAGTAAAAGTAAGAAAAGTAATATATATATATATATATATATATATATATATGTATGTCTTGAATTTTTAATGAAAATGCGTGCTTCTGAAATGTATCAGGTGACCATTTCATTTATTGCTTTTCTTAATGTCAATGTGTGTTCGCAAATTCATTATATATAGCAGTAATCTAAAAGAGAAATTGTGTTTATATGAACAAGAAACCATATTGTGTATAAGTTGTGGTTATAATGCTTTGGATTAACATTAAAACTCAATTGTATTTTGAGCCTTTTTGGAAGTGAATAAAATAATTAAATCAAAAACATTTTGTGAAAGTAAATACATATGTATTGGAAATCAAAGATAAAAGCTTTAATGACTGATTAGGGGAATTTAATGAGACTTAGTAGACGATCTACACATGAATGAAACTTAAGCATAGTTAATAAAAGTTTTGTTTTACAGAAAAAGTTAAAATTTAGCCTTTAAGCCGGCATAGAAAGTGATGTAGAAGTTGTCCTTAAGGGTGGTAGTATGTATTTGCTCAACTGCTCTTTCATTTGATATATTTCATATATTATTTCTAAGACGAAAATTTGTTTATGTTCAGTATCCTTTTTACGCAAGCACATATTTATGGGAATGTACACGATATGAAATGCTAAATCTACGCACGTAGACATGATGACGACTTTTGAACCTTGAACAAAAACCAAAAAAAAACGAATAACATATGCAATCAGAAATAAATTTTGTTTGAAAAAAAAATCCTGTAAAAATCTTCGTATTTGCTAGTATTTTCTTTGAAATTTATTTCTCCTTATTTAGTACATTTTGAATTCTTCATTATTTATTCAATGTAAGCTTTTGGCTGCTAACAATTACCGTAATTTTGTCTTTGTACTAACGAAAAAAAATAACACAAGAAAAGTATATTATTAAGTTGAAAAAATTATATTAAATCACTTAATCAAAGAAAATTAAAACTAAAGAATATATAACAAGAGCTCATTAGATTCAATAAAGTTCACTTTCTCAAAAAAAAAAAGATGCTCAGTAGCTCAAGGACAATTACTGGTGTATTTTCCTTCTTATTCTATTTTCAAATGCCTGCCAGTCTCTGAAAGTGCGTTTGTCATAATTGCACAGCAGTTTAAGTAATTTTCCCATTTGTCTTCAAAAACAACACATGTCCTGCTGGCACGCATAATATTAACCTTGCATATATAAAAAACCAGAATTGTATGTCAAATGGTCAGTAACTAGACCCTGCCAAAAGTTAAACAAAAAAAACAAAAAGAATACAGCAGGATAATATGCTAAAAATAGAATACCAGCTCATGGTAGATATAAACACTCTCACTCTCGCAATGTATCACACACACACACACACTCGGCAATACAAAGGATTAATTGTTAGTGAAATAATGAAGTGTAAATAACGTAATTTCTGTCAATTTTAATAATTTATATTAAATTCCTAGAAAAAACACATTCACTTGTCACTTAACAGAAAAAATGTTGAATAATATATATAACATTAAATTAATTTTTAAAGAACTTAAAATAAGGATACATGAAGGCAAATTAAAGGGGGCAAAATTAAAATAAACAATTTATAAGATCCGGTAAGACGTCTTAAACTACAAGCAATTTTTTCAACACATATCCTTTAATATACATATAAAATAAACAGATTTGTTAGAAATATATAAAAATACTTGTACAAAAAAATTAAGTTATTCTTATTTTAAAGAAGATTAAAATGCGATCTAACGATAAAAAAGGTTGTCAGTATTTATAAAAAGGATATATGAGGAAAAGAAAAATTAATAAAGAACGGCAGAAAAAAGAGTGAAAAATTTCAAAAGATATATTAAGCTTAAAAATGTAAATCCTTTTCACACAAGTCATGTATTTAACCTAACACTTGGCATCAACAGATTTACAAAGAATTAAGTTCATGGATGGAAATATATTTTCTTATATTTTTTTATATATGGTTGATTTTTTTTAAAGAAATTCAACACATGGGTATTAAGCAGGAACTAAACGCGTTTACATAGCGGCAATAAAAGTTTGACACATTTTTTGATTTAATTCTAAGATATTTTTAATGAAATATGTATTGCAAATTTAGAAAAACATTCTAACAATTACTTTTAAAATACACAGTCCTCTATAAGAAATGAAAATTTCAAAAATGTTTCAAAATATCTAATGTTATAAAAATTGTAATTTTTTTAAAGGATATATGGGGAGCAAACAAGAAAATAACAAAACAGAAAAGCCAAATATCGTATTTTATTCGGGAGCTCGAAGTATAAGTTGTACGAGTATTAAAATAATTTTAAAATTAGATTTCCAGTCAAAGAGACATATTTATATACATATAAAATATAAAAAATAGTCCTAACTAAAATAAGCGACTACAAGAAATACCAATATATGCATTTTAAACAAGCATTATCTTACAAATGACATGGTTCCTGAAAAAGGATATATGGAAAGCAATCAGAGAGGTAAGAAAAAAGGCAGACCACGCATAATAACTTATTCGCCGTCTCAAAATACATGTTGTAAGACGTTGAAATTAATTTTCCATCAGCTTGTTTTCCAAAAATGTTATAAACAATTTTATATAATACTAAGAGTTATTTTAAACTACATAATCGCCTATGAAATATACCAAATTTTATATTCTCGATAAGCTTTAGCTTACGATATACAAAATTTTAATGAAATTTCATTGTTTATGAAAAAAGAATACAACAGGAGCAGTCACAGATATTAGAGGACAGAGGAAACAATTAAATCATCTTGTTCGGCAGCTGAAAATACATATTGCAGGGATACAAAAATCTATTTTTTCATCAATAGCATTAGCGTTTAAAAGAAATGATAGCTCCTAAGCAGCCAATAAGCCAATAAGAAACAAAGGATGTATAGACATCAATCCAAAGAAAGGGAAAAAACCAAATCCAATAAACGCAACTTATTCTGGGGCTTAAAGTACATATTGTTACACTAATAAACATAACTTTCACGCGCTTCTTTGCAGGAAAATTTTTATATTATGAAAAATAATTGCAAGATATAATTTACTTTTTAATAAAAAAGGTGGGTAAGCGCCAAATAGCTTAAAACTTTTTAAAAATTAGTCATTTTTATTGCATTTTTCAAAAAAGGATACATGGTTCGCAAGTAAAGGAACAGGAGTAGATATAAAAAACGTATAACAACTCGCAAGGGGAACAAAAGAACATGTTGTTAGACTATATGAATTACTAATACATTGCTTTCTGATATAAAGGATATATAGACAGCAATCGCAAGAAGGTGGGAAAACCGAAGTCGTTAATCGCAAGTCCTTCTAGGGCTTAAAGTAAAAGTAAATTTTGAATGAAAGGTTAGTAAGCCCCAAATAACTTGAAAAAAGTCATAAATTACTTAAATGTATTATATTTTTCAAAAAAGGATATATAGAGCGAAAGTAAAGGAACAGGAGTAGAAACAAAAAACTTATAGCAACTTGCACGAGGAACAAAATAACATGTTGTAAGACTATTTGAATTAGTATTACATTGATTGTTTAAAAAACGTTACAATTTGTAAAAAAATAAAAATATTTATTCAGCAATTTTAAACTTGAATCAGTAGCTAAATATTAATGAGAAATTTTACATCAATTCTAAAAAAGCATGTACCTATGCATATAAACATCAATTTTAATATGGCAAAATAAAAATAGCAGCTTTTAGCGTCAATCATATTACAAATTGTCAAGCTGAAAATTTGTTTTTACAAAAGCTGCTTGGCAGGGAAAGTTGAATTTTTCTAAAAATATTTAAAATGGCAACAATACCTATCTTAAAAATAACTATAAATTGCTAGCACTAATATATATAAAGACAGAAAATGAAAGGTCAAACGAACGAATGTCAACAATAATAATTGAGTTTTAGAGCGAAAAAATACTCTTTATTTGGTCACATGAAGCATAAAATGTTTCTTAATAAAATAATCAAATTTTTTATGGACTAAAAACCCAAGCATCCTCATTATAACAATTTTCTAATAATTTATTATCTGAGCAAAAAAGGACATTTGAAGAGCACATGAGGGGATAATGGTAGGCACCAAAAACTACCAGAAATTTTCAACACAGGCCTCAATACAAGCTGTGACAGTAATTTTCCTTTAAAATGAAAAAAGACCAACATTTTATTGCAAAAACAGGAAGAGGCAAGAACAACATTAAATAAATGTTCGTCTTGTGAAATCTACCATAAAATTACATTAAGACCCTTCTCAGCAAGAAAAAAACAAATAAAATTCGCAATATACTAAAGTCCTTAAAAAGGATATGGGTAAAACTTAAAGAAACGCAAAAAAATAGATAGGAAAAGCACATTATATAATGAAAGTCTCCAAAGAAAATTTAAATTATTATATTTTGTTTAATAAACACAACAGCTCTTGCATGATATAATTTTTATTTGATAAATTGTAAAAAGAAAATTTAACACATTTAAGAAAAAAGGATGCGTGACAAAAATTTAAGTGGTTGAAGTTAGTTGCATGGTCTTTCTGAAAGCACACAAGACTAATTATAGTAAACTTTACTAAAATGTTATTTTATTAAATGTTGAACAATAAATTAAAAAACAATTTAATTAAAAAAGGACATATGATGAAGTCCTTGAAAAATTGTACTAGAGACTTAAAAGCTGTACCATTTAGTAGCTTTTATAAATATACATCCAGTGTGTATAATCAATTTAAAACTTAAATGATACAGCTAAATTTAAGACAGGAATATTAAGAAATTTATATTGTTAAAATATCCTGGAATTTCATGAACACTGCAGTTATGTATATCAAAATCAACATAACAATTATATTAAAACGCTAAAGTTTAGTTGGTTAGTCTTTACCATCTATTGTAGCCTAGCAATTTATCCTTTGTACTAGAACCAGTATACTTTGCTTATTTTAATATAAAATTGTTAACAAATATATACATTTTATCTGTATCAACAAAATTGAAAAACAAATTGGATTTAAGCTTTTCTCAAGCCATTCACAACTTCGCCCAATAGCCTTTTTGCAGCGACTTAAAATTTTCACTTTTGCTATGTATTAAATAATTTCTGTTGTGTGTGATTATCTAAGTTTTTGCAAAATTTGCTATTTTTTAAATCCTTTACATGAAGGCCATAAGTCCTTTTCTTATGACTAAAAAGTTTGTTTATTTTAACATGAAACTGCTGTTATGAAGCTGCAGGCTATTTCAATAATAACATATTTATGAAACTTCGTTGGATTTTTCAGCTCCTCAAATAGTACGCAGTATATCATTTCTGTAGAATCTTTAAAATTTGTCTTGTTTTTGCTCTTAAATTTTATATAAAAATTTATTTTTTTTTAGAAATTTGCATATTCTTTGACATATTTTAGAAGGAGTCATCACATGTCCACTATTGTAACAACTCATTTCCCTTACCACAATATAAAGTTGAAAAAAGGTTATGGATTAGTTACCTATTACTATTTATACAATTTTGTTTGAAAAATTTCAAGTCCTTTCAAAGTTCGACAGATATCGTTTTTATAAAAACTTTAAATTGTTACTTTTTCTCGCTCTTAAATAACTTCTATTGTTTGTGATTACTATTTGCAAATGTTTGTAAATCCTTTACATGGAGGACATAAATCATTTTCTTAATATTAACAAGTTTTGTTTATTTTTACATAAAACTCCTTTAAAAGGCTTGAGGGCATTTCCATAATATACTTACAAAACTTTGTTTAAATTTCCAACTCCTTTAAAAGTTCCCCATATGTATATCCTTTTATAGAATCTTGAAAAAGTTTTTTTTAGCTAATAAATGTAAATTATTGTTTGTTAACATTTTATTTTTCAGAAATTATCACATTTGTTGACATACTTTAGAAGGGATTCATATGTATGTATGTATGTATGTATGTATGTATGTATGTATGTATGTATGTATGTATGTATGTATGTATATATGTATATGTATCTTCTTTTTCAACAACAAAATGTTTTGCTTACTTCAATATAAAATTAATATGAAAGGTTGTAGGTTAATTCCATATCACCATTTAGACAACTTTGTTTGAAATTGTTCAGCTCCTTTAAAAGTTCGGCATATATCCTTTTTTTAGTAAACTTTACAAAACTTAGTTTAACAGGTTTTGATTACCTTGTTTTATATTAAAATTCCAAACTTTTTAAAAATCTTATAATTTTTTCAAATCCTTTGTAGCCTAGCAATATATCCTTTATATTAGGGATACTATTTCTTGCTTATTTTAAAGTAAAATCAATACAAAAGGATGTGCATTACGTGTACATTAACAAATTTTAAAACAAATTTGATTTTTATCAAATCCTGGAAAACTTTTTGCAGAAACTACTTTTACTTTTGTTGTGTGTTAAATAACTTCTATTGTTTTTGATTACATATACATACATACTTGCATACATATTTATGTACTAGCATATTATTTTTTTTAATCCTTTACATGAAGGCCATAAATCATTTTCGTGAAATTTACAAGTTTTGTCTATTTTAATATAAAACTGCTTTCAAAGGATGTAGATCATTCCCGCAATAAAACACTAGCAAATATATAAATAAATAAATATATATATATATATATATATATATATATATATATATATATATATATATATATATATATATATATATATATATATATATATATATATATATATATATATATATATATATATATATATATATATATATATATATATATATATATATATATATATATATATATATATATATATATATATATATATATATATATATATATATATTATATTTTTTTAATTTTTTCGCCTTTTTTTAAAGTTCACCATATACATATTCTTTTTATAGATTTTTTTTTAATTTTACCCTTCGTAGTACTTGGTGTACTTGGATACATTGTAATGCTTGTGATGATGTTATTTTCCAAAAAATTTTGGAATATTTTGCAATCTTGAAAAATTCTTATTTATACTACAACCTGTTTGGCTTAAATTAACATAAAATTTATTTAAAAGGTTGTAGCTGCATTTTATATCAACGAAAATATAAAAAAATTTAAATTTGTTAGTCCTTAAAGAGTCTGCTTAATGTCATTTTCCAAAAAACTTAAATTCTTTGTCCTTTTTATTTTAGCTTGATGGGAACATAGTTTTTGGAACGATTTTCCGTCATCCCACGTCAAATTTGGTTTGAAAACAGACCGGTTTCGGCTATGTGCCATCTTCAGTGTTCTATTGATTTAGTATTCAATAGAACACTGAAGATGGCACATAGCCGAAACCGGTCTGTTTTCAAACCAAATTTGACGTGGGATGACGGAAAATCGTTCCAAATTCAAAAAAACCCCGTCGGAAGAAAAACACAACACGGAACATAGTTATTATTTGTGTTTAAAGTAAAGAAGTTTGTAGCAATAAAAAATTTTTTGTAAGATATTTTTATAGATATTTTTTTAATTTTTTTTTTGCTAGAACTAATAAAAAATATATTTTAAAGGTTGTAGCTAATTGTCAAATCATTGAAAATTATAAAAAATTTTAAATTTCTTTAGTCCTTAAATAGTCTTCTTGCTAACATTTGTTCCTATGCATTTGAGTTTGATGTTATTTGTGTTTCCAATGTAATTAAAAAAAAATGTTTGTACAAAAATCTTGATGTGATAATAATTTTTCTATTTTTCTTTTAACAAAAATTTTGTTATATTTTTAATAAACATAATTTTCTATCTTTGACTTACCTATTTGTGGCACATCATATTGCCTTTGTCCACGTGCTGTGCGCAACATTAATTGCGAGGCTAAACTATGAGGCGAGGATGCACCCGCCGCTGAAGCCAAACTGGCTGGTGTGAAGCCCGATCTTTTATGATTGGGTTGTTGTAATAATTCCGGCTTTTGTTCTGGTATATTTGAAGATTTGTCTGATTTTGTTGCTGTGGAGGAGGAGGAGGAGGAGGAGAAAGAAGACGAAACTTTTTGTTTGTCTGCTTCATCATTAAGTGGCTGCTGCTGCTGTTTTGGTTTCTGTTGCTGTTGTTCTTGCGTTTGAATGTGTTGTGCGGTTTCGGTTTGTTTGTTACTATGGCTTCTAGTGGTTGCTGTAGCTTCTGAATTGGCTACAGCCAATTTATTACTGCTGAGACTATTGAAATGATGTTGAGGCTTTGGCTGTTGTTGTTTAGCATTTTTCTGTCCAAAAATATTGCGTGGCAATTGTTGCTGCTGCTGGTGAATTTGATTGCGTTTGCGCAACCATTTCTGTTGCATGCGTATGTTGTTGCGATATTTTGCATTAAATGCATTGGCTTGCTGCTGCTGTTCCTGTAGCTGCTGCTGCAGCTGCTGTTGTTGCTGCTGCTGTTGAAGCTGCTGCTGTAACTGCTCTTGTAGCTGCTTTTGGTGTTGTTGGTGATTTAGAATTTGTAACTTTTGCTCTTTTTCTAAAAAGCTTTCTAAAGCTTTTTGATTAAGATCCAGTGGGTCATGATTTTGATAAGAGTGTGCATATGGTAAATGATGCTGTTGTTGTTGCACATTTGCAGCATGCTGCCTTGAGCCCGGAAATTGTAACATTTGCTGCTGATGATATTGCGGCTGATATTGATGCTGCTGTTGTAGTCTTTCTTTATTTTCTTCATCCATTAATTCCTCTATGTAGGCATAGCCATCCATATCAGGAAATATATCCTCTTCATCGTGCACTGGTTCCAATTCCGTAAAATCATCTAAGTCCAAATTATGAGGACTTTCAAATTCCCCTTCTACCGCCTGCACTGGACGTCCATAATCATATTTATTGGACGATTTAAGGGGCTCAAATCCTGCATCTCCTGTATCATAATCTGCATCATCATTCAAAGGCTGTTTGACCACATTGCCAAACATGACATTACGAGCCTGTTGATTCAACCAGGCTGAATATTCCGAGTCTATATCCTCGGCTGGATGCATTTTAATGCGTCCTGTTATAATGGGCCGCCCATGGTAGCCTGATTCTTCGGCCGTTTGTTTTACCAAACCCATAACCATTAAACGTTCTCTTTCCAGTTGGGCCAAATCAGCCAATTCTTCATTTAAGCGATTGCTGGTGGCTTGGAAGTTATTCGTAGAAGGTTTATTTAATTGGCTTGAAGCATGAGGCTGACCATTATTGCTACTGAGACCATTAGAGCCTGGGGTATTGGAGCCCGTTAAATGCAGGGCATAAAGACCACTATTGACCAGCAGTACACAGACCAGGGTCTGCAGTAGGGAGAAAAACATTTTCTTTTTATTTATATGTTGCAGGTATTTTGTAAAGAGTGGTATTTTTAAGTTTGGCTTTTTAGAGGATTGCAGCTTGAATATATTTTTGAAGAAAATTCTAAGGAGCTGTAAATGTGTGTTTTTTGCAAGATTCAAATACCAAATAAAAGGATGTAGAGGTTGTTGTAAATCTAGGTAATGTTAAGCTGCTTTTGAGTCATTATATTGTTAAGTTGTTTCTGTTGTTGTTGGAAGTTGGCAACAACAACTTTTTGTATATTTGTATTTGTGAGTATATAAAGCTGCTGCTGTAGCTTTTGTCTCACGTTCCCAGTTTAATTTGATATTTTGCCAACGGCAAGTTTTTCTATGATATTTTAGAGAAGGTTTTTTGTGTAAAATAACGAGTTGGGGAGAGTTGGCTTGTTGCTTCCGTTTAGCTGTTTCTTTTATTCTTCTATGATTATTTTTTCTAGCTTTACTCCTCTTTGGCTGTATTCTTAGAATTTCTATATTTTCTTTGCTTTTTTATTATTATTGTTGTTGTTGTCTGTGTTAAGCTGGGGGTATTATATTAAGTTCTTTGGGTTTGTATATTTGTTGTATTCTATACTCTTTACGTTTATGTTGAGCAGTCTTTTATTTTTTTCTTTCTTTTTTTTATGCTATTGTTATTGTTGCTTTCAACTTGTTGTAGTTGTTGTTATTATGGACAATATATATGTTGCAAGCTTATGTGTGTTTTAATTTTTTTGTGCTGTTAGTTTGCTAGTTTATTTCTTTTTCTGTTTTGTTTTTATTATTTTTTCCTGGTTTCGTCTGTCTGCCGGTATGGCTGACTGCTTTATTTAGCTGTCTATTCTATTGTTTCAAAATCAATAATCAATGTTACTTGTACAATAGAACTTCCCTCGTTTAGCCCAGGTATTTTTTCTTTCTTTGAGTATTCGTTGTTTGTTATAATAAACGTTGGTTGGAAGTTGTTGTTAACTCCTGAAACTTTGAAAATACCTATATGTTTGCTTTCCACTTTGGTTTTTACTAAATTAAACTTTTAAAGAATTTAAATTTGTATATTTTTGCTTCTTTGGATTTTGTTTATTTATTTTATAATTTAAGCTGCTTTTTAAAATGTTCGTACTGCTAATGGATAGTTTAATACAACTAAAAATACCGTCTTTATATCGTCGAATTTTTAAAAATAATTAATATCCTGAAAATTCTATTATTCTCCTTTCAAAGGCTCCAAGTGTTTTTTAATTGAAAAAAGTTATAATTTCGTACTGCTAATGGATAGTTTAATACAACTAAAAATACCGTCTTTATATCGTCGAATTTTTAAAAATAATTAATATCCTGAAAATTCTATTATTCTCCTTTCAAAGGCTCCAAGTGTTTTTTAATTGAAAAAAGTTATAATTTCTCTGGTTAATTAAGGTTTGTTGTACAATTAATCAAATCTTGCAACGCATAGAATTCCCATGCCAATTTAAAATGGATATGAAAAATGTGGGCAATTCCACAACCATTTTGAATAAATATTCTTTTTAAACTAATCTTACTTAAGCGTTTTTTGCGAAACCTTTCATGTATGTATATTGAGTTTTCGTCGCAATACAACATTACGATGATGAAAAAAGTAGGCAGTGCTACGCCCATTTTGCATAAACTTTATTTGTTATCTACATCTCTTGAACCGATTCTTATGAAACTTAATATACCCATGGGATTCCCGAGACGATATAAAATTATGATAAGAAAACTGGACAGTGGACACGCCCACACAACAATAAACTATTTTCAGCATGTACTTTTTTTAATTTTTTTTAACACTTAATATTTTATTTCAAACAAAGACATACATCCGAGTAAAAAATTGCTTTAAAAAACAGGTTTTTATTACTATAGAGTGAAATTAGCGATTAAGAACCTGCCGATATCACTGCTGATTTTTGTATGGCGAGATCCCAGTTGGGGGTACTGCATTTTTGATACAAAAAGCTCTTTTTGAAGCGATGAAAATCATCACCATTTTCAGCACTAAAACTAAAAATATATGGAACTTTTTCGCTTAAAAACCTGCATTGAGTCAGCAGTGAGAAATCAGCTTTTATTATACGATTTATTGCCTTAGTGCTTCAAAAACCATGGTGATTTTTTTGCAGTAGAGCAAAAACAAAATGTCTTTGAAATTATACCCAGTTAATGAAACTATCGGAACTTTTCTTTTGTCACTTCCATACACTGAAAGAATTTCGTTCATAAATTCTATGAATTTCGACATTAATTCAATGAAAAACTTCATTGAAACACAGCCAACGTCAAGCTTCGTTGAAATGAGGAAATAAATCTCGTCATCATTACTTTAATTAAAATTCATTATAATTATGAAATAATTTCATTAGACCAATGTAATAATTTCGCTAAGTTAATAAACATATTTCATTATATTGATGAAACTACTTCATCGTTTTAATGAAATTGTTTCATTATTTTAATGAAATAATTTCATTAATTTAATGTAATTCTGTCATTATTTTAATGATATTCTGTCATTATTGTGATGAAATTATTTCATCGTTTTCATGAAATTGTTTTATTATTTTAATGAAATTATTTCATTACATATTTTAATGAAATTTTGGTATTATTTTAATGATATTGTTGTTATTGTAATGCAATTATTTAATTTTTTTAATGAAATTATTACATAACGTAGTAGCCTCAACAGTTTATATCTTTTATTGATTATTTTAATTTATTGAAAATTTCATGCTACAAATACGTACGATGGACGACAATCCATTTTGATGACTGCTTGCAGTAAAGCATCAATGAAATGGAGGCATATAGACATGCATAACCGCAATAAATAAAACTTTGTTATCTTATACCTTATTTAAGGACACGGTAGTGCGCCAGGCCAAGTTCAGGCCTATGTACACAGTTTCCATATTAGAAAGTTGAAAACATTGCCAAGTTAGAAGAAATGGGATGGTATTTTACCAATCATGAACTTGGTCCTCTTTCAGTTTGGAATGATCCCACGTTGAATTTGACTATTCAATAGAACACTGAAGATGGCAATTAGCCGAAACCGGTCTGTTTATCAACCAAATTTAACGTGGGATGACGGAAAATCCTTCCAAATTCAAACAAACCCCATCGGAAGAAAAACACAACACTCAACTTGGTTCTCATTTTAATCTCAGTACTTTTAAAAGCCAAAAATGTTTGGATATGAACTTGGCCTTATTTTCACATGTATGCTTTTTTGTGAGGATACAACTTAATAGAAAACGAATGTTTTATTTTTAAATAACTTCAAAAAAAGGAGAGAGGTTATTAATTTTTCATTTTTCTTTATGTGCGTTCCCTCAAAACTTCGCCATTTAGAAACCGATTTCGGATATTTTTTTCTTTACTTGAATAATCGTACTTTCAGATTCGTGCTGTTGAAAAGTGGGCAGGGTCACGCCCATACAAAATAAATACACATTCGCTTTCAACTACATACTTCTACTAAAGCGACTCTTATGAAACTTTGCATATTAGAAAAGTGAGCAGTGCCACCCACTCCCATGCTAAGTAAATATCCTTTTTAGCTACTTCTACTTAACTGATTCTTATGAAACTTTGCACACTCATTAAATTTCCGGTAGTGCTGGCAAAGTATTGAGTAGTGGGTACCAAGCATCGAGTATTTGCTGTTGTTTTAAGGTACTCAATACTCAAAATGGAAAATGAAGAGACAAAATACAATTCTGTTTATAAGTATACAATTTTCTAAGTATCGAGTAAGTATTGAGTACCCAAATGAAAAATATTGAAATATTGAGTAGTATTGCGCAATTAAAAGTAGCGGAAATTGCCAGCAGTAAATTCCGGGGTTATGCAATACTCTGATTCGAAAAGTGGCCCATGCAAAGTAAATATTCTTTTTAACAACTTCTACTAAACCGAATCTTATAAAAATTTGCACACACAATTACTTCTCGTAAAAACACAACATTGTGATAAAAAAAAGTGGGCAGTGTCACGCCTGTTGTGTAGCCGGTTTATATTTGCAAGAAATATTCTGTCAACAGTTGAACATAAAAAATATTTCTGTGAAATTTTTACACAACTTGCAATCCGCTTGTTTATGCTCTGCGGTCTTCAGATTCCATTTATTTTGTATTCCGATTTTACAAGGATAAAGTTTTTATACCCTAAGGCGTTTGCTTATTCCTGTTTTTACAAGAAAAGCTCACATCAAACTTTTTATTAACATGAAAAGCTTATGGCCAAATATTTATTTGACACTCCTAAAAGTATGCACGTTTTTTTAGTATTTATTGCAAATAAAAATACAAAAGTCTTTATCAATTCCATTTTCAAAATTTAAAAGTGGTTTTATTATAGAAAACATTTTCGTTTTTCGTTTTCTGAAGAAGCAACTTACAGAACGCAAGCCACTTTCGATCGGAATTGTATTCGCTGACCTCGCTGATTGAATGAAAATTAATAAAGTGAAAAAAAGAAAGATATGCTTTAAATTTTTGTTAAAATTATTATTTATTACGGTAATGGTGTCGCCGTGTTACGAATTGTAATTTGATGCTCCTAAAAGTATGTGCGTTTTTTAGTATTTATTGCAAATGAAGTTAGTAGAAAAGTCTTTGTCAATTCCATTTGGAAATTTAAAAGTAGTTTGATTACGAAGAAAATTTTTCGTTTCTCGTTTTCTGAAGGAGCAGCTTACGAAATTCATACCACTTTCGATTGGAATGATATTCTGTAACATGGCTAATTGAATAAAAACTAATAAAGCAAAGAAAAAATAACATCCCTAAAATATGCTTTAAAATTTTTTACATATTATTATTCATTACGGTAATAGTGTCCTCTGGTTACGATTCGTAATTTTTGGTCTCCAACCTTAAAGATCATATGTAGCTATAAAAACAAAACTTTGTAATATTTGTTTATACAAA
The DNA here is from genome assembly GCA_956483635.1 of Panzeria rudis. Classification (NCBI taxonomy): domain Eukaryota; kingdom Metazoa; phylum Arthropoda; class Insecta; order Diptera; family Tachinidae; genus Panzeria; species Panzeria rudis. The sequence continues at coordinate 20,858,481 of OY101450.1, read as the reverse complement.
ATTTGTTTTCCAATGGAACCAAGTTACGTGAAATATTAAAATTTTTTTTTGGAAGTCGTTAAAGGCTCAAAGGTTCTAAGACTTGAACTTTGAAAATATTTTATGTCTCTTTTAAGCATATTTTACATCAAATTTCTACAAAACTTGCCTTGACAGACTATAGTTTTGAAAGCAAAAACCTGTTGAGTATTTCTTGGTAACAAAACAGTTTAACTATTAAAAAACAGCTTAAATTTTAATAATATTCTTTATATTAAACATTAATTTTTCCAATAAAATTAAAACAAAAAAAAAAGTTTTAGAAATTTTATTTTAAAAAAATTTTCTAAAAATTTTCCAAGACTTCGTTTCGTGTTAAATTTTGATTTTTAATATTAAATTTTTTTCATAAAATTTTTATGAATCTTAATATTACTTCTTTTAATTTTATAAAATTTTTATATTTATGCACCTTCTTAAAGCACTTTTTTAATTCCTTTAAGAAATTTGTAAAACTTATACCGCCGGCTGTGGTGTTTGATACTTTGCTGTTAAGGTTGGTTTTTATTTTGTTGAACTGGTTTAGTTTGAATCACTTAAAAGCACATATGTTATAATAACTTTTTTTTTTTGAAGGAACTTTATATTTTTTGTTTCTTGCTTTACTTTGATTTTGTTTAAAATTTTTCGAAATTTTTTTTGGAAATATTTTTCAATAATTTTTAAATATTTATAAATCTTTTTTATTGTGATCAAAAATATAAAATCAACCAGTTGCTTTCGTTTTGATGATTGCTATAAACTGTATTCTAGTCCTTTAGCTAACACACACCAATTCGCATTTAACTTGTGAGTCTCTGAGTGCAAAGGGTCTTGTATCCTTGTAAAGTCTGTTTGCTTGTTTTTTTCAAATACAATTTCTTCTGTCCTTTTGCTTTGTTGTTTTAGGTGTGCTTTTGTTTTGCCGTTTATTTTTATTTATTTTTTGGGGTATACTCTTAGGCGTTTTATTTTATTTTCTTTCACTTTACTGTAGTTATAGTTCTTTCTGCGTTTGTTAAGGATTCGTTCAAAATGTTGAACGTTAGATAACTTGTTAAGTCCTTAGGGCGATTCCCTAATTAGTTTTTGTTGTCTTTTATTGTTGTCTTGTTTTATTGTTTGTGTTGTTGTTTTTAAAGAAATTCTTCTGAAAAGTTTGCTTTTTGTTAAAAAAAATCGGTTTTTCTTTCTTTAATAAATTAAAAGGAACTTTTTTTTAATTGAAATTCAAAAATTTTTAAAGATTTTTTTCTTTTCTTGCTTGCTTTAGCTCGGCTTTAAATTCCTTTTATCGTTTTTATTTTAAATCTTTTTAATTTAACAATATTAATTATTTTCTTTTCACTTCACTTGTCATTTAACACTTTTTTTGAAATATTCGCGATGTTTTTCACTTGAAATACTTTTCTTTCTTTCAAAATTCCTTTGTATTTTTTACTTTCATTTATTAGTAAATTAATTTTAATATTTTTAAAATATATTTATAATAGTTCTTTAGAATTTCTTGTAACTGTTATCTTAAGTTTTAAGCACAGAATGTCCTTCTTTTCATATGAAGCGACGAGCAAGGACTCGTCGTTTCAGCAGGTTTCGCCTGTTTGTCTACTGTAAAAACTCTCGCATTAGTTAAGTGCCACTGCTACTTGTGTTGTGCTGCTTGGCTTTATAATGTCGTTATATTTACGGTCCTTTCGCATACATATTATTTTGTGTGTGTGCTGTTCTTTCTCATTCCTGCTCTAATATTTTTGTTGTTGTTGCCTTAAATTTGATTCTATGTTCATTCAAAGTATGAAGTGGTTTTTCCAGTTATACTATACTCATATCGGTTGCTGTTGTTGTTGTTGTTGTTGTCGCTTGCTCATGCTGCTATCCGTGCTTCTGCTTCTGCCTTTCCTGTGTACTATACATTACAATTGTGCTCTTAAGAGTGGCCATTCATAGTTCGTATTTTATAATAAAGAACTTCGTCATTCGTTTTCATCTATACTAAATAGTCGAACATATTGGTGATGTTATTTGTCAACGCTCAACCACTTGTTTTCAAAATTGCTTTATATCATATAGAAATTTAGTACAGATTTTCTCTTTTCGAATTTAGAACTCAATAGTGGAAATTCCTTAACACAAACCAGAAAACCGTTAGTTTTAATCTCTCTCTCTCTCTCTCTCTCTCTCTCCACAAATCTTTCTCTTTCCACACTTTATACTCTTTCTCTTTTTGCATAACTGTTGTTATTCACACACAAAGAACGAAAAAAACTCTTTCCTTGCCTCGCTAAGGCAACAGTTTCAGGATATTCAACAAGCCCATATGTTCAATTTGTCAGGTTATGTATTATTAGTTCAGATGTAAGCAAATAGCACAGCCGGTAGTTATTATATACTAAGCACACACACACACACACATATTATTAGGAAATTTCTGTAATACAATCTACAAACCAAATACGTACTGGTTGTGTTATTATATAGTCCTTTATGCAAAGTAATGTCTATTTTTAGTTACAACAAGCCTTACATTTAAATTACATACTATGTTATTATATTTTATTATTAGTCTAATACTAAGCCCCAACATTCTGTTTTTCTCTTAATATAAATTTAAGCTCTCATTTCTTAAAGGTGTAGTAGGGTTCTGTGCCCACTCTCTGTGTATTACAATCTATGCAAATTATAAGATTTTCAGTGTTTACAATTTCTGTTTTCTCAGGATAATTTATAAGCAAAAATAAAAATAATATGACATAAAAACTTATATTATTATTATGCATAACAATAAATAGGAATATTACAGGAAATTTTTTTGAAAAACGCCAAAAAAAAAAAAGAATGACAAAAGAAAAATATTATAACCAAACGAAGGACATCATTCAATAGACTAGTTATGAATAAATTACATATTTGTACTGTTCGCCACAGGTGGAAAGGGTATAAATAATATTGTCATTCTGTTTGATATTTCTAAAATTAGAACACATGTTTTGGATAATAATTTGTAGATGAGTTTGTTACAAAAAGTGCTGCCAGATTTAAGGTTAGAGAGATTGGAGTCACAAAAAAATTATGAAAGAAGCTTAACACAAGACAAATAACTATCAATAACTATCAAATGAAATACAGCACTAAGAGTGACAGTATGAATTGATTATGATATGATGATATTCAACTCTTGACTGCAAAGCACCGACTTTGTTCGAGCGGTCTAGGCGGAAAAGAATTCTAAAGAGATTAGCGGGAGCTATCGAAACGTCAGTTCAACCCTCTGTGCAGTCAACAATTTTCTTTGTCTATATGCTTCACATTTATCTCTAAATAAAAAATTAAACTAAAACCGAACTCAAGCCAAGACAATTAAATTTCTTTGGATATAAACTCATACAATTCGACTTAACTTGTAACTTAATTATGCAAATTTTCATTTTGGGCTTGGGGTTTTTATTGGGGTTATTTAAAAAAATATACATTGGAGTTTTTTTTTTTTGGAAATTCCTTAAAAGTTTCTTTCTTTTTAACCGACTTGAAAAAAGGAAGAGGTTTTATAAGTTCGTCATGTATTTATTTATTTTTCTATGTTCACCGATTTCTCTGTCATTTCTATGAAATGGTATACTCTACAGGTGGGTCCCATTATCACCAATATACTATAGTATCAGGGGAAAGGGTACTTTTTATGATGTGTTATGGTCCCCTAACTACAAAAACAGGCGAAAATCCAAAATCCTATGGATACATTTTTTTAATTTATCTACCTGTCCCACAATGTCGACAATTTTGTAATTGTTTTCAATAAAAAATGAGAACGAAATCGACTAGTTGACATCGTGGGACATGCAGTAATTTTGTCCTAAAACTTGGGATTTTTCAAGAGGCTGCTACACTGATTTCAACATAACTTGGGAAGGGATAGTCCAATTTAATTGCAAAAACCCAAAAAAAAAAATTTTAATAAAATGACCTTTCAGCCGTTCAATACTATTTTTATATACACAATGGTTTCGGAATTATTCAGACCGTAGTGACAAAAACTATATATTTTTATTCAAAACTGGAAAATTTTTAATTTTTTAAAAAATTTATAAAAAAATTTAAAATGGCTAAAACTTTGCCATTTTTGTGAACGAATCATAAAGCCACATATACTACAAATAAAATAAGCTTTATTTCATGAAAATTGATATACTTTATTCATAACTAGCCATACCCAGTGTGCTTTGCTACCCCCATTCTCATAAAATAAAAGTAACACCAATAAAAGTAACGGGTACCGCCAGTAACATCAATAAAAGTAACGGGTACCGCCAGTAACACCAATAAAACTAACGGGTACCGCCAACAATGATGCATTGGCTGCCAGCTGATCTCATGGTCAGGCAACTGGCCATGAACTGCGATCAGGCTTGAGGCAGCAAGTGCATGGAAAAAGGCACCCAAGGGACACGCCAACATTTTGGAACTCCTAAACGGTCTGCCGGAAAACATTGACATTGACCTTGCTATATTAAAAAAATTGATTTTGTTGTAGAGTGCAATATTCTAAATTTAAAAAAAAATCCGGTAGCTCTACTTTATTATGAATAAAATTAATATTTATCAATAGATTTTCATGAAATAAAGTTTATTTATGATTAAAGATTAAAAATTGCAACATTTTGTAATTTTCGAAGTTTTGTAAATTTTTAACAAATAAAAATGTTTAAATTTTGCATAAAAAAAGTATATATTTCATCATTGCGGTCTGAGCAATTCCGAAACCATTGAGTTCATAAAAAAATATGTTACAAGATCTTAAAATTCATTTTATTTTAAGTTTCCTTATAATGTTTTTATGAAAATCGAACAACAGCAGAAATCCTTAATTTTAGAACAAAATGAAAAAAATATCCATAGAATTAACAAGTTCGACTATTTTTGTAGTTAGGGGACTACAAAATATGAAACAAATTTGATGGTACTCTTTGGCATTTTTCTTGTTGTATAGTGTTTTTGGCCGGAATTGACCACCGTGCAATGTTGTAAAATTTTTAGTTAATTAACTATTTTATAACTGTTGCGTATAAATGTAATTGAAAGTTTGCACGCGATACATTGTACCAAAAACTGACCAATAGATCAATAATTTGCTAGTCTGACCGAAACCAATTTTTTGAGCCCAAACCCGAACCGAACCTAATATTCGTCCTAATTCGAAACTTACCGAAACTTTTTACCTTTAAGTAATATTGACATTTTTAAAAGCTCATAAGAATTAAAAACTCATTTATTGTATTAATAGCCCAATTCAATATTTCAATAAAACGTTACGTATATAGACCAAAAGCACTCACTAATGCAATTCAGTAAATCGTTATTCCTTTTTCGTTTGAGTTGCGAGGTTCTCCGTCCGTCTTGGATGCAAGTAATTTCAAATAAAGTATTGCCAAGTCAAAAACCATAATATGTAGTTTAAAAAATTATCTGGCCTGCATTTTTTGTTCAATTTATAATTATTCATGCGGGTCATGGGGTCATCACCCCCCCCCCCCCCTGGCCGGGCACTGGTATCTATTTTTTCTAAACTCTCGAAATTTTTGAACCGATTCACACTGAAATTTTAAAATTAAGTTTTATCATAATTGTATTGGCTGAAACTAGATAAAATTTTATAGCGCTATGTAATTTCAGCCATCATCATGTTTTACACAGCCCACAGTGACCTATGAAAGTCAGATAATTATTACAGTTTTCAGAAAAAGTTAAAAATTTTAATATAACAGAAAAAAAACGTATTTAATTCAATTTAATGTATTAAACTCTGTACTTAAGGATGGTGTCTTTAATTTCGGTTATATAAGCGTATAAAAGTGAGTTTCTGATAAAAAATAATGTGTGTGCTAATTTTTTTATGATTGTTCTAAAAATGCTCTAAAATTGGGCGATATTTTAGCTTTGATGGACCAGAAGTTGTGACCTTCCTGAGCAGTAGCTTAGAAATTAAAGTATAAAACCTCTACATCATTTATTTAACAAAATTAGAGTGTATTTTGAATATAAATTGATTATTAGGCTAAGGTTCGTAACGTTATATTCAGAAAGAATTGGGTATGATTAATATTCCAAGGAACAAGGGAAAAATTAACATCAACTTAATTTTTTCAACGTACACAGCAGAACAGAGTAGCGCCACTTTCGGAAGCCGCTACACTTCCATCCTCAGTGCTCACGTGTATTTGCTATCACCACTTGTCAGGTGGCTCTGTTGAATGTGATTTTAATTCTTATAGATACAACTTTTTCGTGAAAATTGAATACGAGAATTAAATCACTCTCAAGCTGATATTAAAGTCCACTTTCCCAGCGTTGCCATCGGTTTATTTTTCTTCATTCCCATTTTTCTGATTTTTGTTCTACTCAAGACAAACTTTTTTGGTTTAATTTTATACTTAAGTATATATGAACATGTAAATATGTGAAATGCTCAAGCCAGTAGCTAATTGTTTATTAATATGATTATTTCGAACGCATTTGCGTTGTGAATCTAAATTGATTATTAGACTAAGGTTCGTAACGTTATATTCAGAAAGAGTTGGGTATGATTAATATTCCAAGGAACAAGGGAAAAATTAACATCAACTTAGTTTTTCAACGTACACAGCAGAACAGAGTAGCGCCACTTTATTTTGTTTTGCACTTCTCTCAATGTTTTGCTATTTTAACTATTGTTATCAAAGTATCTTCATTATTCATGGAGAGAGATTCGTGAGTGAATTTTCATAACCTGCGCTCCCGATAACTTAAGACTTACGTGTAAATTTCTCGTTTTCAAAAAATTCCATTGCTGAATTTTACATCATATATAATAAATTAATCTTAGATATGATATATGTTTAGCTCTAAAACAAAAAAACTATAAACAAGACTGAAAAAAAATTTGAAATTAGTGTATTTAATTTTTTTTTAAACCGACTCGATTTACAGAACTGGCAGTAGAATGTATGGGAAACCGAATGAAAATTTTTAACTAAAAAACTGACCTAATTTATTTTGGAAACAGGTCCGCAACCTTAGAATTTTATACTCTATCAAAACATAAGTTTTGGTGAAAGCTCCGACACAGTTCTTATAAATAGACTAGTTGTGGTTATGGTGCAAGTAACTCTGCAGTTTTTACAACATTAATTGTACCACTTGTACTTTTTAGTGGAAAAAAAAAGTTAACACAATCCTCGTCCTTCATCGAAAAATTTTGTAGATTATTAAAAATTTAATACATCAAAGAAACAAAAATTGTTTCATATTTAGAAAAACTTGGAGCGGGGAATGGAAAAATTAATTTCTTCTCTATACTATATCAAGCTTTTCAAGTTTCTTTTCGGCTTCTTTATACTACATCGAGTTTTTCGACAGTTTCACTTTCTCCCGAATAAAGCTTTCTCCCGAATACTACTTACTACATATTTTTAGAATTCTTTAAAGTGAGAAATTTACCACTCTAAACATGGGCTCTCTATTTAGATATTATATTGCTAAAAAACACATTTTCCAAGATTTAAAATTTCTCCTTTTTTAGTTCGAAATCGGTAAATTTCGAATATCTATCATCATTGATTAACAGTTTAAGATGCAATTTGAAAAATGTTTAAAAAATGTTTCTTAGCTTTCAAACAAAATACTGTTGAGCTCCGTAGCTAAAAAAAACTTCTATAGGATTGCTCATTATATATCGCACTTGTTTATCAATACTGTATTAACTCAAAATTTTCATTTTATCACTTTTTACCAAATGTTGAAACTATTTATTCATATGTATTAGCTGTAAAAATTTTGTATTGTTCTAGTACTGGTACTTCACCACAAAAAAAACGAGCTGTGATGTTTTTACCGATATTTATTTATTTATTTGTTTTATTTATTTATTATAAAAATACAGTACAACAAGAATATCAATCTTATTTAACAGTTACAAAGAAAAATATATACTTAATCTACTGGGTTTACATAAATAATTATTAAATATTCTAAACATATTATATTATTATTTAAACATTTAATTTTACCTAATGAATTGACAAATACTGATCTATTGCATGTGAGTGATAATTGCGAATTTAAATTGCTTTGCATTGCTTAACAGTTGAATGTTTGACGGAAGTTGGTTCCATAATCGAATAGCGTTAACATAAAAATGACTTTCAGACACTAGTTTGTGGTATCTCATGGTGTTTATTTTATAGCCGCTATTAGATCTTGAAAATTGCTACCTATTATAAAGATATGTAGGCTGTTTTGTATAAATAACTTTATGTAAAAATATGAGTGTACGGCATTTTAGAAAGTTTTCGAACGATACGTTGAAGATTTCCTTTGCGAGGTGCGAAATACTGCTATATCTGCTGCGTCCATAAATATATCTGGCGATGTTATTATAAGTAACATTGAGTTTTTGTTTGCTTACAGAATCCAGACTAGAGAATAGTTCACATCCGTACATTAGTGTAGGTATTAAGTGTGTTTTTGCCAATAGCATACGAACATTGAAAGGTGTAAAAAAGTGACTCCTCCATAAATTCCTTAGCATGGCATATGTTCCACCACATATTACATTAATATGATTTGTCCAGGTAAGTTGATCGTTAAAGACGATACCAAGGTTTTTGGCACTTTGAACAACTTCTATGGTTGCGTCACCAACAAGTAGCGGTGGCAGGGAGGTAGGCAAGATGTTCGTCTTACCAATTTCAATAGCTTTTGATTTCCTCGCATTTAAACATAGGCCATTAGCTGTAGCCCATTTGTACACATTATCAAGATCATTGTAGAGTTGGACGTCATCTGCATACATGTGAATTTCGCAGTGTTCTATTTGAGAGGGCAAGTCGTTAGAATATATTGTGTATAACAGAGGACCAAGAATTGATACCTTGCGGAACACCTCGTTTCACTAGGCAGGTTGCAGATTTCATATCACCATAATGAACTGACTGACTTCTATCACAAAGGTACGAGTAAAGCAACTTTACAGCAGATGAAGAAAAGTTAAATGTATTTTTTAGCTTATAACAAAGGATTTGATATTCAACGGTATCAAAAGCTTTTGAATGATCAAGAAGTACCAGAAATGATACCATGTATTTATCTGTTTTTTTTTTTTACCTTAGCTCCTCAGCGACATCAATTAATGCTGTGACACAGCTACGTTTTGGCCGAAATCCTGATTGTCTGCTGGTTAGCAAAGAATTATTATTCCAATATTGATTGATCTGCGTGTGTACTAAACGTTCAAATGCCTTAGACATATATGAAAGTATTGCAATAGGTCTATAGCTTTTATCACGCTTAGGTATCGGTATAATCTTAGCGTGCTTCCACATTGAATTATTGTGTTAAACAAATGAGATATATATCTAATAATATAATTTATAATAATCTTTAAAAATTTTGGATGTATTTCATCAGAACCAATCGAGTCAGATTTAATACTCAAAAAGGAATCGTAAACTTCTTCGGGGGTGACGTTAGCAAACTGAAATCCTATGCGATTTTCATGGCAGCTTGTATTCGCGGTGCTATAGTAGCTGATATTAGAATTGGGCATTGGAATGTTCGAGAATTCAGAATTTAATTGGTTCACATCTATGGCACAATCAGCAGTGGCATCATTGCTTATAACACCCATGTCTCGAATTTCTCTCCACTTTCTCTTCGTAGATAAAGCAGATCTAAATTTGTCTTCATAGAATTTACATATAGCGTTCTTTATCTTGGAATTTACTTCCCTCCTATGATCTTTAAAAATTTGTTTGAGTTCTGGTGTTCTGAATCTTTTCCAGCGTTCATAGGCTTTGTTCCTCTCATTAATTGAAACTTTGATTTCATTGGAGAGCCAAGGCTTTTCATTAGCACGCAAGATTTTTGTTTTTATCATGACATATTTTTCATATAGACTCTGAATGTTGTTATGTAAAAATGACAATTGTTCATCCACAGTAGGCATGGTGAAGACCAGGTTCCAAGGTAGTATCCTCAATTCATGTTCCAGAGATAGAAGGTCAATGTTTTTGAAATCGCGAAAGATTATTTTTTCAACTTTCGAAGATATTTTAAGGTCGTAGGACATAAAGATTAGATCATGTCGCGAAAAAAGTGATGCGGACAGTTGGTCGTATAGCAGCACACGTGAAAGGTCATCCAGCAACGTTGCAAAAGTAGATGTAAACTGCGTAGGCATGCTTTTGTTACTGAGACTCAAACCTATAGCACTCATATCTTCCATTAATCGTTTATCCACTAAAATATTAGAATTAAAGTCGCCAGTTAAAACAACGTCCGAATAACCAAGAGTAAGCGCAGATAAAATGTTCATCAACGGCTCAATATCAACATTTTTGTTATGACTATAAACAGTTCCAAGCAACATCTTTCTTTCATGATTAAATATTTCAAGAAACAAGTACTCAGGTTTTAATATATTATCACCGCTAACAACGTTTTTACACACAAGTTTACATTGAATTGGCATTCTAACATAAATTGCAACTCCACCACCATTAGAACATCTGTCTGAACGGAAAATGCGATATCCATTTAACTTATAAATATTATCATGAGAATGGCAATGAAACCAAGTTTCAGAGACGCATATTATATCCATTCCAGATCCTTCAAATATATAACGAAATTCATCTATTATATTATTAAGGCTCTGAGCATTTATATGGCATATGTTGAGGCGCGCAGTTTGTTTGGAAAAGATACGTATTAAATTATAAAGATTATCCCTAGAACCAACTCCATCCTGATCATCAGCTTGAGAACTCATAAGTATTATTTAGGATTAGCGGAGCAATGCCAGCAATTACTAACTTTATGATTGTAGTGGCAAATTCACATAAGCTAACAGAAATTTCGACAAATGAATTGAAACTAAATAAATTATAATTGAAAATAAAATTAAAACAATAAAAAGTTTTTTTGGTTTGAGGAATTAAAATTTTGTTGTTGGAGAATAGGAATTATCACGAAACATCTTGTTCAGTATGTTAAAATCATTGATGCATCTCGCCTCGTCGTGTTCGTGTTGTTTAATAATAACTAGTCCCCGGTTTATAAATGCAGCCAGTATCAACCTTCGCTTTTTTAAACGATGTGCCAGTAGAAAGATGCGGTGGTTTTCGGGAGTGAGATTTTCGTTGATATAGAAAGGAAGGGTGCTATCAAATCCTATTATATTTAAGCGCAAAACATCTTTTCTGATCTTGATGAAGGAAGTAATAGACCTAAGAAAGAAGTTGCGCTCATAAGGCGATTTAAATTTAACAACAATCGGTGGATCTGTCTTTGTCTTATTGTTATTAGGATTAATAATGCCTCCTCGGCAAATAAATTCTGTGGACTTTTGACAAAAGCACTTAATTCGAGTTAAGACAATTTTTGAAATAGCGGTATTTATAAATATAGAATTTTAAGGCGCGTCTTTTGGTGTAATCAAAATTTTTCTATGATGTTTAGTCACATATGGGCAACTCCATGTCAAATCGACCTACAGTTAGACACGACTTTTCTTTTCTTTTATTTTTTTTTCATCTTATGACAAATTTATGCCGAAAAAAAAATAAAACTGTTTATTTCAAAATTTGTGACATATTCAAAATGTCACCTGTTTCGCCAAATTTACCGAATGTGTGTTTAGTTTTGGGGTTTTAAATCAAAATTTCATATATTCTCTGCATCTGATTAGAAAAGAAAGAAAACTAGTATAATATAATAATTTCCATATATTCCCAAAATGTCATTCATATTTATTTTATCGAAATTTGCTTTAAATAATAATATAAATAGTTTTTTGTCGCTATTGAAAATTTTTAATTTTGAGTTAATACTATTGTTAAACATGTGCGATATGTAAGTTAGCTCATTTTTTTTTTAATTTAAAAATAATGGCGTAATTTCTCCACAATCATATCAGTTAGAGACACAAAATTTTGCGCCTTTTATGTTACTACACTGATAGAAAAAGCGCCATAAACCTGATGTGATCTGACATCAATGATATGTCAACTTAACTTAACATCATGGTGATGTCAAGCTCTACATTAGCCGGTCATGAATACCAATGATGACATATCTATCATCAATGCCACACCAACATCAGAGAAAGGACGAATTGACATCAACTTTATGTCAAAATGTCAACAATTTGATGTCGCTAATAGAAATCCCGTCATAACGCTGATGTAATATGACATCAATACTATGTCAAGTGTCTTCATTTTTGACCCAATGACACTTTACATCATCGCAATGACTTTTACATCACCTGCAATTAATCATCTTTGATAAACTATAATTGATATTATGGCGAAATAAATAAAAACTACAATATAATTATGTTTTTATTACAATAAAAATTTATTTCATTCATATAATATTTCTTACAACGAATTTTCACTTTTATTATATTACTTATTATTTTTTCTATCCACTTTTGCTTTGCTATTTATTAAGTTGATATAATTACACTTTTTTCTTTTTCTCCACAAGTAGTAGGAAGGCAAAAGCAAATAACAACAAAAACACAAAGTAACTTTAAAAACAAACAAAAAGAAGTGTAATCAAATCAACTTATAACAAATAATTAAAAATATGTATGATTTTTTTATACCTATAAATTTCACTCACAAGAACACCACACGGTACTATTTAATTAACTTTAAAAACACAACTGATCTAGAAAAAACAAACAGAATAGTTTTCTGCCGCAACTTCTTTTATTTCATTTGTTTCAAGAGTATGTTTTTGTTGTTTTTCCGCACTCTACTCTCTTCGCGCTCATTCTATTTGATATTGATGACACATGTGATGACTATGTGACATCAATATGATGAAAAGGTGTCATACTATCGCTTGTTTCAATGTTTTTCTTGTGTATGTCTGCTGTATTGGCTCACTTTTTAAAAGGTCTTGCGTATTTTAGGTCATAGTAATGATGATATGTGTACATCAATGCAATGTCATGTTTTTTTACTTTTTAAAATGCGTTTAAGCATAAAAATAAAAAATAAAAAATAAAACAGTAACATTTGTTTTAAAATACAAACGACAAACATTATAACATTGTTTACTTATTTCTCTTATACATATTTTACAATTTAATAATATATAATAAGTGACATCGTATTGATGTCATTCCAATCATAGCATTGATGACAGTTAAACTATAACAAAATTCTGTAATGACGTTTGTCATCAGATTGATGTCAGTTTTCGTTCTATTGATGACATTTGTCATAGCATTGATGTCAGAATTCTGATGATATGGCGTCATCAATGCGATGATACATTTTTCTATGAGTGTACAAAAAGAAACATCTTTGCGAAATTTTATTATTGTCCCAGATGGGTAGTCCCACAAAATCATTAATTTTTGTCAATTTGAGTTAGTAGCTCCCTGTAAAGTGTACACATATGCAATTTTGCTATTTTATTAAACTCTAAAAATATCGGTAAGACCGCTTAAAATGTTATTTTTAAACTCATTCAGGTATATTCAATCTAAAATATTAATTATCTCATCAACTACTTACTCCCTTCCTTGCATTAATCACCACTTTAAGTACAATCGAACCCAGTATTCAACTGAATTTCCACTATGTGCCACCTTGAGCTGAAGGCTGGATCCGCCCTTGACTATTTTGTAATTTTCAAAGAAAACAATCTAAATATGTTTTAAAATATAAATACTCAACCAGAAATTAGTCGGAAAACGTGCAAAAACAGATTCATGGTGGTCACATATATTAATTTGAAATATACTAATTAGGTTGACTTTTTTATTTATGTATGTAGAATAAAAAGTTTCGCCCAATTTGGACTAAAACGAATATCAATAGAAACCAAAATTTTGGCCGAATCCAAAATCAATACCGAATATTCGGTTGGACTCTAATAATTTCCCATTAAATTACCATTACATTTATGAGCCAATCGATGAAGTGACAATATTGTGTTAATGTAAATCGAAACAAGAAACGCATATTCTGGTGTAAAGTTCCCACTCATGTCCATTTAAATAATTTCTTCTTTGTTAATATTTTAAGGCCACATAAACTACACTAGCAATACCCGGTGTGCTTCGCTATCCCATTGCTGTACAGATATAGGAATATTAACAATTTATAATTTGTATGTGGGTACCCACATCTCTACCACCAGCCTCTTGGTGAAAAGAACAAAATTTTCTCAGCGTAACCTACATCAAACTTAGAGAATATCGCTATGCTGGTGCGCCAGATTGAGAATAATTGCAAATTACTTTGTATGGGGGTACCCGTCTCCTACGTTTATACGTCCAGGATTTGATTCAAATGCGCAATTTGTGCTCAGGTTAACCTATGTACATCAAGATATAGCATAATTACAAATTATTTTGAATGGGAGGTACCCGTCTTTCAACTCCTAAACACCAGGCTTTTGCTTGCAAATACACTTTGTTAAATTTTATTTATTTAAAGAGCTATTTCGAAAAAACAATTTTATAACAGTAGCTTTTCGAAGAGTAACTTTTCCAAAATGTGCACTCTATTTTCATAAAAAAATGTCAGTACCTTTTTGAAAACGTACCTTTTTCAATATAAGTACATACTTTAAAAAAAAATTTTTTTTCAAAAAGTACCATTCCCAAAAAAAAAAGAACTTTCACACAAGTAAACCTTCCGAAATAGCACTTACCAAAAAAATTCCTTTGGAAAAGAGTAATTCTAAAAAGTAACCTTTCCAAAAATACATGTTCGAAAAGCCTATTTTTTTCAAAAATACCATTTCTGCGAAGTCTTTTATTAAAAAAATCATTTCCAAAAAGTGTTGCTAGTAGGAAGAACCTTTTCGAAAAAGTAATTTTTTCAGTAAACAACTTTTTCAAAATGAGTATTTTCCAAAAATGAGTATTTTCCAAAACAACGCCTTTTCCAAAAAGTATATTTTACAAAAATGAGTTTTTCGAAAATGCTTCTTTTATAAAAGGGCATTTCCAGTTTTCGGAGTTTTCCCAAAGTACATTACAAAAAAAGTACTTTTTACAAAAAATACCGTTTCTTACATGCAAATTTATAAAAGGCATTATATAAAAAGTACCACTTCCTAAAAGTACATTTCAAAAGTACATTTTTCAAAAGCTAATACTATCGAACAGCAAATTTGTTCCTTAAAGTACTTTTTCCAATATGTACAATTTTCAAAAAAATATTTTTTAAAAAATTACCTTTTGCAAAATGTACTATTGCGAAAAAGCACTTTTGTTTCTTAAAGTACCATAAAGTATCATAAAAGTACCATATCCACAATGTAGCATTTCTTCAAAGCACATTTTCAAAAGAATATTTTTAATTACCCTTTCTCTAAAAGTACCATATACTACAACTTTTTCTGAATATATACTTTTAATTATTTTGGCTAGAGTTCTGTTTTAATTAAATTTTTCAAACAAATTATATTTTTATATAGAGATAAATATGAAGCATGAAGACAAAGAAAATTTTGGCTGCGCGGAGGTTTGAACTGACGTTTCGATAGATTCCGCTAATCTCATCAGAGTTTTTTACCGCTTAGACCACTCGACCAAAGTCGAGTGTTCAAAATATAATTTGATTGAAAAATTAAATTAAAACCGAAATCAAGCCAAAATAATTTAAATTTCTCATAACTTAATTAATATACTTTTAAGTTAAAAGTATATTTTCAAAAAAATAAATAAGTTTTCAATTAAGCACTTTTTCAAGTAGTAGATTTTTCAAAAAGTACCATTTCTAAAAAGCACATATTCAAAAAGGAGATTTTCTAAAAAGCGCTTTTTCGAACAATTTTATTTGCCAAAATGTAAATTTTTAAAAAAGTTACTTTTCCAAAAAGCATATGTTTAAAAAGTACTAAATATATCTCCAATGTCCCCTTTAATGCCCATCTTCCAAAATTCACTACATCGGCTAAATTTTGTGTGACTAAAGGAACCTGCGTTGAAAAATTGTGTTAAAATTTGCCCAATACTTTTGAATGTAATGAATTTTGCTTGGTTTATTCTATTTGGAACATATTTTATACACCTTTTAAAAACAAAAATTTTCCAAAATAAGCTTTTGTGGCTATTAGCTAGATTTAGTTTATGAAATAATCATAAACCATATCTATAGACATGAAAAATATATGCATAGAATAAGTACCACAATGAGGTACGGTTTTTATCTCTGATATATGTTCGAATTTCAAAATAGTACCAAAACATATTTGAGGACTTCTTAAGGAGAGCAAAGTACAATTTAAATTTAATTTGTATCTTTATTACTTAAGAAGATAAATGGGATACCAAAGAAGTACCAGAATTAAATGTTTGCAAATTTCAAAAGAACAACCAAACACCTGTAAGCTTAATTTTTGATTTAGTATTGATGTTTTTTGAATATTACATCTACTTTACTTACCCCATAGACATTGTATTCCAGTAATCTCTTCTTAGTGGATCTGCACATCGAAATTGTATCCGACATACAAAATGTCTGTCTACTTAAAACTAATCATTCAGTCTATAAAAAATAATTGCCGTTTATATATTCGCACATCCAAAAAGTACCAAAACCTATTTAAGGGCTTCTTAAGGAAAGAAGATTACAATATCAATTTTATTTGTATCTTTATTATTTTAGGAGACAAATGGGCTACCAAAAAAGTACAAAACTTTTATTTATACCCTTTTCCGCCCCCTAAATGTTAAATTTTCAAAAAAGTAGCAAGCCTGTCCGCTTAATTTACGATTTTATTATGGCGTTTTTTGATTTTATGTCTACCGTAGTTAGATCCGGAGATATAAGATTACCGCTTTTATCCATTTTTACCCCCTTAGCGTTGGAGTTTCCAAAAATTTCTTCTTATTGGATCTATGCATCGGGTCTATTGATTATATTACACATAATTCTGTTTAGGTATTCAGCATATTAATGTACATAAAAATAGCTGTATAGAAAAAAAGAGGTACAATTTGTATACTTTATATATCCGAATTTCTTAAAAGTACCAAAACTTGTTTGACGGCGTCTCAAGGAGAGAAGATGACAGTTTGAAATTTATTTCTAACTTTATTACTTTAGAAGATAAATGCGTTACCAAAAAGTACCACAATTATATTTTTACCTCTTTTTCGTCCCTCATGTACAAATTTCAAAATAGTACCAAACACCTGTCCGCTTTTTTTTATTATGTTATGATGATTTTTCAATTTTATGTTTCCCTTAATTAGATCCGGAGATATAAGGTGACCGAATTTACCCGTTTTTACCCCTTTTTAACCCTTTAGCATTTGTATTTCCAAAAATCCCTTCTCAGTGGAGAGGAGAAAACTTACAAAATTTTAAATCTCTAGCCTTAGCTGCTTGGTCAGTCAGTCAGTCAGTCACTTTACTCTTTTATATATATATATATATATAGATAAAAAAATTGACAAATAGCAAAATCAGACAATTATTCCGATATTGCAATATCACGCACATATCACCAAAAATTTAAAAAAAAAACAAAAACGAAAAAATTTTTTAAATAATGGAAATACAAAGCCTCAAATATCCCGAAAACTGACTGATAAGAAACAAGTTTAGGACATTCACGAAATTTCATCAATACAAATTTCGAACAACAAAAGTATGTACCCGATTTTTCCGTGTAGAAACAAATATGAAATTCAGAAAACGAAGTTCATTTAGATATTATTACCACCAGCCTTAAGAGTAGAAGGTCTTTATAAATATAAAAAAAAATATTAAAAAGTTTGAGGACTTCTGATATTAAGATTGAAAGCAATATTATTTTGATTGTAAATTTAATAAAGTAAATAACAAAAGGTGAAACGACGATTAGCAAAAAAAAATGTACACAGTTTAAGGTCAACAAGCAGAGTGAAAGCATAGTTAAACTGCTCAAAAAATATTATTACTCATCTAAATAATATTAATAACTTTAAAAAATTAACTAAAATTAATAATAAAGTTATCTTACAACCATAATGTCGAAAGGAGTTATAATATTACATATCATCTTTGTTATCTACTATTTTCTGAATATACTTTTCGGCTATAACACTATTTTTTACAACCCGACAACGAAAATGTTTAATTTCTATCACCTACCCACCGTGATATACAGTGCTTTGATAAATTTGATAGCAATGATCGCTACCCACTATTGTTTCTATTTGACAACTAAAGCAGTTACTGATGATATTGACTATTTCCAAGCATGTATTCAAGTTGCAAGTTTTTGCAATTATTTATTTTGTTTAATTATTTGTGTACAAAATTGGTCGAAAAGAAAACAGATTTTCCAAATTTTTAATAAATTTAAAAGTTTACTTAAATTTTATTTATCCGCTGAAAATATAAATGAAAATCATAAAATTATTGTCCGCATACGAAAACTAGTTATTTTTAAAGGATGTTTGTTTTTTTATGAAATAAAAAATGTTTTGGTTATATCTATATATATTTATAATATAAGAAATAAGCCTTCTAATTTTGATGAAATTGATATATGTATTACAACGCTGTTTATAGAAATGAACGGAATACTTTGCGAAATAAAAATTTATTTGGCCCTAGCTTTGATTTATATGTGTGTAGAAATGTTAATAGAACGATTGAAAAAAATTGAAAATGATATTAAATTTATAAATTATAAGAAGACAATAAAAAGTGTTAACGATATTAAAACTTGGCGCAATTCATTAAGTAGAAAAATTGAATTTATAGGCCAACAAGAGGACAGTTCGATGAATCTAACTGACGATCTCTTTGCCACTTTTCAATGGCAGATATTGTTTCTATTGATGGTTTATTTTAATCATACAGTTTTTACCTTTCATGTTTTATTGAAAAACTTCTATTATTCATATAAATATATGACAAAATTTGAAATTATAACCACACTTTTTAAAGCTATAATACGTATGTCTAAATGATAACATTTTTCTATATATTTGAGGCATTAAAAAATAGTTTTAAGAACATTGGCACGTTAGCATATGAAATAAGCCTTCACTTTGCTGTGGATACCGATGAAATATTCGGTCATGATGACCTATATTTCGCTGTAAGTAAGCTGCGATAATTATTAATTTATTTGATTAATTTTTTTCAACATTTTCAGTTGGACCATTTATTGTTACAGAATAAATTTCGAGGCTTAAGCTTCAAAGTTAGTGGCTTGTTTGAAATAACAAATTATAGATGTCTTATTATGTTTAATGCAATATTTTTGAATTCAATATATATATTTATGTACATCTTTGCAAAGCCTTAAGACAGCACCTAAAATATTTATCTTACTTCTGTGAACAATTTGCTCATATTTTTTATGCGACTAGTGAGTGCTTTAGCTTTTATTTAGCAGCTATATTTTGACTAGCGTTGGAAAAGCAATCATCATCAGAAAGGACAGGGAAAATTTTACTAAAATATTTGTGAATAAATTGTAAAGCTTATTAATAAAATTTATATTAAGTTATTAAATAAAATTAAAATGTGTTTTATTTAAAGCAAATTAAAAGGAAAAAATTAATTGGCATCCAATTTACACTTGTAACGTGCACTTGGTGTGGTGTTCTTGCCTCCCAAGAAACTAGTTAAAATTAAAAATAAAAAAATAAACAAAAGGAATTAAGCTACGGCCATACCTGGCAAAAATTTTACAAAAAAAAAATGCGTGACCAAAATTTTTCTTAAGTACGGTTTCGCATGTATTAAAAATTATAAAAAAATAGCTTTTAGCAGCATAATTAATTTTATTTTGTTATATAGAAACCAAGTTAAATCACACTAACCCTGCACAAAAAGAATGTGGTTACTCTTGTATCGTCAAATACTTGCCAAGTGTGACCGTAGCTTTAGTGAATAGAATCAATTATAACTAGAGTCTGAAATTAGTCGGGTTCATATTTTAATCGGTTAATCACTTGATTCATTAATCAAGGTTTTAGCTTAATCGGTTAACCAATTATTCGACTAATTAATCGAGATTTTACATTAATCGGTTAACGGATTACTAAAAATTTGCAATAAATTAATTAATTTCGTTTAAGAAAAATACGTAAATTATTTATTATTTTCAGATATTATTAGTAAAAGTAAGCAATAGCATACATAACAATTCTTGAACTAACTCAGACAAATTTATTTCCAAAATCATTTGATCTGTTGTATTGTTGTATTGTGCTTAAAAAAACTGTTACTAGAAGGAAATATTCCTGATTTGAGACATCAAATAAGTTCATTTAAAACTTTAATACGTCTTTACTTAAATCAAGATTTTTAATTAAATCGTTTTTCAATCGTATTATTGGACTTAATCAAATTACACATGTTTACAAATTTCGAAAAACTTTTTCGTTCGCTAGAAATGAAAGTTGTTTGTTTAGTTAAATGAAACGATGAACGGGAATATGCATTCCATTAGTTTCCATCCGCGATATAGCGTTATGTAGAAAACCAAGACACTTTCACCTTTGAGAAGGGTTTTTTTATTCAGTAAAAAAACAAAAACCGAAACTCGACAACAAAATAATCTTGAGACCGTGCAAACATTGTTTCTAAATTTGCTCAGTACTTTCACAGATATCATAAAATTTAGCCCACAAAAATAAAAATTTTATAAAGAAATGTTGATTTTTTTTAAGAATGCATAAAAAATAAAAATACAACAACGAACTTATCTTTGATTTAGTATCTTGTAGCTTAATGTATTCAAAAAGAATTAAGACCTTTTTTTTATTGAAATTGGAACACAACTTTTGATTTTATTCGTAATTCAGTGAGAGAAGTGAATTGATAAAAATTCAATTTTCATACAACAGCAATTTCTGACTTCGTATATGTGTTTGCTACTGTTGTATGGAGATTAAAATTTTATCAATTCAGTTCTGTCACTAAATTGTGAATAAAATCAAAAGTTGTACAGAAATTTTAATGAAAAAGGGCTCAATTCTTTCGGAATTTATTTAGTTACATGATACTGGACAAAAAAATGGCCGGTTGTTGTGTCTTTATTTTGTTATAAAGTTTTAAAAACAAAAATGAAAAACAATTTTACAAAAATTATTATTTTTTGTTTAAACTTTTACGATATCGGCAAAACTACTGATCAGATTTAGAAATAATGCTTGTACGGCTTAAAGATTATTTTGTTGTCGAATTCTGAATTTTTTACTTAGCTGAATAGAGTATGACCTGCTAAAGTTATGCTCATATATGTCCTGCAAGTGCCTTCATTAAAATCTTTCGGGAGAGCTTTTTAAAGTATCAAAAACTCGCTTCCGCTTAGTCGTCAGTTTGCTTTTCTTTAAATTATTTATAGATAATTGTCGTTTTAAAAAATTTGCATACTTAAAAAATTGGTGGCGATTTGATTTAGACACGAATGGAGTTCATAACACCAAAAATTAAATTTTGTCTTAACTCGACTTAGGCGACTAATAGTTGTGACCACAGATATATTTGAATCGGCAATTTCGAAAAGGTCACATATCTGATATCTTAAACATTTCAGGATATGAAAAAAAACGAATTATTTTCTATTGAAGCGTAATATTTAAAAAACTTATATATGGATTACATTTCGGAGCCATTTATCTATCGAAATTTGCAGAAATATTTTGATGTTAACATTATTATATATGTTTATTTTTATATATTTCAAACTAATGGGATGTGCCCTTTTCGAAATTTACGGTAATGAGTACACATAACATAGAGAAAAAACAACATTAATTTGCAAAAATTTTTATTTTAGGTATCTAATATAAATATAAAAAGCAATAAGAACAAAAAGTAGCAATAAGAATGGCGCAGCGCTTCATTTTTACGTACACATAAAAACAATTTTTATATACAATTAATTTTTTTGTTATATCAATTAAATAATTAATTGATTTTGAACCTACAACGGTTTTTGTAAATACAATTACGAAATCGTAAGTTAAAGGAAAAGCAGAAAAAATTGTTTGACAATTTTTTTGTTGATTTCAGATTTATTTCAATTAAGATTATTGTTATATCAACAATGTGAATTGTTGATTTTCCGAACACATTTTAACTATCATAATTATTGTATTAACAACGATTTTTTATACAAACACAATCCTCGAAGCGACATTTTGCTTGTCTGCGAAAAACACTAAATGTCTTTGGGCGGAATCGAACAGGCGACCTCTGGACTAATAGACTAACGTTTTTACATCTCAGCTACAGAGCAATTCGTTATTAAATACGCAAATAATGAATACACACAAAACATGATTTTCTTTGTTTCATCGACATGTGTGCATTCATTTGTTATTTCAACAATGGTGATTGTTAATTTTTTTTCACAATACGTAACAAAAAATTTGGTTAGTTCAGTTTGTTGAAAAAAATTTCTTGATTTGCTTTGTTTCAATCATATGTGTGCGTTCAGTTGTTATATCAACAATGATGATTGCTAATTTTTTTCACAATATATAACAAAAAATGTGGTTAGTTCAGTTTGTTGAAAAAAATTTCTGTGTTTGTCGTATCAACAACTAAATTTGTTGTATTAACAAAATATATGTTTGAATTTAAATTACATGTTAACAATTGAAATTGTTAGTTGCAGTTTGATGATATTTTTTTCTGTGTACTCTGTGTTTAAACAATAATTTCGAAAAGGGCACATAAGAGTTTTGAGTTGTGACACTTTTCTGTACATGCCATGACGAGGACAGTAAAACGAGTGCCAGGAATGATCCCTCTTTACAACACCACTCTTCTCACAAAATTTATGACATTGATCAGACGAAAATAAAATCGTGGGGCGTTGTTGACTATAGATAACAGAAATTCAACACGTATATATGTATATATTGGTGAGGAGAGTGGTGTGGTGATTCATACCTGGTACTTAATTATTATATACTTTTTTTTTGCTTTTAGTATATTATGTATATCATTATTATGTTTCATTACAATAAAAGCATTTAAATTAAAATTTTATTTTACTTATCTTATTTTTAAGTTTTTTAGCTTTTTATTTGATTTCCTGTCTAAACTGTATGATATAACCTTTTGTTTCGGACTCTACCTGGCATTGGGAGTTTTTTTCATGGTTTTTCAGTTATTACCCATATTGATGGGGCTGACATGTATATTATCCCCTATTTAGTCCTGGACGCCATTTTGGGAACTGAAATTTTTTGATTGCGTACTGTATCCTACTAACAAAACCCTTTCATTTGATATCCATTTTGAGGTGTTTGTAAGCAAATAACTAATTTGTAATTTTGTAGCGGCCATCTATGATTTACTATAGTACGTGTGCGTGGCGCTGCCCGCTTTTCTAATTCAAAAGTTGTATTGTCATCATAAGTAAACGTGCTTACCAACTTTCAGATCAATTAGTCAGCAGGAAAGTGGCAAAAGTTAATTTACTTTATATGGGCGTGGTTCAGCCCACTTTTCTTATAACAACATTTTATAGTCATCAAAAGTGAAGGCGTGTAGCAAATTTCTGATCAATCTGCTGGCCACTATTATAATAGAAATGTATCGTCATTAAAATAAAATGTGTCTACCAAATTTAGGATTAATCGTGGCTCATCCTACTTTTCTAATCCTTACATTGAATTTTCATCAAAAGTAAAGGCGCTTAACAAATTTCAGAACAATCGGCCATAGAAATGGGATTAATTTTAAATTATTAGATTTGAACCAAACGCACAAACTGCACAAACAGGGTAAGTTAAATAAAACCATTTAATAAAATAATTAAAAACATTTTTTATTTAAATGTTTTTATTATAATGAAACATCATAGTCATTCACATAATGCACTAAAAGCTAAAAAATAATTAGGTAGTACCAGGTACCAGGCACCAGCTACCACACCACTCTCCTCACCAACATATGTAGGGCATTGATCAGAATAAAATCGTGGGGCGTTGCTGACTATAGTTTAGTCGGTCAAGAGGATGTCAATATTATATTTCATGGGCGTGGCGAAGCCTACTTTTCTAATCTCAAAACTGTATAGTAGTCAAAAGTAAAGGCGTGCATAAAATTTTAGATCAATCGGTTAACAGAAAGGCGTACAGCTAAATTATTAATTTTTTATAGGCGTGGTGCCGCCCATTTTTGTAATTTTAAATCAGTCGGTTAACAGGAAGAGGCTAAAACTAAATATAACTTTTTATGCGCGTGACGCCGCCCACCTTTTAAATTGCAATAAATAAATTTTCGATTACTAGGCTTGAACCAAACTCCACCTACGCACAAAACATACGCACAAACTGCACAAACAGGGTAAGTTAAATAAAACCATTTAAAAATATATTTGTAATGACAAATTGAAGAATTTGTGATTTAAAAAAATTTTTTTAATCAAAAATGGTTTAAACTTACCATTTTAATTAACTGTTCATAAGGCCACATATACTACAAATAAAATAAGCTTTATATCAAGAGAATCGATGAATAAATATTGATTTTAATTATAATAAATTGAAGTTAACTAATTTTTGCAAAAATTGCGAATACTTACACTGCACAACAATTTTTTTTTAATTAATTTTATAAGAAAGCTTTAGCAACAAATTCTGTTAGAGGCCACCAAAACAATACATAAGTGTATCGGCGTTTTGAAAGTTTACATATGGAATTTATTTTAGGGTCGGTTAAATTTCCCCTCTTACGTTTAAGATATAAGATGTTTTCAAAACTTTTTTTGTAAATCACCTCGTATTTATTAATAGGCCGAAAAGAGCCGTACCGCGAGGACCTATGGGGTTAAAATGTTCTACAAAAATATTAACCATGATTTTTTGTACATAAAAATGCTGAACACATATTATACGTTAAACGTAAGTCCTACATGATATCCTATGCCGAGTCGGTACAATTATGTGCAAAAGAGGTTAAAATTCAACTCCCGCTAAAATGAATCCCGCATGTAAACTTTTTTGGTGGCCTCTACCAGAATCAGCTGTTAGAGCTGATTTGCTGTACAGTGTGAATATTCGCAATTGTTGCAACAATTAGGTGACCTCAACTTATTATGATTAAAATCAATTTCTTGAAATATATATAATTTTTTATTTGTAGTATATGAGTGATTCCATGTAAAACGGCCCTATGCAAGGAAAAATAATAATTTTCTCATTTTTAATAAAAAAATTTCTCAATTGATGTTTTTTAGAGAATGCCAATTATAGAAAAAATAAAAATTATAGAAAAAATAAAAATTTTAGGCACTTTTACGAGTAAATGATCATGCAAGAAACATTTTGCTCTCCCTCTTTGTGTGTTTAATATTTATTTCAGATTTTCTTTTATTTCCTTTCTCATTATGAATAAAAAACCGTTATCTCTGAAAAGAATGTACTTTTTTGCTTTTTATGGCATTTAGAAATATATTCAGCGAGAGTATCCTGCTGTCTATAATGGAACAGATAGAAAATAATTTAGGCCCTAATTGTATAAATCACGATACCAAAGTGAAATTTATATAGAGAACAAAAACAAAATTTCAAATATTTTATAAATTTGTTTTATTTTTCAAACAAATTTTAAAATTTTTGACAGTCAAAGCAACGCTTGAATTTCTATGCGTTTGTTTGGTGAAGAATTTGTGTGAAAAACAAAAACAAATTTTTAAAATTTTTTCAAAATTGTTTTTGCTTTAATATAAATTTCACTTCGGCGCTGTGATTTACACAATTAAGGCCTTAATGTCTTATTATTTTCTTATGAATTTTGTCTTTATATTATTTATATTAATTAAATCAATAAAAAGTTTAATTTCTTCGTATTTCTTTAAATTTTCGTACTAGGTCACACCCGTCGGTCATACCTGTCGGTCACACCCGTCGGTCACACCCGTCGGTCACACCCGTCCCATTTGAAAAATGTTTTTTATAAGAAAAATAAATTTTTGCCAAACAGTAAATACATAATACAATTAAAAACAATTTGAACAGATTCCTATGCCAAAATTATTGTTTACCATATAGTCAAAATTTTACAGAAATTATACTGAAAGTCGTAATTCTTTGAAATTAAGATTTGTAAGGTCACACCCGTTGCATCTTTCTGACGACCAATCTGAGCATAAATCGTGTTCTATCAGTGTCTAATTGTTATTGTTACGAGCCGCAACGTTTCTTTAACTTAAAAATTTTATATTATTGATGTATAACAAAAAATGTGTGTAAAATGGTCACACTCGGCTAAATGGAATTACTCATATATGGCTTTATTATGGTTTAATGGTAACATTTTGCCATTTTCGACTTTTTATAAAGTTGCAAGTTATGAGCAAGCAGCCTCTTCAAAAATCCCAAATTAAAAAAAAAATTATCCATAAAATTCAAATTTTCGACTGTTTTTTTAGTTAGGGGACCTTAACACATCAAAAGACTATGTAGTGGTACTCCTTTGGCATTTTTCTTGTTGCATAGTGTTTTTGGACGAATTTGACCACCGTGTGCAGTGCAATGTTGTAAAAATTTTAGTTAATTAAAATTTAAAAAAAAAACTGGTGCGTATAAATGAAATGGAAATTTTATACACGCGATAGATTGCACCAAAAACTAACCAATAATAGATCAATATTTTCTCAGTAAATTACAATTACATTTATGAGGCAATCGATTAACTAACGAGGTAGTGCACAGTGGGGGATTTTGAAAAAAAAATGGAAATAAATCTGCATTTTCTAAATGCGCAGTCCGATTATTATAAACTTTAATAGGGCATTTATAGAGGTGATGCTGAGCATAAGTTTGGATATTTTCGAATAAAATTTTTTGCAGTTCTATAGGAATTTATGTACTAAATAGCAAGAAAGAAAAAATAATAAGATTTGCCTCTGGAAACCCTTAAAATTCCCAAGGAAATTCCAGAAAATCGCAAAAATGGAATTTTCAATATTTTCGATGTATTTTTCTTATTTTTGGCCGGGCGCAGATAATTTTTTGGTAAATATTTAAGGGCACATTAGGCCTCAAAATCATTAAATACCCTTTTTGATTACACCTTTGCGATTTGAGAAAACGCGCCTTAAAACTATTATTTGCGATTAAAATAAATTTATTTTGACACGCTCTGGCTAATCCAATAATGAAAATTTAGAGGAAAAAAATGTGCAGTGATCTGCTTTATAATATTAATTACCTTTCAAACAGATATAAATTTTATAATTATAAAACTTGTTTCTGCGAAAACCGGGGAAAAATCTACTTTTTTCAAAATTTTAATTTAAACTGCGTATAACCAACATTTGACTGGGTAGCTTTTTCTGAACAAAATTTTGTCAGAATATTAATAGTTTTGTTGGTAATAGAAAAGTTTTTGTAAATCGGAAAAAATTTGACTTCCTTCCTCATTAGAAATACTGTGAACCAAAGAGGGTAAAAAGGTGAAATTTTAATGTTTTTTAGTCGAATATCTCCCAAACTGTAAGCAGAAACCCATAAATGAGGTACTTTTTTTTACCTCTTAGATAGGAGAATCTACGTGCAAAAACTCTTTTTTATCAGATCAAAAACATTAGCTTGGCATAGGTTTAAATTTTTCAGAAGGCTAAGGCGGGTGACCCACTTTTGGGTCTTGTAGCCCGCCCCCTTTAGACCTATAAAATCTTAACTCCAAAGCTACAGATTTATTTCTATTTTTTCCAAAATCCCACACTGTGTGGCGGTAAACTAGATCGAAATAAGAAACGCATATTCTGGTGCAAAGTTCCCACTTCTGTGCATTTAGATAATTTATTCTTTGTAAGTATTTTACGCCACATAAACTTTGGTCAGTTAACCGGTTGTTTAGTACCCGATTAACTAATCGGCTAATAATGAATTAGCTATTTTCAATTAACGATTAAACCAGATAATTTCAGTAATATAATTTTTGTGTGTTTATTCCATGGAAATAGCTTTTCTAATAACATATATACTCTTATATTCAATAAAAGATTGGGAACTTCTGATATTAAGAATGTATGCAATATTTTTGTGATCGTAAATTTAATAAAGGAAATAATAAAAGGAGAAACATCGATTAGAAATATTAAGAATTTAGTTCATTCTTGCCCAAAAATATTTTGCAGCTTTACAGCTTAAAGGATTTTGCAGAGTACAGTGGCACGATAAAGTAAACGCAAAAAAGTTCATTAAAACATTATCACAAGGAATTATGTTGGTCGTAGAAATGAATACTAATACAGTGCACACTGAATTTGCTTTCTTTTTTTTTACTTGGTAAAATTAGACAATTTTCAATACATTTTGCCCAAAAATCCTCTTAGTTTTTCCAAAACTATATTTTTATTTCTAATAAAAAGCATATTCTTTTTCATCATCATTTATTTTACACACTATATTTGATAAAATATTAACACAGCTACTATATATACTCTATATCCTCTATATATTTGCTCTTCGCTCTATCTCTCTCTCTCTCTCTCTCATTAACGACTAAATAAAGAGCATAAAAAGAAATGAGTTGTGGCTCCTACATCATTGCTGCCCAAAAATATTTTGCAGCTGTATTGCTGAGAGAATTTTGAAGTGCAATAACACGATTACGTAGACGCAAGGATTTTCATTACATTTTATCACAAGATATTATGTTGGTCATAAAGATGTATAATAATGCAGTTTACACTGAATTTGCTATTTTTTTACTTGGTAAAATGGAGAAATTTTCAACACATTTTGTCCAAAAATCCCCTTGGTTTTTCCAAAAATATTTTTTATTTTTAATAAAAATCACTTTCTTTTCCATCCTCATTTTTTTTACACCATGTATGTGGCAAAACACCAACACTAAACAATTGTTGGGTGAAATGGGCATATTTGTTCTAAACAATTGTTTGTTGAAAAGGGCAAAAAAGATTTAGTTACTTTTACAGTTTAAACTCAACAAGCAGAGTGAAAGCATAGTTGTTAAACAGCTCATTAAATATTATTACTCGTCTAAATAATAATATTAATAACTTTAAAAATTAAATAAGTAATATAATAGTGTTATCTTACAACCATAATGTCGAAAGGAGTTATCATATTACACATCATCTTTGTCATTTACTATTTTCTAAATATACTTTTCGGCTGTAACACAATTTTTTACAATCCGTCAAGGAAAATTTTTAATTTATATCACCTAACCACCGTGATATATAGTGCGTTAATAAATTTGATAGCAGTCATCGCTAACCACTATTATCTCTATCTGGCAACTGAATCACTTGTTGTGGCTGACGGGTATTATACTTACTTCAGAGCATGCTGTCTAACATCAAATTTTATCCATTATTTATTTTGTTTAAGTATTTGTGTAGAAAATTGGCTAAAAAGGGAAAAGATTTTCCAAATTTTTAATAAGTTTAAAAGTTTACTAAAATTTTATTTATCATCTGAAAATATAAATGAAAATCATAAAGTTATTGTCCACATACGAAAACTAGTTATTTTTAAAGGATTTTTGTTTGTTTATGAAATTAAAAAGGCTTTGGTTATTTCTATTTATATTTATAATACAATAAGATATGAGCCTTATAAAAATATTAATGAAAGTCTTGGTTTCAGTGTTGCTACGCTGTTTATAGATATGTACGAAACTCTTTGCGATCTAAATATTTATTTGGGTATAGCTTTGATTTATATGTGTGTTCAAATGTTAATAGAACGATTGAAAAAAATTAAAAAAGATATTAAATTTATAAATCATCAGAACACTACAAGAAGTGTTAACGATATAAAAAATTGGCGTAACTCATTAAGTAGAAAAATTGAATTTATAGGCCAACAAGAGCACATTTTGAAAAACCTAAGTGAAGACCTGTTTGCCACTTTTCAGTGGCAGATATTGTTTCTATTGATGGCTTATTTTTTGTAGTACAGTTTTTATGTTTATGGAGCTAATGACACCTTTCTATTATGCATTTAAGAATATGACAAAATTTGAAATTACAAAACTTTTTTTTCCAGTTATAATGCGTATTTTTAAAATGATAACATTTTTCTATATATTTGAGGCATTAAAAAATATTTTTAAAAACATTGACATATTAGTATATAAAATAAGCCTTCTCTTCGCTGCGGATACCGATGCAATATTTGGTCATGATGACTTGCATTTCGCTGTAAGTATGATCCAATAATTATTAATTTATTTAATTTATTTTTTTTAACATTTTCAGTTGAACCATTTATTATTACAGAATAAAAGTGGAGGCTTAAACTTCATAGTTTGTGGCTTGTTTGAGATAACAAATTATAAATGTCTTATTATGTTTAATGCAATATTTTGGAATTCAATTTATATATTTATGTACGTCTTTGGGATTTGGTAATGCAACTTTTTAAGGCAGCACTTAAAATATTTGTCTTACTTCTTTGAACAATTTGCTGTCAATTTTTATGAGACTGGGCTTTACGAGTAACAGTTATATTTTGAGTACCGTTGGAAAAGCAATCCTTATGAGAAAGTAGAGCGGAAATTTAACTAAAATATTTGAGAACATATTGTAACATTTAATAATAAAATTCAAAATAAGTTTATTAAATAAAAGTTAAAGGTGTTTTATTTAAAGCAAATTAAAGGGAGAAAATTAATTGGAGCCCAACGTACACTTGTAACCTACTCCAGGGGTGTATAAAATAAAATAAAATAAAACAAAAGGAGTTAAGCTACGGTCACATTTGGCAAAAATTTGTCAAAAGAATTTATTAAAAATTATAAAAAATTGTTTTTTCAGCATAATTAATTTTATTTTGTATCATAAAAACCAAGTTAAATCACACAAACCCAAAAAAAAGTAGTCTTTACTCTTATATCGTCAAATATTTGCCAAGTGTGACCGTAGCTTTATTGAATAAAATCGATTTTAACTACGGTCTGAAATTAATCGGGTTCATATTTTAGTCAGTCAATCACTCGATTAATTAATCAATGTTTTAGTTTAATCGGTTAACCGATCACTCGATTAATTAATCGAGATTTTGCATTAATCGGTTAATTGATTGATCACAATTTTCTATAAATTATTTAATTTCAGTTAAGAAAAATACGTAAATTATATATTATTAGTAAAATTAACAACTTCAACGGCTTTAGCTGGATAGGTCGTACACTCAGAAAAGACGTAAATATGTAGAGAGGCATTATGGTGGAATCGTCAAGGGTCCAGAATCCAGGGAAGACCAAAATCAACATGGCGGTGCAACACAAATTTAGAAGTGAATCAGATGAATAAATCGTAGAACGAACTAAAACAACTATCCAAAAATAGAAACAACTACCGATCTTTCGTTATGGCCCTACGGTCCACAGGAAATATGTGTATATATATATATATATATATATATATATATATATATATATATATATATATATATATATATATATATATATATATATATATATATATATATATATATATATATATATATATATATATATATATATATATATATATATATATATATATATATATATATATATATATATATATATATATATATATATATATATATATATATATATATATATATATATATATATATATATATATATATATAAAATTGTTTGGTGAAAAGGTCAAGAATGATTTATTCACTTTTACAGTTTAAACTTAGCAAGCAAGCGTAAAATATTACTACTCACCTAATTAATAGTAATAACTTTAATAATTAAAAAAAGAAAAATAATAAAAAATTTTATAAAAATAATAAGAAATTTTATAACAACGATCTTATAAGACGAACTATAAAAAAACACACGTACATAAATATAATTTAGTGTGCATGTGTGAGTATTTATTAAAATAAATTAAAAGTAATATTTTTCATAAAAATTCTGTGTTAAATAGATGAATATATTGTAATTAATTGATTTATAAATTAAAATTTGTGTGAAAAATTAAAAATAAAATAACATATTGTGTAAGAGTAGTAGATGTTAACTCGATGAGTGTTTGCATAATATGAAATCTTATAGGAAAAGTGAAATGTATGAGATTAAGAGAAAAATCTAAATTTTATTTTTATTATTGTGCCGACGTTTTCTTTCATGTTATCTCAAAGTTAATGGCTCGTGAAGACGCTGTGTAAAACAATTTTTTAAGCACACCGTATGTCTGAGTCCAGGTACAAATCTCAAAACGGATATAGCAAACATTGGGATGACAGCACTGGTTCCGAGCTTCCGCCTGAAATTGGCCTGGAGTGCAGTTCGCATGTACGGTTCCGGTCAGGACCGGAAGTTGGATCGGTAGTGCAGTTCGTAGTTCCGGCTTAGAGGCTGAACCAGACGTTGGATCGGTAGTGCGGTTCATATTTCCAGTTCCGGTTTGGACCGGAAATTTGGTCGGTAGTGCAGTTCGTACTTCCGGATTAGGGTCTGGCCCGAAAGTTGTGTTAGTAGTCCAGTTCATATATCTGGACCGGAAATTGTGTGCGTAATGCACTTCATATTTCCCGTTTATGTGCTGGACGGGAATTTGGATCGGTATTGCAGTTAATGTTTCCGGTTCCGGTCTGGACTGGAAGTTGGATCGGTAATGCAGTTCGTACTACCGGTTAAGGGGCTGGACCGAAAGTTGGGTCGGTACTGCGGTTCATATTTCCGGTTCCGGACCGAAAGTTTGATTCGCCTATGGGCGTCATATTTGTATGGGATCAAGAATAAACAAGACATAAATTTAAAAAATCAAAAAAAACCCGACTGCGTAAGAAAAATAAAAGAAAACAACTTTAAACCGTCACAGATCCCAAATGCTCATTTGAAATTAAAAATCATAAGAGAAACCTAAAGATGATTTTCAAATACCTGTCGATTGATACCCGTTTTTATAAAGTTCACCGACTTTTTAATTTATTTTTTTCGTATAAACAAAATGGCGTCTGTTGGCCGCCATGTTGAATTTTGACTACTGTCATATCTTTAGTGACACTCCCCGGATTAAGACGAATCGATCGACGTAAGAATTATCAAAATCGGTCTATATAGTGCAGCAAATGAACACACATACATACATATATAGGCTGATAAACACAATACCCTTCTTTGCGTCGCGAAGTCGGGTAAAAAGTAAAGAAGAACGATATAATGACACAATTCCAAAAGCCTTAAAATTATTTCACTACGAAAGACTTATTTTGCAGCACCGACGTATTTGGCTGGCTAAAAGTAGCCATTACCCGAAAAAAGTTGTCAAAACGAAAAAAGCACTACAAATTAAAAAAAAATTGCAAAAACTAAAAATATTGTCACAAAAACGAAAAAACCAAAAACAAAAAATAGCGCCAACATAAAATCAAATCGCCAAAACCGAAAAAAATCGCTAAAACGAAAAAAAGTGTAAAACAAAAAAAAGTCGCTAAAACTAAAAAAGTCACCAAAAACCGAAAAAACGCCTAAACTGACAAAAAGTGTCAAAACTAAAATAAATCGCTAAAACTAAATAATTGTCAAAAATCGAATAAAAATGTTAAAACTAAAAAATCGCCAAAAAAACGAAAAAAGTCGCCAAAACGAAAAAAAGTGTATAAAAATCGGCAAAAAACAAAAAAAATTGCAAAAAACGAAAAAACACAACAAAAAAATATCACCAAAATGAAAAAAGCCCCAAAACAAAATAAATCGCTAAATCAACAAAAAAAAAACTTAAAAAATAAAATAAAACTAAAATTAAACGAAAAAGCAAAACGAAAAAATTGCCAAAATAAAAAAAAGGCAACAACGAAAAGGGATATATGTGCATTCGTACGAAACCCTTCGTGTGCGAGCTAAAGTCGCACTTTACTTAATTTTTTTTATTTTGATTTTGCTGCAAATTTTCCATTTAGCAGTTAGCATTATTTTAAGCATTTCTTAATTATTTATTTGGCATTTACTAGTATTTTTCCCCAAAAAATATCAAATTATATGAAAATTTTATAGAAAAAATTCTCAAAAACAAATTTTATATCATTGTATAGACTATAACTCACCTATTGAGTCCTGGGGCTCATTTTTCAAATATATAAGAAATGAGTACCTAGGCCCTTGTTCTCGAAAATACACGTGACAAACTTTCAAGTAAAATACATACAAAACAACAAAACTTTTACAAAATTTAACATTGTTTTGTGTGTATTTTACTTAAAGAAAAGACGGAGGATTTTATCAACTCGTTCGTGTTTTATATACCTATGCTCAGTTATAAATGTTCCATCCACAAATCGATGTTGAAAAGCTTTATTTCATATGAACGGGTATACTTCCATATTCTGTAGAGGGCCTAACGGGGTAGGAAAATGACATTACTTCAATTTCATATAAGTTTTTTACATACACAGAAGAAACTAAATTTCATTTTCTGTAAAGGAATTCAATGAAATAGTAAATATTTTGTCTATGAACGGACCTACAAATGAATTTGTAAATATAGACAAAAACATCTCAACAATTTCATTGAAAAAAACGTGTTTTTTTAAGTGAACAAATTGTTTAAATCTATAAAACAGTTTGTCTAAAACTATCTACAAATTGTAGACAAAACAATTTACTAAATCAAACAAAAATATTTGCTGGATTTTCTGAAAAATATCGAACAATTTTTCGGTCTGAATTTAATAAGCAATTAGTCTAAAAACGCTAACAATTATTAACCAAAATATTTACTTAATCAAATAAATTTACAAAAAAAATTTTTGTCTGTGTCATCATCATCATCCATTAAGCATTTATGAGACTACACTTTGTTAAATGTGTTCAAGTCTGAATTTTTATCAAAATACTCTAAAAACGACATTAACTAATCGATTCACTCAAACATTTTTTGTAAACAAACTTGGTACAATTGCATTCCTCTTGCTATGATTGTTGTTGTTGTTATTTGTGTGTATGTCGTCATCGGAGTGGTCTTACGACACTGTTTTTATTGTTGTTTTTGTTGTTTGCATTCTAAATAAAAGTCAAACAAACAATTCATAGATTATGGACAGAACAATTACTGAAAATTAAATTAATTTTTAGACAAACTTTTGTTTGAAAAATTTTTGTTGATAATTTTTTCTGTGTACATATTTCAATCGTTGGCATTTTTGTATTGTCTACCTGACGCATTGAATTGCACTTTGAAAGAGAATTTAAAAAAATATATCATTGAAAATTTTATCATGTAAATTTAGTTTTAGTTGTTTAAAAACTAAAAATTGGTATTTTAAAAGGATCAATAGTTAGTTATAGCTGATTTATTGTGGTTTATAAGTTTTTCATATCAAATAATTCGCTAGTTATCATCACAAAACGTTTATAATTTTTACAGATATTCAAATATCATTTTGAACTCTTTGCTGTGAAAAATAAGAAAAACTAAAATAACATTTTCGGAACACTTAAGAAAAAAAATAATGTTTTTTCATTCACTGCAACAGTACAAAACGTTTTTAGTAATAGATATATATTTGCGAAGAAGAAACATAATCCTTGCAAATAAGGATAATGAATATAATGAATAATTTTTTACTAAAATGGTCGAGATACAGAAATTTAGAGGGTTACAGAAAAGTATTATAGTATTATATACTCCGAATTTCACCGAAGTAAAAATGCAAAAAATAAACTTAAATTTTTGTGTTGAAAATTAACCAATATGATTTTATTATATGCAGGCCTGTTCTGTATTCCATACGTAATGAATATGTTCGGAATTGTCATACCATCGTTGTTTTAAATATTAAATAACATCAACGCGTTGATAATTCCGAACATTTTTCTTTCGCATAGAATACAGAATAGGAATAATAAACCCTTCTATTCTATTGATTTAGAATTATTATTGTCTTTCTCGAATAGAATCAAATATTTGCCAAAAATTAGGGCAAAATTATGAAAAATAAACGCGTTATGAAGAAATCCTGGCATTTGAAATTTTGTTATAGCATTATTTTTGACCCAACTTAGCTGCAAAATATTTTTAGATATAGCCACAATGGCTACTATTCATGTATAATCCCAGTGGTAAAAAATACCCATTACGTTATCGCTGATGTAAGCAATACTTAGTAGCTGCTAGTGATGATGCTTTGGCTTATTTTCCCACTTAGATTTATCATAAGCGTGTCATAGGCTGTTTAATCGGTGCGCTCTCCCTTACAAAGCAAGCTACGATGTCAGTACCTGTCACTACTGTGCGTTCATATAATAAGTGGAATTGTAAGTACACAGAAAAAAATAGACAAGAATTATATTCAATAAAACCATGTTATTAAAAAAAATATGAATTTCAATAACATTTATCTTTAACATAATAAAATATTTCGTTGTAAGTATTTCTTTTCCATGCCGGCTATTTCTTTTCTTTTTATACATAAGTACTTAAAACAAGTTGTATCCCATAAAAAAATAAATGGGATATGGCTCAGCTATAGAGAGCATGCTTTACGTCCGGAAAGCCCGGGTTCGTATTCCAGCCAACTCAACATTTTTTTTAAATATATATATATTTTTATTTTGAAATAATTTTGTTATTAATATAGGGGAATTCTTTATCACAGGAAATTTGAAAAAAAAATTATTGAATACCGGGATTTTTGTTATCAAAAACGAAACGTATTTTTTTCTGTGTAAGCTTATCGCTAAAATATAGCCCAAAAGTAGGCCACAATTTTTTACTTTAAACATATAAGGGATAAATTATATGAAATACAACGAAATACTCTCATACACAATGCAAAATAATCAAGCTATTATTAGTGAATGACATATTAGATTTCACGTACATTACAATCTACTTATGTACACAGAAAAAAATAAGTTTCGTTTTTGATAACAAAAATCCCGGTATTCAATAATTTTTTTTTCAAATTTCCTGTGATAAAGAATTCCCCTATATTGATAACAAAATTATTTCAAAATAAAAATATATATATATATATTTTAACAAAATGTTGAGTTGGCTGGAATACGAACCCGGGCTTTCCGGACGTAAAGCATACACTCTATAGCTGAGCCATATCCCATATATTTTTTTATGGGATACAACTTGTTTTAAGTACTTATGTATAAAAAGAAAAGAAATAACCGGCATGGAAAAGAAATACTTACAACGAAATATTTTATTATGTTAGAGATAAATGTTATTGAAATTCATATTTTTTTTAATAACATGGTTTTATTGAATATAATTCTTGTCTATTTTTTCCGTGTAAGTACTTAAATGCTCGCTTAGAACGTTATCTTGACATCATTGATTATTATCTAAGTACTTCGTTTCATTTAACACAGGGACACTCTTCACACTGGGGAGTTGTGGCTTCTAAGCAATTGTTTGGTGAAAAGTGCAAGAATCATTTATTTACTTTTACAGTTTAAACTCAACAAGCAGAGTGAAAGCATAGTTAAACAGCTCATAAAATATTACTTCTCATCTAAATAATATTAATAACTTTAAAAATTAAATAAGAAAATTACTAATGTTATCTTACAACAATAGAATGTCGAAAGGAGTTATCATCTTACATGTCATCTTTGTCATCTACTATTTTCTGAATATACTTTTCGGCTGTAACACTATTTTTTACAATCCGTTAAGAAGAATTTTTAATTTATATCACCTAACCACCGTAATATATAGTGCTTTAATAAATTTGATAGCAGTCATCGTTAACAACTTCTTTCTCTATCTGACAATTAAAATGACTTTTCGGTATGGTATGGATTTTAATTTCATGACAGCATGTAATATGGCTTGTACTGTTTCCACTTATTTATTTTCTTTAAATATTTGTGTAGAAAATTGGTTGAAAAGGGAAAAAATTTTCCAAATTTATAATAAACTTCAAAGTTTACTTAAATTTTATTTATCAGCTGAAAATATAAATGAAAATCATAAAATTGTCGTCCACATACGAAAACTAATTATTTTTAAAGGATTTTTGTTTGTTTATGAAATTAGAAATGCTTTGATTATTTGGATTAGGAATATTATGTACCTAGTATATGACCCTTTTAATTTTTACCAGGACCTTACTTTCATTATTACAACGCTGTTTATAGATATGAACGAAATTTTTTGCGAAACAAGTATTTATTTGTGCCTAGTTTTAATGTACATGTGTGTACAAATGTTATTAGAGCGCTTGAAAAAATTTGAAAGAGATGTTAAATTTATAAATCATGAGCAGACAATAAAAAGTGTTAAAGATATTAAAATTTGGCGTGATTCATTAAATCGAAAAATTAAATTTATAGGCCAACAAGAGCAAATTTTGACAAATCTAATTGAAGACCTGTTTGTCACTTTTCAATGGCAGATATTTCTTCTATTGATGAGTTATTTTTGGAGTACAGCTTATATGTTTTATCAGCCAATGATTAAACTTAAGGTTATGACAAAATCTGAAATTATAACCGCAGCTTTTATAATTATAATGCGTATTGCTAAAATTATAACATTTTTCCATATATTTGAGGCATTGAAAAATAGTTTTAAAAACATTGGCAAATTAGTATATGAAATAAGCCTTCACTTCGCTGCGGATACCGATGAAATATTTGGTCATGATGACTTATATTTCGCTGTAAGTAAGATGCTATTATTATTGGTTTATTTAATTAAGTTTTTTTTAACATTTTCAGTTGGACCTTTTATTATTACAGAATAAATTTCTAGACTTAAACTTTAATGTTTGTGGCTTGTTTGATATAACAAATTATATATGTCTTATTATGTTAAATGGAATATTTTTGAGTGCAGTATATTTATTTATTTACATCTATGAAACTAATGAATGAACAATTTGCTATCAATGTTTATGCGACTAGGGCTTTAGCTTTAATTTAGCAGTTATATTTTGACAAGCGTTGGAAAAGCAATCCTCATCAGAAAGGAGAGCGAAAATTTAACTAAAATATTTGTGAATAAAGTGTTAAGTTTAATAATACGAATATTTAAAATAAGTTTATTAAATAAAATTTGAAGGTGTTTTATTTAAAGCAAATTAAAAGGAGAAAACTAGTTTGCACCCAACGTACACTTGGGGTGGTATTATTGTCTCGAAAGAAATTATTTAGGAACAGTTAAAATTAAAAAAATACAAATAAAATAAAAAAAAGTTAAATGAATAAAATCGATTTTGGCCAGCATTTATGTTTTAATCGTTTACTCAGTCGATTAATTGAGTTTTTGGTTTAATTGGCTTATTTTGTTTTAATCGGCTAACCGATTAATTAAAATCTATATATGTATATAAAAGAGTAACATTATTCAGTTGCTGACTGACTCATTCATCATCGCATAGCCCAAACGACTAAAGCTATAAACTTGAAATTGTGTATGTCGGTTCCTTCCCTTCTCGATGTATAGATTTACAAAGACGGGGTTTTGGGAAATTCATATGTTTAGGGGATAAAAATGGTAAAAATGGGTAAATTAGGAAACCTGATATCTCCGGATGCTCGACGTCTTGTTATTCGTTAATGGGCTTGTGCGCGCACAAATCACAAGTAATTGAAAATTTTAAATTTCTTGTGATTTGTGCGATGTGTAAGTGGACTTCTACGCGAACATTTCAATGTTCTTTTATTTTTGTACACTACGAAAGCAATTTTTTATAGAATTTAGAAAAGAAAATGTAATTTTGCAAAGTAAAAGCGATAAATATAAAGATAAAAACATAAATAAATAATAATAGTATACAAAAATAAATAAATAACCAAGTGAACAATTGCAACAACCGCTTCGCAATTCATGTGTATACACATGAATTGCGAAGCGGTTGTTGCCCAAAAGTAGGCCACAATTTCTTACTTTGAACATATAAGGGATAAATTCTATGAAATGCAACGAAATACTCACATTCACAATGCAAAATAATTAAGCTATTATTAGTAAATGACATCATCGCTTATTATCTAGGTACTTCGTTTCATTTACCACTGGGGAGTTGTGGCTTCTAAGCAATTGTTTGGTGAAAAGTGCAAGAATCATTTATTTACTTTTACAGTTTAAACTCAACAAGCAGAGTGAAAGCATAGTTAAACAGCTCATAAAATATTACTTCTCATCTAAATAATATTAATAACTTTAAAAATTAAATAAGAAAAATACTAAAGTTATCTTACAACAATAGAATGTCGAAAGGAGTTATCATATTACATGTTATCTTTGTCATCTACTATTTTCTGAATATACTTTTCGGCTGTAACACTATTTTTTACAATCCGTTAAGAAAAATTTTTAATTTATATCACCTAACCACCGTGATATATAGTGCTTTAATAAATTTGATAGCAGTCATCGTTAACAACTTCTTTCTCTATCTGACAATTAAAATGACTTTTCGGTATGGTATGAATTTTACTTTCATGACAGCATGTAATATGGCTTGTTCTGTTTCCACTTATTTATTTTGTTTAATTATTTGTGTACAAAATTGGTTGAAAAGAGAAAAATGTTTCCAAATTTATAATAAACTTAAAAGTTTACTTAAATTTTATTTATCAGCTGAAAATATAAATGAAAATCATAAAATTGTCGTCCACATACGAAAACTAATTATTTTTAAAGGATTTTTGTTTGTTTATGAAATTATAAATGCTTTGATTATTTGGATTAGCAATATTATGTACCTAGTATATGACAGTTTTACTTTTTACCAGGACCTTACTTTCATTATTACAACGCTGTTTATAGATATGAACGAAATTTTTTGCGAAACAAGTATTTATTTGTGCCTAGTTTTAATGTACATGTGTGTACAAATGTTATTAGAGCGCTTGAAAAAATTTGAAAGAGATGTTAAATTTATAAATCATGAGCAAACAATAAAAAGTGTTAAAGATATTAAAATTTGGCGTGATTCATTAAATCGAAAAATTAAATTTATAGGCCAACAAGAGCAAATTTTGACAAATCTAATTGAAGACCTGTTTGTCACTTTTCAATGGCAGATATTTTTTCTATTGATGACTTATTTTTGGAGTACAGCTTATATGTTTTATCACCCAATGAGTAAACTTAAGGTTATGACAAAATCTGAAATTATAACCGCAGCTTTTATAATTATAATGCGTATTGCTAAAATTATAACATTTTTCCATATATTTGAGACATTAAAAAATAGTTTTAAAAACATTGGCAAATTAGTATATGAAATAAGCCTTCACTTCGCTGCGGATACCGATGAAATATTTGGTCATGATGACTTATATTTCGCTGTAAGTAAGATGGTATAATTATTGGTTTATTTAATTAAGTTTTTTTTAACGTTTTCAGTTGGACCTTTTATTATTACAGAATAAATTTCTAGACTTAAACTTTAATGTTTGTGGCTTGTTTGATATAACAAATTATATATGTCTTATTATGTTAAATGGAATATTTTTGAGTTCAGTATATATATTTATTTACGTCTATGAAATTAATGGATAAACAATTTGACTAGCGTTGGAAAGGCAATCCTCATCAGAAAGGAGAGCGAAAATTTAACTAAAATATTTGTGAATAAAGTGTTATGTTTAATAATACGAATATTTAAAATAAGTTTATTAAATAAAATTTGAAGGTGTTTTATTTAAAGCAAATTAAAAGGAGAAAACTAGTTTGCACCCAACGTACACTTGGGGTGGTATTATTGTCTCGAAAGAAATTATTTAGGAACAGTTAAAATTAAAAAAATACAAATAAAATAAAAAAAAAGTTAAATGAATAAAATCGATTTTGGCCAGCATTTATGTTTTAATCGTTTACTCAGTCGATTAATTGAGCTTTTGGTTTAATTGGCCTATTTTGTTTTAATCGGCTAACCGATTAATTAAAATCTATATATGTATATAAAAGAGTAACATTATTCAGTTGCTGACTGACTCATTCATCATCGCATAGCCCAAACGACTAAAGCTATAAACTTGAAATTGTGTATGTCGGTTCCTTCCCTTCCCGATGTATAGATTTACAAAGACGGGGTTTTGGGAAATTCATATATTTAGGGGATAAAAATGGTAAAAATGGGTAAATTAGGAAACCTGATATCTCCGGATGCTCGACGTCTTGTTATTCGTTAATGGGCTTGTGCGCGCACAAATCACAAGTAATTAAAAATTTTAAATTTCTTGTGATTTGTGCGATGTGTAAGTGGACTTGTACGCGAACATTTGAATGTTCTTTTATTTTTGTACACTACGAAAGCAATTTTTTTATAGAATTTAGAAAAGAAAATGTAATTTTGCAAAGTAAAAGCGATAAATATAAAGATAAAAACATAAATAAATAATAATAGTATACAAAAATAAATAAATAACCAAGTGAACAATTGCAACAACCGCTTCGCAATTCATGTGTACTTGTTGATGTTTAAGTTTATTGTGATTTGTTCGTCGTTAGTGGAGATTTGTTACGCGAACAAATCACACGCGAAAATCTCTCGTGTATGGGCTGCTTAAGGTAGACATAAAATTCCAAAAACATCGTAATAAAATCAAAAAATAAGCCCACAGGGGTTTGGTACTTTTTGAAAACTTATACATTTAGGGGCCGAAAGAGGGTAAAGATATAAATTTGGTACCTTTTTGAAATTAAATTTAAAATGCATTCTTCACCCCCTCAGAAGCCCTCAAATCTGGTTTGGTACTTTTTGGAAATTCGAGTACATAAAGGGGACATTTTAGAGCTGTTTTTGGTACTTTTTCCCCTACAACTATTTGCTATGTACATTAAATGAATATTTTTCAAAAGAAAAAAAACTTTGTAAGTAGGTTTCTCTACTAAGAAAGGATTTCAGGAAATTTAAGGGGACAAAAAGAGGGTAAATTCGGTAACCTTATGC
Organism: Panzeria rudis; assembly: GCA_956483635.1. NCBI lineage: Eukaryota > Metazoa > Arthropoda > Insecta > Diptera > Tachinidae > Panzeria > Panzeria rudis. The sequence goes on along the minus strand of OY101450.1, from coordinate 20,815,634 downwards.
CTTCGGATCTAACTAAGGTGGACTCAAAATTCTAAAAGCATCATGCTAAGAACAAAAAATTAGCGAAAGGTGCTCGGAACTTTTTTAAAATTTTTAGCTTTAAGGGCCGAGAAAGGGTAAAAATATGACTTTGGTATTTTTCTGCTAACGCGTCTATCTCCTAAACTAATAAAGATAGAAATAAAATTTAAAATGTATTCTTTTCTCCTTCAGAAGCCCTCGAACACACTTGGGTACTTTTTGGGAATTCGAATATAGAAAGGGTAAAACTTTGAGCTCTTTTTAGTATTTTTTTCTGTGCAACTGTTTGTTATATGTTATATTTTGTATGTAGGATTTTTTATGTAGGCGGTAAAAAGGGTAAATTCGGTAACCTTATAACTCCGGATCTAATAAATATAGATACAAAATTCCAAAAGTATTATAACAAGATCAAAAATAAACGGAAGCGTGTTTCGTTTTTTTTTTAATTGTACGTTTTCGGACAAAAAAAGGGTAAAAATTTAATATTGGTACTTTTTTGCTAATCCGTTCATATCCTAAAGAATATAATTTTGTGCTCTTTTGGGTGATTTTCGGGGGTCCGTACACCAAAAGTGTAAAGGAACCCTGTTATTTTAGCTGCGCTGTCCGTCCGTCTATCTCTCTGTCTGTCTCTCTGTCTGTCTGTCTGTCTGTCTGTCTGTCTGTCTGTCTGTCTGTCTGTCTGTCTGTCACAGGCTGTTTTCTCGAGAGCCGTTAAGGGTACGGACTTAAAATTTTTCAGAACATATGTATGACTATACCCGCTACAACAACAAATACATAACAGCTAAAAACTAAAGGGTGTTCTATAGCGAGCAACGAAACATGCTGAAATCCTAATACAGATTATTATATATAGAAACTTGTCAAAGTTAGAGTATTATTATACAGACTGCAATAATTAATACTGAAATTTAAACAAAATAAATATTAAAGGATATTCTATCAGTTAATGTAATTATGACTATGTAACTTTGACAATTCGCTGTATCGTGAAAACTAGGGATGTAACCGATACCTATATATCGCCGATACTGCAGATTTGCCGATATATCGGTATCGGCGATACTTTGCTGTCGATACGACGATACTTCTGAAGTTTTCTTTTAGAGTTTTTTTGAACAAATAACGCTGTGTTCTGTAAACCGAATCGATTTTAAGACGAGTTATTTTTCAAAGCTGAATAATTTCTAATTTGGTGTTCCGCAAGTCGTTCGATTTACTTCAGTAGAATTTGAGTACAAAGAAAAATGTTAAATAATTTTAAAACATCGTAAAGCATGCTATTATATGCAGATACAGGAGCAAGATAGTAAAAAATAGATATAAGAAATAAAAACTTGTATTTCATCAAATATATTTTTGATCATGTTTGCAGTACATATTAACCATATTGATACTGTTTTTAAAGTTATATTTTAGAAGAAATTTTTATCAAAAAATTATTATTTAAATCATATAAATAAATAACACATTGAATTATAAATACAACACACAGAAAAATTTCCATGTAAAATCGTCGAAAACCAGGTTAATTTAACATTTTTCGGTAGTGATTTTGTTTCATATTCGTTTCATGCTAATTCGTCACGATTTACAATAATCTTAAAGGAACATTTATCCCTTTGAATTAACTATATTTCATGTTGATTTAATATTGCAGTACAGTTAAATGAAAATAAAAGTTGATAATGAAATAATACGAAACATCATGTTGAATTAAAGTTATTTTGAGTTGAAACAACGTGAATTTGATATTGAAACAACACAACAAAGATTCATATTGAATTATAGTTATATCAAACAACATGAAACAACATGACAATAATGTAGCAGCCACAACAGCTTCAAACGTTACTTTAGCTATACATTGGAGCCGCGATTTGCGTCATTTCGATTTGCTTCGCTTTTGAAAATGTGGGTCAATCCGCTTTGTTTGCGTCAGCTTGATTCCGATTTGCGTCACTAAGAACAATTGGAATTTTTCAAAGATATCACAATCACATTTGAAAAATTTTAAAATTTGTGTGAAAAAATTTAGTAACCATTTCATTCTGTTAGGCAAGTTATTCTAAACATACATAGAAAAAAATATGATAGCTTTTTTTCTTAAACAAACATGTTTTTGAAACTGATTTTAAATCTTTATTATTCTCTCTATTTAGTTTGATAAATAATTTTGTTTTACTTATTATTTCAAATCATTTACCTACCGCCAATGTTGGCAACCTCATAAAATTATGAAATTCTTTGACTTATTTTTTATATTTCTCAAAAACATTTTTTGATTGAAACAATTTGTTTATTGAAAAAGTCAGAATTTATTTTCAAACAAATTATTACAAATTTTTGCATTTGAATTTACAAATTTCTTTATAGAACCTAAATTGAAAAAAATTTACATTTGATTCAGGGAATTTGGTATTTGGTATGTCTTCACCAGCCATCGAATTGCACATAACATTAACATGACGCCGGCAGAGCAACTATAAAAAATTCATCTGCCTTATCACTGAATTTTGTGCTAGTGCAATAGAGATGGAATATTTACCAATTTTGTTCTATCTCTTTTCTTTCTATTGAAAATGGTTGTTGATGCTCAGCCATATGTTCGGACATCGATGTCAGAGCATGGATGAAACATGGACATGAGCGGTCTATATTAGCCATATGCGGTGGCTCACATGATGCTCATACCAAGTTCATGGATAGTGTCGACTCCTAGTAATATTCAAATATGTATGTAATTTTATTAAAATATTTTCTATTTAAATCAGACAAGTTTACTTCCAAACTCATTTGTTTCCTTTTTTATTGTTCTTAAAAAAAACTGTTGATTTAATCGACTTAAATCAAGAATTTTAATTAAGTTGTTTTTCAATAGTATTATTGGATTTAATCAAATGCTTAATCAAAAAGTTTATAATTTCCTAAAGTCATATTAGAATAATAGAATCTTTATATTATAGCCACGTGGAAGAACTTGTATGAAAAATAATTTCACAACTTATAACTCATGTATACGAAACGAATATTACTATGTAATAAAATAAAACTTTTGGCATGACCTTGGATCACAACTATTATTTTTTGATGTGTTATGGTACCGTGATGGTCCTGTTGGCTGAGTAGTTAGCGCGTTTGACTACAAACACTGGGGTCTTGAGTTCAAGACTAGTTTCAGGCAAGCCAACAACATCATGCATTTTTCTTATGTTTATTAGTGTGTTATTGTGTTGGTTGTTGTTGGAGTGTTAAAGTGATGAAGGAATAGCACTGATTACTTTGGCAGTACCGGCAGCGATTAATACTAGCATATCCTAATGCACTTTACAGCACCCTCCTTACTCGGTATTGTAGCAGAACCGTCGTTGAAGTAAAAGAACTAATAAAATGCTTTACAACTTAAAAACAACTCAATGCCTCTACACGACACCAGAGGGGCTTGCAACACTGCTCTACAAAAAAAATCGCGCAATAGCAGAGTTGTAAATTAGTTAAGCTTTCTATCTCTCTCTTCCAGCTCACCACCTGTTATCTCTACGCTATCCCTTTCCCAAAGAAGGTAGCACATTAATTAATTAACTGGTAGGCATTAATTGCCCGATTGTGTTACTTCTTTTTTGAAAAATAAAAAAAAAACCTGCAAAAACAGTCGACATATTAAATTATATAGATAAGATTTTTTTTTTAATTTGGGATTTTTCAAGAGGCTGCTATACCGATTTCATCATAACTCAAGAAGGGGTAGTACAATTTAATTTAAAAAAACTTAAGAAAACTTTAAATAAAATTTTCTTTAAGCTGTTCAAATATTATTTTTTTATATACTCAATGGTTTAGCAATTATTCAGACCGCAATGCGAAAAAATGTATTTTCTTATGCCAAATTAAAAAATACTTATGAAATCTATTTGACATCTTGTCACAATTTTATTTTAAATGAAATTTATATGCTGGTGTTTAAGCATTGTCTGTATGCAACATTTCATTGGTGCTTTGCCAAATCGTCAGTAGACTTCAAACACAATTTTGAACACTTACAAACCCTTTATCTTATGTACAGACTTTCATCAAAAACCATTTGAGAATTCACAAATATGTAAATATGTAAAATAAAATTGTGACAACATGTCAAACAAATTTCATAAGTGTTTAATTTGGATTTTATTTTTTATTTTGCCTTATAAATACTTTTATTGTTATCCGATGGATTTATAGTGTATGGATTTATAGTGAATGTGTAGAAAAATGTGTAGAAAAATAAAATAGATTCATATCGAATAAAAAAATTATTTGCTGGGTTTTGTATAATTTACAAAGCTTACTTTGTTTATTTTTGAAAATCATTTAAATATTTGTGAATTCTCAAATGGTTTTTGAAAGTCTGTACATAAGATAAAGTGTTTGTAAGTGTTGAAAATTGTGTTTGAAGTCTACTGACGATTTGGTAAAGCACCAACGAAATGTTGCATATAGACAATGCTTAAACACCAGCAAATAAATTTCATTCAAATTAGAACATTTTTATTTTTTAAAAAAATTGTAAAAAATGGAAAATGGCAAAAACTAATAATTTTTATTAACTGATCATAGAGCCACATATACTATAAATAAAAAATGCTTTATTTTATGAAAATCGATTGATAAATATCGATTTTATTCATAATACATTGAAGGCACCTAATTTTTGCAATAACTCTGAATATTTACACTGTGCAACAAAATATTTTTTAGGGGACTATAACACATCAAAAAAATATGTAATGGTTCTCCTAAGCACTTTTGTTTTTCTGCGTAGTGTTTTTGGCAGTAATTTGACCACCGTGCAATGTTGTAAAACTTTTAGTTAATTAAAATGTTTATAAATGTTGCGTATAAATGGAATGGAAACTTTACACGAGATAGATTGCACCAAAAACTGGCCAATGGAGGTAATCGATTAAATAACGAGGTGGCGTTAAACTAGAACGTAACAAGATACTCATATTGTGGTGTAAAGTTCCCACTCATGTGCATTTAAATAATTTCTTCTTCAACGTAAACGTTGATGTAGTATTGTTATTAGGGTATGCAATCGGTTGACCGTTAACCGATTAATTGGTGCCCGATTAACTAATCGGTTAACCCTTTCGCTATATTGTATCCATATGGATATACGTAAATTGATAAGCGTCTCACAAGAACGGCATTAATTTTACATTTGGATTGCTAACGGATTATAGTATCTATTTTCAGGTCTTCTTGCACCACGCCTCATAAGCGAAGCGTTGAGGTGGGTACTACTCTCACTTCACGCGAAACTACTGATTTTTCACACTTAAAATGGCTCTATTATTAACATATATTGCACTTGTAAAAAATATATACACACACATATCAAGAAAAAATGCTATTTTTAACACTCATGACATTTTTAATGTAATTTTTATTATTTAAACTAATTAAAAAACTGTTTAGAAAAGTTCTGTCTTGGACGTCCGTTTGTCTGTATGTACGGATCCTGTATGTCGTCACGATAACGACCCAAAGACTTCACTAATCGAGTCCTTTTTTTTTGTTTTTACGCTTCAGTATAATTAGGAATAGAAGCCTATTTAATTTCACGGATTTTCCAAACTAATTCTTAATTTAAGCCACTTTTGGAACATTTTTTTTGTTTGTTTGCGTTAAATAAAAATTAAAAAAAACATATTTTAATTTTTTTTTATTTTTGGTCAAAACAGAGTTTTTTATTTAACTTATAAAACAAACATATTTACTTGTTTTTAATAAAATTAACTCAAATAAGGCAAGAAGACTTTAATTTGATATGTTGAATACAAATTTTTTTTTTGTTTACACAATTAAAAAAGCACTTACGATTTTTTTTAATTATGCACGTATCCATATGGATACAAACGTAAGATGTGGTAAAGTTTTTATTGTAATTCTGCATACACCAGCAAAGCAAAGTCGGTTTAATTTGTATTAAAAAAAATTTTTCTAAAAAATTTTCACCTTGTTCTAAAAAGTTTTCCCTTTTTCTAAAAAATTTACTCATATTTCAAAGAGTCAAAATTTCGCACAATTTGAAAATTTTGGAGTAACTGTTTCCAAATAAAATATAACTATAGATAATAGTAAGAAATCTCCTTGTTTAAAAAATTTAATTCCATGACTTTCTTCCTTCTTGGGTCATTCCATAAGCGTCCTCCAATTCCATTTAGCTTTGTCCGCCCATGTGTTTCAAAATTACTCTAATATTATGAATTTCTAGGGGGGGGGCTAGAGCATTTTTGGGGGTGGCTTAGCACGCCCCAGAAGGGTCTAGCTACGTCCAAGCACGTGTGCATATGCCAAATTTAGGTGCATGTGCTGAGTGTGCAAATACGTACCCTGATTTACACCGACTTTAAATTAAGTATATTTAAGTATTTAGCCGATAGCCCAAGTAGCTAGTGCTATATACTTTGTATACATATTAGTCTTATATTTATATAAGGTTAATATGATTTAAATAAATAAATAATATTTAAGTAAATTACTTCGATTTCCGTTTGTTTCAAATGATGCACTTACTTTATAAGGTGTGCGCGGCAGCTGTAATTGATCATTTTTGCATATATAGTTTGACATTTAAATTTAATTAAATATGTATAACTTAATGTCATTCTTTTCGAAATTGTCAATCACTATTAATGGAGGACCCAGGGATGGAGTTTGTAGCTTTAAAACCAACGCAGGGTTGCATAGATAAATCCAGATAATTTAAAATAAATCAACCACATTGTCGTGATTTGGCCATATGCAAAATGTATTGTAAATCATGTATACATCAACATAATTTGCTCAAATCGCCATGATTTGATATGTATAACAGCGTGTGTACTACTGTCCATAATGAAATAGTTATATATAGATGTTCGTATGTATTTTGGGTGGTTTTGGAGAGAAAATATGTTTGACTCACATGTGAGGCTAGATTGTAGAAGTAATTTACAATTATAGATCGGGTGCATGCAAATAAAGCAGCAAGCAAAGCATAACAATACACACAAAAAAATTTCCATGTAAAATCGTCGAAAACCAGGTTAACTTAACATTTTTCGGTAGTGATTTTGCTTCGTAGGTGTTTCATGTTAAATCAACATGATTTACAATAATCTTGAAAGAAAATTTTTCCTTTTGAATTAACTATATTTCATGTTGATTTAATATTCCAGTACAGTTAAATCAAAATGAAGTTGATACTGAAATAATACGAAAAATCATATTGAATCAAAGTAATTTCGAGTTGAAACAACGTGAATTTGATATTGGAACAACACGAAGAATCATGTTGAATCAAAGTTATTTCAAGTTGAAACAATGTGAATTTGATATTGGAACAACACGAAGAATCATGTTGAATCAAAGTTATTTCAAGTTGAAGCAATGTGAATTTGATATTGGAACAACACGAAGAATCATGTTGAATTAAAGTTATATCAAGCTGAAACAACATGACTTTAATGTAGCTATTATATTAATTATTTTACTTACGTGATAGTCATCAGAAAACTTTTCGTTGTTGCTGACTGTCCCAGCCAAGATTTGAACTCGTGCCACCTGCATGATAGTCCACGCGCTAACCACTGCAGTCACAACAGCTTCAAACTTTTCTTTACTTATATACTAAATAAATACCATCGTATGTAAAATGCATTTCATATTAATTCAACATGATTTAAATGATTATTTAACATAAAACTTATTTGAAATTATAGTCATAGTCATGTCGATTGAAAACGAAACTTAACGTTTATAACAAAATTGTTTTAACGGTGATTTAAGGTTAGATTAATTACTTTCCGTTTAAAATTAATATGAAACAGTGGTAATTTTAAACCAGCAGCAGAAAATATTCTCTGGTAATTCGTTTTTGTCGTATACATAGACGACACATGTAAGAATAAACAACAACAAGTCACACAACTAAGCAGAACAGTGAATTGTAGCAATGAACAAAGCACCCTGCAGACAAAGTAACTGGTATGTAGTTGGAACTATACTAGTTGCTTTTTGCTTCAGACTAGTTGCCTATCTATCCTTTTTTCATATATCGAACTGTCGATTTTAACATTGGGTTGTCATAGGGGACCAACTAGTTTATTTGTATACAGTTATATCCCAGTTGGAATCCTAGTTATTGTAAACTAGAGCGCTTACTAGTTTTTTTATTAGGAGTTTTGCAACTCATAAAAAACTTTTGGCTCAACCGGGGTACGAACACGCATTCTTCATACTTTAAGGCAAGTACTCTACCCACTGAGCTACATTCTACTTATTTTTTTAATAGCTAACAATTGGTTTTATATAAAATCGTATACCTGAAAATTTTGTCATTTTTTGACTAGTATCGTTACTAGTCTCGATACAACTCGTAATATGATTGTGCTTTTTTGACTAGTATCGTTACTAGTCTCGATACAACTAGTAATGTGATTGTTCTTTTTTGACCAGTAACGTTACTACTCTTGTTACAACTAGTAATATGACTGTCGTTTTTTGACTACTACCATTACAACTAGTAATATGACTGTCCTAAAGCGTTACTAGTTGTAACTTTAGCTGCTGGGTAAGTAAACACTAACACACTCAAACGACAAATTATTTCTTGTAAATTTAATATGATTTGCAATCAAAATTGCGGCATGTGGATTTTACATTCCTTTTTTTTCTGTGTGCATATGCCCAATTAAAAATTGCTGCAAAAAAAGATGGGTTTTACTATGAGAGAGTAAAAGTAGTACTTACAAACCTGTCGATATCGCAGCTGATTTTTGTATGGTGAGTTTCCGGTTTGGATTACAACATTTTTTATACAAAAAGCGCTTTTTGAAGCGCTAAAAACCATCACCATTTTCAGCGCTAAAACTGTAAGAATATGGAACTTTCTCGCTTAAGACCCCGCATTGTATCAGCAGTAAAAAAATCAGCTTTTTTGTATAGTTTCACTGCTCTGCAATAAGCTCTTATTTTAAAGCTTACATATTATTATGGGTTTTATTGTCTTAGTGCTTCAAAATACATGAACATTTTCTCCTGGGTATGTATACATTTTTGAAATATGATAATTAAGACCTTTCATATGATACCCAACGCGAGATCATAAATTTCTTTTTTTAATTTTCGTCGTGACTTTATGTCCTATAGAGGGCGCCAAACGCAATTTAATGTGTCATCACAGAGCCCATGACCAGTAGATGATCAAGACGCTTCTAGTTATACCCTATTTATCAAATTGTGACTATGATTTTGGAAGCTATGAGGGAACAGATGAACATATCTATACATACAGGCTAAACACCTAACTTCAGCGAGCAAAATTTAAAAAAAAATATATGTATTGTATTGTTGAAACATCCCTGCAGAAAATTTGGTGACAAATGATCGAAAAGTACTTGTCCTATGACTTGAGAAAATGAGACTGGTACCAAAAATAAGGAGTAGTGAATGGTGAAAAAAGACATAATGTGTAAAAGGTCATATATTAACCATTTTCAGTCAATTTAGTTGGTACTCCGGCTAGCATTGTAGTAAACGGCACTGAACAAATTCGATGCCCCTGGATCTAAGGCCTATCACATAGTATCTATATAATATTAATTGTCTCCCTTCAATGATACTGCCATGCCACTCAGGAACCTGTGCTGTAACTATATTCAGATATTAGTTCCAGCTTAACTGGTACATATAACATTGAAATATAAGTTCCCCTGTGGTGGAGTGGATAGTATACTAGCCTGTCATGCCGGTGGTTGTCGGTTCGAATCCTATCAAAGACATCGCTTAAAAATAAAATACAATTTCTACTTGGATTTTTAACAATAAGCAAAACTACATGGAAATAATTAAGTGGCGGAAAAGTGACCACCTGAAAATTACATTTTTTTTTTTGGTTTGTATCGATTTTTATTTGAACCCTGTGTGAACCTGTTGTACATAGCTTTGATTTTTTTTTTTTTTTTGTAAACATTTATAATTTTTGAAAAAGTCGAAATTTTGAGCTTCAAAAAACTCATGTGTGGCTTAAAATAACAAACTGATATTTTCAGAAAATATAGACCAGCCGTCTTATTCCGTAATTCGCTAAAGCTAAATTTTGATCGCTAAAATGCTGAACAAATACAAAATTAAACATTTTTGGCGATGACATAAAACTAAAATTTTGGTGGATTAAATTTTTAAGACATTCCATAATTTAGCAATACACGATGCAAAATTGTATTCGTAGAGGAAAATTTATAAATCGACTGTATAGATTTTTAGCGATAGAGATTTAGCTTTAGCGAGTTATAGAATAGGGGGCAGTACTTCTTTATTATGCCCACTTTCGCTATGTCCACTTAGTGACAATCTGTTATTTGCATTTCTTCACGAAATATGCTTTTTGAGTGAGTGCTGCTCTTAGAAAAATAGGAAAAAAATGGAGACAAACAAAATGTGCTCAAAACTACAAATTTTTTATTTTATTTACATATTTTTCTAAATAAAAGCAGCACTAAAAATGTGTGCTTACAAAGAAGAAAAGTTATCATAATAATATTTCAAAAATCCCGGGAATTCCTGTACAATTTTCCCGGGATTTATTTCCCGAAAAATGTGCGGGATCCCGGGAATTTTTTCCCGGGAAATCCCGAATGAAAAACACTATTTGATACCCAACACAATATCATTGAAATATTTATTTATTTTTTCGTCATGACTTTATGTCGTATAGAGGGTGCCAAACTCAATGTAATGTGACGTCACATATCCTATAACCAGCGGACAGTAAACAATACCACATTTCTCATATTATGATAAGTATCTTAGAAGTCATGAGGGAACAGATGGGCATACCACCACATAGCCATATAAAAATAGGTTAAACACATAACCCACCTTTTGCCGTAGTCGTGTAAAAAATTAAAAATTTTGTTACATCGATTAAACCGGTTAATCGACTGAAATTAACCGGCTTAATCGTTAATCAAAAATACTCGTAGCTAATTTTAAATTAACCGATTAGTTAACCGGGTACTAATGAGCCAGTTAACCGATTAGCGGTTATCCGATTGAATACCCTAATAAACATACTAAATCAACGTTTAGGTGGCGATAAAATATTTACAAAGAAGAAATTATTTAAATTCACATGAGTGGAAACTTTACACCAGAATATGAGTTTCTTGTTACGATCTAGTTTAACGCCACTTCGTTACTTAAACGATTGCCTCTATTGGTCAGTTTTTGGTGCATTCTATCGCGTGCAAAGTTTCCATTTCATTTATACGCAACAGTTATAAACATTTTAATTAGCTAAAAGTTTTACAACATTGCACGGTGGTCAATTCCGGCCAAAAACACTATGCAACAAGAAAAATGCCAAGCAGGACCACTACATAATTTTATTTTATTTTATTTTATTTTTTTTTTTTTTTTTGATGTGTTATGGTCCCCTAACTACAAAAAGAGTCGAAATTTTAAATTCTATGGATAATTTTTATTTTATATTGTTTTCTAAAATTTGGGAATTTGAAAGAGGCTGCTTGCTCACTGATTTTACTATAACTTGTAAAGGAGTTCTCGAATTTTATTACAAAAACTACCAAGAAACTTGAATTAAAATTACCTTTAGTGAATTGTAACATAATTTTATCTTTTTTTATATTCAATAGTTTCGGAATTAGTTAGACCGAAATGATGAAAAAATATATTTTTTTAAACAAATTGGAAAATTTTCATTATATAAGAATTTATAAAAAATCGAAAATGGCAAAACTTACTACTTTTATTAACTGGCTAGCCCGGAGCTAGAGTGGTCTAAGTAACATTTTTGGCTATATCCACTTATGAGCATTTTTGAACATAAGGACAATAAATTAATAAAGGCAAAAGTAGTATATGCATTATTACGTCACCCAAACATGGTTGTCGTTACTCTACCACTTTAAAACTTTTTAGTTCTTTAATTTTTTTCAACTTTTAAAGTTGTCTAAATCACTATATTTAAAATGTTACTTACACAACTTTAGTTCCAGGCTAGCCAACTAATCATAAAGCCACGTATACTTAAAATAAAATAACATTTATGTTATAAAAATCTATTGATAAACAATGACTTTGCGCATAAATAACACAGAAAAAATATCATCAAACTGCAACTAACAATTCGAATTGTTAATATGCAGTTAATACAACAAATTAAGTTGTTGATACGACAAACACATGAATTTTTTCAACAAACTAAACTAACAAAATTTTTTGTTATGTATTGCGCATAAATTCAACAATTTTTGAATATTTTTTTTAATAAAAATGCAAATTGAAACTTGTGAAAAAATTAAAAGTCATCACTGTGTTGATAGAAGAAATTTAAATTTTTCTAGTGAATTAAATTACTCAACAAAATTATTTGTTAAATTATATCATAACGGAATGCGCACACGTAAAGGAAACAAAGCAAATCAAGTTTTGTGTCTATTCATTATTTGCATATTTAATAACGACTTGCTCTGTAGCTGATGGGGTACGAAAGTTAGTATATTAGTCCAGAGGTCGCCGGTTCGATTCCGCCCAAAAACATTTAGTGTTTTTTGCAGACAAGCATTGTGTATAAAAAATATTGTTAATACACTAATTATGATCAGGGCAAATTTTTTATGACATATCCCATTTGCTATGGTACTCGCCATGGTAAGTATTAGCCATTTCATAAAAAAGACCTTTTTAAAATGCATTTTCCATAGTCGGGCAATAAATTCGTAATTTTTTTAAACAAAATTTCGGTATAAATTAAATAGCATATGCCATAAAAAACTTGCCCAGACTATGATAAATAAAATTTGTTTAGAAAATCGACAGTTCACATTGTTGATATAACAATAATCTTAATTGAAATAATTTTGAAATCTAGAAAAAAAATGTTAAAAAAATTTTTGTGTCAACAAATTCTTTATTGATATATATCATTTAAAAAATATTTTTCTAATTTTCTTTTAGCTTAAAATTCTGTAATTGCATTGACAAAAATCGTTGGAGGCTTAAAATCAATTAATTATTTAATTGATGTAACAAAAAAATTAATTGCATTTACAAATCTTTTTTTTTCAATGAACAAGGTTCTAACAGCTGATTCTACAAAAGCCCACCAAAAGAAGTTTACTTCTGGGATTCATTTTAAGGTGATATCTTGGCATAGGATATCTTGTAGGTTGTTTTATGTAAAATGCCATAGTTAACATTTTCGTAGAACATATTAAGCCTCCAACTCCTCGCGGCATTTGTCTTTTTTTTTGCTCCCAAATAACTAAGTGGCAAAAAAACTCCACTTCAGCGGCATTATACCGGGCTAGTTTTTTTAAGAAAAAGGATTTTCGTGGTGTTTTGCATAAAAGTGTTGAACACATCTTATACCTTAAACGTAGGCTATACAAGATATTCTATGCCGAATCACGTATGAATTTCTTTGGCGGCCTCTACCAGAATCAGTCGTTAGAATCTTGCTATTTAAAAAAACAATTTGATTTTGTTGTACAGTGTAAAAATTACTATTTTTGCATAAAATAATTAACTTCAATTTATTATGAATAACATCATTATTTATCTATTGATTTTGATAAAAAAAATGCTTTTTTATTTGTAGTACACTCAAAATAAAATATTAGCAAATCTAACTAATTTCATAGGTTAGAGTTGCGCCAACCCATAAAATACAGTAAAAATCAATCAATAAAATTGTATTTTAGTTGATAGTGTGTAAAACTACTAAACGGAAGGTCGCAGCTTCGATGCATGCCACGAACCAATTTTTGTTCGTATTTTTTTGGTCTTGAACTTAGGTTCTCACAAAATTATATCTTTAATTATATCAATGTTATAAAAAGACGTCATTACCATCTCAGCTAAGTCATCTTGTTAAGTAACGATAGCACAAAGTATATATAGACAAGTAGTGACTTGCCTGACAGTAATACAGTGATACAGTGATACAGTAATACAGTGATACAGTAATTTTTATAAAATTACTATTTTCGTTGTTATTATTTTATATTGGTAATTTTAACCATAAAAATTAGTAACTTTAACCACAAAAATTGCTAAAAATTACATTAGTAATTTTAGCAATAAAAATAATTATGGAGTTATGAATTTTTAGTCGAACTGTATGGTTTTTATCAAAAGTTATTTAATTAGTTTGGCTTAAGTTCATTTTCAATATAATCTTTCGATCAAATTATTTTTTATTTAAGAAAGAAATTCTAAAGCATATCGATATTGAACATTCAAAGAAAAATTTTTGGATGTACGGAAGGTTGAACTGACAGCAACTGTTTCGAGACTACCACAGTCTACTGATCAGAGCCCTTTACCTACACTACCAGCGACAGTAGCAGTGTTGTTGCGAAAATCCTACTAATTTTAGGAAGCTCAATTAACAGGCTGTCGCCATCTCGCGGCGAGTCGTACCTATTAATGAACTTTTTCTAAATGTTCGGAAATTCACTAACTGTCTTTTCTTAGCATGTTCAACTATTTTAAGCTTTTTTCTCTTCGGTCTTACCAAAATTTTACTGTTTTTCTACCCAGTAAAAAGTTGCTTCCAATAAAGCAGGTTTCTACTATTATGGAATAAAAGTATCGCTGACAAACCTGTTGATATCGCTGCTGATTTTTGTATGGCGAGTTCCCGGATTGGAGTACTACATTTTTGCTCACAAAAGCGCTTTTGAAGCGCTGAAAATCATCAAAATTTTCAGCACCAAAACTGAAAATATATGAAAAAAATGGTTCGATGTAGATTGGCGTCGTTAACGCCATTTTGTATTTTTCTTATTTCGTTTCTTTGTTTATTTTTATTAATTTCATATTTTTACTCAATGTTTTAACTTCAACTAGTATCGAACTAAGAACCTTCAGGTTTGAAGTCCAACGTACCAATCACTCGACCAAAAACACTGTTGCAAAACAGCACCAAGAAACTCTTCATTCTCGCTTAAAAACTTGCTTTGGATCAGCACTGTAAAATCAGATTTTTTGTATAGCTTGTGTACGAAGCTTTTGTATAAGTAAAAAGCAAATACTTTTCTCGCTTCAAACCCTACATTGTTGTAACGCTATGAAATCAGCTTCTGAACAAGCTCATATTTTAAAGCAAACTATGAAGCGCTTTATTTCTTCCTTAGTGCTTCAAAAAACATGAAATTATTTTACTGGGTAGTTACTGGACCATAATATATCACAAATATATAGTTGTTATCAAAGGTTAAGACAAAAGTTTCATTATGTTGCATAGTGTTATTTATTTCATCCCGTATGCATAAGTTATGAACTTTGAAATTATTTTTCATACAAGCTCTTGCAAGTGGCTATAAAATAAATTCTAATTTAACTTTAGGAAATTTATACATTTGGGTAATTCCATGTCAATTACTTATCTGCAAAGTTTTGAAATGTTCAAAACTGGTTAAATCAAAAACCTATATTTTTTTTTTGGCTGAATTTTTTTTATATAATATCTCTAAATGTCCTTAAAAAATCCTGATATTTTTAAAGAAGAGTTCTTCTTTTTTCTTTTTTGAGATATGACAAAAAATTTACCTTTTTAACACAAAATTTCCAACATAAAATTTCACAGAAAAAACAAATGCACAAATTTGTCAATGTTATTACTTTTTCTCCTTCAAAAACTTTAAATTAAATTAAATTTAATGCATATTGCTCAAAATTACAAATTTAAATTATTTTTGATACTATATTGTTGAAGGTTGCGAAAGAAAAAAAATCATATCTCAAAAAAGAAAAAAAAAACACCTTCTCCAAATTTTCACGATTTATTAAGGAAAGGTATTATATAAAAAAAAAAATTCAGACGAAAAAAAATATAGGTTTTTGATTTAGTCAGTTTTGAAAATTTCAAAACTTTGCAGATAAGTAATTTTTCCAAAACAAATTTTTGTTCTATATATATATTTTGTTGCCCCAAATATCCTCTTTAAAATGGCATACAAAACATCCTTGTACATAAAATAGTTATAGAGATAATTGAAAACTAAGCTCAACACATTCTGTAAATTTGGCGAAATAATGACATTTTGAATATGTCATAACTTTTTAAATAAACATTTTTAATTTTTTTCCTTTAATATAAATTCGTTATAGGATGAATGACAACATTTCACCAAATTTCATCAAAATTGAAAGGGTTGTGTCTAACTCTTACTTGATTTGACTTGGAATTACCCATTTTTGTTTAATAATTTGATTAAACTCAATAATTTATTTATTTACAACCCTGCTATTGTGGAGTTTTTGTAGAGAAGTGTTGCTGCCCTCTGGTGTCAAGTGGAGGCATTAATTTGTTTAAGGTGTGTAGCCCTTTATTAGGTCTTTTACTTCGCCGACGGACGGCTCTGCTACAATATCGACGAAGGAGGGTGCTATGAAGTGCATTAATCGCTGCAGTTTAACAGTCTAACAACAACCAACCCATGCTCTTCAGACAAATTCATGATGTCGTTGGCTTGCCTGAAACTAGTCTTGAACTGAAGACCTCAGGGTTTGTAGTCAAACGCGCTAACCATTCAGCCAACAGCACCCTAAAATTTTGAAGAAAGGAATATTTTTTTAGCGATCTTCTAACTCAAACATAATGGCCCTTATCGAGTTTGGCGATTTCCGACTACGACATTTTTGTAATAGATTAAAGAAAAATGTATCGTGCTGTCTTTAATCTATTACTAAAATGTCTTAGTCGAAGGCGAAAATTCCCAAACACGATAAGGGGAAATATTTTCTAAAACTTAATTTAGAAACTCAAGATAAATTGGGTATATTTTACCCGTTTTGGGGGGAAGGGGGGGGGGGGTAATATCCGCTAGCTACAAGTGTACGTTGGGTGTCAATTAATTTTCTCCTTTTAATTTGCTTTAAATAAAACGCCTTTTATTTTTATTTAATAAACTTATTTTAAATTTTATTTTTAAACCTTACAACTTATTCACGAATATTTTAGTTAAATTTTCGCTCTCCAACGCTAGTCAAAATATAACTGCTAAATTAAAGCTAAAGCCCTAGTCGCATAAACATTGATAGCAAATTGTTTATCCATTAATTTCATAGACGTAAATAAATATATATACTGAACTCAAAAATATTCCATTTAACATAATAAGACATATATAATTTGTTATATCAAACAAGCCACAAACATTAAAGTTTAAGTCTAGAAATTTATTCTGTAATAATAAAAGGTCCAACTGAAAATGTTAAAAAAAAAACTTAATTAAATAAACCAATAATTATAGCATCTTACTTACTGCGAAATATAAGTCATCATGACCAAATATTTCATCGGTATCCGCAGCGAAGTGAAGGCTTATTTCATATACTAATTTGCCAATGTTTTTAAAACTATTTTTTAATGTCTCAAATATATGGAAAAATGTTATAATTTTAGCAATACGCATTATAATTATAAAAGCTGCGGTTATAATTTCAGATTTTGTCATATCCTTAAGTTTATTTAATGGCCTAAAAAACATAAAAGCTGTACTCCAAAAATAAGTCATCAATAGAAAAAATATCTGCCATTGAAAAGTGACAAACAGGTCTTCAATTAGATTTTTCAAAATTTGCTCTTCTTGGCTTATAAATTCAATTTTTCGCTTTAATGAATCACGCCAAATTTTAATATCGTTAACACTTTTTATTGTCTGCTCATGATTTATAAATTTAACATCTTTTTCAAATTTGTTCAAGCGCTCTATTAACATCTGTACACACATATAAATGAATACTAGGCCCAAATAAATATTTATTTCGCAAAAAATTTCGTACATATCTATAAACAGCGTAGTAATAATGAAAGCTAAGTCCGTATAAAAATGATAAGACTTATAATATATTAAGTACATAGCACTTCTAATCCCAAGCATTAAAGCTTCTTTAATTTCATAAACAAACAAAAATCCTTTAAAAATAACTAGTTTTCGTATGTGGACAATTATTATCTTTAATTTCATAAACAAACAAAAATCCTTTAAAAATAACTAGTTTTCGTATGTGGACAATTATTTTATGATTTTCATTTATATTTTCAGGTGATAAATAAAGTTTAAGTAAACTTTTAAATTTATTATAAATTTGGAAAATCTTTTCCCTTTTCAACCAATTTTCTACACAAATAATTAAACAAAATAAATAACTGGAAAAACTTCCAGCTAGATTACATCCTTTCATGAAAGTAAAATCCATACCATACCAAATAGTAATTTTAATTGTCAGATAGAGATAAGAGTGGTTAGCGATGACTGCTATCAAATTTATTAACGCACTATATATCATGGTGGGTAAGTGATATAAATTAAACATTTTCCTTGTCGGGTTGTAAAAAATAGTGTTGTAGCCGAAAAGTATATTCAGAAAATAGTAGATGACGAAGATGATATGTAATACGATAACTCCTTTCGACATTATGGTTGTAAGATAGCTTTAGTATTTTTCTTATTAAATTTTTAAATTTATTAATATTATTTAGATGAGTAATAATATTTAATGAGCTGTTTAACTATGCTTTCACTTTGCTTGTTGAGTTTAAACTGTAAAAGTAACTAAATCATTCTTGTGTTTTTCACCAAACAATTGTTTAGAAGTCACCCAGTGGTAAATGAAACACTGTACCTAATAATAATCAATAATGTCAGGATGACGTTCCAAGCGATCAATCTACATAATGTGTGTTTTACTCTATCTCACAAGCCGTTCGACTTCTGTAGAAAATGCAACCCTGATCTAATGAGTTTATGGAAAGTTTTAAAAAAGCAATAACAACACATCATATAAGGGTTGCATTTTGTGCAGAAGTCGAACGAACAGCTAATAGAATAGTCTAAAAACAGCTTAACTACTTAGATTGTAATGTACGTGTAATCTAATATTTCAGAAATTCGTTGTATTTCATATAATTTATTCCTTATATCAGGCGCGGATACAAGGGGGGGGAGGGATAACCCCTTTCCAAACGAGTAAATTTTTATAGAGTTTCTAAAAGAAGTATGTTTTACTTAGAAGTTCCTCCCCCACACCCAATAGCTCAAGCTAGATCCGCGCCTGCTGATATGTACAAAGTAAAAAAGTGTGGCCTACTTTTGGGGCTATATTTCCACAACAAACTCGCTTACAGTTCCACTTATTATGTAATCGCAGGTACTGTCATCGTAACCTACTTTTTAAGCGAGAGAGCACCGATTTAATAGCCTATGACGCGCTTATGTTAAATATAAGTGGGCAAATAAGCCAAAGCGCCATCACTAGTTGATACTAAATATTGCTTACATCAGCGATTACGTAATGGGTATTTTTACCACTGGGCACACCTCATTTCTTTTTATACTCTTTATATAGTCGTTAATGAGAGAGCAAAGAGTATACATGCATTAGGGCATTCATTTGGTTAATCGTTAATCGGTTAACCGGTTAATTACTACCCGATTAACTGATTGGTTAATATAAAATTGGCTATTTTCGATTAACGGTTAAACCGGTTAATTTCAGTCAATTAAACGATTAACCGACTTAAAAAACTTTTTATATTTTATATTTTTATAGCGTATTTATTGTGTGTTTAATTATTTGTTTCGTCTCATATAAAAAAGGTATGTGTTTAGAAATTATATTTAATTCAAACAAAGAAGTGTGTTCGTTCAGTGGTTTTAGCTTAAGTAAAACCTTAAAATCTTTGTAAAACTTTAAAATCTCTGGACGTGGCTATAAAAGAGTTTAGTAAAGACTCTGCTACTCTAATTGAATAAAATCAAACCAAAAAAGTTTGTCTTGAGTAGAACAAAAATCAGAAAATGGGAATGAAGAAAAATAAACCAATGGCAACATTGGGAAAATGCAGTTAATTCTTGTATTCAATTTTCATAAAAAAGTTGTATATATAAGAATTAAAATCACATTGAATTCACAACAGAGCCACCTAACAAGTGGTGATAAGCAAAATACACGTGAGCACTGACGATGGAAGTGTAGCGGCGTCCGAAAGTGGCGCGTCACTCTGTTCTGCTGTGTACGTTGAAAAATTAAGTTGATGCTAATTTTTCCCTTGTTCCTTGGAATATTTATCATGACCAATTCTTTCTGAATTAAAACCTTACGAACGAACCTTAGCCTAATGATTACTTAGAGCTCCCTCAAGTTAAGTTTTTGTTTAATAATTAATTAAAAGCCAATAATACTGTTGCCAACGATTTAATTAAAAATCTAAGCATTAGATTTAATGAGAAACAAATTCAATTATTTTATACCTCCACTCGGGATTGTTTCTTTCTAGCAACAGTGTTTTAAAAAACAGTACAAAAGCGGAAACTAAGAAATTCGGATATGAAGAAGCTCTGCCAGTATAAGTCAGATGATGACCTGACAACAGAAGAAACAATCGATAGTAATTCAAGATATGTTTTAACAGCGATTAACCGATTAAAGCAAAATCCCGATTAAATGGAGACCCTAACATTCATAGTAGTTGTGTTGGTATTTCATCAAATACAGTGTGTGTAAAATAAATGTTGATGGAAAAGAATGTGTTTTTTATCAGAAATTAAAAAAATATTTTTGGATAAACTACGGGGAATGGGGCAAAATGTATTGAAAATTTTTCCATTTTCCCAAGTAAAAAATTTGCAAATTCAATGTGAACTGCATTAGTATACCAACATAATATCTTGTGAAAGAATTTTAATGAAAATCGTTTCGTTTACTTTATGAAGTCACTGTACTCTGCAAATTATCTCAGCCATACAGCTGCAAAATATTTTTGGGCAAGAAACCCTGCAGGAAATACGAACAGTGAAATTGTAGTGATTTACTAGTGACATTGTCAGTAGTACTACTGACCAAGTGTACCCCAAAAAATGTAATCATCTATTGACATTTAACATTAGCTTGTCATTGAAAATCCACCAGTAGACTGTAGCACTACTGACTAAGTAGCTCTTTTGGGACAACATGGAGACATTGCTACCAAAGTTTCACTAGTAAATTTTAGGGGCTCAAGTCTAGTGAAATTGTAGTGATTTACTAGTGACATTGTCAATACTACTACTGACCAGGTGTACCCCAGCCAATGTAATCGCCTAATGCCATATAGCACAGGCTTGTCATTGAAAATCTACCAACAGACTTTAGCACTATTGACGAGGTAGTTCTTCTACGACAATATGGTGTCTCCATTGAACCATAGAGTCACTAGTACATTTTAGTGACCGCCGTCTTTAATTTTATAAGGGTTGGGGCAATACACTTAAACACAATTTTTAATATTATTTTTTTATTAAAAATTAAATAAATTATATTTAAATTACTTTACGTAATTTTATTTTTTTTTAACTGAAATATTTTATTTCGGCTTTTAGTTCAATATTTGAATTAATGTAAATTCAAATTATTTTTTTTAAGAGTGGAGTGTTGGAATATTCAAATTAGATTAGCAGGACGCATCTATATTACTGCTTTAGGTATTTTGGTTTCATTTAACTAACTTTTTTAGTCTAAAAAACCTATTTTATATAAACTGGAAGACGAAGCTAAAAATATGTACTATATTACAAACTTACAAATATATTGCAAACAAATTATAGTTAAATAAATAAACAAAAATATCATATGAAATTTTTCTTCATATGTGCAATTTGAGGACCGGTCATGTATAATTTCCGAATTCTTTATTGGTAACACTGGGTAAGGGAGGCGGGTAAGATGTTGATTGAAAGGCGCGTTCAAGGAAGAGTCGGCATCTTCGTCGACAGCCAGGCGACACTTCTGGCTCTAAGGTCACACACTACTCTTTATTACTTTAGTTAGCCAGTGCAAGGACGTGTTATCCTGATTAAGTGATCAGACTGCCGTTACCCTCATCTGGGTTGCCGCACATAACAACTTCCCTGGCAACGAACAGGCAGATGAGCTGGCCAGGGCTGGATGTGCCATGGACGTCTCCACTGCTGAATCGGTAGCCATGCCATTTGGCACTATAAGAAATTGTATTCTCAAATATTAGCGGCAGAAAGCTGAAGATATGTGTCGCAAGTTGAGCACGCGTAAGGTAGCTAGGAAAAAGTGGCTTTGCTACAACGATAAACCCACAACCCAACTAATTAACAGAAACCGAGGCTCGTCGCAGTAGTGACGGGGCACTGAACAGTCGGCAGACACGCTAGCAGGATAGGCATATCCTACAATGCGTTCTGCCGTAGTTGAAGGGATCAAAGCAAAGAAGAAACAGTCTTCCACTTTCTTTGCGAATGCCCGGCCTTGCATCTCTTGAGACACAAATTCTTGGGCAACAGCATACTAGACGAACTTTCGGAACTATCAGGGATATCGACAGGAATACCGTATCCGAGGCCTGGGTTCGGACCTACATAGGTTGACACTGACGAGTGGAGTGATCTGTCAAAACGGAATCTTATTGATTCTAGTTGAATGCGTGTGCGTAACAGGCAGCGACGTAAACCAACCAACCAGGACACAATTTATATGTTTATATGACATAGTCCCCCTATAATGAATGGCGTCGTCGATGTCACATCAACACGACAACAATTGACAGATTTTGATAATTTCTTTCTGACCTCTAAAGCTTCGAAAATTAATGGATCATGTTAGTAGTAATCAACTGTTGTCGACAAAAGTAGACACGTGACAATTTTTGGTGTCGTGTTCATGTTTTAGGGCGACGACACCATTCATAATAGAGGTAACTGTTTCGCAGTTTTGTTTTTTATTTATTTCATTTCAAGGAGCCGCAAGCCTTTGACGGCTTAACTGGAAAAAAATGAAAGGATAATGCTCAGCTTCAATTGTTATTTTATGCACATTACTTAAATAATTTAAGAGTAATTAAGTGGATCAGTCGAACTTCTCTATAACGATGTAGCTGCTAGCAGACGAACTTCGGCGTTATCGAGAAAGTACTTCATAGAGAGAGAATCTATCATCTTTATATATATATATGTACTTACAACATATTATATTTAACGTGAGCATACCTCTTGATTTCTCCAATACACTTCCGTTTTCTGGCAATCCGTCCCGGTGCCTCCATGAAGGCTTCACACGCCAAATTATCCCGATTTCCCAATATCGTAGTTTCAAATTGAAAAATGTTTTTATTTTTTATAATTCTATTACATCATATAACTAGTTGTAATGTTACTGCACAGAAAAAAATAGACAAGAATTATATTCAATAAGACCATGTTATTAAAAAAAATATGAATTTCAATAACATTTATCTTTAACATAATAAAATATTTCGTTGTAAGTATTTCTTTTCCATGCCGGTTATTTCTTTTCTTTTTATACATAAGTACTTAAAACAAGTTGTATCCCATAAAAAATAAATGGGATATGGCTCAGCTAGAGAGTGTATGCTTTACGTCCGGAAAGCCCGCGTTCGTATTCCAGCCATGTCAACATTTATATATTTATTATATATATATTTTTATTTTGAAATAATTCTGTTATCAATATAGGGGAATTCTTTATCACAGGAAATTTGAAAAAAAAATTATTGAATACCGGGATTTTTGTTATCAAAAACGAAACTTATTTTTTTCTGTGTGGTCAAAAAAGGACAGCCATATTTCTAGTTGTAGCAAGACTAGTAACGATACTAGTAAAAAAAGAACAATCATATTACTAGTTGTATCGAAGCAATAACGATACTAGTCAAAAAAGGACAAAATTTTCAGGTATACGACTTGTATATAAAACATGTTTTTTGCTCTTAAAAAAATAAGTAGAAAGTGGCTCAGTGGGTAGAGTACTTGCCTTGAAATGTGAGGAATGTGTGTTCGTACCCCGGTTGAGCCAAAGTTTTTTTTCAAGAGCTATAAAATCTAAATAAACAAACTAGTAAGAGCACTAGCTTACAACAACTAGGACTTCGACTGGGATATAGCTGTATACAAATGAACTAGTTGGGCTCCAATGACAGCCTAATATTAAAAACGATAGTTCGATATATGAAAAAAGGACAGATGGGCAATCAGTCTGAAGTAAAAATCAACTAGTATTGTTCTAACTACATACTAGTTACTTTGTCTGCAGACTACATACACTAAAAAACACGAAATTGTTGTTCTGCACATTTTGCAAAACCAAAAACAAAAACAAACACAGAAATTACTAGTAGCATTAACCCACTTATTTGAGAAAAACATTCAAATAATTTTATACTCAGGTTATAGTATAGTATGTACACATTTCACTCTGTTATTTTTATTTGAGTGATGTAGTATATTTTTCTTTTCGGTTGAAGTGGCTTCTGTTTCTCTTTCGCCTTGTGCATGCATTCATTTCATTTTTCAACATTGAATGAAATCCATTGCGTAGTTGAAAACATGTGAATGTATTTAAATGCCTTTCTACAGATTCGATGCAGACAATTAGTGTATACTAACTGCTGCGTATTGAGTAACTTGTTATTGAGATGAAATTTCCTACTTTTTATTGAAAATAAGCATATAAATGTTATTAGAAAAAATATTTACATGGAATAAAAAGTCAATATTCATAAAACTTGGTATTTTACTTGGTTTCTGATTTTTATTTTTATTTATTTTTTATTAAAAAGAATTTCTTTTACAAAAAATGTATCAAAATTTATGATATTGGGCACAATGAATGCTTGATATCTCAGAAACCAGAAAAAATTTCGTAAAACAGGTTTAGGAAAGAGGGTATTCAAAACATATATACCCCATACCTAACTAAATTATTTTTAAAAATTGTCTGGTGGGCCAAAACAGAAATGAGGTCGCGATTTATTTGTTGAATTTTATCGATAAGTCGATTGATTTTTTCACCTGAACAGTTTTGTATTTCTTTTCCTATTTAGGACAAAAATTGTTAGTAGCAAATGTGAAACGCTTGCTTTTATTAAGCATTTTGCCAAGGAGTGTACGGATCCATATATTACTAAGCAATTATATACATCTGTAATGAGACCTACTAATTTCATTCATTCCCTTTTATCTACCTGTAAGTAATTCATACAAATTGTGCTAATGCAGATCCATTTAGAAGAATGCTTAAAAATTTTAATAATTTGTACAATTTTATTAAATTTTATTAAACGTAATATAATTTTGTTTTTAAATACTTAAATTTTATATGTGCAATAAATATACATTGTGTGTTAAAAGTTCCTTGCAGTTATATTATGAGACTTTAATTAAATATTTAAATAAATAAATACAAAAATGCAAAAAATGTGTAGCAAATCAATATTTTTTGAGCTTGATTATATTAAAAAGCACTATAAATTCATATTTTTAAATACCCTTAAGCTATGTACAGACGATTGTCAGTTCTTACAATATTTTAACTAAAATGTGCTAAAAAATTCTTACAATCGTCTGAACTGAAAATTTTTGTCTGACAACGGCAGAAAAAGCATTGTCAGTCGATTTTAATACTACCTGCTGACAAAAAATTGTCAGACATCTCACAATCGTGTGAACACATCGCGATACCATTGTCAGATTATTGGCAGACAATTGTCAGACATTTATTAATTGTCAGATGTGCAAAGTTCCTGCATCTGACAATGGCGTCATTGTCAGAGACTTTTTTACATTGGCAGCACTGCACACATATTTTTTAGGGAAAAATTAAAATAAGAAAAATTATGCAGCTAAAATAGTCAAAATTGATTCCTTTTGTTTAATAATAATTTATATTTTTACTTTTCAAAGTTAACAGAAGCACAGATGATGAATAATTATTGATTTCTGTTAAATGATATGCGTCTGGCAGCGCCAAACAACAGATCTGACAATTTTTGCATCTGACAATCGTGTGAACTGCCAATTTCTTTACTAACAATATTGTCAGATAAATTTATTGTCAGAGAACTGTCTGCCAATAAATTGTAAGCTTTTCTAACAACTTTGATACAGCCGTGTGAACGAACAAATATACCTTGTGCTGACAATTTTCTATTGTCAGTACATCGTCAGCACATTGGCAGATCTGACAATATTGTAAGATCTTACAACTGTCTGTACAGGCCTTTAGTATTCCCAAGGACGTACTGAAATATATATATTGAATTCAAAAATATTGCATTTAACATAATAAGACATCTATAATTTGTTATTTCAAACAAGCCACAAACTTTGAAGTTTAAGCCTCGAAATTTATTCTGTAATAATAAGTGGTCCAACTGAAAATGTTAAAAAAAATTAATCAAATAAATTAATAATTATCGCAGCTTACTTACAGCGAAATACAAGTCATCATGACGGAATACTTCATCGGTATCCGCAGCGAAGTGGAGGCTTATTTCATATACTAACGTGCCAATGTTCTTAAAACTATTTTTTAAAGCCTCAAATATATAGAAATATGTTGTCATTTTTAAAATACGCATTATAACTTTAAAAACTGTGGTGGTAATTTCAAATTTTGTCATATCTTTAAATGATAAATAGAAAGGTCTCAATAAATAATAATATAGAAAAACTGAATTTAAAAAATAAGTCAGCAATAGAAACAATATCTGCCATTGAAAAGTGACAAAGAGGTCATCAGTTAGATTCATCAAACTGTCCTCTTCTCGGCCTATCAATTCAATTTTCCGACTTATTGAATCGCGCCAAATTTTTCTATCGTTAACACTTCTCATCGTGTTGTGATGATTTATAAATTTAATTTGTTTTTCAATTTTTTTCAACCTTTCTATTAATATTTGTACACATATGTAAATCAAAACTAGTGCCAAATAAATATTTATATCGCAAAAAATTTCGTAAATATCTTTAAACAGCATAACAGTACGATTACAAAGGCTGTAATAATAATTTATATATAACGAATTATCTTCTAAGCTTAAAATGTACAATACACTCAAATAAACATACAAAACTTTTGTAATTTCATAAACAAACAAAAATCCTTTAAAAATTACTAGTTTTCGTATGTGGCCAATAGTTTCATGATTTTCATTTATATTTTCAACCGATAAATAAAATTTAAGTAAACTTTTAAATTTATTATAAATTTGGAAAATCTTTTCCCTTTTTGACCAATTTTCTACCCAAATAGTTAAACAAAATAAATAACTGGATAACCATTTTGCCAAAATACATGCGTGGACGTAATTATAAGATATTTCCTCTAAACTTTCTGTAATGTCCCAATAGTAATAATAGTGGTCAGCAATGACTAATATCAAATTTATAAACGCACTATATATCACGGTAGGTAGGTGATGTAAATTAAACATTCTCCTTGTCGGGTTGTAAAAAATAGTGTTATAGCCGAAAAGTATATTCAGAAAATAGTAGATAACAAAGATGATATGTAATATTATAACTCCTTTCGACATTGTGGATGTAAGATAATTTTATTATATTTCTTATTTAATTTTTGAAGATATTAATATTATTTAGATGATTAATAATATTTTAGCAGCTGCTTAACTATGTTTTCACTCTGCTTGTTGACCTTAAACTGTAAAAGTAACTAAAGGTGTAAAGTATTTGTTGCTAATCGATGTTTCAACTTTTGTTATTTACTTTATTAAATTTACAATCAAAATAATATTGCTTTCAATCTTAATACCAGAAGTCCTCACACTTTTTGTTTGTTATAAGGCCTTCTGCTCTTAAGGCTGGTGGTATTGATTTCTACATGAACTTCTTCTTTGGAATTTAAAATTTGTTTCTACACCGAAAAATCGGGTACATTATTTTGTTATTCGAAATTTGTATTGATGAAATTTCATAAATGATTTATACTTGTTTCGTATTAGATAGTTTTCGGGGTATTTAGGTTTTATATTTCCATTATTTAAAAAATTTTTTCGTTTTTTATTTTTTTATTTTTGGAAATATCTGCGTGATATTGCAATATCGTATTTGTAAACTTTTTATCTATATATGTGTAGTTTATTGTAAAAGTGGTGTAACTCCATATTTTTAATATATACATATTTTTGTAGGATAGTATAACGTTTAGTTATATCTTTTATAGTAACAGTGAAGCAACTCCAATATTTGCACCAAAACCTCATAGATGACGTTACTTGTTTACTCGCGGAAGTAAAACTGCAAAATATTCAGTATAAAAGGCTCGTTTTCTCGAAATTTAATTACAAGGAGATAATTCACTGTTACAATGAACGACACATATATAAAAGAGTAACGTGACTGACTGACTGACCCAGCAGCTAAAGTTAGAGCTTTGAAATGTTGTAAGTTTTCTCCTCTCCCGATGTATAGATCCACTGAGAAGGGATTTTTGGAAATACAAATGCCAAAGTGTTAAAAAGTGGTAGAATCGGGTAAATTCGGTAACCTTATATCTCCGGATGTAATTAAGGTAGACATACAATTTAAAAAGCATCATAATATAATTAAAAAAAGGGTACAGGTGTTTGATACTTCTTTTCAAATTTGTACATTAGGGACGAAAAAGAGGTAAAATAATAATTTTGCTACTTTTTGGTAACCCATTGATCTTCAAAATTAATAAAGCTAGAAATAAAATGCAAACTGTCATCTTCTCTCCTTGAGAAGGCTTCAAACAAATTTTGGATACTTTTAAGAAATTCTGATATACAAAGTGTAAAAATTGTAGCTCTTTTTTTTATACACCTATTTTTATGTACACTGATATGCTGAATATGTATACAGAATAATGTGTAATATAATCAATAGATCCTCCGTTGTATAGATACACTAAGAAGAAATTTTTATCTTTATATCTCCGGATCTGTACCGTAGTTAGATCCGGAGATATAAGATACAAAATCAAAAAACATTGAAAAATAAGCGGACAGGTTTGCTACTTCTTTGAAGATTCTACATGTAGGGAGGGGGAGGAAAAGGGTATAAATAAAAGTTTTATACTTTCTTTGCTAAAATAATAAAGATACAAATAAAATTTAAATTGTATTATTCTTTCCTTAAGAAGCCCTTAAATATGTTTTGGTACTTTTTGTATGTTCGAATATATAAATGGCAAAATGTGTAGCCCTTTTTGATACTTTTTTCTATACTACTATTTTTTATGGAAATTGATCTACTGAATGATTAGTTTTAAGTAGAAAAACATTTTGTATGTCTGTTACAATTTCGATGTACAGATTCACTAAGGAGGGATTATTGGAATACAATGTCAGTGGGGTAAGTAAAGTAGATGTTAAATTCAAAAAAACATCATTTCTAAATCAAAAAATAGCCTTACATGTGTTTACTTTTTTTTAAATATGCAAATGTGTGTTTACTTTTTTTTAAATATGCAAATATTTAATTCTGGTAATCCTTAAGTAATAAACATACAAATAAAATTTAAATTGTATTCTGCTCTCCTTAAGAAGCCCTCAAAAATGTTTTGGCACTATTTTGAAATTCGAACATATATCAGAGATAAAATGTATTTCTTATGTGAATATAAATCTATAAATCTAGCTGATCGCCATAAAAGCTGATTTTGGGAAAATTTTTGTTTTTACAAGGAGGATAAAATATGTACCAAATGGGACAAGCCAAGCAAAAAGCATTGCATGCAAAACTATTGGGCCAATTTTCACAAAATTTGCAACGCAGGTTCCTATAGTCACACAAAACTTAACCAATGTAGTGAATTTCGGAAGATGGTAATTAAAGGGAATATTGGGGATATATTTGGTACTTTTTAAATAGATACTTTTTGGGAAAGTTACTTTTTAAAAAATTTACTTTTTGCTAAATGTTTGAAAAGGCACTTTTTAAAAAAAAATTCTATTAGGAAATGGCACTTTTAGGTAATGGTACTTTTTGAAAAATCTACTATTTCAAAAAAGTACTTATTTAAAAATTAACTTTTTTTGGAATACTCTTTTAACTTAAAAGTCTATTTTCAGAAAAAGTTTTAATGAAATCGTAGTTTTTGGAAAATATGCTTTTTGAAAAAGGTACCTTTTCTAAGAAAATGTACTTTTTGCAAAAGGCGCTATATTAAAAATGAGCGTTTTAAAAATCTACTTTTAAGAAATGCTACATTGGCAGTGGTACTTTTTGCAAAACGTATTTTTTTCAAATATATACTTTTTTGAAAGTGGAATGTTGTGGAAAAAGTATTTTAAGGAACAAATTTGCAGTTTGATAGTGGTACTTGTTGGAAAAGGTACTTTAAATATTTACTTTTAGGAAATGATGCTTTTTGGATAACTACTTTTTTAAATTTGCTTTCTAGAAATGGTATTTTTTGGAAAAGGTCAGTTTTAGAAAAGGTACTTTTTTAAAAATGTACTTTTTGAAAATTTACATTTGGGAAATGATACTTTTAAAAAGTGATTTTTGGAAAAGGTACTTTTTGGAAAATGTACTTTTTTGTAAATGTATCTTGGGAAGGATCTGAAAACTAGAAATGCAATTTTTTAAAAGAAATATTTGCACTTTTCACAAAAAGTAATTCTTAGAATCAGTACTCTTTGGTAAAAGTACCTTTCAAAAAAGTTTTTTACTGGAAAAATAACTTTTTGGAAAAGGTAGTTCTTACAAGAAGCACTTTTTGGGAAAGATACCTTTTTAATAAAGGACTTCTCAGAAATGTTATTTTTGAAAAAATCGCTCTTTTGAACAAATATTTTTTGAAAGGGTACTTTTTGGATATGCTCATTTTCAAAGGTATTTTTGTGGAATTGAGATTTTTGCTAAGTGTCATTTCTGTGAGGGATTCTCGTGTAAGTTCTTTTTTTTGGAAATGGTACTTTTTGAAAAAAGACATTCTTAAAAGTATGTATTAGTTTTGGAAAAAGGGACGTTTTCATGGTTTTCCGAAAAAACTCTTTAAATAAGTAAAATTTAACAAGCAGCAGCCTGCTGGTTAGGAGGTGAGATATGGGTACCTCCCATTCTAACTAATTTGTAATTATGATATTTCTGGAGAAGAGCCGATATGATATTTCTGTAAATAGGTTAAACTGAGAACAAATTGCTCTTTTGAATCAAATACTGGACGTATAAACCTAGGAGACGCCATACAAAGAAATTTGCAACTATGCCATATCTGGAGAACCGGCATAGCGAGATTCTTTAAGTTTGATGTAGGTTAAGCTGAGAAATGTTTGCTCTTTTCACCAAGAGCCTAGTGGTATGCCCTCTTACAAATAATTAATTGCTAATTTTTCTTTATCTGTACAGCAATGGGGTAGCGAAGCACACCGGATGTTGCTAGTGTAGTATAAACATGCTACATCAACGTTTATGAGGCGTTAAAATATTAACAAAGAAGAAATAGTTTAACACCACCTCGTTACTTAATCGATTGCCTCATAAATGTTATTGCAATTTAATGGAAAATTATTAGAGTTCGACAGAATATTCGGTATTGTTTTCGGATTCGGCCAAAGTTGTGGTTTTGTCTGATATTCAGTTTAAGCCAAATTTTTGGCCGAATATCACAACCGAAACTTTCTATTGGATATAAATAGAAAAGTTAACCGAAATAGTATATTCCAAATTTAATACATGTCAGCACCATGACTCTGTTTTCTCCGTCCATTATATTTGCAAATTGAATGAAACTTTTACTTAGTTTTATAAATTGCAACCAAAAGAGTTTGCGATTTTTCACTGAAATTGATTATTGGGTCTTTGAAAATAAATTTCATTTAATACATAATATCAAAATACATATGAAGAAAGCTCAGTTGTTATTATTCACGATAAATTCAATACTGTCGAGAAAAATTCTTTGTTGTGCTTAGCATCGATTTTGTGCCCGCGTTTCAAAAAACATCACTTTAGTAGCGATGAAATCGTATAAATATAGTTTTAAAAATAGGTAAATATTACACTTTCTAATATCTTTTTAGTTATTCCGATTCAACTTTTTGATAGGTGCTCTTGTTTAGCAGAAATTAACGTAATCAATAGAGAGTGACAAAATACTCCTAAATGAATGCGTACCGAACCCAAAATTATAGTTCTTCTCATCATTTATGCTAACTTCATGGCAAGCTTTTGTTAGTTACGCTCGTAAATGTAAAAGTGTTATTTTTGCCCAATGGAATAAAATATATGCAATTTCTGCTATTATTTTGACTGACACTGTATGTTTGTATGTAAAAATACTCTAATAGACATATTCACTATGTCGCTTTTACATGTTTTCCGATTAGTTTCTAATTGAGTGCTTATATTTTAAAATATATTCATATTGTTTTCTTTGCAAATGAGAAATTATTGCATCCAATAAAATAATTGCTTGAATTGTCACATCAGAATAATTATAAGTTGAACAAAAAATGCAGGACAGATAGGTTTTTAAGCAATTATGATTTTTGACTTGGCAGTACTTTATTTGAAACTACGTACTTGTATCCAAGACGATGAGAACCTCGTAACTCAAGCGAAAAAATAAAGCCGATGTACTGAATTGCACTAGTCAGTGTTTTCGGTCTATAGACGTAACGTTTTATCTAGATAATGAATTGGGCTATTGATAAAATAAATGAGTTTTTAATTCTGATTAGCTTTAAAAAGTGTAAATATTAGTTCATGCTAAAAAGTTTCGGTAAGTTTCGAATTAGGCCGAATATTTGGTTTTTGGCCGAATATTAGGTTCGGTTCGGGTTCGGTAGAAAAAAAATGGTTTCGGTCGGACTCTAGATATTATTGATCTATTGGTCAGATTTTGTTGCAATTTATCGCGTGCAAAGTTTCTATTTCATTTATATGCAACAATTATAAAGAATTTAATTAACTAAAAGTTTTACAACATTGCACAGTGGTCAATTCGGGTTAAAAACACTATGCAACAAGAAAAATGCTAAGCAGTACTATTATATTATTTTTTTGTGTTATGGTGGCCTAATTATAAAAACAGTAGAAAATTTTAATTCTATGGATAATTTTTGGAGTTCCATACACCGAAAGTGTAAACAGCTGAATTATTTTCGCTGCGCTGTCCGTCCGTCTGTCTGTCACAGGCTGTTTTCTTGAGAACCGAAAGAGCTACGGGCCTGAAATTTTCACCGAATATGTAAAACTTAGGCTGCTACAAGAACAAATATATGACAGTTAAAAATTAAAGGGTGTTTTAAAGCGAGCAACGGAACATATTGGAATACTAATGTAATATGCTTACACTTACATAAAGACTCGATTAATTGGTTAATCACAATTTTGATTAATCAAAAATTTAATTAATCGATTAATGGCACATCCCTAATAATAATATTATCTACTCCACTATACACATTGTTCTTGTAAATTGTACAATTAAAAAGTTATAGCTATTAAGAACAAATGTAACGTGCGTCACGTAGCGTGCCTCACAAATGGTTTATGGCTTTTAATAAAAACGAAAAAAATTTTTGCTGCAAATAAACTATTTTAGAAGTTTCTTGCATTCCTCCTTCTTTTATGAATTAGATTTTGTGAGCTTTATTATGCAAAATTCGCTAAACATTACAAAAAACACACTTTAAATTTCAAAGTTACTTTTTGTAGCATGCGTCACAAAACTTTATGATCAATTTTTTCCCAACAAATAGCTGCTAAAAAATTATATTTTATACCATTCGAAAGTACATTTCTCTTTTGAAAGACCAAAAATTGTTTATATATTAATCTCAAAACGCGTAAGAATGTAGCGTACGTCACGCAGGATTGGATTGTATACAAGGAATAAAATAAACTTTATTTTATGAAAATCTATCGCTAAATATTGATTTTATTCACAATAAAGTGATATTACCTGATTTTTGCAAAAATCGAGCTTTAAGGAGGCTGCTCCCACCGATATTATCAAAACTTGCGAAAGCGTTGCCAAATTTTGTTGCCAGAACTACTAAGAAACGTTAAACAAATCTACTCTTAAGCTGATTGAATATTATTTTTTCCAAAAACTTAATAGTTTTGGAATTATTGAGATCGCAATGATGAAAAATATATATTTCTTTTTTAGGCAAAATTTTAATTTTTTTTTTAATATATAAAAATTTTAAAATAGCAAAACTTTACCATTTTTATTAACTAATCATAAAATCACATATACTTAAAATAAATGTAGGTTCATTTCATGAAAATCGATTGATAAATATTGATTATATTCATAACAAAATTAAATCATCTGATTTTTGCTCAAATTGCAAATATTTACACTGTACAACAATATTAATTTTTTTTAAACAACAAGGCTCTAACAGCTGATTCTGGTACAGCCCACCAAAAAATGTATACATGTTTGGAAAGCTTACATCTCATCATTTTACGGGCAGTTAAATTTCTCCTTTTTTGCAAATAGTTTTACTGACACGGCTTAAGATATCTTGCAGTGTTGGCATTAGTCGATTGATTTTTCAATCGATTGGTTAATTTGATTGATTGTCAATCAGATTAATTTAATCGTGATTAAAAGAATCACGATTAAATTGTTAATCGTAATCGTGATTAATAAAGCTAATCAGTAATCTTTAATCGTTAATTTGTTTACTTGTAAACAAAGAATTAAATTATGAAAATTTACATATATTTTTTCTCATCAATGTGTGTATACATATAAAAGAAATTATCTGAAAAAATATAATGTTAGTCCGATCACAGGGGAGATGTGTAAACATCTAGTAGTGAAACATTTCACCTTCTACCGAAACATTCTTCTCATCATTCACCCGTTTCAGCTTCGGCGAACCGGGCTTCATCCGCTTCTTTTTCACCCTCGTAACTTCCTCCACACCCGACAAATCGCTCAAACCGATAAGCTTCGCCTCTGACTCACTCCCACCACGCATATCGCCCTTCCGCTTCCCCGCAGACATAAATAATAGTATTATTTATTCACCAGCAAAAAATAATATACCCGTACAAAATAGTTGGAATTACCGCAGTTAAACAGCAAAATAACCAACAGTCAAAGATAAACGCAGTCAATAAACCGTCAGCCAAATATCGCACCAAGTTCAGCAACAAATTCGGTAAAACAAAAAAACCGTTTTTTTTGCAAAAACCGAGACGAACCGGGTCTGAGTCCCGGTAAAACTGGGCCCAAAATCCCCTAAATCCCAGATGTTCCCGGCAAAAATCAAAAACGGCAACGCCGAAATACTCACTCAATTCAAAAATACGGCAACACAGCACCAACCAACAAACGTACGACCTTACTGCCGGAGTTTGACCTTGAGATTCCCTTTAAATTAAACACACTATAAATACACACGCGCACTGTGTATATAAAATGAATGTCTATATCGACACGAAAATTCAAAATCGATCCCAAAATACAATCGCACAATATCACAGGAGTCCGCAACCCGATTTGAAAATTTTTTATCACCTCTAAAAGAAGACAGTCCAAGCTACCGATAGCCACAAAAATTACGAATGAAACTTGAAAATCACTTCCGAAAAATCTTACCTATAGATTTTACTAATAGATTTTACAAAGAGGGACATGTGGTAGACCGAAGTCCAACCAGGCACTAGCACTCAGTCCTTTAACCAAACCTCTCCCAGCGATTTTGCTAGCAGCCACAACCACCACGTGATTAGCTCCCGAAGGAAACCTCACCAAACAACCAGACACAGAATCATCCTTTCTGCAGAGGGTAAGACGAAGTTCGCCAGCGACATCATCCCAGATGATGTCACTTAACGGCGAGCATCATCTCTTTAACCCTCTGGAAGGCTAGTCATCTGTGGGGCCACTGGTTCCCGTGGTACCAGTTTATGTTACTGGTCAAGCCTCGAAAGAAAACTTCAAGAGGTTAACTTTCTATCGAGTTTGGTCTTGAGAGAGACCCTAGGTGCCTGTTCACCTCCTTACTCACTAGCGTCGGCAAGCCTACTTCCTTATATAAATATGTGCACGCCCGTTACTCGGCTGCAAGAGATTGGGTAGTAACACATAAGTTTTATGGGCTATTGGCCTAAGGAATGTCAGCAAAAACCAAATTACCCTATTCCCAGGAAGCACATCACCAAGGTGTGAGTAATCACCAAGGTGTGAGTAATCACCAAGATGCATGAAGCGTGCCCCTCGGGGGGAGTAGATAGGGACAGAAGGAATCTCGTTAATCCATGAATGATGAAACTACTACTACTACTATTGCGCACTAGATGGTGTTAGTGTATTTATATGCAGCTGTTAAGTTTCTCTGTACTTCTTGTTGTCCGTATGATTACACTAATACACTCATACACAGCTCACACCGCGTTATTACAATCTTACTCAAAATTTGTGATTGTATTGTGAAAAAGATTTTTACTCCCTAGCGTATAGATGTTTACACATCAAAAACAAAAACAAAAATCGATATCAAAGCCTGCAATTGATTAAAAGTCGCTTAAACTTTGAAACGAGCAAATATATGGAGAAAATCACGCTTAAATTCGCAAAAATTGCAATATTGGAAATCGGCTCTATCACAAAGGGACCATTATTATTGAACCCAATTGGGCTGGTACCTTTTCCTTCCAATTATTCACCGGCAACCTGATACCCTACATTGGAAATATATCTGATTAGAAATAGCTAAAACTGTAAGGAATATCCAGAACTGAAAAAAATTGCGTACACTACTAAAAATCGCAAAAACTTGCTAAAATTTGAAAGATTGCAAACTGTAATATTGCCCATAAAAATGTATGAAAGCCAAAACTTTGGAAAAAAAGTGAAAATTCGCGAAAAATTTCAACATCTTATACAAGCCGTAAAAATGATTAAAAAGTCGCTAAAACTACAAGGAATGCCAAAAATTCAATAAAAACTGCGAAATTGTCGCAAATTCGCAAAACCTTGCTAACAGTGGCATGATAGATAGCAAATTCTAACTTTTATGAAAATCGTTAAAACTGTAACGAATCCGAAAGCCTACAGAATAGATCATATCTATCGCGAACATGGCGCAAATTCGCGAGAAATCGCAACATAAGAAACAAGCCCTAAATTTTATTAGAATCACCAAATATGTTTAAAAAAAATCGAAATCTCGCAAAGATCGTGAAAAACTCGCAATTTCGCGTAATTGCTGAAATGTTTTGAAGAAAAACTTTAAAGAATAACAAAATCTCAGATAATCATACAAATTCCGAAAATGGTGAAAATTCACAAAAAATTTATTTAGTTTTGAACCAATTTTGAAACTTTTATAGTACATATATTCAAACTGATTCAAACTACAATAATCAAACGCAATTTTTTAGCCAGGATTAACGATTTTTTTCATCACAAAAACGTTGATTACGATTAGTTAGTTTTTAATCATTAATCACGATTAACCCTTTTAATCGTTAGTTTTTAATCAATAATCAGATTAACGTTTTGCCAACACTGATATCTTGT
This sequence comes from Panzeria rudis, assembly GCA_956483635.1. NCBI lineage: Eukaryota > Metazoa > Arthropoda > Insecta > Diptera > Tachinidae > Panzeria > Panzeria rudis. Next base: position 20,778,260 of record OY101450.1, on the reverse strand, counting down.
AGGTTTCACGTTTAACGTTTAATATCTATTTAGCACTTTCATGTAAAATATCATTGTTAACAATTTTGTAGAACATTTTAACCCTCTCACTCTTCGCGGTATGGATCTTTTTTGGTCTCTAAATAAATAAATGGCAAAAAAACTCCCCTTCCTCAGCATTTAGCGGGCTGAATCGTTCCTCATATTGTTTTACATAAAAGTGTTGAATGTATCTTATACCTTATATGTAAGCCCTGCAAAAAATTCTATGCCGCGAAATTTAACTCCCCCTAAAATAAATTCTAGATGTAAACTTACAAAACGCTGATACACATACATATGTATTTTATTGGTGCCCTGTTATTTAAAAAAAAAGTTGATTTTGTTGTACAAAAATTAGGTGACTTTAATTTATTATGAATAAAATCAATATTTGCCTATAGATTTTAATGAAATAAAGCTTATTTTATCTGTAGAATATGTATGTGGCTTTATGATGAGTCAATAATAAAATAAGTAAAAATTTTTTTAAGTTAAATGGTTTTCTTGTAATGAAACATAATAATGATGCAGATAATGAATGCACTAAAAGCTAAAAAAAATAATTACGTAGCACCAGGTACCAGCTAACACACCTCTCTCCTCGACAAAATAGGTCATTGATCACACTAAAATAAATTCGTAGGGTGTTGTTGACTATAAATAACGGAAACTCGACGTGCCCCACGATTTTATTTTAGTCCAATTAATGCCCTATGTTGGTGAGGAGAGTGTGTGATAGCGATATCTGGTGCTACGTAATTACTTTTTTTATCTTTTAGTGCATTATCTGCATCATTATTATGTTTCATTACAATCAAACTATTTAACTTAAACATTTTTTACTTATTTTATTTTTAAATTTTTTAGAGTTTTATTTTATATCCTATCTAAACTCTATGATCTGGCTGGCTTTCCTTTTCAATGTGGAAATAACATCCATTGACCGCACTTCATTGCATGTTATTTCATGCCACCTATATATTCTGGTGCCTTATGGGTACGGTAGTTGATTTAACAATGCCAGCCTTGCCTTTCATCTGTCCGAACAAATCAAAAATAGCTTAGATATTCGTAAAACGCGACTATTCTCGTCCTGATGTTTTTCTATGAAATGCAAGTAGGCCAACTATCTCGACAAATTTGAAATTGCTTAAAAATCCTTAATACTAAATAATTAATAATTTTCAAATCTGTGAATAACTCGATGGCATGAGGAGGAACATGCTTAAGATATTTGGGGAAAAATTACATTAGAGTACATTTAAAACTGCAAAAGAAAAAATTTTATATGTGGAAAAAGTTTTAAATTTTCGATGGCAAAACAGACTTTTTTTCATATTAAATGAAATTTATTTGCTGGTGTTTATTCATTGTCCATATGCATTTCATTGGTGCTTTATCAAATCGTCCATATATATAAAAATAATTTCCTCTGAACACGTCGGAAAAAAGCCGATGAAACGTTTAGAACAAAGATGGAATAAATTCTTTTATTTTTAATTTTTACGATTCCTAACCAACTTCTTGGGAAACAAGAACACCACACCAAGTGTGCGGTACATGTGTACGTTGGGGGTCAATTAATTTTCTCCTTTTGAATTGCTTTAAATGAAACACCTTTCAATTTTATTTAATAAAATTATTTTAAATTCTATTATTAAACTTTACAATTTATTCACAAATATTTAAGTTAAATTTTCGCTCTCCTTTCTGATGAGGATGGCTTTTCCAACACTAGTCAAAATATAACTGCTAAATAAAAGCTTAAGACCTAGTCGCATAAAAATTTATAGCAAATTGTTCAAAGAAGTAAGACAAATATTTTAAGTGCTGCCTTAAAAAGTTACTTTTCTAACTACCAAGGACATACTGAAATATATATATTGAATTCAAAAATATTGCATTTAACATAATAAGACATACATAATTTGTTATTTCAAACAAGCCACAAAGTTTGAAGTTTAAGCCTCGAAATTTATTCTGTAATAATAAATGGTCCAACTGAAAATGTTAAAAAAAATATTAATCAAATAAATTAATAATTATCGCAGCTTACTTACAGCGAAATACAAGTCATCATGACGGAATACTTCATCGGTATCCGCAGCGAAGTGGAGGCTTATTTCATATACTAACGTGCCAATGTTCTTAAAACTATTTTTTAAAGCCTCAAATATATAGAAATATGTTGTCATTTTTAAAATACGCATTATAACTTTAAAAACTGTGGTGGTAATTTCAAATTTTGTCATATCTTTAAATGATAAATAGAAAGGTCTCAATAAATAATAATATAGAAAAACTGAATTTAAAAAATAAGTCAGCAATAGAAACAATATCTGCCATTGAAAAGTGACAAAGAGGTCATCAGTTAGATTCATCAAACTGTCCTCTTCTCGGCCTATCAATTCAATTTTTCGAGTTATTGAATCGCGCCAAATTTTTCTATCGTTAACACTTCTCATCGTATTCTGATGATTTATAAATTTAATTTGTTTTTCAATTTTTTTCAACCTTTCTATTAATATTTTTACACACATGTAAATCAAAACTAGTGCCAAATAAATATTTATATCGCAAAAAATTTCGTAAATATCTTTAAACAGCATAATAGTACGATAACAAAGGGAGTAATAATAATTTATTTCTAACCAGTTATCTTCTAAGCTTAATTCGTACGATATACTCAAATAAACATAAAAAACTTTTGTAATTTCATAAACAAACAAAAATCCTTTAAAAATTACTAGTTTTCGTATGTGGCCAATAGTTTCATGATTTTCATTTATATTTTCAGCTGATAAATAAAATTTAAGTAAACTTTTAAATTTATTATAAATTTGGCAAATCTTTTCCCTATTTAACCAATTTTGTACCCAAATAGTTAAACAAAATAAATAACTGGATAACCATTTTGCCAAAATACATACGTAGACGTAATTATAAGATATTTCCTCTAAACTTTCTGTAATGTCCCAATAGTAATAATAGTGGTCAGCAATGACTAATAGCAAATTTATAATCGCACTATATATCACGGTAGGTAGGTGATGTAAATTAAACATTCTCCTTGTCGGGTTGTAAAAAATAGTGTTATAGCCGAAAAGTATATTCAGAAAATAGTAGATAACAAAGATGATATGTAATATTATAACTCCTTTCGACATTGTGGATGTAAGATAATTTTATTATATTTCTTATTTAATTTTTGAAGATATTAATATTATTTAGATGACTAATAATATTTTATTAGCTGCTTAACTATGTTTTCACTCTGCTGGTTGACCTTAAACTGTAAAAGTAACTAAATGTGTAAAGTATTTGTTGCTAATCGATGTTTCAACTTTTGTTATTTACTTTATTAAATTTACAATCAAAATAATATTACTTTCATTCTTAATACCAGAAGTCCGCAAACTTTTTCACTTTTTAGGGTTCCGATACACCGAAAGTGTAAAGAAACCCTATTGTTTTCGCTACGCTGTCCGTCTGTCTGTCACAGGCTGTTTTCTCGGGAACCGTAAGAGCTACGGACCTGAAATTTTCACAGGATATGTAGAGGTTTTGCCGCTACAACAACAAATATATGACAGTTAAAAATTAAAGGATGTTCTAAAGCGAGCAACGAAAAATGTTGAAATACTAATGTAATGTTTTCTCGAGAACCGTAAGAGCTACGGACCCGAAATTTCCACAGAATATGTAAAACTTTGACCGCTACAACAATAAATATATGACAGCTAAAAATTAAAGGGTGTTCCAAGTCGAGCAACGAAAAATGCTGAAATACTAATGTAATATGCAGACACTTATATAAGACACTTTAAATTTTTAAAGTAAGTGCTAATTGGTGTAGTCTGTAGAATAGACTACACCAATTAACACCGATATTTAAAATAATAAAAATTAAAGGGTGTTCTATCAGTCAATGTAATTTTACTATGTAATTTAGACAATACTCTATCTTCGGAACCGTAAGAGCTACAGACCTGAAGCTTTCACAGAATATGTAAAACTTCGGCCGCTACAACAACAAATATATGACAGTTAAAATACAAATGTAATATACAGACACTTATATATAGACACTTTAAATTTTCAAAATAAGTGCTATTAGCACCGATATTTAAAACAATAAAAATTAAAGGGTATTCTATTAGTTATTGTAATTTTGACTATGTAATTGAGACAATATGCTGTATCTTGGAAACCGTAAGATGTAAAATCTTTAAATTTTAAAACACGCTAAAACTAAAAAAATCAAAAATCAAAAAAAAAATTTCAAAACGAAAAAAACGCTGAAATGAAAAAAGCGCTTAAAGGAAAAAAGCGCCAAAATTAAAATGATTGCTTAACTGCAATATATCACCAAAATTAAAAAGATCGTTAAAAAACTAAAAAAACGTAAAAAATTTAAAAAGTCTTCAAAACGAAAAATCGCTAAAACTAATTAAATCATCAAAAAATGAAAAAATCGCCAAAAAAATGAAAAAAATCACAAAAACGAAAAAAAACGCAAAAACCAAAATAAAGCGCAAAAACAAAAACAAAAAAAACGCCAAAAACCAAAAAAATCGCCAAAACGAAAAAAGTGTCAAGACAAACAAAAAATCGCTAAAACTAAAAAACCACAAAAACCGAAAAAATCCCCAAAAACGAAAAAAAGCGTTAAAACTGAAAAAATCGCCACTACTAAAATAAATCGCTAAAACTAAAAATATCGTCAGAAAGTGAAAACGTTAAATAAATGCCATAACCAAAAACTCGCCAAAACTAAACAAATCGGCAAAAAACAACAAAATAAAACAAACGAAAAATCGCCAGAAAAAAAATCACGAAAAGCGCCAAAATAAAAAAAACCAAAAGAACAACGAAAAATACTTAAAAAAATAAAAAAATAAAATTAAACAAGAAAGCACAACGAAAAAACTGCCAAAATGACAAACGGGGCAAAAACAAAAAGGGATATACATATGTGTATGCGTACGGAACCCTTCGTGTGCGAGCCAAAGTCGCGCTTTACTTAATTCATTTATATTTATGGAGTCCTGTCTGGTGTTATTTATTTCTATATGAAGGTCATGTTTGAAATTTTGCATTTGCTTCTACGCGGAAAAATAGGGTGGGTACACATTGGCTGGTGTTCGAAATTAGTGTTGATCTTTATTTGCGTTTAAACTTATTTCTTATCAGTCTGTTTTCGGGATATTGAGGCTTTGTATTTACATTATTTAACCGTTTTGTTGCGTTTTTTGTTTAATTTTTGGCAATATCTGCTTGATCTTGCAATATCGTAATAATTGGCTGAATTTGAAATTTGTCAGTTTTTTTATCTGTAAAAGAGTAACGTGATGTGACTGGCTAAGTGACTGACGGACAGTCTCACTGTGTGACTGTCTGACTGAGTGACTGACGGAGTGACTGACTGCCTGACTGAATGATTGGCTGACTGGGGATCATCGCCCAGCCCAAACGACTAAGGCTAGAGACTTGAAATCGTGTAAGTGGGCTTCCCTCTCGATGTATATATTCACTAAGGAGGGATTTTTGGAAATTCAAATGCTAAAAGGTTAAAAAGGGGTAAAACTGGTAAATTCGGTAGCCGTATATCTCCGGATCTAATTAAAGTATACATAAAATTCAAAAAGAATTATAGCATGATCTAACAATAAGCAGACTAGTGTATGGTACTTTTTTGAAATTTATACGAAAAAGGGTAAAAAATATATTTCGGTACTTATTTGGTAACCCATTTATATTCTCAAATAATAAAGATTAGACATAAAATTTAAACTTGCATCTTCTCTCCGTAAGAAGCCTTCAAACAAGTTTTGGTACTTTTTTAGGGTTCCGTACATCAAAAGTGTAAAGGAACCCTATTGTTTTCGCTACGCTGTCCGACTGTCTGTATGTCCGTCTGTCTGTCACAGACTGTTTTCTCGGGAACCATAAGAGCTACTGACCTGAAATTTTCACAGATGGCGCTTTTTGGATAAGCACTTTTTCTAAATTTGCTTTTAAGAAATGGTATTTTTTGCAAAAGGTCCCTTATTAGAAAGGTACTTTTTTAAAAAAAGGTACTTTTTATAAAAAGGTACTTAAAAAAATACTTAAAAAAAGGTACTTAAAAAAAGGTACTTTTTAAAAAAAGGTGATTTTTTAAAAAAAGGTACTTTAAAAAAAGGTACTTTAAAAACCAAGTTTTTTTTTAAGAAAAACCTCTTAAAAAAAGGTACTTTTTGAAAAATGTACTTTTTTGAAAATTTATTTTTGTGAAATTGTATCTTTAGAAAGGTAATTTTTTGAAAAGCAACTTCTAGGAAAAATGGTACTTTTGGGAAAATTTCCTTTTTTGGAAATGTACTTTGGGAAGAATCTGAAAACTGGATATGCACTTTTTAAACGAAACATTTTATAAAAACTCCTTTTTATAAAGATTTTTGGAAAAGACACTTATTGCAAAATTTAATTCATAGAAATAGTACTCTTTGGAAAAGGTACTTTTGTTAGATGTACCTTGTGAGAAAGTTGTTTATTGGAAAAATTACTTTTTGGAAAAGGTACTTCTGATAAGAAGCACTTTTGGAAATGATAATTTCTTAATAAAGCAGTTTTCAGAAATGGTATTTTGGAAAATCGCTTTTTTGGACAAGATTTTTGAAAAGCGTACTTTTTGGAAATGCTCTTTTTCACAGGTATTTTTGTGGAATTGAACATTTTGGGAAGTGCCATTTCTCAGGGTGTACTTTTGTGAAAGTTTTTTTTTTGGAATTGGTACTTTTTGAAAAAAGACACTTTAAAGAATGTATTTATGTTGAAAAGGTACGTTTTCAAAAAGGTACTGACATACGTATTTATAGGAAAATAAAGTGCACATTTTGGAAAAGTTACTCTTCGAAAAATACAATTGTACGTTTTTCTGAAAAAGCTCTTTAAATAAATAAAATTTAACAAAGTGTGTTTGCAAGCAAAAGCCTGGTGGTTAGGAGCTGAGAGACGGGTACCTCCCATTCAAAGTAATTTGTATATATGCTAATCTAGAGAACCGTTATAGCGCAACTCTCTAAATTTGATGGACATAGCTTAAACTGAGAACAAATTGTGCTTTCGAATCAAATACTATTAAATACGTATTAACGTAGGAGACGGGCACCCCCATACAAAATAATATGCAATTATCCCATATCTAGAGAACCATCATTGCGAGATTTTCTAAGTTTGATGTAGGTTAGTTATGCTAATAAAATGTTGGTCTTTTCACCATCTTGCGGTATAGAAGTGTAGCGACTGGTACCCCCATACAAATTGTTAATTGTTAATTTTCCTATACATATATGCACAGCAATGGGGAAGGGAAGCACACCGGGTGTTGTTCGCATTCTATAACGTGTATGTGGCGATAAAATATTACAAAAAAGAAGAAATCATTTAAATGCACATGAGTGGGAGGGAATTTTACACCAGAATATGCGTTTCCTGTTTCGATCTAGTTTAACGCCACCTCGTTACTTAATCGATTGCCTCATAAATGTAATTGTCACTTAATGGGAAATTATTAGAGTCCGACCGAATATTCCGTTTAGGATATTCGGTTAAGGCCAAATATTTGGTCGCATACCGAAACCGAAAACTTTTATTCTATATAAGTAAAAACGTTAACCGAATCAGGGCCATTATTACAACTTGCCAATAGCTAAAGTTAAGATGTCATCGCACAGATAACTCGTTTTTCATTATTATAAGTAGACTTTAGGCAAAATCTTTCCGATAAGTTAAAGGAAGGTTCTACTGGTCTTTAAGTTTAATGAGAGGTTTATGCTATTGGAGCTGCCATTCATATTCAAATAAAAGAACCATTGAAACAATTTTCGAGCATAGTTTGAGGAGGAAAAATAAACATTTTTTTCCTTTGCTGTGTATATTAAAAGTATTTTAAAGTGACGCCTAAAGGTAGTAATCGATATTTGCTCTGGTATTGCCATGTTTTGAAATAAGATAAATTTTATTTTACAGGGAAATTGTAATAACGAAAATAGCTACAGGTGACTGTATTCCTCATTTTAGCTATGGTTAATTTTTACAAATGCGTACTTTACAGGCAAGTTGTAATAACGGGCCTTAATATATTTAAAATTTAAAATATGTCACCAAAATGAATTTGTTTTTCCCCATCCCATATATTTGCAAATTGAAAGAAAATTTTACTTCATTTTATAAAGTGCAACGAAAAGATATCTTAATACCAGAAGTCCTCACACTTATTTTTTATATTATAAGGCCTTCTGCTCTTAAAGCTGGTGGTATTGATTTCTACATGAACTTCTTCTTTGGAATTTAAAATTTGTTTCTACACGGAAAAATCGGGTACATTATTTTGTTATTCGAAATTTGTATTGATGAAATTTCATAAATGATTTATACTTGTTTCGTATCAGACAGTTTTCGGGATATTAAGGTTTTATTAAGGTTATTATTTAAAAATTTTTTTCGTTTTTAATTTTTTTTATTTTTGGAAATATCTGCGTGATATTGCAATATCGGAATAATTGTCTGATTTTGCTATTTGTAAATTTTTTTATCTATATATGTGTAGTTTATTGTAAAAGTGGTGTAACTCCATATTTTTAATAGTTATATCTTTAGTTATATCTTTTGTAGTAACAGTGAAGCAACTCCAATATTTGCACCAAAACCCCATAGATGACGTTACTTGTTTACTCGCGGAAGCAAAACTGCAAAATATTCAGTATAAAAGGCTCGTTTTCTCGAAATTTAATTACAAGGAGATAATTCACTGTTACAATGAACGACACATATATAAAAGAGTAACGTGACTGACTGACTGACCCAGCAGCTAAAGTTAGAGCTTTGAAATGTTGTAAGTTTTCTCCTCTCCCGATGTATAGATCCACTGAGAAGGGATTTTTGGAAATACAAATGCCAAAGTGTTAAAAAGTGGTAGAATCGGGTAAATTCGGTAACCTTATATCTCCGGATCTAATTAAGAAAGACATACAATTTAAAAAGCATCATAATATAATTAAAAAAAGGGTACAGGTGTTTGATACTTCTTTTCAAATTTGTAAATTAGGGACGAAAAAGAGGTAAAATAATAATTTTGTTACTTTTTGGTAACCCATTGATCTTCAAAATTAATAAAGCTAGAAATAAAATTCAAACTGTCATCTTCTCTCCCTGAGAAGGCTTCAAACAAATTTTGGATACTTTTAAGAAATTCTGATATACAAAGTGTAAAAATTGTAGCTCTTTTTTTTATACAGCTATTTTTATGTACACTGATATGCTGAATATGTATACAGAATAATGTGTAATATAATCAATAGATCCTCCGTTGTATAGATACACTAAGAAGAAATTTTTATCTTTATATCTCCGGATCTGTACCGTAGTTAGATCCGGAGATATAAGATACAAAATCAAAAAACATTGAAAAATAAGCGGACAGGTTTGCTACTTCTTTGAAGATTCTATATGTAGGGAGGGGGAGGAAAAGGGTATAAATAAAAGTTTTATACTTTCTTTGCTAAAATAATAAAGATACAAATAAAATTAAAATTGTATTATTCTTTCCTTAAGAAGCCCTTAAATATGTTTTGGTACTTTTTGTATGTTCGAATATATAAATGGCAAAATGTGTAGCCCTTTTTGATACTTTTTTCTATACAACTATTTTTTATGGACATTGAACTACTGAATGATTAGTTTTAAGTAGAAAAACATTTTGTATGTCGGATACACTAAGGATAGATTATTTGAATACAATATTTATGGGGTAAGTAAAGTATATGTAAAATTCAAAAAAACACCATTTCTAAATCAAAAAATAGCCTTACATGTGTTTTTTACTTTTTTTTTAAATATGTAAATATTTAATGCTGGTACTTTTTTGGTATACCATTTATCTCCTTAAGTAATAAACATATAAATAAAATTTAAATTGTATTCTGCTCTCCTTAAGAAGCCCTCAAAAATGTTTTGGTACTATTTTGAAATTCGAACATATATCAGAGATAAAATATATTTCTTATGTGAATATAAATCTATAAATCTAGCTGATCGCCACAAAAGCTGATTTTGGGAACATTTTTGTTTTTACAAGGAGGATAAAATATGTACCAAATGGGATAAGCCAAGCAAAAAGCATTGCATTCAAAACTATTGGGCCAATTTTCAAAATAATTGAACGCAGGTTCCTATAGTCACACAAAACTTAACCAATGTAGTGAATTTCGGAAGATGGTAATTAAAGGGAATATTGGGGATATATTTGGTACTTTTTAAAAAGATACTTTTTGGGAAAGTTACTTTTTAAAAAATTTACTTTTTGCCAAATGAAAGTTTTTGAAAAAGCACTTTTTAGAAAACCTTCTATTAGGAAATGGCACTTTTAGGAAATGGTACTTTTTGAAAAATTTACTATTTCAAAAAGTACTTAATTGAAATTTTAGTCTTTGGAAAATATGCTTTTTGAAAAAGGTACCTTTTTCAGAAAAGGTACTTTTTGCAAAAGGTGTGTTTTTAAAAATGTACGTTTTAAAAATCTACTTTTAAGAACTGCTACACTGTGGATATGGCACTTTTTTAGAAAAAAAACGTGCTTTTGGTAATGGTACTTTTTGCAAAACTTAATTTTTTCAATAATATACTTTTTTGAAAAAGTTACATTGTGGAAAAAGTAATTTAAGGAACGAATTTGATGTTTAATGGTTGTACTTTTTTAAAAAACTTTCTTTTGAAATGTACTTTTAGTAAATGGTACTTTTTGGATAAGTACATCTTAAATTGGCTTTGAAGAATATGTATTTTTTGGAAAAGGTCCATTTTAGAAAAGGTACTTTTTTAAAAATTAACTTTTTGAAAATTTACATTTGGGAAATGGTAGTTTTAGAAAGCTAATTTTTGGAAAAGGTGATTTTGGCAAAAGGTATTTTTTTGTAAATGTACTTTGGGAAAAATCTAAAAACTGGAAATTCACTTTTTTAAAAGAAATATTTGGGAAAACTCCTTTTTGCAAAAAGTACTTTTTGGAAAAACAGTTTTTTGGGTAAAGACACTTTTTGTTAAAGTTAAAACAGTACTCTTTGGAAAAGGTACTTTTGGTAAAAGTACCTATGGGAAAAGTTTTTTATTGGAAAATGTTATTATTAATTTTTCTCTATCTGTACAGCAATGGGGTAGCGAAGCACGCCGTATGTTGCTAGTATAGTATAAACATACCACATCAACGTTTATGAGGCGCTAAAATATTAACAAAGAAGAAATAGTTTAATTTAATGGGCAATTATTAGAGTCCGAACGAATATTCGGTATCGTTTTCGGATTCGTTCAAAATTGTGTTTTCGTCTGATATTCGGTTTAGGCCAAAATTTTGGCTGAATATCAAAACCAAAACTTTTTATTCTATATAAATAGAAAAGTTAACCGAAATAGTATACACCAAATTTAAAATGTCACCACCATCTATCTGTTTTCCCCCTCCAATATATTCGCAAATTGAATGAAAATTTTACTCAGTTCAATAAAGTGCAACCAAAAGATATAGGCTCTTATTATAAGTTTCATTCGATTCTCGATGTCCGATAGCCAGCGAAGATCGAACATCGAGAATCGAATGTCAAATTGGTATTATGAGCTGGCAGCACTGCACCATCGAAAATTTCGTTGTACAACGAATTTACAATCGAAGACAATTTTGCTTTATGGCAGTTTGAAGTTATAAGTATTTAAATTATAAGTATTTATGAATCCAAATTGATTATTCTATTCCTAACGTTTTAATTCAGAAATAATAAGGGATGATTAATATTTCAAGGAACAAGGGAAAAATTAACACAACTTACACAGCAGAACAGAAGCCGCTACACTTCCATCGTCAGTGATCACGTGTTACGAACCTTAGCCTAATAATCAATTTGGATTCACAAGCAAATACGTTCGAAATTATCATATTAATAAGTATTTATCTTTTTTTTGATTTCTTACAAATACCATTTGTAAATTATTTTAATGCACGCTTAATAAGCGAAGCGTTAAGGTGGGTACTACTCTCACTTCACACGAAACTACTGATTTTTCAAACTTAAAATGGCTCTATTATTATCATATATTGCACTTGTAAAAAATATATACACACACATAGTAAGAAAAAATACTATTTTTAACACTCATGACATTTTTAATGTAATTTTTTATTATTTAAACTAATTAAAAAACTGTTAAAAAAAGTTCTGTCTTGGACGTCCGTTGGTCTGCATGTACGGATCCTGTATGTGGTCACGATAACGACAGAAAGACTTCACTAATCGAGTCCTTTATTTTTTTTACGCCTTTTTAATTTCACAGTCTAAATGAGATTATGAGGCGTGCACTTTTGGATTTTCCAAACTATTTTAATTTTATGGTCATGTTAATTCTGTGGTTTTCTGGAATAAGCGCGTATGTATTAGTAAAAACCAATTTTTCCAGCAGAGCCGAAATACTTTATTTTTAATACTACGGACTCTGTATAATTTTAATCAAACTTTTTTTTAGACAGTCATGTAAACATATGTTGTAAGAAGTTTGTGTAAAAATTTCAGGCACAACTTCCCTAACGGTAAGATCCTAGAGAATAATTTAAAAAAAGTGTGTGCAGAAAAAAAGGTTATGTCGATATCAGTTGTTAACATTGAACTAATCCAACCACACAAGATGTTTTTACCTGAAAAATACATGCGCACAAGTCACTATACGTTGTTATTAACTGAACAATAACTAAAAAATATTTGTTCCAAAGTAACAACGCATGTGTGGCTATGTGTTTTTTTCAACGGCAATAAATTGCCAGCACGCAAATGTAAGTCGACTTAGCTCATTAGAAATAACATATATTTGAATAAATTAAAAAGTTACGTTGTTTTTAGAAAAAAAAACTTCGGAATTGGTCCATATTATTAGCGAAATTTTTGGTCCATTTAAAAGAGCATATCGTCACCTTAACGTGCAAACGTGATAAGTCCTTTTCTTGAAATTTTACAGGAGGGACAAAATACTGTCTAACTTTTTTTTGGGCTTAAGTCTGTAAACGATCGATTCATCGCTCATTAATATCAGTAATTAAAATATTTCAATAAAATGCTATTCGCGACGAAATAGCTTTTTTAGGACTTATCACATTTGCTTTTTATAATTATGCTTTTTTAGTTTAGACTAGAACATTTTCTTATTATTTATTTTTCTTTTTATTATAAATAAATGTTAAAATTTAGTATTTTTATTAGCTGAATTTACACCTAATCGATTGTTGTTAAATACATAGAACGCGTGTTATAAACTTTTTTCATGTGGCTCCGTATATTGCGAAAACCAAAATTACGAACATATTCCAAAACTTTCTAGGACAGAGAAAAAATCATAAAGTGGGTGGGTTTATTGGAAAAGACCATCTTTAAGAAATTTATTATTTGACATTTTGCGTTATAAATTCTTTTATTGTTAGCCAATGGATTTCTAATTTTGTAAAGGTGTGGAAAAATAAAATAGATTCATATCGAATTCAAATTATTTGTTGGGTATTGTATAAGATTCTAAGCCTACTACACTTATTTTATTCTTTAGTGATTTTCAAAAATATTATCATTTGTAACTTCTCAAATAGTTTTTGAAAGTCTGTGCATAAGATAAGAGGTTTGTAACTGTTCAAAGTTGTGGTTGAAGTCTACTGACGATTTGATAAAGCATCAATGAAATGCATATAGACAATGTTTAATAGCCATCAACAAATAAATTTCATTTGCAAAAGAAAATGTATTATTTCGACATGAACTCTTCTTTCAGAAACTTTTGCACACAAAAATTGAAAAAAAAAATTACAAAAATTGGAAACAACTTCAAAATTTTTTCAATATGATTGAACCTATAAAAAGAGATACGGCGAAATTTCGCAGGAAATTCGCAAAAACCAGAAAAAGGTTTCAAGCACTAATATTGTATATATAACAAGTAATAAACGACACACAGTAGTGCACAATCAAAATATTTTACAAATAGGTAAACTATTTCAAAACCGATCGGATTCAGTAAATACGAACATAGCAGGAAGATGAACTTTCCATATTGCACCGGATCGGAGCTATGGAGTGCCAAAGAAGGTCACTTTGGACATCTAACATTTTTCAACGTGTGTAAATTTGTATTTCCCGCTCGATTTCAACAATTTTGTATGGTAGTCCCTCATAAGGTTCTAAAAAAATATGATGTTTGACTAAGCACTCATCTTGAGGTATACTCATTCGAAAACTCAAATTTTCCATTTTTTCAACCTTGGTTCAGTATTTTCAAGATATGACAACTAAATAACAACGGATTGTCACAATTTTTTGTTGCTAGCATGGAAAATATATGATTTGTAATTTGTGTTACCAATTCGCGGTTCAGGTATACCAACAAATCGACCATGAAAAAAACTTAACTGATGCTTTGGCACCTCGGTCACCTTGTTTAAATGAAATGAATCGAAATAGTTTTTCCATCTAACGCACAAGTTAATTAAAAATAATAAATTTTAAATTTTACCTGGACTTAGAAAAAAAAATTTTTTTTTGTTTGTTTGCTGTTTTGTGAACTTAGTAAGTAAAAATTACATAATGGTAACTTGTTTTCTGTAAATGATGTATTTTGAGTAGTATTATCATACTGCATCAAAACATGCATTTTGCAAAAAAGTGAACTTATCACGTTTGCACGGTAAGGTGACGATATAAAATAAATAATGCTATTTGGAATCAATAACTCAAAGTCGACAAAAATGGACATCCGCGCTTATTCATGAAAACCACAGAATTATAAATTAATAAAATTTTTTTATAAATTTGTAAACAAACAATTAGCCAATTCACAAAGTGTACTATTGCGTCCTATTTGTAATAATTGGTAAAATTTTATGACTGTCATAAAAATGTTGTTGATATTTTTCATATAAATATATTATAGGACAATACTATTTTGTTACCTATGTTTCTTCAGTGTGCTATTTAGTCAACTGTTTTTTGTTTACAAATTCAAACCAATAATTTATTTTCAACAGTAGCTGCGTTCGAAAAAACTATCGAAGAAAGAATAAATTGAAATAAAATTGTACAAATATAAAAAGTTAATAATTATTAAGAAATTTTTTCGTTTGTTAACACAATTATATACCTTTAAATAAGAAACAAAGTTTTTAGAAACTTTAAAAGTGACGAATGTTTTTCAACTCTTCATTTATTTGCCTCAGTTGTTTTCCAAATTTACGAATTTTAAAAACTATTCCATTCCCGTGCTTCTATGGGCAAAATCTGTTGTTGAGAGTAAGTTTTCAGTTAACTCAGTAATTACTCGTTTAATGCATGTTATTTTTACTGTAACAGTAAGCAAACATACCTATTATTTTATATTACTTTTAACGTTTATAACAATATTTATATGGTAATACAACAGGCTGTTCACAATAGTGCTATTTGGCCTTAACCCTCCGATGTTCGGTGTCATATGATACCCTAAGTGTAGCATAAGGGTCTGCCCAGACCCATGAAAATAACATTAGAAATATTGTTTTAGAAATAATTTTATTTATTAATTTAATTCATTTAATATATGTACATTACAAAGAGCAATTGGGTTTGCAATTATGTAATTGCATAGAATGTTCGTTGAGGCATATAGGTCGATTACATCTGCTGCAGTTATATCGAGTTTTACGTCGTTTTTTTGAAGAAGAAGCGCAAAGATATCATGATGAACGTGTTGAGGGTACTTGAGCATATATTTGTGGCTGTGCTGAACCTGATGTAGAAGGGGAAGAGTCCATTACCTAAAAATTGTAAAATAATTATGTATAAATTAGTATATATGGAAACATACATACACATATCTATATAGATAGATTTTTGCTCATACGTATATATATATATATATATATATATATATATATATATATATATATATATATATATATATATATATATATATATATATATATATATATATATATATATATATATATATATATATATATATATATATATATATATATATATATATATATATATATATATATATATATGCATTTTTATACATTTATGTAAAGTATACTCACATCGATATTAAAAAGATTCATTGCTTGCTTTATGTGAGCAAACCTCCATACTAATGGGTTAGTCGCCCGTTCCGTCATATGTGGAATAACCAGCTGCCGAGCCAATTCTATAACAAATGAGCGTCGTTTGTCACTATGCATTGCTGGACTCAACTCTTCGTAGATGATGAATGAGGCCAAACCGGCGACATCCACCATATTGTAAAACATTGCCAGTGGCCAACGATTTGTCGAACGCTTACAAGAATATCCAGTCAACATCTGATCCATTGTGTCTACGCCCGCTTTAAACTTATTGTAGTCCAAAATTTGATCCGGCTTGAATCTTTTTAATGGATCGGTGTCATGACGGTAATGAACGGTGGACAACATGAGCACTGGCTTTTTCGGCTTTGCCATATAAGAACACAGCGCGATATTATTATTGTGGTAACAAAATATAGTGCTATTAACATCACGTTTATGGTCCAGCAATTCAGGGGGGATGAAGGTCTTGTTCTTCCTTACGGTACCCACGAACGCCACATTACGATGCATCAACATTTCTGCCAGGTTATATGTTGAAAAAAAGTTGTCAGCATAAACTGTCCTACCGCTGTGCATGTATTTTTCCATCAATTTCATGACGACTCGTTCGCCTTCATTCGTTTCTCGCTGGCCACCTGGTGGTTTTCCCGTAATTTGAAACTGAGTCGCAAATCCACCAAATTTTTATGCCATATTTAGCGGCCTTACTCGGAATATATTGAGTAAACCGAGTACGCCCACGATATGGAAATAACTGCTCACCAATAGTTACTTGGCAATCGGGTGTGTACGCTTTTTCTAAGTTGCCTATCAGCATTAGCCATACTTCGTCCACGGCTGCAGATTTGCTTTGTTTTAACATCTCTGCACGAGTGCTACCGTTATCGAAGCGGATGAAAGTAGCCAAGTGCTTAAATCGATTTAATGACTCGGTGGCCTTATAAATTGGCATGTTATAGCTCGCCCACAATTCTTTTGCTGGCTGAGAATTTGCGTCAAACACACCAGCAAATAGTAGCATCCCAAAAAATGCATACATTTCGTTCTCGTTGGTCATTATCCAAGCTCTCTGTTTGTTATTAGGATGCGTTTCGGTCCATACTCTAAAAGCTTCAAGGGCTTTTCTATTAGTTTCCCGCAAAATAATAACGATTTCGGGGGACAATAACGACTGCAAGATAGCTCCATGATTCGTTGGTGTCCCTCGAAATGGCCCTTTACGGGTAAAAGTTGGCACATTATGAGAGCGAGGCATCGCAGATGGTGGGGGATTTGAATTCCATATCTTACCGTCTTTTGAGCGATACGTATGATCCTGAATGCTGGATGTGCTGGCTGATGAAGTTGTGGATGGAGCTTGAAGTAAAACGGCGGCCACAGTTTCTGTACACAAATCCTCAACGTCATCATGTCTATCATCAACGAACTCTAGTTCAATTTCCTCTTCAATGTCGGATGCCTCACCAAATTTTCTTCATTTTCTGGAAGATAGTCATCATCTCCTAATAAGTCATCACCAGTCTCGAATGGATCGAGCTCCTGTCCCATAAGTTGCTCAACTTGTGCCTCAAGTCACTTCCGTTCTTCAGGACTAACATTTCCTCTTGTAGATGTTGGTGAAGATATAAGACAGCAGGTAGAGTGCGGTAATGTTACATTTTTAGTTCTCTTGGATCACTCCAGAGCGTTCGACACGGTTGACCATAAAATTTTGTGTCTTAAGCTTAAACATATGTTTGGATTAGCATCAACTGCCTTAGGTCTAATATATTCATACTTAGTCGATAGATACCAATATGTTGAAACGCCTACCTCCGTCTCAACATCTTTGTCATTAACTCGAGGTGTTCCGCAAGGCTCCATCTTAGGTCCTCTCCTTTTTTCACTATACGTGAATGATCTTCAGGGCAAACTCGAATACTGCAGGATTAGATTGTATGCGGACGATGTTCAGCTTTATATTAGCTGTTGCAATACTGCCGTTGATGAATGTGTGAGGACCTTAAATCAGGAGTTAGGTCGTGTCTACGAGTGGGCCACAGCTAATGGTCTAGCAATTAATCCTACTAAGTCCAAGTGCCTGATTATTAAAAAGAGGTTAACAAACTTTGATTGCAATCCGATTTTAACATTAAACAACCAGTCCATAGATATTGTACATTCTGCTAAGAATCTTGGTATATATTTTAACAGCACTCTCACTTGGTCTAATCACGTTAATTTTGCATGCGGTCGAACGTTTTCAATGTTAAGAAATCTCTGGCAAACTCAGTATTGTACTCCAATTGAAATTAGAATAATCCTTGCCAAATTGTATTTAATACCGATTTTATTGTACGGCTGTGAACTTTTTGCCAGCTGCGATAGCGTAAGTAAAAGAAAACTTAACGTGGCCTTTAATAACATTATTCGGTACGTATATGGTCTCAGAAGATATGACCATATTTCCCCATACGTAACCTTGCTTTATGGCATTACTTTTGATGATTATGTAAGAGTGCGCACTTTACTGTTCATGCATAAAATTATATATACACATCATCCTGAACATCTCTTTGAACGTTTAAGCTTTTCAACGCTTGCTAGAGGTAAAAGACTTCTAGCGTTTGGTCATCGAACTCTGGTTTCTAAATACCACTTCTCTATTAATGCTGTCAGTCTCTGGAATGGAATCCCCTATAGAATTCAGACCATTAGTAACGCACGTCAATTTAGGAAAAATATTTTTTGTCATTTCTCACGTTGAATATATATTTACATACATATATTGTTTTTTGATAGTCAGATAGTATAACACTGTAGGTTTTAGGTTTTAATTTTTTCAAGTTACATATTTTATTTTCTTTTTTAATTATTATTTTAGCTGGTTTTTTTTAATTTGGTTAACTTTCTGAAACTATATTATATTAGATTTTAAATTTCATTTTATATTTTTTTATATTTTATATTTTAAAAGCGCAAACTTAAATCCAAGTTAATTTTGTGTTCCGATTTATTGTATTTACATATGCTCAGTTCCATACTGTAATATAAGACTTAAGTCTTGTGTATGTGACATCGAAAATAAATAAATAAATAAATAAAAATAAATAAATAAAATAATTTATGAAGCAAACGAATCATCATATCATCTTCATAAATACCTTCTTGCTCCATTTTACTGAAATAATAACTCGCACTAAAGACTTTAAAAACACATGTTCACTCTGAATTCTAAGCATCAACTAAAATATGTGATCTCTCCCTCTGCCGTTCTAAAAGTTTTATTGTTTTCTTATAACGGTGATACAAATAACATGAAATTGTTTTTTGGGTCTGCTCAGACCCATGTGTGCTTAACTGGCGAAAGTACTTAAAATTGGGTTTTTCACCACAAATACAATAAAATTTTTAATTTTACCGTTTCATTGTGTTTGGCACAATATATTTGAGGAAGTCGTGGACTGGGGTAGCTCAACAATTAAAAAAAAACATAATGCATGCATTTTAAAATCGATTTGGTCTGGCCAGACCCATATGAACATCGAAGGGTTAAATAGTACTTTATTACTTATCACTTTAGAAGACTTTGTGAATTGGCTAAATATTTATTTAGAGTGCCATGTGATAAATGCGTGCTATTGTGAACAGTCCACATAAGAGAAATTTTATCGAATGTGCGCCATAATACCAAATGAAAATTCGTTCGATAAACTAGGGAATGATAAGCCGGTGTCAATTCCAAGCGAAAATCGAGTTTGCGATTTTTCACTGAAATTGATTATTGGGTCTTTTAAAATAAATTTATTTTAATACATAATATCAAATAACATATAAAGAAAGCTGAGTTTTAATCTTCACGATTAATTCAATACTGCCGAGAAAATTTCTTTGTATTGTATAGCAGCGATTTTGCGCCCGCGTTTCAAAAAACTTCATTTTAGTAGCGATGAAATCGTATAAAAAATATAGTGTCAAAAATAGGTAAATATTACACTTTCTTATATCGATTCAACTTTTTGATAGGTGCTCTTGTTTAGCAGAAATTAACGTAATCAATAGAGAGTGGTAAAACACTCCTAAATGTATGTGTACCGAACCCAACATTCTAATTCTATTCATCATTTATGCTAACTTCATGTCAAGTTTTTGTTAGTTACGCTCGTAAATGTAAAAGTGTTATTTTTGCCCAATGGAATAAACACTGTATGTATGTATGTATGTATGTATGTATGCAAAAATACTCTAATAGACCAATTCACTATGTCGGTTTTGCATGTTTTCCGATTAGTTTCTAATTGAATGTTCTGTTTGCTTAACTATCAGGGATGGCAGTATACCTCCCTTTTTATATAAGAAAAATTATGAAATCATCAAGTTAAAGTTATAGCGTAATACTGATTGTAATTGAAAGTTTGTTATTATTTTTAAGTGCACTCTACCTCCCTTTTATATATATATAGGAGATTGAAATAAGCGACGCTTGTTTATTTAATAATTTTGCTTCTTTTTATATATATAATAACAATCTAATTCACAAAAAAGTTTTTCATCAATAAGAGACTTATTAAACGAATTTTTGTATGAAAATTTGTTTTATTAATTTGTTACAAGTCAGAAATTTTTTTTATGAATTAAGGCATAAGACTATTAATTTTGTTTTAAAATTTATATATATGTATATATATATATATTTTTTTTTTTAATTTACACATTGGAATTTTTAAATTAAAATTTATGTGATTATTTTATAAATAAACATTTTGTTGTTGTGTAACTATTTGTGCTCTTAAGGGTTAGCTAAATTATAGTTTCCTTACTCTATTTTTGTGAACAGTCTTTTGCTTTTTTGTTACTTTGTCGTAAATTGTTACGTTAACATTATCTATTTTCTTAATATATATTTTTATGTTTATCATAGGGCTCCTTTTGTAATAATTGCAGTATCATTAAGGTTCAATGTTATCGGTTTCGACTATTTGTCATAGAAGTGTTTGTTTCTTTCTTTGTGTTTTTCAATTAACTGTTTTGCTAATAAACTATTTTTTTGCAATCTATATTTAATTTCTTTGTTATAGTCTTCTAGGTTATAAAGTGGATCTAAATCTGTAATTTTATCATTTAACATTGTTGATTTTTTCCCGAATATGAGTTCAAATGGAGTAAAATGATTGTTAAAAACAGTGTTAGGTGTTGTATTATGAAAGACTGTGAAATATTTGATATAAGTATCCCAATCTGATAAATTTTCGTTTATGTAAGCCCTAATGTATTCGTTAAATACCCGATGGTTACGTTCCACCGTACCTCTTGTTTGATGATGATATCTACGGGTTATTTATGTCAATTTTTAAAAATTTGCAAAGTTCTGAAAAAATTTCATAAATATGGATTGACTGTGTTCATTTTCCCATAGATCAAGATAAAATTTTCAAATATTGCACGGGCAACGTTACTAGGTACTTAGATAGGTCACATATTAACGTCAGGGCATACTTATTTTCATAAGTTGAGGTAGGTAATGGACCTATTGTGTCTAGTACAACTATGTCAAACACTTTGGTGGGAGTTGGAGTAAGTACGAGCTTTTCGATATTTGATGGTTTCACTTTGTTCAATATGCATTTTGGACAACTTCTAACAAATTTCCCAATATCCTTAGTCATATTTTTCCAGTAATAAAGGGTCCGCCAGATAACTTTTTTTTTTGAAAATGCTATAAAAAAACTACTGAATATTTTCTCAAATTTGTTTTTTTTTTATTTGAAAGTACAATCCTTCCGGCTAATAATGACGAATAATTTCATTCAAATGGCTGCCCGGGCTGGCCATGCAGTAGCCTACACGATCGGTTAAATTTTTAAACACATTATCGATTGTGTGCAGCTGTATTTCACCAATGGCTTCACGAATATTGTCCTTTAAAGCGTCAATTGTCTCTGGCTTGTCGGCGTAACACTTATCTTTGACGGCACCCCACAAATAATAGTCCAACGGTGTCAAATCGCAGCTCCGAAGTGGCCAAACGACATCAGCTCTGCGGCTGATAATGCTATCTTCAAAAACAAGGCGCTAAACATCGAGTGTAGCTTCGGCTGTGAGGCACGTAGCACCGTCCTGTTGAAACCAAATGTTGCCAATATCCTCCTCTTCAATTTTTGTGAACAAAAATTCGTTCAACATGGCCTGATAACGATCGCCATTGACTGTAACGGCCACTCCTTGCTCATTTTCGAAGAAAAATGCCCCAATTATGCCTCTGGACCAAAATGCGCACCAAACAGTGACTCATTTTGGGTGCGTCGGCTTTTCAATGTATGCGTGCGGGTTTTCTGTGCCCCAAATGCGACAATTTTGCTTGTTTACATACCCGCCAAGATCAAAATGACGGTGCTTCTCTTCTTCCAAAATCCGTACGCAATTTTTGCACACATTCTGCAACATTACCATGATTTTCAAAGAAATGTCGCAATATTTCCCAGCGTTGTTCAAGCGTATACACAATCACATTCGGTGAGCGGAAGGATAAAACTAATTATCTGTCAAATCAGGCATGAGCTAAGTGCTACCATTCGCGAAATAAGCACTAGTTGAAAAAAAAACGTTAGATGGCGGACCCTATACTTTGTCCTAATTTTTGCATACAATTTTTTCTGACCGCAATGCCCGCCTAGGATTGGATCATTGTGAAAGATCTACATTAGTTTTGTTTTTTCATCTTCTGTCTTTACTGTTAAAATTGGTTCCGTAAGACTTATTTCTAAAGTCTTTAAAACTTTTGTTCCATAATCTTTCAATGCTTGAATTGTGCAAATACATAGTAAAAAATGAGTCATCTTTAGGCCATTCTGCCCTTGAAATTCCGTAATTGTTGGCTTCTCTTTGTAGCCTCGAAAGCAAATTGCCTAAGCTAGTTGTTTCGTTAACAAATTCGACTTCAAGAGACAGAATTCTTTTAAACTTCTTATACATATTTATGCGTAGTTTCTTAGAACTTTGATTGTGATGGATTATTTCTGTTCGTATGTTAGCATTGTTTTTGCTAAAGTCGTGTGAGAATTTATCGTAAATGTTTAATTTAAAGTCGTTTTTATGTTGTAACGGTTTGTTTGTTTCAGCTTCTGAATTGTTTTTTAATTTAGCCATAGCCCGAGTTGTCACGGAAAGTACTTTATTAGTAATGTTCTTTAGTTCATTTATTGAAACTCTAGACAGTGCGTCGTCTACTCCTATATTAGACGTTCCTTTAATAAATTCTATTGTAAAATTATATTCTGAAAGTTCTAGTCTAATCTTTGTTAATTTTGAGGACGGATCTTTAATGTTAAAAAGATAGACCGTACAATAAAGAATGTTCCGTAAACATAAGGCCGGAATTGTTTTATCGCGAAATAAATCGCTAACAGCTCAAGTTCGATAATAGTTTTTTTCTGTTCCGCCTGAGTAAAACCTCTGGAGGCGTAATAAATCGGCAAGTCTTTACCATTAAAATCTTGACTTAATATTGCTCCACATCCAAGTTTTGATGCGTCTGGTAAAGTCAGGGTATTGTAATACATTTGGTGACATTAAAGCAGCTTTTAATCTTTCGAAAGAACTCCCAGTTAAAATTAACATTTTGCCTAGTTATTTTGTTCAAGGGTGCTGCCAAAGTTGCAAAATTTGGGACGAATCGCCTGTAATAGTTGGTGAAAGCCACGAAACGTCGAATAGCGTCTTTGTCACAAGGTATTGTATAGTTTTTAATGGCACATTTATGGCCTAAAAATGGCAGGGGTGCTGCCAAAGTTGCAAAATATGGGACGAATCGCCTGTAATAGTTGGTGAAAGCCACGAAACGTCGAATAGCGTCTTTGTCACAAGGTATTGTATAGTTTTTAATGGCACATTTATGGCCTAAAAATGTGACTTCGGGTCGAAAGAAGTGGCACTTGTATGGATTTATTCTTAGATTGTATTTTTTTAGGATTTCATTAAATCAAAGCTCGAAGCAAAGGCACGGGAAGCACTGCCGGATACCATAACCACAGTTAATTAAATTAAAGTAGCTTTAAAGACGAAAATAAAACCGGATAGTTCTAAGGTAATAGCTGATAGGACTCGAACCTGCAATCTTTTGTTCTTAAACTATGTTCTGTTTGCTTAACTATCAGGGATGGCACTATAGGAGACGTAACGTTTTATCGAGATACTAAATTGAGCTTTTAATAAAATAAATGAGTTTTTAATTCTGATGAGCTTTTAAAAATATAAATATTAGTTCACACAAATACACACAACTTCAATATTAGTTCATGCTAAAAAGCTTCGGTAAGTTTTGAATAAGGCCGAATATTCGATTTTGACAAAATATTAGGTTCGGTTCGGCCTCATAAACTGGTTTCGGTCGGACTCTAGATTATTGATCTATTGGTCAGTTTTTGTTGCAATCTATCGCGTGCAAAGTTTCTATTTCATTTATATGCAACAATTTTATAAACAATTTAATTAACTAAAAGTTTTACAACATTGCACAGTGGTCAATTCCGGCTAAAAACACTATGCAACAAAAAAAATGCCAAGCAGTACCATTATATTATTTTGTTGTGTTATGGTCGCCTAATTATAAAAACAGTAGAAAATTTAAATTCTATGGATAATTTTTAGAGTTACATACACACAGAAAAAAATAGACAAGAATTATATCCAATAAGACCATGTTATTGAAAAAAATATGAATTTCAATAACATTTGTCATTAACTTAATACAATATTTCGTTGTTTGTATTTCTATCCCATGCCGGTTATATCTCTTCTTTTCATACAAAAGTACTTAAAACAAGTTTTATCTCATAGAAATATAACTGGAACATGGCTCGGCTGTAGAGAGCAAGCTTTACGACCGGGAAGCCCGAGTTCGTATCCCAGGCATGTCAACATTATTTTTAATTTATATTTTTTTCTTTTGAAATAATTTTGCTATCAATATAGCGGAATTCTTTATCACAGGAAATTTGAAAAAAAAATTATTGAATACCGGGATTTTTGTTATCAAAAACGAAACTTATTTTTTTCTGTGCACCAATTATTTTCGCTACGCTATCCGTCCGTCCGTTTATCTGTAAAACTTAGGCCGCTACAACAACAAATATATGACAGCTAAAAATCAAAGCGAGCAACGAAACATATTGGAATACTAATGTACTATGCTGACACTTACATAAAGAGACACTTGAAAGTTAGTGTTTTATACAGACTACACCAACTAACACTGATATTTAAAATAATAAAAATTAAAGGGTATTCCATTAGTTATTGTAATTTTGACTATGTAATTTCAACAATTTGTTGTATCTTAGAAACAGTAAGATGCAAACTCTTAAATTGAAAAAAAAGCTAAAACTAAAAAATAAATATATATTTAAAATGCCAAAACGAAAAATCGCCAATAGGAAAAAAGCGCTTAAGCGTGAAACGGAATTCACATTCCCATAAGAACTTTGTGTAAAAAAAAATTGAAGGAAATTCACGTTGGTAAATTCCTTAAAGAAATTTCCGTTTGCTAGTACGGAGCTCCCAAAGAAAAGTACACGGAATTTTTGCCGTTATTGTCTATTACAGGGATGTTACAAACAACGTGATCTGAAACAAAAATTAATGTTCATACAATTGTTTGGTCACGGAATTTTTGACATTTCCTATTTTTCGCAAGTTGTAATTAATTTGTAGTGTTTTTGTGTTAAAAAATAAAGGAATTTGTGTGTATGAAAACATTATTCTCTACAGAATGCTACACAGTAATTTTTCCGTGTAGAAATATATGTAAATTTCCAAATGTGAATTTCCGTAAGAAGTCCGTACAACGCTTAAAGGAAAAAACACCAAAAGTAAAAAAATCGTTAGAACTAAAAAAACTCGCCAAAACATTTAAAAAAATGCTAAGAACGAAAAAAATCGCCAAAAACAAAAATATAGCTAAAACTGAAATAATCACCAAAACAAAAAAAGAGTCAAAACTAGAAAAAATCAAGGGAACTAAAAACCTCGTCAAAACCCGCAAAAATCGAAACAAACGAAATAAAACGAAAAATTGCCAAAAACGAAAAAGTCGCCAAACACCAAAAAATCGTTAAAACTAACTAAAAAAAAGCACAAAAAATTGCCAATGGTATAAAATCGCCAAAACTAAAAATATCGTCAAAAATAAGAAAGGCAAAATCATACCGTTCTGAATTAATTAAAAAAAATTTTTTCTAAAATTTGATATTGTTGATGAGGCTTCTTCACTGATTTTATTGTAGCTTGCAAAGGAGTTGTTTAATTTTATTACGAAAACCCCTAAGAAACTTGGAAGAAAATTACCTTTAATCCATTTTATATTATATACATATCATTATATTTTGCATGCAAAATTGAACAAAAACTTTTTTTTTAATTTATAAAAAGCCAAAAATGGCAAAATGTTACCATTTCTATTCTTTAAGCATAAAGTTCCATATGGACAAATTCCAGAAATGGTCTGTCTGCCAAGGAGAGAATTTTAGAGTTGTCAAAACTGTTTATATATGTTGATGGCGTAATGTGGTATATATTTAACCTCGAAATTATTTAAGGAACATTTTGTAGGGGATGAATGGCAGGGATATGCCTACACCGAAAGAAAGACCCAACCTTGCATTTCCTATGCCTGCAAAGCTTTGTGCTTAGTTACACATGTGATCGTAAGCATAAGTTTGAATTTTCGAAGTCGGAGGTGGTCGGGAACGTCCCTTATCTTGAAAATAAGGAAGTGAATATTTTTTTTAGATTATCGCGTAAAGTATAAGGAATTGAAAAATAAGGAATACAAAAAATATATACGTGTGTCGGCATTTTGCAATGTCACATAGGAATTTTGTTTTAGGGGTGGTTAAAGTTTCCCCCCTTTTGGCCTGATCGTCCAGCATATCGGTACATGAAACTATGCTTTCTTTACATATGAGGTGTAGGGTATATTCAGCAACTTTGTGTAAAATATTAGGGCAAACATTTTTGTGCGACATGTTAACCCTCTGACTCCCCCACATAACGGTAATTTTTAGCTCTTTTCATACAAAACGTAAAAAACACCCATAAAATGGGAAAGTGCGGTGATTAAAGGCGGAAACTTTAATCCCCCAACATACGCATTTTTTTTTGTCTCCTCTACCGGAATTGATTTACTGAACCCCGTAATTTTTTTTCGTGTTATACAGTGTAATTTGGGAAGCGCAATTAATCGATTAATAAAATTTGTTGATTAATCGAAACTCAGATTAATTAATTAATAAAATTATTCAAATTTGAATAATCAAATTTAAAATTATGTGATTAATCAGCATTTTTATTAATCAGGATCTTTGATTAATCGATTAATTGGCTAATCGCAATTTTGATTAAGCAAAAATTTGATTTGATCGATTAATCGCATATCTCTAATAATAATATTATCTATTCCACTAAACACATTTTTGTTGTAAATTGTACAATTAAAAAGTTATAGATATTATTAACAAATGTAACGTGCGTCACGTAGCGTGTCTCACAAATGGTTCATGGCTTTTAATAAAAAACGAAAAAATTGTGGCTTCAAATAAGTTATTTTTGAATTCTCTTATATTCCTCCTTCTTTTATGAATTAGATTTTGTGGGCTTTATTATGCAAAATTCGCTAAAAATTCCAAAAACACACTTTAGCTTTCAAAATTACTTCCACTTTTTGTAGCGTGCGTCACAAAACTTTATGATCAATTATTTCCAAAGAAATCGCTGTTACAAAATTATATTTTATGCCATTCGAAAGTACAATTTCTCTTTCTCATTTAATAAATCTATTTAATTTAGAAAATTAACTTTTCCCTGTAATCCCGGGAATTCTCGGGAACGTGATTTTTTCATTCCCGTTTCCCGGGAAGTGCAAAAGTTCGGGAGATCCCAAAACCATAGCTTACATAAATCCAATTAGAAATGAGCATGTTTTTAATGAAAGAAAAAAATTCTGTTTTGTGCTGCATTAGCCACTTTTTTATTTTATTTCTAAAAAGTAGCTTTTTGCACTGCTGTGTATTGTGTAACTTGTTATTGAGATGAAATTTTCTACTTTTTATTGAAAATAAGCATATAAATGTTATTAGAAAAAATATTTACATGAAATAAAAATTCAATATTGATGAAACTTGGTATTTTACTTGATTTCTGATATTTATATATTTTTTTTTTTATTAAAAAAAAATTTCTTTTACAAAAAGGTATCAAACTTTATGATATTAGGCACAATGAATGCTTGATATCTCAGAAACCAGAAAAAATTTCGTAAAACAGGTTTAGGAAAGAGGGTATTCAAAACATATATACCCCATACCTAACTAAATTATTTTTAAAAATTGTCTGGTGGGCCAAAACAGAAATGAGGTCGCGATTTATTTGTTGAATTTTATCGATAAGTTGATTGATTTTTTCACCTGAACAGTTTTGTATTTCTTTTCCTATTTATGATAAAAATTGTTAGTAGCAAATGTGAAACGCTTTCTTTTAATAAGCCTTTTTCCAAGGAGTGTACGGATCCATATATTAGTAAGCAATTATATACATCTGTAATGAGACCAATAGTAGAGTATGGATCAGTAGTGGGAGACCCGGAAAAATAGTTTCTGTTGTTTTGTTTGAGAAGTTCGTATAGAAATAATACTATGGGTCTTCCATTTTACAAAATTAGGTTAGCAATCATCAAACTACCTACTTAAAAAATCACAAGGACGATGCTCAATGTGACTTTTTTGCTCAAGCTCATTAATAATGATGTGCTGTCTGAATTTCTTCTAATTTCTTGAATCGACGTGGAACAATAAATTATATATTTATTGTTCCACGTCGATTCACCAGTTATTTCATTCCCTTTTATCAACCAGTAAGTAATTCATACAAATTGTGCTAATGCAGATCCATTTAGAAGAATGTGTAAAAATTTGAATGATTTGTACAATTTTATTAAATGTTATTAAACGTAATATAATTTTCTTTTTAAATACTTAAATTTTATATGTGTAACATACATTGTGTGTTAAAAGTTCCTTGCAGTTATATTATGAGTCTGTAAGGATATTTTTTCCATAGACTTTAATTAAATATGTAAATAAATAAATACAAAAATGCAAAAAATGTGTAGCAAATCAATATTTTTTGAGCTTGATTATATTAAAAAACACTATAAATTCATATTTTTAAATACCCTTAAGTTATGTACAGACGATTATCAGTTCTTACAATATTGTAAGTAAAATGTGCTAAAAAATTCTTACAATCGTCTGAACTGAAAATTTTTGTCTGACAACGGCAGAAAAAGCATTGTCAGGCGATTTTAATACTACCTGCTGTCAGACATCTCACAATCGTGTGAAGACATCGCGATACCATTGTCAGATTATTGGCAGACAATTGTCAGACATTTATTAATTGTCAGATGTGCAAAGTTCCTGCATCTGACAATGGCGTCATTGTCAGAGACTTTTTTACATTGGCAGCACTGCACACATATTTTTTAGGGAAAAATTAAAATAAGAAAAATTATGCAGCTAAAATAGTCAAAATTGATTCCTTTTGTTTAATAATAATTTATATTTTTACTTTTCAAAGTTAACAGAAGCACAGATGATGAATAATTATTGATTTCTGTTAAATGATATGCGTCTGGCAGCGCCAAACAACAGATCTGACAATTTTTGCATCTGACAATCGTGTGAACTGCCAATTTCTTTACTAACAATATTGTCAGATAAATTTATTGTCAGAGAACTGTCTGCCAATAAATTGTAAGCTTTTCT
The DNA here is from genome assembly GCA_956483635.1 of Panzeria rudis. NCBI lineage: Eukaryota > Metazoa > Arthropoda > Insecta > Diptera > Tachinidae > Panzeria > Panzeria rudis. Next base: position 20,748,281 of record OY101450.1, on the reverse strand, counting down.
AACAACTTTGATACAGCCGTGTGAACGAACAAATATACCTTGTGCTGACAATTTTCTATTGTCAGTACATCGTCAGCACATTGGCAGATCTGACAATATTGTAAGATCTTACAACTGTCTGTACAGGCCTTTAGTATTCCCAAGGACGTACTGAAATATATATATTGAATTCAAAAATATTGCATTTAACATAATAAGACATCTATAATTTGTTATTTCAAACAAGCCACAAACTTTGAAGTTTAAGCCTCGAAATTTATTCTGTAATAATAAGTGGTCCAACTGAAAATGTTAAAAAAAATTAATCAAATAAATTAATAATTATCGCAGCTTACTTACAGCGAAATACAAGTCATCATGACGGAATACTTCATCGGTATCCGCAGCGAAGTGGAGGCTTATTTCATATACTAACGTGCCAATGTTCTTAAAACTATTTTTTAAAGCCTCAAATATATAGAAATATGTTGTCATTTTTAAAATACGCATTATAACTTTAAAAACTGTGGTGGTAATTTCAAATTTTGTCATATCTTTAAATGATAAATAGAAAGGTTTCAATAAATAATAATATAGAAAAACTGAATTTAAAAAATAAGTCAGCAATAGAAACAATATCTGCCATTGAAAAGTGACAAAGAGGTCATCAGTTAGATTCATCAAACTGTCCTCTTCTCGGCCTATCAATTCAATTTTCCGACTTATTGAATCGCGCCAAATTTTTCTATCGTTAACACTTCTCATCGTGTTGTGATGATTTATAAATTTAATTTGTTTTTCAATTTTTTTCAACCTTTCTATTAATATTTGTACACATATGTAAATCAAAACTAGTGCCAAATAAATATTTATATCGCAAAAAATTTCGTAAATATCTTTAAACAGCATAAGAGTACGTTGAAAAAAGCCATAATAATAATTTATATATAACGAATTATCTTCTAAGCTTAAAAGGTACGATACACGCAAATAAACATACAAAACTTTTGTAATTTCATAAACAAACAAAAATCCTTTAAAAATTACTAGTTTTCGTATGTGGCCAATAGTTTCATGATTTTCATTTATATTTTCAACCGATAAATAAAATTTAAGTAAACTTTTAAATTTATTATAAATTTGGAAAATCTTTTCCCTTTTTAACCAATTTTCTACCCAAATAGTTAAAGAAAATAAATAATTGGATAACCAGTTTGCCAAAATACATACGTAGACGTAATTATAAGATATTTCCTCTAAACTTTCTGTAATGTCCCAATAGTAATAATAGTGGTCAGCAATGACTAATATCAAATTTATAAACGCACTATATATCACGGTAGGTAGGTGATGTAAATTAAACATTCTCCTTGTCGGGTTGTAAAAAATAGTGTTATAGCCGAAAAGTATATTCAGAAAATAGTAGATAACAAAGATGATATGTAATATTATAACTCCTTTCGACATTGTGGTTGTAAGATAATTTTATTATATTTCTTATTTAATTTTTGAAGATATTAATATTATTTAGATGATTAATAATATTTTAGCAGCTGCTTAACTATGTTTTCACTCTGCTTGTTGACCTTAAACTGTAAAAGTAACTAAAGGTGTAAAGTATTTGTTGCTAATCGATGTTTCAACTTTTGTTATTTACTTTATTAAATTTACAATCAAAATAATATTGCTTTCAATCTTAATACCAGAAGTCCTCACACTTTTTGTTTGTTATAAGGCCTTCTGCTCTTAAGGCTGGTGGTATTGATTTCTACATGAACTTCTTCTTTGGAATTTAAAATTTGTTTCTACACCGAAAAATCGGGTACATTATTTTGTTATTCGAAATTTGTATTGATGAAATTTCATAAATGATTTATACTTGTTTCGTATTAGATAGTTTTCGGGGTATTTAGGTTTTATATTTCCATTATTTAAAAAATTTTTTCGTTTTTTATTTTTTTTATTTTTGGAAATATCTGCGTGATATTGCAATATCGTATTTGTAAACTTTTTATCTATATATGTGTAGTTTATTGTAAAAGTGGTGTAACTCCATATTTTTAATATATACATATTTTTGTAGGATAGTATAACGTTTAGTTATATCTTTTATAGTAACAGTGAAGCAACTCCAATATTTGCACCAAAACCTCATAGATGACGTTACTTGTTTACTCGCGGAAGTAAAACTGCAAAATATTCAGTATAAAAGGCTCGTTTTCTCGAAATTTAATTACAAGGAGATGATTCACTGTTACAATGAACGACACATATATAAAAGAGTAACGTGACTGACTGACTGACCAAGCAGCTAAAGTTAGAGCTTTGAAATGTTGTAAGTTTTCTCCTCTCCCGATGTATAGATCCACTGAGAAGGGATTTTTGGAAATACAAATGCCAAAGTGTTAAAAAGTGGTAGAATCGGGTAAATTCGGTAACCTTATATCTCCGGATGTAATTAAGGTAGACATACAATTTAAAAAGCATCATAATATAATTAAAAAAAGGGTACAGGTGTTTGATACTTCTTTTCAAATTTGTACATTAGGGACGAAAAAGAGGTAAAATAATAATTTTGCTACTTTTTGGTAACCCATTGATCTTCAAAATTAATAAAGCTAGAAATAAAATGCAAACTGTCATCTTCTCTCCTTGAGAAGGCTTCAAACAAATTTTGGATACTTTTAAGAAATTCTGATATACAAAGTGTAAAAATGGTTACGTTCCACCGTACCTCTTGTTTGATGATGATATCTACGGGTTATTTATGTCAATTTTTAAAAATTTGCAAAGTTCTGAAAAAATTTCATAAATATGGATTGACTGTGTTCATTTTCCCATAGATCAAGATAAAATTTTCAAATATTGCACGGGCAACGTTACTAGGTACTTAGATAGGTCACATATTAACGTCAGGGCATACTTATTTTCATAAGTTGAGGTAGGTAATGGACCTATTGTGTCTAGTACAACTATGTCAAACACTTTGGTGGGAGTTGGAGTAAGTACGAGTTTTTCGATATTTGATGGTTTCACTTTGTTCAATATGCATTTTGGACAACTTCTAACAAATTTCCCAATATCCTTAGTCATATTTTTCCAGTAATAAAGGGTCCGCCAGATAACTTTTTTTTTTGAAAATGCTATAAAAAAACTACTGAATATTTTCTCAAATTTGTTTTTTTTTTATTTGAAAGTACAATCCTTCCGGCTAATAATGACGAATAATTTCATTCAAATGGCTGCCCGGGCTGGCCATGCAGTAGCCTACACGATCGGTTAAATTTTTAAACACATTATCGATTGTGTGCAGCTGTATTTCACCAATGGCTTCACGAATATTGTCCTTTAAAGCGTCAATTGTCTCTGGCTTGTCGGCGTAACACTTATCTTTGACGGCACCCCACAAATAATAGTCCAACGGTGTCAAATCGCAGCTCCGAAGTGGCCAAACGACATCAGCTCTGCGGCTGATAATGCTATCTTCAAAAACAAGGCGCTAAACATCGAGTGTAGCTTCGGCTGTGAGGCACGTAGCACCGTCCTGTTGAAACCAAATGTTGCCAATATCCTCCTCTTCAATTTTTGTGAACAAAAATTCGTTCAACATGGCCTGATAACGATCGCCATTGACTGTAACGGCCACTCCTTGCTCATTTTCGAAGAAAAATGCCCCAATTATGCCTCTGGACCAAAATGCGCACCAAACAGTGACTCATTTTGGGTGCGTCGGCTTTTCAATGTATGCGTGCGGGTTTTCTGTGCCCCAAATGCGACAATTTTGCTTGTTTACATACCCGCCAAGATCAAAATGACGGTGCTTCTCTTCTTCCAAAATCCGTACGCAATTTTTGCACACATTCTGCAACATTACCATGATTTTCAAAGAAATGTCGCAATATTTCCCAGCGTTGTTCAAGCGTATACACAATCACATTCGGTGAGCGGAAGGATAAAACTAATTATCTGTCAAATCAGGCATGAGCTAAGTGCTACCATTCGCGAAATAAGCACTAGTTGAAAAAAAAACGTTAGATGGCGGACCCTATACTTTGTCCTAATTTTTGCATACAATTTTTTCTGACCGCAATGCCCGCCTAGGATTGGATCATTGTGAAAGATCTACATTAGTTTTGTTTTTTCATCTTCTGTCTTTACTGTTAAAATTGGTTCCGTAAGACTTATTTCTAAAGTCTTTAAAACTTTTGTTCCATAATCTTTCAATGCTTGAATTGTGCAAATACATAGTAAAAAATGAGTCATCTTTAGGCCATTCTGCCCTTGAAATTCCGTAATTGTTGGCTTCTCTTTGTAGCCTCGAAAGCAAATTGCCTAAGCTAGTTGTTTCGTTAACAAATTCGACTTCAAGAGACAGAATTCTTTTAAACTTCTTATACATATTTATGCGTAGTTTCTTAGAACTTTGATTGTGATGGATTATTTCTGTTCGTATGTTAGCATTGTTTTTGCTAAAGTCGTGTGAGAATTTATCGTAAATGTTTAATTTAAAGTCGTTTTTATGTTGTAACGGTTTGTTTGTTTCAGCTTCTGAATTGTTTTTTAATTTAGCCATAGCCCGAGTTGTCACGGAAAGTACTTTATTAGTAATGTTCTTTAGTTCATTTATTGAAACTCTAGACAGTGCGTCGTCTACTCCTATATTAGACGTTCCTTTAATAAATTCTATTGTAAAATTATATTCTGAAAGTTCTAGTCTAATCTTTGTTAATTTTGAGGACGGATCTTTAATGTTAAAAAGATAGACCGTACAATAAAGAATGTTCCGTAAACATAAGGCCGGAATTGTTTTATCGCGAAATAAATCGCTAACAGCTCAAGTTCGATAATAGTTTTTTTCTGTTCCGCCTGAGTAAAACCTCTGGAGGCGTAATAAATCGGCAAGTCTTTACCATTAAAATCTTGACTTAATATTGCTCCACATCCAAGTTTTGATGCGTCTGGTAAAGTCAGGGTATTGTAATACATTTGGTGACATTAAAGCAGCTTTTAATCTTTCGAAAGAATTCCCAGTTAAAATTAACATTTTGCCTAGTTATTTTGTTCAAGGGTGCTGCCAAAGTTGCAAAATTTGGGACGAATCGCCTGTAATAGTTGGTGAAAGCCACGAAACGTCGAATAGCGTCTTTGTCACAAGGTATTGTATAGTTTTTAATGGCACATTTATGGCCTAAAAATGGCAGGGGTGCTGCCAAAGTTGAAAATTTGGGACGAATCGCCTGTAATAGTTGGTGAAAGCCACGAAACGTCGAATAGCGTCTTTGTCACAAGGTATTGTATAGTTTTTAATGGCACATTTATGGCCTAAAAATGTGACTTCGGGTCGAAAGAAGTGGCACTTGTATGGATTTATTCTTAGATTGTATTTTTTTAGGATTTCATTAAATCAAAGCTCGAAGCAAAGGCACGGGAAGCACTGCCGGATACCATAACCACAGTTAATTAAATTAAAGTAGCTTTAAAGACGAAAATAAAACCGGATAGTTCTAAGGTAATAGCTGATAGGACTCGAACCTGCAATCTTTTGTTCTTAAACTATGTTCTGTTTGCTTAACTATCAGGGATGGCACTATAGGAGACGTAACGTTTTATCGAGATACTAAATTGAGCTTTTAATAAAATAAATGAGTTTTTAATTCTGATGAGCTTTTAAAAATATAAATATTAGTTCACACAAATACACACAACTTCAATATTAGTTCATGCTAAAAAGCTTCGGTAAGTTTTGAATAAGGCCGAATATTCGGTTTTTGACAAAATATTAGGTTCGGTTCGGCCTCATAAACTGGTTTCGGTCGGACTCTAGAAATTATTGATCTATTGGTCAGTTTTTGTTGCAATCTATCGCGTGCAAAGTTTCTATTTCATTTATATGCAACAATTTTATAAACAATTTAATTAACTAAAAGTTTTACAACATTGCACAGTGGTCAATTCCGGCTAAAAACACTATGCAACAAAAAAAAATGCCAAGCAGTACCATTATATTATTTTGTTGTGTTATGGTCGCCTAATTATAAAAACAGTAGAAAATTTAAATTCTATGGATAATTTTTAGAGTTACATACACACAGAAAAAAATAGACAAGAATTATATCCAATAAGACCATGTTATTGAAAAAAATATGAATTTCAATAACATTTGTCATTAACTTAATACAATATTTCGTTGTTTGTATTTCTATCCCATGCCGGTTATATCTCTTCTTTTCATACAAAAGTACTTAAAACAAGTTTTATCTCATAGAAATATAACTGGAACATGGCTCGGCTGTAGAGAGCAAGCTTTACGACCGGGAAGCCCGAGTTCGTATCCCAGGCATGTCAACATTATTTTTAATTTATATTTTTTTCTTTTGAAATAATTTTGCTATCAATATAGCGGAATTCTTTATCACAGGAAATTTGAAAAAAAAATTATTGAATACCGGGATTTTTGTTATCAAAAACGAAACTTATTTTTTTCTGTGCACCAATTATTTTCGCTACGCTATCCGTCCGTCCGTTTATCTGTAAAACTTAGGCCGCTACAACAACAAATATATGACAGCTAAAAATCAAAGCGAGCAACGAAACATATTGGAATACTAATGTACTATGCTGACACTTACATAAAGAGACACTTGAAAGTTAGTGTTTTATACAGACTACACCAACTAACACTGATATTTAAAATAATAAAAATTAAAGGGTATTCCATTAGTTATTGTAATTTTGACTATGTAATTTCAACAATTTGTTGTATCTTAGAAACAGTAAGATGCAAACTCTTAAATTGAAAAAAAAGCTAAAACTAAAAAATAAATATATATTTAAAATGCCAAAACGAAAAATCGCCAATAGGAAAAAAGCGCTTAAGCGTGAAACGGAATTCACATTCCCATAAGAACTTTGTGTAAAAAAAAATTGAAGGAAATTCACGTTGGTAAATTCCTTAAAGAAATTTCCGTTTGCTAGTACGGAGCTCCCAAAGAAAAGTACACGGAATTTTTGCCGTTATTGTCTATTACAGGGATGTTACAAACAACGTGATCTGAAACAAAAATTAATGTTCATACAATTGTTTGGTCACGGAATTTTTGACATTTCCTATTTTTCGCAAGTTGTAATTAATTTGTAGTGTTTTTGTGTTAAAAAATAAAGGAATTTGTGTGTATGAAAACATTATTCTCTACAGAATGCTACACAGTAATTTTTCCGTGTAGAAATATATGTAAATTTCCAAATGTGAATTTCCGTAAGAAGTCCGTACAACGCTTAAAGGAAAAAACACCAAAAGTAAAAAAATCGTTAGAACTAAAAAAACTCGCCAAAACATTTAAAAAAATGCTAAGAACGAAAAAAATCGCCAAAAACAAAAATATAGCTAAAACTGAAATAATCACCAAAACAAAAAAAGAGTCAAAACTAGAAAAAATCAAGGGAACTAAAAACCTCGTCAAAACCCGCAAAAATCGAAACAAACGAAATAAAACGAAAAATTGCCAAAAACGAAAAAGTCGCCAAACACCAAAAAATCGTTAAAACTAACTAAAAAAAAGCACAAAAAATTGCCAATGGTATAAAATCGCCAAAACTAAAAATATCGTCAAAAATAAGAAAGGCAAAATCATACCGTTCTGAATTAATTAAAAAAAATTTTTTCTAAAATTTGATATTGTTGATGAGGCTTCTTCACTGATTTTATTGTAGCTTGCAAAGGAGTTGTTTAATTTTATTACGAAAACCCCTAAGAAACTTGGAAGAAAATTACCTTTAATCCATTTTATATTATATACATATCATTATATTTTGCATGCAAAATTGAACAAAAACTTTTTTTTTAATTTATAAAAAGCCAAAAATGGCAAAATGTTACCATTTCTATTCTTTAAGCATAAAGTTCCATATGGACAAATTCCAGAAATGGTCTGTCTGCCAAGGAGAGAATTTTAGAGTTGTCAAAACTGTTTATATATGTTGATGGCGTAATGTGGTATATATTTAACCTCGAAATTATTTAAGGAACATTTTGTAGGGGATGAATGGCAGGGATATGCCTACACCGAAAGAAAGACCCAACCTTGCATTTCCTATGCCTGCAAAGCTTTGTGCTTAGTTACACATGTGATCGTAAGCATAAGTTTGAATTTTCGAAGTCGGAGGTGGTCGGGAACGTCCCTTATCTTGAAAATAAGGAAGTGAATATTTTTTTTAGATTATCGCGTAAAGTATAAGGAATTGAAAAATAAGGAATACAAAAAATATATACGTGTGTCGGCATTTTGCAATGTCACATAGGAATTTTGTTTTAGGGGTGGTTAAAGTTTCCCCCCTTTTGGCCTGATCGTCCAGCATATCGGTACATGAAACTATGCTTTCTTTACATATGAGGTGTAGGGTATATTCAGCAACTTTGTGTAAAATATTAGGGCAAACATTTTTGTGCGACATGTTAACCCTCTGACTCCCCCACATAACGGTAATTTTTAGCTCTTTTCATACAAAACGTAAAAAACACCCATAAAATGGGAAAGTGCGGTGATTAAAGGCGGAAACTTTAATCCCCCAACATACGCATTTTTTTTTGTCTCCTCTACCGGAATTGATTTACTGAACCCCGTAATTTTTTTTCGTGTTATACAGTGTAATTTGGGAAGCGCAATTAATCGATTAATAAAATTTGTTGATTAATCGAAACTCAGATTAATTAATTAATAAAATTATTCAAATTTGAATAATCAAATTTAAAATTATGTGATTAATCAGCATTTTTATTAATCAGGATCTTTGATTAATCGATTAATTGGCTAATCGCAATTTTGATTAAGCAAAAATTTGATTTGATCGATTAATCGCATATCTCTAATAATAATATTATCTATTCCACTAAACACATTTTTGTTGTAAATTGTACAATTAAAAAGTTATAGATATTATTAACAAATGTAACGTGCGTCACGTAGCGTGTCTCACAAATGGTTCATGGCTTTTAATAAAAAACGAAAAAATTGTGGCTTCAAATAAGTTATTTTTGAATTCTCTTATATTCCTCCTTCTTTTATGAATTAGATTTTGTGGGCTTTATTATGCAAAATTCGCTAAAAATTCCAAAAACACACTTTAGCTTTCAAAATTACTTCCACTTTTTGTAGCGTGCGTCACAAAACTTTATGATCAATTATTTCCAAAGAAATCGCTGTTACAAAATTATATTTTATGCCATTCGAAAGTACAATTTCTCTTTCTCATTTAATAAATCTATTTAATTTAGAAAATTAACTTTTCCCTGTAATCCCGGGAATTCTCGGGAACGTGATTTTTTCATTCCCGTTTCCCGGGAAGTGCAAAAGTTCGGGAGATCCCAAAACCATAGCTTACATAAATCCAATTAGAAATGAGCATGTTTTTAATGAAAGAAAAAAATTCTGTTTTGTGCTGCATTAGCCACTTTTTTATTTTATTTCTAAAAAGTAGCTTTTTGCACTGCTGTGTATTGTGTAACTTGTTATTGAGATGAAATTTTCTACTTTTTATTGAAAATAAGCATATAAATGTTATTAGAAAAAATATTTACATGAAATAAAAATTCAATATTGATGAAACTTGGTATTTTACTTGATTTCTGATATTTATATATTTTTTTTTTTATTAAAAAAAAATTTCTTTTACAAAAAGGTATCAAACTTTATGATATTAGGCACAATGAATGCTTGATATCTCAGAAACCAGAAAAAATTTCGTAAAACAGGTTTAGGAAAGAGGGTATTCAAAACATATATACCCCATACCTAACTAAATTATTTTTAAAAATTGTCTGGTGGGCCAAAACAGAAATGAGGTCGCGATTTATTTGTTGAATTTTATCGATAAGTTGATTGATTTTTTCACCTGAACAGTTTTGTATTTCTTTTCCTATTTATGATAAAAATTGTTAGTAGCAAATGTGAAACGCTTTCTTTTAATAAGCCTTTTTCCAAGGAGTGTACGGATCCATATATTAGTAAGCAATTATATACATCTGTAATGAGACCAATAGTAGAGTATGGATCAGTAGTGGGAGACCCGGAAAAATAGTTTCTGTTGTTTTGTTTGAGAAGTTCGTATAGAAATAATACTATGGGTCTTCCATTTTACAAAATTAGGTTAGCAATCATCAAACTACCTACTTAAAAAATCACAAGGACGATGCTCAATGTGACTTTTTTGCTCAAGCTCATTAATAATGATGTGCTGTCTGAATTTCTTCTAATTTCTTGAATCGACGTGGAACAATAAATTATATATTTATTGTTCCACGTCGATTCACCAGTTATTTCATTCCCTTTTATCAACCAGTAAGTAATTCATACAAATTGTGCTAATGCAGATCCATTTAGAAGAATGTGTAAAAATTTGAATGATTTGTACAATTTTATTAAATGTTATTAAACGTAATATAATTTTCTTTTTAAATACTTAAATTTTATATGTGTAACATACATTGTGTGTTAAAAGTTCCTTGCAGTTATATTATGAGTCTGTAAGGATATTTTTTCCATAGACTTTAATTAAATATGTAAATAAATAAATACAAAAATGCAAAAAATGTGTAGCAAATCAATATTTTTTGAGCTTGATTATATTAAAAAACACTATAAATTCATATTTTTAAATACCCTTAAGTTATGTACAGACGATTATCAGTTCTTACAATATTGTAAGTAAAATGTGCTAAAAAATTCTTACAATCGTCTGAACTGAAAATTTTTGTCTGACAACGGCAGAAAAAGCATTGTCAGGCGATTTTAATACTACCTGCTGTCAGACATCTCACAATCGTGTGAAGACATCGCGATACCATTGTCAGATTATTGGCAGACAATTGTCAGACATTTATTAATTGTCAGATGTGCAAAGTTCCTGCATCTGACAATGGCGTCATTGTCAGAGACTTTTTTACATTGGCAGCACTGCACACATATTTTTTAGGGAAAAATTAAAATAAGAAAAATTATGCAGCTAAAATAGTCAAAATTGATTCCTTTTGTTTAATAATAATTTATATTTTTACTTTTCAAAGTTAACAGAAGCACAGATGATGAATAATTATTGATTTCTGTTAAATGATATGCGTCTGGCAGCGCCAAACAACAGATCTGACAATTTTTGCATCTGACAATCGTGTGAACTGCCAATTTCTTTACTAACAATATTGTCAGATAAATTTATTGTCAGAGAACTGTCTGCCAATAAATTGTAAGCTTTTCTAACAACTTTGATACAGCCGTGTGAACGAACAAATATACCTTGTGCTGACAATTTTCTATTGTCAGTACATCGTCAGCACATTGGCAGATCTGACAATATTGTAAGATCTTACAACTGTCTGTACAGGCCTTTAGTATTCCCAAGGACGTACTGAAATATATATATTGAATTTCAAAATATTGCATTTACATAATAAGACATCTATAATTGTTATTTCAAACAAGCACAAACTTTGAAGTTTAAGCCTCGAAATTTATTCTGTAATAATAAGTGGTCCAACTGAAAATGTTAAACAAAATTAATCAAATAAATTAATAATTATCGCAGCTACTTACAAGCGAAATACAAGTCATCATGACGGAATACTTCATCGGTATCCGCAGCGAAGTGGAGGCTTATTTCATATACTAACGTGCCAATGTTCTTAAAACTATTTTTAAAGCCTAAATATATAGAAATATGTTGTCATTTTTAAAATACGCATTATAACTTTAAAAACTGTGGTGGTAATTTCAAATTTTGTCATATCTTTAAATGATAAATAGAAAGGTTTCAATAAATAATAATATAGAAAAACTGAATTTAAAAAATAAGTCAGCAATAGAAACAATATCTGCCATTGAAAAGTGACAAAGAGGTCATCAGTTAGATTCATCAAACTGTCCTCTTCTCGGCCTATCAATTCAATTTTCCGACTTATTGAATCGCGCCAAATTTTTCTATCGTTAACACTTCTCATCGTGTTGTGATGATTTATAAATTTAATTTGTTTTTCAATTTTTTTCAACCTTTCTATTAATATTTGTACACATATGTAAATCAAAACTAGTGCCAAATAAATATTTATATCGCAAAAAATTTCGTAAATATCTTTAAACAGCATAACATAAGAGTACGTTGAAAAAAGCCATAATAATAATTTATATATAACGAATTATCTTCTAAGCTTAAAAGGTACGATACACGCAAATAAACATACAAAACTTTTGTAATTTCATAAACAAACAAAAATCCTTTAAAAATTACTAGTTTTCGTATGTGGCCAATAGTTTCATGATTTTCATTTATATTTTCAACCGATAAATAAAATTTAAGTAAACTTTTAAATTTATTATAAATTTGGAAAATCTTTTCCCTTTTTAACCAATTTTCTACCCAAATAGTTAAAGAAAATAAATAATTGGATAACCAGTTTGCCAAAATACATACGTAGACGTAATTATAAGATATTTCCTCTAAACTTTCTGTAATGTCCCAATAGTAATAATAGTGGTCAGCAATGACTAATATCAAATTTATAAACGCACTATATATCACGGTAGGTAGGTGATGTAAATTAAACATTCTCCTTGTCGGGTTGTAAAAAATAGTGTTATAGCCGAAAAGTATATTCAGAAAATAGTAGATAACAAAGATGATATGTAATATTATAACTCCTTTCGACATTGTGGTTGTAAGATAATTTTATTATATTTCTTATTTAATTTTTGAAGATATTAATATTATTTAGATGATTAATAATATTTTAGCAGCTGCTTAACTATGTTTTCACTCTGCTTGTTGACCTTAAACTGTAAAAGTAACTAAAGGTGTAAAGTATTTGTTGCTAATCGATGTTTCAACTTTTGTTATTTACTTTATTAAATTTACAATCAAAATAATATTGCTTTCAATCTTAATACCAGAAGTCCTCACACTTTTTGTTTGTTATAAGGCCTTCTGCTCTTAAGGCTGGTGGTATTGATTTCTACATGAACTTCTTCTTTGGAATTTAAAATTTGTTTCTACACCGAAAAATCGGGTACATTATTTTGTTATTCGAAATTTGTATTGATGAAATTTCATAAATGATTTATACTTGTTTCGTATTAGATAGTTTTCGGGGTATTTAGGTTTTATATTTCCATTATTTAAAAAATTTTTTCGTTTTTTATTTTTTTTATTTTTGGAAATATCTGCGTGATATTGCAATATCGTATTTGTAAACTTTTTATCTATATATGTGTAGTTTATTGTAAAAGTGGTGTAACTCCATATTTTTAATATATACATATTTTTGTAGGATAGTATAACGTTTAGTTATATCTTTTATAGTAACAGTGAAGCAACTCCAATATTTGCACCAAAACCTCATAGATGACGTTACTTGTTTACTCGCGGAAGTAAAACTGCAAAATATTCAGTATAAAAGGCTCGTTTTCTCGAAATTTAATTACAAGGAGATGATTCACTGTTACAATGAACGACACATATATAAAAGAGTAACGTGACTGACTGACTGACCAAGCAGCTAAAGTTAGAGCTTTGAAATGTTGTAAGTTTTCTCCTCTCCCGATGTATAGATCCACTGAGAAGGGATTTTTGGAAATACAAATGCCAAAGTGTTAAAAAGTGGTAGAATCGGGTAAATTCGGTAACCTTATATCTCCGGATGTAATTAAGGTAGACATACAATTTAAAAAGCATCATAATATAATTAAAAAAAGGGTACAGGTGTTTGATACTTCTTTTCAAATTTGTACATTAGGGACGAAAAAGAGGTAAAATAATAATTTTGCTATTTTTTGGTAACCCATTGATCTTCAAAATTAATAAAGCTAGAAATAAAATGCAAACTGTCATCTTCTCTCCTTGAGAAGGCTTCAAACAAATTTTGGATACTTTTAAGAAATTCTGATATACAAAGTGTAAAAATTGTAGCTCTTTTTTTTATACACCTATTTTTATGTACACTGATATGCTGAATATGTATACAGAATAATGTGTAATATAATCAATAGATCCTCCGTTGTATAGATACACTAAGAAGAAATTTTTATCTTTATATCTCCGGATCTGTACCGTAGTTATATCCGGAGAAATAAGATACAAAATCAAAAAACATTGAAAAATAAGCGTCAGGTTTGCTACTTCTTTGAAGATTCTACATGTAGGGAGGGGGAGCAAAAGGGTATAAATAAAAGTTTTATACTTTCTTTGCTAAAATAAAATTTAAATTGTATTCTTCTTTCCTTAAGAAGCCCTTAAATATGTTTTGGTACTTTTTGTATGTTCAAATATATAAATGGCAAAATGTGTAGCCCTTTTTGATACTTTTTTCTATACAACTATTTTTTATGGACATTGATCTACTGAATGGTTAGTTTTAAGTAGAAAAACATTTTGTATGTCTGTTACAATTTCGATGTACAGATTCACTAAGGAGGGATTATTGGAATACAATGTCAGTGGGGTAAGTAAAGTAGATGTAAAATTCAAAAAAACATCATTTCTAAATCAAAAAATAGCCTTACATGTGTTTTTTACTTTTTTTTAAATATGCAAATATTTAATTCTGGTAATCCTTAAGTAATAAACATACAAATAAAATTTAAATTGTATTCTGCTCTCCTTAAGAAGCCCTCAAAAATGTTTTGGCACTATTTTGAAATTCGAACATATATCAGAGATAAAATGTATTTCTTATGTGAATATAAATCTATAAATCTAGCTGATCGCCATAAAAGCTGATTTTGGGAAAATTTTTGTTTTTACAAGGAGGATAAAATATGTACCAAATGGGACAAGCCAAGCAAAAAGCATTGCATGCAAAACTATTGGGCCAATTTTCACAAAATTTGCAACGCAGGTTCCTATAGTCACACAAAACTTAACCAATGTAGTGAATTTCGGAAGATGGTAATTAAAGGGAATATTGGGGATATATTTGGTACTTTTTAAATAGATACTTTTTGGGAAAGTTACTTTTTAAAAAATTTACTTTTTGCTAAATGTTTGAAAAGGCACTTTTTAAAAAAAAAATTCTATTAGGAAATGGCACTTTTAGGTAATGGTACTTTTTGAAAAATCTACTATTTCAAAAAAGTACTTATTTAAAAATTTACTTTTTTGGAATACTCTTTTAACTTAAAAGTCTATTTTCAGAAAAAGTTTTAATGAAATCGTAGTTTTTGGAAAATATGCTTTTTGAAAAAGGTACCTTTTCTAAGAAAATGTACTTTTTGCAAAAGGCGCTATATTAAAAATGAGCGTTTTAAAAATCTACTTTTAAGAAATGCTACATTGGCAGTGGTACTTTTTGCAAAACGTATTTTTTTCAAATATATACTTTTTTGAAAGTGGAATGTTGTGGAAAAAGTATTTTAAGGAACAAATTTGCAGTTTGATAGTGGTACTTGTTGGAAAAGGTACTTTAAATATTTACTTTTAGGAAATGATGCTTTTTGGATAACTACTTTTTTAAATTTGCTTTCTAGAAATGGTATTTTTTGGAAAAGGTCAGTTTTAGAAAAGGTACTTTTTTAAAAATGTACTTTTTGAAAATTTACATTTGGGAAATGATACTTTTAAAAAGTGATTTTTGGAAAAGGTACTTTTTGGAAAATGTACTTTTTTGTAAATGTATCTTGGGAAGGATCTGAAAACTAGAAATGCAATTTTTTAAAAGAAATATTTGCACTTTTCGCAAAAAGTAATTCTTAGAATCAGTACTCTTTGGTAAAAGTACCTTTCAAAAAAGATTTTTACTGGAAAAATAACTTTTTGGAAAAGGTAGTTCTTACAAGAAGCACTTTTTGGGAAAGATACCTTTTTAATAAAAGACATCTCAGAAATGTTATTTTTGAAAAAATCGCTCTTTTGAACAAATATTTTTGGAAAGGGTACTTTTTGGATATGCTCATTTTCAAAGGTATTTTTGTGGAATACAGATTTTTGCTAAGTGCCATTTCTGTGAGGGATTCTCGTATAAGTTTTTTTTTTTTGGAAATGGTACTTTTTGAAAAAAGACATTCTTAAAAGTATGTATTAGTTTTGGAAAAAGGGACGTTTTCATGGTTTTCCGAAAAAACTCTTTAAATAAGTAAAATTTAACAAGCAGCAGCCTGCTGGTTAGGAGGTGAGATATGGGTACCTCCCATTCTAACTAATTTGTAATTATGATATTTCTGGAGAAGAGCCGATATGATATTTCTGTAAATAGGTTAAACTGAGAACAAATTGCTCTTTTGAATCAAATACTGGACGTATAAACCTAGGAGACGCCATACAAAGAAATTTGCAACTATGCCATATCTGGAGAACCGGCATAGCGAGATTCTTTAAGTTTGATGTAGGTTAAGCTGAGAAATGTTTGCTCTTTTCACCAAGAGCCTAGTGGTATGCCCTCTTACAAATAATTAATTGCTAATTTTTCTTTATCTGTAAAGCAATGGGCTAGCGAAGCACACCGGATGTTGCTAGTGTGATATAAACATGCTACATCAACATTTATGAGGCGTTAAAATATTAACAAAGAAGAAATAGTTTAACACCACCTCGTTACTTAATCGATTGCCTCATAAATGTTATTGCAATTTAATGGAAAATTATTAGAGTTCGACAGAATATTCGGTATTGTTTTCGGATTCGGCCAAAGTTGTGGTTTTGTCTGATATTCAGTTTAAGCCAAATTTTTGGCCGAATATCACAACCGAAACTTTCTATTGGATATAAATAGAAAAGTTAACCGAAATAGTATATTCCAAATTTAATACATGTCAGCACCATGACTCTGTTTTCTCCGTCCATTATATTTGCAAATTGAATGAAACTTTTACTTAGTTTTATAAATTGCAACCAAAAGAGTTTGCGATTTTTCACTGAAATTGATTATTGGGTCTTTGAAAATAAATTTCATTTAATACATAATATCAAAATACATATGAAGAAAGCTCAGTTGTTATTATTCACGATAAATTCAATACTGTCGAGAAAAATTCTTTGTTGTGCTTAGCATCGATTTTGTGCCCGCGTTTCAAAAAACATCACTTTAGTAGCGATGAAATCGTATAAATATAGTTTTAAAAATAGGTAAATATTACACTTTCTAATATCTTTTTAGTTATTCCGATTCAACTTTTTGATAGGTGCTCTTGTTTAGCAGAAATTAACGTAATCAATAGAGAGTGACAAAATACTCCTAAATGAATGCGTACCGAACCCAAAATTATAGTTCTTCTCATCATTTATGCTAACTTCATGGCAAGCTTTTGTTAGTTACGCTCGTAAATGTAAAAGTGTTATTTTTGCCCAATGGAATAAAATATATGCAATTTCTGCTATTATTTTGACTGACACTGTATGTTTGTATGTAAAAATACTCTAATAGACATATTCACTATGTCGCTTTTACATGTTTTCCGATTAGTTTCTAATTGAGTGCTTATATTTTAAAATATATTCATATTGTTTTCTTTGCAAATGAGAAATTATTGCATCCAATAAAATAATTGCTTGAATTGTCACATCAGAATAATTATAAGTTGAACAAAAAATGCAGGACAGATAGGTTTTTAAGCAATTATGATTTTTGACTTGGCAGTACTTTATTTGAAACTACGTACTTGTATCCAAGACGATGAGAACCTCGTAACTCAAGCGAAAAAATAAAGCCGATGTACTGAATTGCACTAGTCAGTGTTTTCGGTCTATAGACGTAACGTTTTATCTAGATAATGAATTGGGCTATTGATAAAATAAATGAGTTTTTAATTCTGATTAGCTTTAAAAAGTGTAAATATTAGTTCATGCTAAAAAGTTTCGGTAAGTTTCGAATTAGGCCGAATATTTGGTTTTTGGCCGAATATTAGGTTCGGTTCGGGTTCGGTAGAAAAAAAATGGTTTCGGTCGGACTCTAGATATTATTGATCTATTGGTCAGATTTTGTTGCAATTTATCGCGTGCAAAGTTTCTATTTCATTTATATGCAACAATTATAAAGAATTTAATTAACTAAAAGTTTTACAACATTGCACAGTGGTCAATTCGGGTTAAAAACACTATGCAACAAGAAAAATGCTAAGCAGTACTATTATATTATTTTTTTGTGTTATGGTGGCCTAATTATAAAAACAGTAGAAAATTTTAATTCTATGGATAATTTTTGGAGTTCCATACACCGAAAGTGTAAACAGCTGAATTATTTTCGCTGCGCTGTCCGTCCGTCTGTCTGTCACAGGCTGTTTTCTTGAGAACCGAAAGAGCTACGGGCCTGAAATTTTCACCGAATATGTAAAACTTAGGCTGCTACAAGAACAAATATATGACAGTTAAAAATTAAAGGGTGTTTTAAAGCGAGCAACGGAACATATTGGAATACTAATGTAATATGCTTACACTTACATAAAGACTCGATTAATTGGTTAATCACAATTTTGATTAATCAAAAATTTAATTAATCGATTAATGGCACTTCCCTAATAATAATATTATCTACTCCACTATACACATTGTTCTTGTAAATTGTACAATTAAAAAGTTATAGCTATTAAGAACAAATGTAACGTGCGTCACGTAGCGTGCCTCACAAATGGTTTATGGCTTTTAATAAAAACGAAAAAAAATGTTTGCTGCAAATAAACTATTTTAGAATGTTCTTGCATTCCTCCTTCTTTTATGAATTAGATTTTGTGAGCTTTATTATGCAAAATTCGCTAAACATTACAAAAAACACACTTTAAATTTCAAAGTTACTTTTTGTAGCATGCGTCACAAAACTTTATGATCAATTTTTTCCCAACAAATAGCTGCTAAAAAATTATATTTTATACCATTCGAAAGTACATTTCTCTTTTGAAAGACCAAAAATTGTTTATATATTAATCTCAAAACGCGTAAGAATGTAGCGTACGTCACGCAGGATTGGATTGTATACAAGGAATAAAATAAACTTTATTTTATGAAAATCTATCGCTAAATATTGATTTTATTCACAATAAAGTGATATTACCTGATTTTTGCAAAAATCGAGCTTTAAGGAGGCTGCTCCCACCGATATTATCAAAACTTGCGAAAGCGTTGCCAAATTTTGTTGCCAGAACTACTAAGAAACGTTAAACAAATCTACCCTTAAGCTGATTGAATATTATTTTTTCCAAAAACTTAATAGTTTTGGAATTATTGAGATCGCAATGATGAAAAATATATATTTCTTTTTTAGGCAAAATTTTAATTTTTTTTTTAATATATAAAAATTTTAAAATAGCAAAACTTTACCATTTTTATTAACTAATCATAAAATCACATATACTTAAAATAAATGTAGGTTCATTTCATGAAAATCGATTGATAAATATTGATTATATTCATAACAAAATTAAATCATCTGATTTTTGCTCAAATTGCAAATATTTACACTGTACAACAATATTAATTTTTTTTAAACAACAAGGCTCTAACAGCTGATTCTGGTACAGCCCACCAAAAAATGTATACATGTTTGGAAAGCTTACATCTCATCATTTTACGGGCACTTAAATTTCTCCTTTTTTGCAAATAGTTTTACTGACACGGCTTAAGATATCTTGCAGTGTTGGCATTAGTCGATTGATTTTTCAATCGATTGGTTAATTTGATTGATTGTCAATCAGATTAATTTAATCGTGATTAAAAGAATCACGATTAAATTGTTAATCGTAATCGTGATTAATAAAGCTAATCAGTAATCTTTAATCGTTAATTTGTTTACTTGTAAACAAAGAATTAAATTATGAAAATTTACATATATTTTTTCTCATCAATGTGTGTATACATATAAAAGAAATTATCTGAAAAAATATAATGTTAGTCCGATCACAGGGGAGATGTGTAAACATCTAGTAGTGAAACATTTCACCTTCTACCGAAACATTCTTCTCATCATTCACCCGTTTCAGCTTCGGCGAACCGGGCTTCATCCGCTTCTTTTTCACCCTCGTACCTTCCTCCACACCCGACAAATCGCTCAAACCGATAAGCTTCGCCTCTGACTCACTCCCACCACGCATATCGCCCTTCCGCTTCCCCGCAGACATAAATAATAGTATTATTTATTCACCAGCAAAAAATAATATACCCGTACAAAATAGTTGGAATTACCGCAGTTAAACAGCAAAATAACCAACAGTCAAAGATAAACGCAGTCAATAAACCGTCAGCCAAATATCGCACCAAGTTCAGCAACAAATTCGGTAAAACAAAAAAACCGTTTTTTTTGCAAAAACCGAGACGAACCGGGTCTGAGTCCCGGTAAAACTGGGCCCAAAATCCCCTAAATCCCAGATGTTCCCGGCAAAAATCAAAAACGGCAACGCCGAAATACTCACTCAATTCAAAAATACGGCAACACAGCACCAACCAACAAACGTACGACCTTACTGCCGGAGTTTGACCTTGAGATTCCCTTTAAATTAAACACACTATAAATACACACGCGCACTGTGTATATTAAATGAATGTCTATATCGACACGAAAATTCAAAATCGATCCCAAAATACAATCGCACAATATCACAGGAATCCGCAACCCGATTTGAAAATTTTTTATCACCTCTAAAAGAAGACAGTCCAAGCTACCGATAGCCACAAAAATTACGAATGAAACTTGAAAATCACTTCCGAAAAATCTTACCTATAGATTTTACTAATAGATTTTACAAAGAGGGACATGTGGTAGACCGAAGTCCAACCAGGCACTAGCACTCAGTCCTTTAACCAAACCTCTCCCAGCGATTTTGCTAGCAGCCACAACCACCACGTGATTAGCTCCCGAAGGAAACCTCACCAAACAACCAGACACAGAATCATCCTTTCTGCAGAGGGTTAGACGAAGTTCGCCAGCGACATCATCCCAGATGATGTCACTTAACGGCGAGCATCATCTCTTTAACCCTCTGGAAGGCTAGTCATCTGTGGGGCCACTGGTTCCCGTGGTACCAGTTTATGTTACTGGTCAAGCCTCGAAAGAAAACTTCAAGAGGTTAACTTTCTATCGAGTTTGGTCTTGAGAGAGACCCTAGGTGCCTGTTCACCTCCTTACTCACTAGCGTCGGCAAGCCTACTTCCTTATATAAATATGTGCACGCCCGTTACTCGGCTGCAAGAGATTGGGTAGTAACACATAAGTTTTATGGGCTATTGGCCTAAGGAATGTCAGCAAAAACCAAATTACCCTATTCCCAGGAAGCACATCACCAAGGTGTGAGTAATCACCAAGGTGTGAGTAATCACCAAGATGCATGAAGCGTGCCCCTCGGGGGGAGTAGATAGGGACAGAAGGAATCTCGTTAATCCATGAATGATGAAACTACTACTACTACTATTGCGCACTAGATGGTGTTAGTGTATTTATATGCAGCTGTTAAGTTTCTCTGTACTTCTTGTTGTCCGTATGATTACACTAATACACTCATACACAGCTCACACCGCGTTATTACAATCTTACTCAAAATTTGTGATTGTATTGTGAAAAAGATTTTTACTCCCTAGCGTATAGATGTTTACACATCAAAAACAAAAACAAAAATCGATATCAAAGCCTGCAATTGATTAAAAGTCGCTTAAACTTTGAAACGAGCAAATATATGGAGAAAATCACGCTTAAATTCGCAAAAATTGCAATATTGGAAATCGGCTCTATCACAAAGGGACCATTATTATTGAACCCAATTGGGCTGGTACCTTTTCCTTCCAATTATTCACCGGCAACCTGATACCCTACATTGGAAATATATCTGATTAGAAATAGCTAAAACTGTAAGGAATATCCAGAACTGAAAAAAATTGCGTACACTACTAAAAATCGCAAAAACTTGCTAAAATTTGAAAGATTGCAAACTGTAATATTGCCCATAAAAATGTATGAAAGCCAAAACTTTGGAAAAAAAGTGAAAATTCGCGAAAAATTTCAACATCTTATACAAGCCGTAAAAATGATTAAAAAGTCGCTAAAACTACAAGGAATGCCAAAAATTCAATAAAAACTGCGAAATTGTCGCAAATTCGCAAAACCTTGCTAACAGTGGCATGATAGATAGCAAATTCTAACTTTTATGAAAATCGTTAAAACTGTAACGAATCCGAAAGCCTACAGAATAGATCATATCTATCGCGAACATGGCGCAAATTCGCGAGAAATCGCAACATAAGAAACAAGCCCTAAATTTTATTAGAATCACCAAATATGTTTAAAAAAAATCGAAATCTCGCAAAGATCGTGAAAAACTCGCAATTTCGCGTAATTGCTGAAATGTTTTGAAGAAAAACTTTAAAGAATAACAAAATCTCAGATAATCATACAAATTCCGAAAATGGTGAAAATTCACAAAAAATTTATTTAGTTTTGAACCAATTTTGAAACTTTTATAGTACATATATTCAAACTGATTCAAACTACAATAATCAAACGCAATTTTTTAGCCAGGATTAACGATTTTTTTCATCACAAAAACGTTGATTACGATTAGTTAGTTTTTAATCATTAATCACGATTAACCCTTTTAATCGTTAGTTTTTAATCAATAATCAGATTAACGTTTTGCCAACACTGATATCTTGTAGGTTTCACGTTTAACGTTTAATATCTATTTAGCACTTTCATGTAAAATATCATTGTTAACAATTTTGTAGAACATTTTAACCCTCTCACTCTTCGCGGTATGGATCTTTTTTGGTCTCTAAATAAATAAATGGCAAAAAAACTCCCCTTCCTCAGCATTTAGCGGGCTGAATCGTTCCTCATATTGTTTTACATAAAAGTGTTGAATGTATCTTATACCTTATATGTAAGCCCTGCAAA
This sequence comes from Panzeria rudis, assembly GCA_956483635.1. NCBI lineage: Eukaryota > Metazoa > Arthropoda > Insecta > Diptera > Tachinidae > Panzeria > Panzeria rudis. The sequence goes on along the minus strand of OY101450.1, from coordinate 20,725,462 downwards.
AAATTCTATGCCGCGAAATTTAACTCCCCCTAAAATAAATTCTAGATGTAAACTTACAAAACGCTGATACACATACATATGTATTTTATTGGTGCCCTGTTATTTAAAAAAAAAGTTGATTTTGTTGTACAAAAATTAGGTGACTTTAATTTATTATGAATAAAATCAATATTTGCCTATAGATTTTAATGAAATAAAGCTTATTTTATCTGTAGAATATGTATGTGGCTTTATGATGAGTCAATAATAAAATAAGTAAAAATTTTTTTAAGTTAAATGGTTTTCTTGTAATGAAACATAATAATGATGCAGATAATGAATGCACTAAAAGCTAAAAAAAATAATTACGTAGCACCAGGTACCAGCTAACACACCTCTCTCCTCGACAAAATAGGTCATTGATCACACTAAAATAAATTCGTAGGGTGTTGTTGACTATAAATAACGGAAACTCGACGTGCCCCACGATTTTATTTTAGTCCAATTAATGCCCTATGTTGGTGAGGAGAGTGTGTGATAGCGATATCTGGTGCTACGTAATTACTTTTTTTATCTTTTAGTGCATTATCTGCATCATTATTATGTTTCATTACAATCAAACTATTTAACTTAAACATTTTTTACTTATTTTATTTTTAAATTTTTTAGAGTTTTATTTTATATCCTATCTAAACTCTATGATCTGGCTGGCTTTCCTTTTCAATGTGGAAATAACATCCATTGACCGCACTTCATTGCATGTTATTTCATGCCACCTATATATTCTGGTGCCTTATGGGTACGGTAGTTGATTTAACAATGCCAGCCTTGCCTTTCATCTGTCCGAACAAATCAAAAATAGCTTAGATATTCGTAAAACGCGACTATTCTCGTCCTGATGTTTTTCTATGAAATGCAAGTAGGCCAACTATCTCGACAAATTTGAAATTGCTTAAAAATCCTTAATACTAAATAATTAATAATTTTCAAATCTGTGAATAACTCGATGGCATGAGGAGGAACATGCTTAAGATATTTGGGGAAAAATTACATTAGAGTACATTTAAAACTGCAAAAGAAAAAATTTTATATGTGGAAAAAGTTTTAAATTTTCGATGGCAAAACAGACTTTTTTTCATATTAAATGAAATTTATTTGCTGGTGTTTATTCATTGTCCATATGCATTTCATTGGTGCTTTATCAAATCGTCCATATATATAAAAATAATTTCCTCTGAACACGTCGGAAAAAAGCCGATGAAACGTTTAGAACAAAGATGGAATAAATTCTTTTATTTTTAATTTTTACGATTCCTAACCAACTTCTTGGGAAACAAGAACACCACACCAAGTGTGCGGTACATGTGTACGTTGGGGGTCAATTAATTTTCTCCTTTTGAATTGCTTTAAATGAAACACCTTTCAATTTTATTTAATAAAATTATTTTAAATTCTATTATTAAACTTTACAATTTATTCACAAATATTTAAGTTAAATTTTCGCTCTCCTTTCTGATGAGGATGGCTTTTCCAACACTAGTCAAAATATAACTGCTAAATAAAAGCTTAAGACCTAGTCGCATAAAAATTTATAGCAAATTGTTCAAAGAAGTAAGACAAATATTTTAAGTGCTGCCTTAAAAAGTTACTTTTCTAACTACCAAGGACATACTGAAATATATATATTGAATTCAAAAATATTGCATTTAACATAATAAGACATACATAATTTGTTATTTCAAACAAGTCACAAAGTTTGAAGTTTAAGCCTCGAAATTTATTCTGTAATAATAAATGGTCCAACTGAAAATGTTAAAAAAAATATTAATCAAATAAATTAATAATTATCGCAGCTTACTTACAGCGAAATACAAGTCATCATGACGGAATACTTCATCGGTATCCGCAGCGAAGTGGAGGCTTATTTCATATACTAACGTGCCAATGTTCTTAAAACTATTTTTTAAAGCCTCAAATATATAGAAATATGTTGTCATTTTTAAAATACGCATTATAACTTTAAAAACTGTGGTGGTAATTTCAAATTTTGTCATATCTTTAAATGATAAATAGAAAGGTCTCAATAAATAATAATATAGAAAAACTGAATTTAAAAAATAAGTCAGCAATAGAAACAATATCTGCCATTGAAAAGTGACAAAGAGGTCATCAGTTAGATTCATCAAACTGTCCTCTTCTCGGCCTATCAATTCAATTTTTCGAGTTATTGAATCGCGCCAAATTTTTCTATCGTTAACACTTCTCATCGTATTCTGATGATTTATAAATTTAATTTGTTTTTCAATTTTTTTCAACCTTTCTATTAATATTTTTACACACATGTAAATCAAAACTAGTGCCAAATAAATATTTATATCGCAAAAAATTTCGTAAATATCTTTAAACAGCATAATAGTACGATAACAAAGGGAGTAATAATAATTTATTTCTAACCAGTTATCTTCTAAGCTTAATTCGTACGATATACTCAAATAAACATAAAAAACTTTTGTAATTTCATAAACAAACAAAAATCCTTTAAAAATTACTAGTTTTCGTATGTGGCCAATAGTTTCATGATTTTCATTTATATTTTCAGCTGATAAATAAAATTTAAGTAAACTTTTAAATTTATTATAAATTTGGAAAATCTTTTCCCTTTTTGACCAATTTTCTACCCAAATAGTTAAACAAAATAAATAACTGGATAAATCTTTAGCTAGAATACATGCTGTGACGTAATTATAAGATATTTCCTCTAAATTTTCTTTAGTGTCCCAATAGTAATAATAGTGGTCAGCAATGACTAATAGCAAATTTATAATCGCACTATATATCACGGTAGGTAGGTGATGTAAATTAAACATTCTCCTTGTCGGGTTGTAAAAAATAGTGTTATAGCCGAAAAGTATATTCAGAAAATAGTAGATAACAAAGATGATATGTAATATTATAACTCCTTTCGACATTGTGGATGTAAGATAATTTTATTATATTTCTTATTTAATTTTTGAAGATATTAATATTATTTAGATGACTAATAATATTTTATTAGCTGCTTAACTATGTTTTCACTCTGCTGGTTGACCTTAAACTGTAAAAGTAACTAAATGTGTAAAGTATTTGTTGCTAATCGATGTTTCAACTTTTGTTATTTACTTTATTAAATTTACAATCAAAATAATATTACTTTCATTCTTAATACCAGAAGTCCGCAAACTTTTTCACTTTTTAGGGTTCCGATACACCGAAAGTGTAAAGAAACCCTATTGTTTTCGCTACGCTGTCCGTCTGTCTGTCACAGGCTGTTTTCTCGGGAACCGTAAGAGCTACGGACCTGAAATTTTCACAGGATATGTAGAGGTTTTGCCGCTACAACAACAAATATATGACAGTTAAAAATTAAAGGATGTTCTAAAGCGAGCAACGAAAAATGTTGAAATACTAATGTAATGTTTTCTCGAGAACCGTAAGAGCTACGGACCCGAAATTTCCACAGAATATGTAAAACTTTGACCGCTACAACAATAAATATATGACAGCTAAAAATTAAAGGGTGTTCCAAGTCGAGCAACGAAAAATGCTGAAATACTAATGTAATATGCAGACACTTATATAAGACACTTTAAATTTTTAAAGTAAGTGCTAATTGGTGTAGTCTGTAGAATAGACTACACCAATTAACACCGATATTTAAAATAATAAAAATTAAAGGGTGTTCTATCAGTCAATGTAATTTTACTATGTAATTTAGACAATACTCTATCTTCGGAACCGTAAGAGCTACAGACCTGAAGCTTTCACAGAATATGTAAAACTTCGGCCGCTACAACAACAAATATATGACAGTTAAAATACTAATGTAATATACAGACACTTATATATAGACACTTAAAATTTTCAAAATAAGTGCTATTAGCACCGATATTTAAAACAATAAAAATTAAAGGGTATTCTATTAGTTATTGTAATTTTGACTATGTAATTGAGACAATATGCTGTATCTTGGAAACCGTAAGATGTAAAATCTTTAAATTTTAAAACACGCTAAAACTAAAAAAATCAAAAATCAAAAAAAAAATTTCAAAACGAAAAAAACGCTGAAATGAAAAAAGCGCTTAAAGGAAAAAAGCGCCAAAATTAAAATGATTGCTTAACTGCAATATATCACCAAAATTAAAAAGATCGTTAAAAAACTAAAAAAACGTAAAAAAATTAAAAAGTCTTCAAAACGAAAAATCGCTAAAACTAATTAAATCATCAAAAAATGAAAAAATCGCCAAAAAATGAAAAAAATCACAAAAACGAAAAAAAACGCAAAAACCAAAATAAAGCGCAAAAACAAAAACAAAAAAAAAACGCCAAAAACCAAAAAAATCGCCAAAACGAAAAAAGTGTCAAAACAAACAAAAAATCGCTAAAACTAAAAAACCACAAAAACCGAAAAAATCCCCAAAAACGAAAAAAAGCGTTAAAACTGAAAACATCGCCACTACTAAAATAAATCGCTAAAACTAAAAATATCGTCAGAAAGTGAAAACGTTAAATAAATGCCATAACCAAAAACTCGCCAAAACTAAACAAATCGGCAAAAAACAACAAAATAAAACAAACGAAAAATCGCCAGAAAAAAAATCACGAAAAGCGCCAAAATAAAAAAAACCAAAAGAACAACGAAAAATACTTAAAAAAATAAAAAAATAAAATTAAACAAGAAAGCACAACGAAAAAACTGCCAAAATGACAAACGGGGCAAAAACAAAAAGGGATATACATATGTGTATGCGTACGGAACCCTTCGTGTGCGAGCCAAAGTCGCGCTTTACTTAATTCATTTATATTTATGGAGTCCTGTCTGGTGTTATTTATTTCTATATGAAGGTCATGTTTGAAATTTTGCATTTGCTTCTACGCGGAAAAATAGGGTGGGTACACATTGGCTGGTGTTCGAAATTAGTGTTGATCTTTATTTGCGTTTAAACTTATTTCTTATCAGTCTGTTTTCGGGATATTGAGGCTTTGTATTTACATTATTTAACCGTTTTGTTGCGTTTTTTGTTTAATTTTTGGCAATATCTGCTTGATCTTGCAATATCGTAATAATTGGCTGAATTTGAAATTTGTCAGTTTTTTTTATCTGTAAAAGAGTAACGTGATGTGACTGGCTAAGTGACTGACGGACAGTCTCACTGTGTGACTGTCTGACTGAGTGACTGACGGAGTGACTGACTGCCTGACTGAATGATTGGCTGACTGGGGATCATCGCCCAGCCCAAACGACTAAGGCTAGAGACTTGAAATCGTGTAAGTGGGCTTCCCTCTCGATGTATATATTCACTAAGGAGGGATTTTTGGAAATTCAAATGCTAAAAGGTTAAAAAGGGGTAAAACTGGTAAATTCGGTAGCCGTATATCTCCGGATCTAATTAAAGTATACATAAAATTCAAAAAGAATTATAGCATGATCTAACAATAAGCAGACTAGTGTATGGTACTTTTTTGAAATTTATACGAAAAAGGGTAAAAAATATATTTCGGTACTTATTTGGTAACCCATTTATATTCTCAAATAATAAAGATTAGACATAAAATTTAAACTTGCATCTTCTCTCCGTAAGAAGCCTTCAAACAAGTTTTGGTACTTTTTTAGGGTTCCGTACATCAAAAGTGTAAAGGAACCCTATTGTTTTCGCTACGCTGTCCGACTGTCTTTATGTCCGTCTGTCTGTCACAGACTGTTTTCTCGGGAACCATAAGAGCTACTGACCTGAAATTTTCACAGATGGCGCTTTTTGGATAAGCACTTTTTCTAAATTTGCTTTTAAGAAATGGTATTTTTTGCAAAAGGTCCCTTATTAGAAAGGTACTTTTTTAAAAAAAGGTACTTTTTATAAAAAGGTACTTAAAAAAATACTTAAAAAAAGGTACTTAAAAAAAGGTACTTTTTAAAAAAAGGTGATTTTTTAAAAAAAGGTACTTTAAAAAAAGGTACTTTAAAAACCAAGTTTTTTTTTAAGAAAAACCTCTTAAAAAAAGGTACTTTTTGAAAAATGTACTTTTTTGAAAATTTATTTTTGTGAAATTGTATCTTTAGAAAGGTAATTTTTTGAAAAGCAACTTCTAGGAAAAATGGTACTTTTGGGAAAATTTCCTTTTTTGGAAATGTACTTTGGGAAGAATCTGAAAACTGGATATGCACTTTTTAAACGAAACATTTTATAAAAACTCCTTTTTATAAAGATTTTTGGAAAAGACACTTATTGCAAAATTTAATTCATAGAAATAGTACTCTTTGGAAAAGGTACTTTTGTTAGATGTACCTTGTGAGAAAGTTGTTTATTGGAAAAATTACTTTTTGGAAAAGGTACTTCTGATAAGAAGCACTTTTGGAAATGATAATTTCTTAATAAAGCAGTTTTCAGAAATGGTATTTTGGAAAATCGCTTTTTTGGACAAGATTTTTGAAAAGCGTACTTTTTGGAAATGCTCTTTTTCACAGGTATTTTTGTGGAATTGAACATTTTGGGAAGTGCCATTTCTCAGGATGTACTTTTGTGAAAGTTTTTTTTTTGGAATTGGTACTTTTTGAAAAAAGACACTTTAAAGAATGTATTTATGTTGAAAAGGTACGTTTTCAAAAAGGTACTGACATACGTATTTATAGGAAAATAAAGTGCACATTTTGGAAAAGTTACTCTTCGAAAAATACAATTGTACGTTTTTCTGAAAAAGCTCTTTAAATAAATAAAATTTAACAAAGTGTGTTTGCAAGCAAAAGCCTGGTGGTTAGGAGCTGAGAGACGGGTACCTCCCATTCAAAGTAATTTGTATATATGCTAATCTAGAGAACCGTTATAGCGCAACTCTCTAAATTTGATGGACATAGCTTAAACTGAGAACAAATTGTGCTTTCGAATCAAATACTATTAAATACGTATTAACGTAGGAGACGGGCACCCCCATACAAAATAATATGCAATTATCCCATATCTAGAGAACCATCATTGCGAGATTTTCTAAGTTTGATGTAGGTTAGTTATGCTAATAAAATGTTGGTCTTTTCACCATCTTGCGGTATAGAAGTGTAGCGACTGGTACCCCCATACAAATTGTTAATTGTTAATTTTCCTATACATATATGCACAGCAATGGGGAAGGGAAGCACACCGGGTGTTGTTCGCATTCTATAACGTGTATGTGGCGATAAAATATTACAAAAAAGAAGAAATCATTTAAATGCACATGAGTGGGAGGGAATTTTACACCAGAATATGCGTTTCCTGTTTCGATCTAGTTTAACGCCACCTCGTTACTTAATCGATTGCCTCATAAATGTAATTGTCACTTAATGGGAAATTATTAGAGTCCGACCGAATATTCCGTTTAGGATATTCGGTTAAGGCCAAATATTTGGTCGCATACCGAAACCGAAAACTTTTATTCTATATAAGTAAAAACGTTAACCGAATCAGGGCCATTATTACAACTTGCCAATAGCTAAAGTTAAGATGTCATCGCACAGATAACTCGTTTTTCATTATTATAAGTAGACTTTAGGCAAAATCTTTCCGATAAGTTAAAGGAAGGTTCTACTGGTCTTTAAGTTTAATGAGAGGTTTATGCTATTGGAGCTGCCATTCATATTCAAATAAAAGAACCATTGAAACAATTTTCGAGCATAGTTTGAGGAGGAAAAATAAACATTTTTTTCCTTTGCTGTGTATATTAAAAGTATTTTAAAGTGACGCCTAAAGGTAGTAATCGATATTTGCTCTGGTATTGCCATGTTTTGAAATAAGATAAATTTTATTTTACAGGGAAATTGTAATAACGAAAATAGCTACAGGTGACTGTATTCCTCATTTTAGCTATGGTTAATTTTTACAAATGCGTACTTTACAGGCAAGTTGTAATAACGGGCCTTAATATATTTAAAATTTAAAATATGTCACCAAAATGAATTTGTTTTTCCCCATCCCATATATTTGCAAATTGAAAGAAAATTTTACTTCATTTTATAAAGTGCAACGAAAAGATATCTTAATACCAGAAGTCCTCACACTTATTTTTTATATTATAAGGCCTTCTGCTCTTAAGGCTGGTGGTATTGATTTCTACATGAACTTCTTCTTTGGAATTTAAAATTTGTTTCTACACGGAAAAATCGGGTACATTATTTTGTTATTCGAAATTTGTATTGATGAAATTTCATAAATGATTTATACTTGTTTCGTATCAGACAGTTTTCGGGATATTAAGGTTTTATTAAGGTTATTATTTAAAAATTTTTTTCGTTTTTAATTTTTTTTATTTTTGGAAATATCTGCGTGATATTGCAATATCGGAATAATTGTCTGATTTTGCTATTTGTAAATTTTTTTATCTATATATGTGTAGTTTATTGTAAAAGTGGTGTAACTCCATATTTTTAATAGTTATATCTTTAGTTATATCTTTTGTAGTAACAGTGAAGCAACTCCAATATTTGCACCAAAACCCCATAGATGACGTTACTTGTTTACTCGCGGAAGCAAAACTGCAAAATATTCAGTATAAAAGGCTCGTTTTCTCGAAATTTAATTACAAGGAGATAATTCACTGTTACAATGAACGACACATATATAAAAGAGTAACGTGACTGACTGACTGACTGACTGACCAAGCAGCTAAAGTTAGAGATTTGAAATGTTGTAAGTTTTCTCCTCTCCCGATGTATAGATCCACTGAGAAGGGATTTTTGGAAATACAAATGCCAAAGGGTTAAAAAGGGGTAGAATCGGGTAAATTCGGTAACCTTATATCTCCGGATCTAATTAAGAAAGACATACAATTTAAAAAGCATCATAATATAATTAAAAAAAGGGTACAGGTGTTTGATACTTCTTTTCAAATTTGTACATTAGGGACGAAAAAGAGGTAAAATAATAATTTTGTTACTTTTTGGTAACCCATTGATCTTCAAAATTAATAAAGCTAGAAATAAAATGCAAACTGTCATCTTCTCTCCTTGAGAAGGCTTCAAACAAATTTTGGATACTTTTAAGAAATTCTGATATACAAAGTGTAAAAATTGTAGCTCTTTTTTTTATACAGCTATTTTTATGTACACTGATATGCTGAATATGTATACAGAATAATGTGTAATATAATCAATAGATCCTCCGTTGTATAGATACACTAAGAAGAAATTTTTATCTTTATATCTCCGGATCTGTACCGTAGTTAGATCCGGAGATATAAGATACAAAATCAAAAAACATTGAAAAATAAGCGGACAGGTTTGCTACTTCTTTGAAGATTCTATATGTAGGGAGGGGGAGGAAAAGGGTATAAATAAAAGTTTTATACTTTCTTTGCTAAAATAATAAAGATACAAATAAAATTAAAATTGTATTATTCTTTCCTTAAGAAGCCCTTAAATATGTTTTGGTACTTTTTGTATGTTCGAATATATAAATGGCAAAATGTGTAGCCCTTTTTGATACTTTTTTCTATACAACTATTTTTTATGGACATTGAACTACTGAATGATTAGTTTTAAGTAGAAAAACATTTTGTATGTCGGATACACTAAGGATAGATTATTTGAATACAATATTTATGGGGTAAGTAAAGTATATGTAAAATTCAAAAAACACCATTTCTAAATCAAAAAATAGCCTTACATGTGTTTTTTACTTTTTTTTTAAATATGTAAATATTTAATGCTGGTACTTTTTTGGTATACCATTTATCTCCTTAAGTAATAAACATATAAATAAAATTTAAATTGTATTCTGCTCTCCTTAAGAAGCCCTCAAAAATGTTTTGGTACTATTTTGAAATTCGAACATATATCAGAGATAAAATATATTTCTTATGTGAATATAAATCTATAAATCTAGCTGATCGCCACAAAAGCTGATTTTGGCAACATTTTTGTTTTTACAAGGAGGATAAAATATGTACCAAATGGGATAAGCCAAGCAAAAAGCATTGCATTCAAAACTATTGGGCCAATTTTCAAAATAATTGAACGCAGGTTCCTATAGTCACACAAAACTTAACCAATGTAGTGAATTTCGGAAGATGGTAATTAAAGGGAATATTGGGGATATATTTGGTACTTTTTAAATAGATACTTTTTGGGAAAGTTACTTTTTAAAAAATTTACTTTTTGCCAAATGAAAGTTTTTGAAAAAGCACTTTTTAGAAAACCTTCTATTAGGAAATGGCACTTTTAGGAAATGGTACTTTTTGAAAAATTTACTATTTCAAAAAGTACTTAATTGAAATTTTAGTCTTTGGAAAATATGCTTTTTGAAAAAGGTACCTTTTTCAGAAAAGGTACTTTTTGCAAAAGGTGTGTTTTTAAAAATGTACGTTTTAAAAATCTACTTTTAAGAACTGCTACACTGTGGATATGGCACTTTTTTAGAAAAAAAACGTGCTTTTGGTAATGGTACTTTTTGCAAAACTTAATTTTTTCAATAATATACTTTTTTGAAAAAGTTACATTGTGGAAAAAGTAATTTAAGGAACGAATTTGATGTTTAATGGTTGTACTTTTTTAAAAAACTTTCTTTTGAAATGTACTTTTAGTAAATGGTACTTTTTGGATAAGTACATCTTAAATTGGCTTTGAAGAATATGTATTTTTTGGAAAAGGTCCATTTTAGAAAAGGTACTTTTTTAAAAATTAACTTTTTGAAAATTTACATTTGGGAAATGGTAGTTTTAGAAAGCTAATTTTTGGAAAAGGTGATTTTGGCAAAAGGTATTTTTTTGTAAATGTACTTTGGGAAAAATCTAAAAACTGGAAATTCACTTTTTTAAAAGAAATATTTGGGAAAACTCCTTTTTGCAAAAAGTACTTTTTGGAAAAACAGTTTTTTGGGTAAAGACACTTTTTGTTAAAGTTAAAACAGTACTCTTTGGAAAAGGTACTTTTGGTAAAAGTACCTATGGGAAAAGTTTTTTATTGGAAAATGTTATTATTAATTTTTCTCTATCTGTACAGCAATGGGGTAGCGAAGCACGCCGTATGTTGCTAGTATAGTATAAACATACCACATCAACGTTTATGAGGCGCTAAAATATTAACAAAGAAGAAATAGTTTAATTTAATGGGCAATTATTAGAGTCCGAACGAATATTCGGTATCGTTTTCGGATTCGTTCAAAATTGTGTTTTCGTCTGATATTCGGTTTAGGCCAAAATTTTGGCTGAATATCAAAACCAAAACTTTTTATTCTATATAAATAGAAAAGTTAACCGAAATAGTATACACCAAATTTAAAATGTCACCACCATCTATCTGTTTTCCCCCTCCAATATATTCGCAAATTGAATGAAAATTTTACTCAGTTCAATAAAGTGCAACCAAAAGATATAGGCTCTTATTATAAGTTTCATTCGATTCTCGATGTCCGATAGCCAGCGAAGATCGAACATCGAGAATCGAATGTCAAATTGGTATTATGAGCTGGCAGCACTGCACCATCGAAAATTTCGTTGTACAACGAATTTACAATCGAAGACAATTTTGCTTTATGGCAGTTTGAAGTTATAAGTATTTAAATTATAAGTATTTATGAATCCAAATTGATTATTCTATTCCTAACGTTTTAATTCAGAAATAATAAGGGATGATTAATATTTCAAGGAACAAGGGAAAAATTAACACAACTTACACAGCAGAACAGAAGCCGCTACACTTCCATCGTCAGTGATCACGTGTTACGAACCTTAGCCTAATAATCAATTTGGATTCACAAGCAAATACGTTCGAAATTATCATATTAATAAGTATTTATCTTTTTTTTGATTTCTTACAAATACCATTTGTAAATTATTTTAATGCACGCTTAATAAGCGAAGCGTTGAGGTGGGTACTACTCTCACTTCACACGAAACTACTGATTTTTCAAACTTAAAATGGCTCTATTATTATCATATATTGCACTTGTAAAAAATATATACACACACATAGTAAGAAAAAATACTATTTTTAACACTCATGACATTTTTAATGTAATTTTTTATTATTTAAACTAATTAAAAAACTGTTAAAAAAAGTTCTGTCTTGGACGTCCGTTGGTCTGCATGTACGGATCCTGTATGTGGTCACGATAACGACAGAAAGACTTCACTAATCGAGTCCTTTATTTTTTTTACGCCTTTTTAATTTCACAGTCTAAATGAGATTATGAGGCGTGCACTTTTGGATTTTCCAAACTATTTTAATTTTATGGTCATGTTAATTCTGTGGTTTTCTGGAATAAGCGCGTATGTATTAGTAAAAACCAATTTTTCCAGCAGAGCCGAAATACTTTATTTTTAATACTACGGACTCTGTATAATTTTAATCAAACTTTTTTTTAGACAGTCATGTAAACATATGTTGTAAGAAGTTTGTGTAAAAATTTCAGGCACAACTTCCCTAACGGTAAGATCCTAGAGAATAATTTAAAAAAAGTGTGTGCAGAAAAAAAGGTTATGTCGATATCAGTTGTTAACATTGAACTAATCCAACCACACAAGATGTTTTTACCTGAAAAATACATGCGCACAAGTCACTATACGTTGTTATTAACTGAACAATAACTAAAAAATATTTGTTCCAAAGTAACAACGCATGTGTGGCTATGTGTTTTTTTCAACGGCAATAAATTGCCAGCACGCAAATGTAAGTCGACTTAGCTCATTAGAAATAACATATATTTGAATAAATTAAAAAGTTACGTTGTTTTTAGAAAAAAAAACTTCGGAATTGGTCCATATTATTAGCGAAATTTTTGGTCCATTTAAAAGAGCATATCGTCACCTTAACGTGCAAACGTGATAAGTCCTTTTCTTGAAATTTTACAGGAGGGACAAAATACTGTCTAACTTTTTTTTGGGCTTAAGTCTGTAAACGATCGATTCATCGCTCATTAATATCAGTAATTAAAATATTTCAATAAAATGCTATTCGCGACGAAATAGCTTTTTTAGGACTTATCACATTTGCTTTTTATAATTATGCTTTTTTAGTTTAGACTAGAACATTTTCTTATTATTTATTTTTCTTTTTATTATAAATAAATGTTAAAATTTAGTATTTTTATTAGCTGAATTTACACCTAATCGATTGTTGTTAAATACATAGAACGCGTGTTATAAACTTTTTTCATGTGGCTCCGTATATTGCGAAAACCAAAATTACGAACATATTCCAAAACTTTCTAGGACAGAGAAAAAATCATAAAGTGGGTGGGTTTATTGGAAAAGACCATCTTTAAGAAATTTATTATTTGACATTTTGCGTTATAAATTCTTTTATTGTTAGCCAATGGATTTCTAATTTTGTAAAGGTGTGGAAAAATAAAATAGATTCATATCGAATTCAAATTATTTGTTGGGTATTGTATAAGATTCTAAGCCTACTACACTTATTTTATTCTTTAGTGATTTTCAAAAATATTATCATTTGTAACTTCTCAAATAGTTTTTGAAAGTCTGTGCATAAGATAAGAGGTTTGTAACTGTTCAAAGTTGTGGTTGAAGTCTACTGACGATTTGATAAAGCATCAATGAAATGCATATAGACAATGTTTAATAGCCATCAACAAATAAATTTCATTTGCAAAAGAAAATGTATTATTTCGACATGAACTCTTCTTTCAGAAACTTTTGCACACAAAAATTGAAAAAAAAAATTACAAAAATTGGAAACAACTTCAAAATTTTTTCAATATGATTGAACCTATAAAAAGAGATACGGCGAAATTTCGCAGGAAATTCGCAAAAACCAGAAAAAGGTTTCAAGCACTAATATTATATATATAACAAGTAATAAACGACACACAGTAGTGCACAATCAAAATATTTTACAAATAGGTAAACTATTTCAAAACCGATCGGATTCAGTAAATACGAACATAGCAGGAAGATGAACTTTCCATATTGCACCGGAGCGGAGCTATGGAGTGCCAAAGAAGGTCACTTTGGACATCTAACATTTTTCAACGTGTGTAAATTTGTATTTCCCGCTCGATTTCAACAATTTTGTATGGTAGTCCCTCATAAGGTTCTAAAAAAATATGATGTTTGACTAAGCACTCATCTTGAGGTATACTCATTCGAAAACTCAAATTTTCCATTTTTTCAACCTTGGTTCAGTATTTTCAAGATATGACAACTAAATAACAACGGATTGTCACAATTTTTTGTTGCTAGCATGGAAAATATATGATTTGTAATTTGTGTTACCAATTCGCGGTTCAGGTATACCAACAAATCGACCATGAAAAAAACTTAACTGATGCTTTGGCACCTCGGTCACCTTGTTTAAATGAAATGAATCGAAATAGTTTTTCCATCTAACGCACAAGTTAATTAAAAATAATAAATTTTAAATTTTACCTGGACTTAGAAAAAAAAATTTTTTTTTGTTTGTTTGCTGTTTTGTGAACTTAGTAAGTAAAAATTACATAATGGTAACTTGTTTTCTGTAAATGATGTATTTTGAGTAGTATTATCATACTGCATCAAAACATGCATTTTGCAAAAAAGTGAACTTATCACGTTTGCACGGTAAGGTGACGATATAAAATAAATAATGCTATTTGGAATCAATAACTCAAAGTCGACAAAAATGGACATCCGCGCTTATTCATGAAAACCACAGAATTATAAATTAATAAAATTTTTTTATAAATTTGTAAACAAACAATTAGCCAATTCACAAAGTGTACTATTGCGTCCTATTTGTAATAATTGGTAAAATTTTATGACTGTCATAAAAATGTTGTTGATATTTTTCATATAAATATATTATAGGACAATACTATTTTGTTACCTATGTTTCTTCAGTGTGCTATTTAGTCAACTGTTTTTTGTTTACAAATTCAAACCAATAATTTATTTTCAACAGTAGCTGCGTTCGAAAAAACTATCGAAGAAAGAATAAATTGAAATAAAATTGTACAAATATAAAAAGTTAATAATTATTAAGAAATTTTTTCGTTTGTTAACACAATTATATACCTTTAAATAAGAAACAAAGTTTTTAGAAACTTTAAAAGTGACGAATGTTTTTCAACTCTTCATTTATTTGCCTCAGTTGTTTTCCAAATTTACGAATTTTAAAAACTATTCCATTCCCGTGCTTCTATGGGCAAAATCTGTTGTTGAGAGTAAGTTTTCAGTTAACTCAGTAATTACTCGTTTAATGCATGTTATTTTTACTGTAACAGTAAGCAAACATACCTATTATTTTATATTACTTTTAACGTTTATAACAATATTTATATGGTAATACAACAGGCTGTTCACAATAGTGCTATTTGGCCTTAACCCTCCGATGTTCGGTGTCATATGATACCCTAAGTGTAGCATAAGGGTCTGCCCAGACCCATGAAAATAACATTAGAAATATTGTTTTAGAAATAATTTTATTTATTAATTTAATTCATTTAATATATGTACATTACAAAGAGCAATTGGGTTTGCAATTATGTAATTGCATAGAATGTTCGTTGAGGCATATAGGTCGATTACATCTGCTGCAGTTATATCGAGTTTTACGTCGTTTTTTTGAAGAAGAAGCGCAAAGATATCATGATGAACGTGTTGAGGGTACTTGAGCATATATTTGTGGCTGTGCTGAACCTGATGTAGAAGGGGAAGAGTCCATTACCTAAAAATTGTAAAATAATTATGTATAAATTAGTATATATGGAAACATACATACACATATCTATATAGATAGATTTTTGCTCATACGTATATATATATATATATATATATATATATATATATATATATATATATATATATATATATATATATATATATATATATATATATATATATATATATATATATATATATATATATATATATATATATATATATATATATATATATATATATATATATATATATATATATATATATATATATATATATATATATATATATATATATATATATATATATGCATTTTTATACATTTATGTAAAGTATACTCACATCGATATTAAAAAGATTCATTGCTTGCTTTATGTGAGCAAACCTCCATACTAATGGGTTAGTCGCCCGTTCCGTCATATGTGGAATAACCAGCTGCCGAGCCAATTCTGTAACAAATGAGCGTCGTTTGTCACTATGCATTGCTGGACTCAACTCTTCGTAGATGATGAATGAGGCCAAACCGGCGACATCCACCATATTGTAAAACATTGCCAGTGGCCAACGATTTGTCGAACGCTTACAAGAATATCCAGTCAACATCTGATCCATTGTGTCTACGCCCGCTTTAAACTTATTGTAGTCCAAAATTTGATCCGGCTTGAATCTTTTTAATGGATCGGTGTCATGACGGTAATGAACGGTGGACAACATGAGCACTGGCTTTTTCGGCTTTGCCATATAAGAACACAGCGCGATATTATTATTGTGGTAACAAAATATAGTGCTATTAACATCACGTTTATGGTCCAGCAATTCAGGGGGGATGAAGGTCTTGTTCTTCCTTACGGTACCCACGAACGCCACATTACGATGCATCAACATTTCTGCCAGGTTATATGTTGAAAAAAAGTTGTCAGCATAAACTGTCCTACCGCTGTGCATGTATTTTTCCATCAATTTCATGACGACTCGTTCGCCTTCATTCGTTTCTCGCTGGCCACCTGGTGGTTTTCCCGTAATTTGAAACTGAGTCGCAAATCCACCAAATTTTTATGCCATATTTAGCGGCCTTACTCGGAATATATTGAGTAAACCGAGTACGCCCACGATATGGAAATAACTGCTCACCAATAGTTACTTGGCAATCGGGTGTGTACGCTTTTTCTAAGTTGCCTATCAGCATTAGCCATACTTCGTCCACGGCTGCAGATTTGCTTTGTTTTAACATCTCTGCACGAGTGCTACCGTTATCGAAGCGGATGAAAGTAGCCAAGTGCTTAAATCGATTTAATGACTCGGTGGCCTTATAAATTGGCATGTTATAGCTCGCCCACAATTCTTTTGCTGGCTGAGAATTTGCGTCAAACACACCAGCAAATAGTAGCATCCCAAAAAATGCATACATTTCGTTCTCGTTGGTCATTATCCAAGCTCTCTGTTTGTTATTAGGATGCGTTTCGGTCCATACTCTAAAAGCTTCAAGGGCTTTTCTATTAGTTTCCCGCAAAATAATAACGATTTCGGGGGACAATAACGACTTCAAGATAGCTCCATGATTCGTTGGTGTCCCTCGAAATGGCCCTTTACGGGTAAAAGTTGGCACATTATGAGAGCGAGGCATCGCAGATGGTGGGGGATTTGAATTCCATATCTTACCGTCTTTTGAGCGATACGTATGATCCTGAATGCTGGATGTGCTGGCTGATGAAGTTGTGGATGGAGCTTGAAGTAAAACGGCGGCCACAGTTTCTGTACACAAATCCTCAACGTCATCATGTCTATCATCAACGAACTCTAGTTCAATTTCCTCTTCAATGTCGGATGCCTCACCAAATTTTCTTCATTTTCTGGAAGATAGTCATCATCTCCTAATAAGTCATCACCAGTCTCGAATGGATCGAGCTCCTGTCCCATAAGTTGCTCAACTTGTGCCTCAAGTCACTTCCGTTCTTCAGGACTAACATTTCCTCTTGTAGATGTTGGTGAAGATATAAGACAGCAGGTAGAGTGCGGTAATGTTACATTTTTAGTTCTCTTGGATCACTCCAGAGCGTTCGACACGGTTGACCATAACATTTTGTGTCTTAAACTTAAACATATGTTTGGATTAGCATCAACTGCCTCAGGTCTAATATATTCATACTTAGTCGATAGATACCAATATGTTGAAACGCCTACCTCCGTCTCAACATCTTTGTCATTAACTCGAGGTGTTCCGCAAGGCTCCATCTTAGGTCCTCTCCTTTTTTCACTATACGTGAATGATCTTCAGGGCAAACTCGAATACTGCAGGATTAGATTGTATGCGGACGATGTTCAGCTTTATATTAGCTGTTGCAATACTGCCGTTGATGAATGTGTGAGGACCTTAAATCAGGAGTTAGGTCGTGTCTACGAGTGGGCCACAGCTAATGGTCTAGCAATTAATCCTACTAAGTCCAAGTGCCTGATTATTAAAAAGAGGTTAACAAACTTTGATTGCAATCCGATTTTAACATTAAACAACCAGTCCATAGATATTGTACATTCTGCTAAGAATCTTGGTATATATTTTAACAGCACTCTCACTTGGTCTAATCACGTTAATTTTGCATGCGGTCGAACGTTTTCAATGTTAAGAAATCTCTGGCAAACTCAGTATTGTACTCCAATTGAAATTAGAATAATCCTTGCCAAATTGTATTTAATACCGATTTTATTGTACGGCTGTGAACTTTTTGCCAGCTGCGATAGCGTAAGTAAAAGAAAACTTAACGTGGCCTTTAATAACATTATTCGGTACGTATATGGTCTCAGAAGATATGACCATATTTCCCCATACGTAACCTTGCTTTATGGCATTACTTTTGATGATTATGTAAGAGTGCGCACTTTACTGTTCATGCATAAAATTATATATACACATCATCCTGAACATCTCTTTGAACGTTTAAGCTTTTCAACGCTTGCTAGAGGTAAAAGACTTCTAGCGTTTGGTCATCGAACTCTGGTTTCTAAATACCACTTCTCTATTAATGCTGTCAGTCTCTGGAATGGAATCCCCTATAGAATTCAGACCATTAGTAACGCACGTCAATTTAGGAAAAATATTTTTTGTCATTTCTCACGTTGAATATATATTTACATACATATATTGTTTTTTGATAGTCAGATAGTATAACACTGTAGGTTTTAGGTTTTAATTTTTTCAAGTTACATATTTTATTTTCTTTTTTAATTATTATTTTAGCTGGTTTTTTTTAATTTGGTTAACTTTCTGAAACTATATTATATTAGATTTTAAATTTCATTTTATATTTTTTTATATTTTATATTTTAAAAGCGCAAACTTAAATCCAAGTTAATTTTGTGTTCCGATTTATTGTATTTACATATGCTCAGTTCCATACTGTAATATAAGACTTAAGTCTTGTGTATGTGACATCGAAAATAAATAAATAAATAAATAAAAATAAATAAATAAAATAATTTATGAAGCAAACGAATCATCATATCATCTTCATAAATACCTTCTTGCTCCATTTTACTGAAATAATAACTCGCACTAAAGACTTTAAAAACACATGTTCACTCTGAATTCTAAGCATCAACTAAAATATGTGATCTCTCCCTCTGCCGTTCTAAAAGTTTTATTGTTTTCTTATAACGGTGATACAAATAACATGAAATTGTTTTTTGGGTCTGCTCAGACCCATGTGTGCTTAACTGGCGAAAGTACTTAAAATTGGGTTTTTCACCACAAATACAATAAAATTTTTAATTTTACCGTTTCATTGTGTTTGGCACAATATATTTGAGGAAGTCGTGGACTGGGGTAGCTCAACAATTAAAAAAAAACATAATGCATGCATTTTAAAATCGATTTGGTCTGGCCAGACCCATATGAACATCGAAGGGTTAAATAGTACTTTATTACTTATCACTTTAGAAGACTTTGTGAATTGGCTAAATATTTATTTAGAGTGTCATGTGATAAATGCGTGCTATTGTGAACAGTCCACATAAGAGAAATTTTATCGAATGTGCGCCATAATACCAAATGAAAATTCGTTCGATAAACTAGGGAATGATAAGCCGGTGTCAATTCCAAGCGAAAATCGAGTTTGCGATTTTTCACTGAAATTGATTATTGGGTCTTTTAAAATAAATTTATTTTAATACATAATATCAAATAACATATTGTTACGTTTTTAGTCCTTTACATAAAAACGGTTTTATTATTTTCACAGGATTCGTTGAATTGCAATAAAATAAAACACGGATATTTATTTTACAAATAAATTCTCAGTAACACTTTATTTATTACTTTAAAAAAACGTACAACTAAACGCGATGTACACACTGACTATTCTTGGCGATGTTTACTCGTCTAAGTTTAAAAACACACCTCTCCATGTCGTCTGGCAGCCTCCCCTTATATAGTAAATTATAAAACCTTCTGGTAACTTCGCTAACTTTCTGGAATGTAGTTGTCTCTTTTTATCTTTAAGTATACGGCATGATCATTTGGTCTTGCTATAGTGTAGTGTATGTGCGTGTGTAGATGCATGAGATTTTTCTTCTGTTTGTTTATCCTCGCACACACACATACTCTAATGTTCGCAACTTAAGCAAATTATGCTGTCATCAAGTCTACATCTCTTGCAGTTTAAGTTTAATGTCACTGTTTGTAATTGCGATTAAGCAGTCTCGAATAATCTTGAAAGTTCTAGCTACCGTTTCCTGAAGATTCCGGAAACTTCCATTTTCCGTTATTTTGAATTCTATTGGCAGTTGTCGAGTGATGCCAAGTTTAATTGTGGTACTTGGTTGCCAGGTTTTGATTTTATTACAGTGATTTAGGGGTATAAAGCAGATAATGATCGGGTTGTCAGTTTGTGTCGTTACATTTGAATCTGCATTTTCATTTCGTAACACTGCCGCCCACTTAAGCCTGTTCGTCCCGAATAGGCACACAATCACCTTTTCCATAGTGCGCCAGTCGTTCCAGGTGTACGATTTTCATTTTGGACCTTGGGCTGTTGTACTTCTGTATCCTATAGACGACATCGTTCAACCTTTTAATAACCTTATACGGTCCATCCCAATGAGTCTGCAATTTTGGAGACAATCCCTTCTTTCGTTGTGGGTTGTAAAGTAGAACCAATTGACCCTCATTGAATCCCTCAGAATTTGCAGCTCGGTCATATCTAGCCTTCATCTTGTCACTGGCCATTCTAATTCGGTTGCGTACAAATTCATGTAGCTCATTTAAATTTTCTTGCTCTTGGGAAGAGCTGGTGCCTTCTTCACTTGTTGGTGTAGGCTTAACGCCAAATTCCAAATCACCAGGCAATTTTAATTCCGTCCCGAAGACAATTTTAGCAGGTGTTCGTGATGTCGAGTCATGTACAGCTGACCTATATGCCAACAAAAATTTGGGAATGTGCTCGTCCCAGTCCCTTTGATGCGCGCTTACCACTTTTCGCAGGTACTCCTCTAGAGTGCGATTAAATCTTTCTACCATGCCATCGGACTGTGGGTGCAGCGGCGTCGTTCTTGTTTTCTTTATCCCATATAATTCGCACATTTCCCGGAATATAGCAGACTCGAAGTTTCTACCTTGGTCAGAATGTAATTCTATTGGAACACCATAGCGACATACCCAGTTGTTGACAAATACATTCACAACTGTCCTTGCTTCTTGATTGGGTATGGCATATACTTCTGGCCATTTACTAAAATAGTCCATCACCACAAGAACATAGCGATTCCCGGCGTCGCTGACGGGAAAAGGACCTGCTATGTCCATTGCTATCCGCTCAAATGGTGCACCTGAGTTGTACTGTTGCAGCTGTCCTCGACTTTTTCTTGCTGGTCCTTTTGCTGCGATGCACTGTGGGCAGTTTGCTATCCAGTCGGCTACGGCTTGTTGACACCCAACCCAATAAAAACGCTGTTTTAGCTTCTCCAGCGTTTTTGTCACTCCCAGATGACCGCCACTAGGACCATTGTGGAACTCGTGCAAAACCTTATTCACCTTGGAGGATGGCACAACTATTAGGTTGGAAGCCATTTTACCATCTGCACTTTCCCATACGCGGTACAAGCACCCGTTTATCAGCTTCAGGCTATTCCACTGAGCCCAATAAGATTTCACAAGTGGGCTTTCAGCTGATATTACATTGCGAGCAGGTCTTCTATTTTCCTCTTTGGCTGCTATAATTGTCGCCAATATGGTGTCGTTTCTCTGTGCCGCTGACCAGTCCTCATCGGAATCGATGTGCGTTAGCCGAACATCAATAACGCATTCCTTCTTTTCGGCCTTAACACAATGTCTGCACTCCAAGCTGCAGGGCCGTCGTGATAAAGCATCTGCATTGTTATGCTTTACGCCCCTTCTATGCTCGATGCTGAAGTCGTAGCTTTGAAGACGTTCAATCCAGCGCGCTAGCTGCCCTTCAGGATTTTTAAACTGCAACAGCCATCTCAATGCAGAATGGTCGGTCCTCAGCGTAAAGTGTTGGCCATACAGGTACTTATGGTAGTGTTTTATGCACTCCAACACTGCCAAAAGCTCACGTCGTGTCACACAGTAGTTTCTCTCAGGCTTTGAGAGTATACGGCTATAATAGCCTATCACTTTTTCTGTGCCATTGACAACTTGCGACAACACACCTCCTATGCCATAGCCGCTCGCATCGGTATCAAGCAAAAATTTTTCCCCAGCTATGGGGTAGGCTAGTACTGGTGACGTACTCAGTAAATCCTTTAGTGTCTGGAACGCATTCTCCTGCTGTTCGCCCCAGTGATACGGCCTCGACTTCTTGGTCAGCTCATGCAGGCTTGCAGCGACGTTGGCAAAATTTGGTACAAAGCGTCTGTAGTACGTACAAAGGCCCAGAAAGCTGCGCAGTTCATGAAGATTTTTCGGACGAGGCCAGTCCTTTACTGCTCGTATTTTATCTTCATCCGTTGAGATTCCGTCTGCTGTAACTCGATGGCCCAAATACTTTACTTCTCTCTGGAACAATGCACATTTCTTCACGCTAAGTTTTAAACCAGCTGATGATATGCGTTGAAGAACCTCTGCCAAATTTTTGAGGTGCTCATCAAAAGTCTTTCCCATCACGACGATGTCATCAAGGTACACCAAGCAAGTCTTCCAGTGAAGTCCCTTCAGCACTCGTTCCATTAGGCGTTCAAAAGTAGCTGGAGCATTGCAGAGCCCGAATGGCATAACTTTAAACTGCCATAATCCATCGCTCGCGCTAAAAGCAGTTTTCTCCTTATCTTTCTCTGCAATCTCCACCTGCCAATATCCGCTTTGTAGGTCCAACGTGGAGAACCATTTCGTTCCAGCCAGCGTGTCCAAAGTGTCGTCAATTCTTGGTTGCGGATAACTGTCCTTCTTAGTAACGTCATTGAGCTTTCTGTAGTCAACGCAGAATCTCGTACTGCCATCCTTCTTTTTGACTAAGACCACGGGCGAACTCCAAGGACTTGCAGATGGCTCGATTACACCATTCCGCTCCATTTCATGGACAAGTTCTTTTACCTCATTCCGTTTTGCTAGGGGTACACTTCTGGGTGGCTGTTTGATCGGCCTCGCTTCGCCTGTATTTATTTCATGTTTCACTATTGCCGTTCTCCCTTGGCTTTGATCTTTTAAGGCGAAGACGCTGGTGTGCCTTTTTAGCAGCTGTTTAGCTTTATTTCTATCAGGAGCTGCTAATTCTGCTACCCATTTCCCCACGTGTTCTTCAAATTGTTCACGCTCTTTTGCGGACATATTGGCTGGTTCAGGCTTTCGCTCGCAGTTTATTATTGCCTCTGGTGGAGTACATTGGCCTATAGCAGAATTTCCGCTGACGACTTTTTTGTTGCCTGATAAATTAAGTACTCTTATAGGGATCTTTCCTCCTTTGCAAGTTTTTACGAGGGCTTTTGCTGTTAATAGCTCGCTCTTAATTTCTGTTGGTTCTACTACCCACAACCGATTGTCCTCACAATCTCCCTCCATGCGTGCCCATATTACTGATTCAGACTGCGGTGGTATCGTCTGGTTTTCAATAGCAACTAGTTTCCTTACGTGCGTTTGATTGTCATATCCAACATCAAGCGGTATTTCAACATTACGCCAAATCATCACTTGTTGCCCCATATGCAGGTTGATGCCATGGTTTATCATAAAATCGGCTCCAATAATAACCTCGTCAACAATATCGGCAACGATAAACACATGTTTCACGCTTATATTGGCTATAGTCACCTTCGCTTCAGTCTTACCGTAGACAGTGGCAGGCTCCCCAGTAGCTGTACGTAGTCTTATATTCCTTAAAGGTTCACACTTCCCCTTCACTATATCGGGCCTGATTATTGACTGCGACGCTCCTGTGTCTATGGTGAAGATGTGCTTTTCGCCGTTGATGTATCCACATGCAGTAAGGTTGCTATTTTTCTGCTGCATAACTGATATGGAGATTGTGGGGCCGTCGTTTGTGGGAGCTAGCTCTTGCCCCTTAGTGCTAGCTCGTTTTAGTTTAACGGGGACTCTTGTGTTGTTTGTTGGTTCACCCGTTTACTATTCCTTGGTGGCGAAACAGATCTGGCTCTTTTTCTTGGCGCCTTGCAGTTGCGCTGGAAGTGGCCAATTTTGCCGCAGTTATAACACTTAGCTTTTACTTTGCCGTCCTTCTCCGCCAATGCTTGTCTCACTGCCTCCTTGATGCTAGAGACTAGATCACTCTCATTTTCGGCAATGACCTCCACGTTCCGCACCTTGCACACCTGTGGCTTCCAAATCACCCTAGCAGTCTCCTGAGCTAGTGCAAATGAAACCATTTCTGCGAATGTAGCCTTTTGTGTAGCACACACTGCAAGCTTGATGTCAGGATCACGGATGCCATTAACAAACGCCTCTGTTTTGACATGATCCAGGAATGGGTGGTTTTCACCTGGATACGTAAGCTGCACTAACCGCTCAATTTCCATTGCGAAATCTTGTAGAGACTCATTGGGCTTTTGTCCTCTACATCGCAATTCCATGCGGTATATATCTCGCTTATGTTCGCCACCATATTTCCGCTGCAGTGCCGCCATTATGGCATCAAAATTATTTCTGCAGCTCCCTGGTACGGTTTCAAGTACTTCTGCTGCGGCTCCTTTTAAGGCCAAAATCAGCTCTATGGCCTTTTCTTCACTGTTCCAACCATTTTTGCTGGCAACTGTTTCGAACTGGAACTTGAAGATGTTCAAAGGTGCGCTGCCATCGAAACAAGGCGTCTTTACTCTGCTGGAAGCCTCTGGAATAACTCTCACTGGCCCTCCTTGACACTGAAGATTAACAATTTTTGCTTCCAGTTCATGTAATTTCTCGTCCACATCTTTTACATGCACTTCGACGCCGCCAATTTCTAGGCTATGGAGTTTGTTCTCTAGTTCTGAGAGTTTCTCGTCAAATTTGCTGACTTGTACTTCAATGCCATCTACTCTTCTATTTATGGCCTCAGAAATTTCTTGAAGTTTCTCATTTGTGGCCTTAGATGTTTCTTGAAGTCTCTCATTTGTGGCCTTAGATGTTTCTTGAACTTCGGCCTTGACTTCAGCCAGCATTCTCTCATTGTTAGCTCTAGATGTTTCTTGAACTTCAGCCAGCATTCTCTCATTGTTAGCTCTAGATGTTTCTTGAACTTCAGCCAGCATTCTCTCATTGTTACCTCTAGACGTTTCTTTAACTTCTTGAAATTTTTCCATCATAGCGGCGAACATTGTGCTTAAATCCATGTTGCTTGTCGTGGCACGAGTACATACCTCTATTTCCTCTTTATCCTCAAATTCGTATGTCCCGATGTCGATGCCACGCTGCTTGAACTCATCTATCAGCCTCTTCTGAAGTTCCACTTTATTGCCTGTTGTTGGCAGTTCCAGCTTACTCAGCTCTTTTTTTTGCTGCTCAACTTTTAGCTCTTCAAACTTCATGGCTTCTATTTTTTTTAATGTCCTTTTGTAATTTTTATTTTAATTAATAATGTTTTTTTTTTTTTTTATTAATGTCCTTTTTATTATTATTAATGTCCTTTTTATTAATTAATAATGTCCTTTTTTTTTATTAATTAATAATGTCCTTTTTATTTTATTTTGCAATTTTACTTCTGACACCAATTGTTACGTTTTTAGTCCTTTACATAAAAACGGTTTTATTATTTTCACAGGATTCGTTGAATTGCAATAAAATAAAACACGGATATTTATTTTACAAATAAATTCTCAGTAACACTTTATTTATTACTTTAAAAACACGTACAACTAAACGCGATGTACACACTGACTATTCTTGGCGATGTTTACTCGTCTAAGTTTAAAAACACACCTCTCCATGTCGTCTGGCAGCCTCCCCTTATATAGTAAATTATAAAACCTTCTGGTAACTTCGCTAACTTTCTGGAATGTAGTTGTCTCTTTTTATCTTTAAGTATACGGCATGATCATTTGGTCTTGCTATAGTGTAGTGTATGTGCGTGTGTAGATGCATGAGATTTTTCTTCTGTTTGTTTATCCTCGCACACACACATACTCTAATGTTCGCAACTTAAGCAAATTATGCTGTCATCAAGTCTACATCTCTTGCAGTTTAAGTTTAATGTCACTGTTTGTAATTGCGATTAAGCAGTCTCGAATAATCTTGAAAGTTCTAGCTACCGTTTCCTGAAGATTCCGGAAACTTCCATTTTCCGTTATTTTGAATTCTATTGGCAGTTGTCGAGTGATGCCAAGTTTAATTGTGGTACTTGGTTGCCAGGTTTTGATTTTATTACAGTGATTTAGGGGTATAAAGCAGATAATGATCGGGTTGTCAGTTTGTGTCGTTACATTTGAATCTGCATTTTCATTTCGTAACAATATAAAGAAAGCTGAGTTTTAATCTTCACGATTAATTCAATACTGCCGAGAAAATTTCTTTGTATTGTATAGCAGCGATTTTGCGCCCGCGTTTCAAAAAACTTCATTTTAGTAGCGATGAAATCGTATAAAAAATATAGTGTCAAAAATAGGTAAATATTACACTTTCTTATATCGATTCAACTTTTTGATAGGTGCTCTTGTTTAGCAGAAATTAACGTAATCAATAGAGAGTGGTAAAACACTCCTAAATGTATGTGTACCGAACCCAACATTCTAATTCTATTCATCATTTATGCTAACTTCATGTCAAGTTTTTGTTAGTTACGCTCGTAAATGTAAAAGTGTTATTTTTGCCCAATGGAATAAACACTGTATGTATGTATGTATGTATGTATGTATGCAAAAATACTCTAATAGACCAATTCACTATGTCGGTTTTGCATGTTTTCCGATTAGTTTCTAATTGAATGTTCTGTTTGCTTAACTATCAGGGATGGCAGTATACCTCCCTTTTTATATAAGAAAAATTATGAAATCATCAAGTTAAAGTTATAGCGTAATACTGATTGTAATTGAAAGTTTGTTATTATTTTTAAGTGCACTCTACCTCCCTTTTATATATATATAGGAGATTGAAATAAGCGACGCTTGTTTATTTAATAATTTTGCTTCTTTTTATATATATAATAACAATCTAATTCACAAAAAAGTTTTTGATCAATAAGAGACTTATTAAACGAATTTTTGTATGAAAATTTGTTTTATTAATTTGTTACAAGTCAGAAATTTTTTTTATGAATTAAGGCATAAGACTATTAATTTTGTTTTAAAATTTATATATATGTATATATATATATATTTTTTTTTTTAATTTACACATTGGAATTTTTAAATTAAAATTTATGTGATTATTTTATAAATAAACATTTTGTTGTTGTGTAACTATTTGTGCTCTTAAGGGTTAGCTAAATTATAGTTTCCTTACTCTATTTTTGTGAACAGTCTTTTGCTTTTTTGTTACTTTGTCGTAAATTGTTACGTTAACATTATCTATTTTCTTAATATATATTTTTATGTTTATCATAGGGCTCCTTTTGTAATAATTGCAGTATCATTAAGGTTCAATGTTATCGGTTTCGACTATTTGTCATAGAAGTGTTTGTTTCTTTCTTTGTGTTTTTCAATTAACTGTTTTGCTAATAAACTATTTTTTTGCAATCTATATTTAATTTCTTTGTTATAGTCTTCTAGGTTATAAAGTGGATCTAAATCTGTAATTTTATCATTTAACATTGTTGATTTTTTCCCGAATATGAGTTCAAATGGAGTAAAATGATTGTTAAAAACAGTGTTAGGTGTTGTATTATGAAAGACTGTGAAATATTTGATATAAGTATCCCAATCTGATAAATTTTCGTTTATGTAAGCCCTAATGTATTCGTTAAATACCCGATGGTTACGTTCCACCGTACCTCTTGTTTGATGATGATATCTACGGGTTATTTATGTCAATTTTTAAAAATTTGCAAAGTTCTGAAAAAATTTCATAAATATGGATTGACTGTGTTCATTTTCCCATAGATCAAGATAAAATTTTCAAATATTGCACGGGCAACGTTACTAGGTACTTAGATAGGTCACATATTAACGTCAGGGCATACTTATTTTCATAAGTTGAGGTAGGTAATGGACCTATTGTGTCTAGTACAACTATGTCAAACACTTTGGTGGGAGTTGGAGTAAGTACGAGCTTTTCGATATTTGATGGTTTCACTTTGTTCAATATGCATTTTGGACAACTTCTAACAAATTTCCCAATATCCTTAGTCATATTTTTCCAGTAATAAAGGGTCCGCCAGATAACTTTTTTTTTTGAAAATGCTATAAAAAAACTACTGAATATTTTCTGAAATTTGTTTTTTTTTTATTTGAAAGTACAATCCTTCCGGCTAATAATGACGAATAATTTCATTCAAATGGCTGCCCGGGCTGGCCATGCAGTAGCCTACACGATCGGTTAAATTTTTAAACACATTATCGATTGTGTGCAGCTGTATTTCACCAATGGCTTCACGAATATTGTCCTTTAAAGCGTCAATTGTCTCTGGCTTGTCGGCGTAACACTTATCTTTGACGGCACCCCACAAATAATAGTCCAACGGTGTCAAATCGCAGCTCCGAAGTGGCCAAACGACATCAGCTCTGCGGCTGATAATGCTATCTTCAAAAACAAGGCGCTAAACATCGAGTGTAGCTTCGGCTGTGAGGCACGTAGCACCGTCCTGTTGAAACCAAATGTTGCCAATATCCTCCTCTTCAATTTTTGTGAACAAAAATTCGTTCAACATGGCCTGATAACGATCGCCATTGACTGTAACGGCCACTCCTTGCTCATTTTCGAAGAAAAATGCCCCAATTATGCCTCTGGACCAAAATGCGCACCAAACAGTGACTCATTTTGGGTGCGTCGGCTTTTCAATGTATGCGTGCGGGTTTTCTGTGCCCCAAATGCGACAATTTTGCTTGTTTACATACCCGCCAAGATCAAAATGACGGTGCTTCTCTTCTTCCAAAATCCGTACGCAATTTTTGCACACATTCTGCAACATTACCATGATTTTCAAAGAAATGTCGCAATATTTCCCAGCGTTGTTCAAGCGTATACACAATCACATTCGGTGAGCGGAAGGATAAAACTAATTATCTGTCAAATCAGGCATGAGCTAAGTGCTACCATTCGCGAAATAAGCACTAGTTGAAAAAAAACGTTAGATGGCGGACCCTATACTTTGTCCTAATTTTTGCATACAATTTTTTCTGACCGCAATGCCCGCCTAGGATTGGATCATTGTGAAAGATCTACATTAGTTTTGTTTTTTCATCTTCTGTCTTTACTGTTAAAATTGGTTCCGTAAGACTTATTTCTAAAGTCTTTAAAACTTTTGTTCCATAATCTTTCAATGCTTGAATTGTGCAAATACATAGTAAAAAATGAGTCATCTTTAGGCCATTCTGCCCTTGAAATTCCGTAATTGTTGGCTTCTCTTTGTAGCCTCGAAAGCAAATTGCTTAAGCTAGTTGTTTCGTTAACAAATTCGACTTCAAGAGACAGAATTCTTTTAAACTTCTTATACATATTTATGCGTAGTTTCTTAGAACTTTGATTGTGATGGATTATTTCTGTTCGTATGTTAGCATTGTTTTTGCTAAAGTCGTGTGAGAATTTATCGTAAATGTTTAATTTAAAGTCGTTTTTATGTTGTAACGGTTTGTTTGTTTCAGCTTCTGAATTGTTTTTTAATTTAGCCATAGCCCGAGTTGTCACGGAAAGTACTTTATTAGTAATGTTCTTTAGTTCATTTATTGAAACTCTAGACAGTGCGTCGTCTACTCCTATATTAGACGTTCCTTTAATAAATTCTATTGTAAAATTATATTCTGAAAGTTCTAGTCTAATCTTTGTTAATTTTGAGGACGGATCTTTAATGTTAAAAAGATAGACCGTACAATAAAGAATGTTCCGTAAACATAAGGCCGGAATTGTTTTATCGCGAAATAAATCGCTAACAGCTCAAGTTCGATAATAGTTTTTTTCTGTTCCGCCTGAGTAAAACCTCTGGAGGCGTAATAAATCGGCAAGTCTTTACCATTAAAATCTTGACTTAATATTGCTCCACATCCAAGTTTTGATGCGTCTGGTAAAGTCAGGGTATTGTAATACATTTGGTGACATTAAAGCAGCTTTTAATCTTTCGAAAGAATTCCCAGTTAAAATTAACATTTTGCCTAGTTATTTTGTTCAAGGGTGCTGCCAAAGTTGCAAAATTTGGGACGAATCGCCTGTAATAGTTGGTGAAAGCCACGAAACGTCGAATAGCGTCTTTGTCACAAGGTATTGTATAGTTTTTAATGGCACATTTATGGCCTAAAAATGGCAGGGGTGCTGCCAAAGTTGAAAATTTGGGACGAATCGCCTGTAATAGTTGGTGAAAGCCACGAAACGTCGAATAGCGTCTTTGTCACAAGGTATTGTATAGTTTTTAATGGCACATTTATGGCCTAAAAATGTGACTTCGGGTCGAAAGAAGTGGCACTTGTATGGATTTATTCTTAGATTGTATTTTTTTAGGATTTCATTAAATCAAAGCTCGAAGCAAAGGCACGGGAAGCACTGCCGGATACCATAACCACAGTTAATTAAATTAAAGTAGCTTTAAAGACGAAAATAAAACCGGATAGTTCTAAGGTAATAGCTGATAGGACTCGAACCTGCAATCTTTTGTTCTTAAACTATGTTCTGTTTGCTTAACTATCAGGGATGGCACTATAGGAGACGTAACGTTTTATCGAGATACTAAATTGAGCTTTTAATAAAATAAATGAGTTTTTAATTCTGATGAGCTTTTAAAAATATAAATATTAGTTCACACAAATACACACAACTTCAATATTAGTTCATGCTAAAAAGCTTCGGTAAGTTTTGAATAAGGCCGAATATTCGGTTTTTGACAAAATATTAGGTTCGGTTCGGCCTCATAAACTGGTTTCGGTCGGACTCTAGAAATTATTGATCTATTGGTCAGTTTTTGTTGCAATCTATCGCGTGCAAAGTTTCTATTTCATTTATATGCAACAATTTTATAAACAATTTAATTAACTAAAAGTTTTACAACATTGCACAGTGGTCAATTCCGGCTAAAAACACTATGCAACAAAAAAAAATGCCAAGCAGTACCATTATATTATTTTGTTGTGTTATGGTCGCCTAATTATAAAAACAGTAGAAAATTTAAATTCTATGGATAATTTTTAGAGTTACATACACACAGAAAAAAATAGACAAGAATTATATCCAATAAGACCATGTTATTGAAAAAAATATGAATTTCAATAACATTTGTCATTAACTTAATACAATATTTCGTTGTTTGTATTTCTATCCCATGCCGGTTATATCTCTTCTTTTCATACAAAAGTACTTAAAACAAGTTTTATCTCATAGAAATATAACTGGAACATGGCTCGGCTGTAGAGAGCAAGCTTTACGACCGGGAAGCCCGAGTTCGTATCCCAGGCATGTCAACATTATTTTTAATTTATATTTTTTTCTTTTGAAATAATTTTGCTATCAATATAGCGGAATTCTTTATCACAGGAAATTTGAAAAAAAAATTATTGAATACCGGGATTTTTGTTATCAAAAACGAAACTTATTTTTTTCTGTGCACCAATTATTTTCGCTACGCTATCCGTCCGTCCGTTTATCTGTAAAACTTAGGCCGCTACAACAACAAATATATGACAGCTAAAAATCAAAGCGAGCAACGAAACATATTGGAATACTAATGTACTATGCTGACACTTACATAAAGAGACACTTGAAAGTTAGTGTTTTATACAGACTACACCAACTAACACTGATATTTAAAATAATAAAAATTAAAGGGTATTCCATTAGTTATTGTAATTTTGACTATGTAATTTCAACAATTTGTTGTATCTTAGAAACAGTAAGATGCAAACTCTTAAATTGAAAAAAAAGCTAAAACTAAAAAATAAATATATATTTAAAATGCCAAAACGAAAAATCGCCAATAGGAAAAAAGCGCTTAAGCGTGAAACGGAATTCACATTCCCATAAGAACTTTGTGTAAAAAAAAATTGAAGGAAATTCACGTTGGTAAATTCCTTAAAGAAATTTCCGTTTGCTAGTACGGAGCTCCCAAAGAAAAGTACACGGAATTTTTGCCGTTATTGTCTATTACAGGGATGTTACAAACAACGTGATCTGAAACAAAAATTAATGTTCATACAATTGTTTGGTCACGGAATTTTTGACATTTCCTATTTTTCGCAAGTTGTAATTAATTTGTAGTGTTTTTGTGTTAAAAAATAAAGGAATTTGTGTGTATGAAAACATTATTCTCTACAGAATGCTACACAGTAATTTTTCCGTGTAGAAATATATGTAAATTTCCAAATGTGAATTTCCGTAAGAAGTCCGTACAACGCTTAAAGGAAAAAACACCAAAAGTAAAAAAATCGTTAGAACTAAAAAAACTCGCCAAAACATTTAAAAAAATGCTAAGAACGAAAAAAATCGCCAAAAACAAAAATATAGCTAAAACTGAAATAATCACCAAAACAAAAAAAGAGTCAAAACTAGAAAAAATCAAGGGAACTAAAAACCTCGTCAAAACCCGCAAAAATCGAAACAAACGAAATAAAACGAAAAATTGCCAAAAACGAAAAAGTCGCCAAACACCAAAAAATCGTTAAAACTAACTAAAAAAAAGCACAAAAAATTGCCAATGGTATAAAATCGCCAAAACTAAAAATATCGTCAAAAATAAGAAAGGCAAAATCATACCGTTCTGAATTAATTAAAAAAAATTTTTTCTAAAATTTGATATTGTTGATGAGGCTTCTTCACTGATTTTATTGTAGCTTGCAAAGGAGTTGTTCAATTTTATTACGAAAACCCCTAAGAAACTTGGAAGAAAATTACCTTTAATCCATTTTATATTATATACATATCATTATATTTTGCATGCAAAATTGAACAAAAACTTTTTTTTTAATTTATAAAAAGCCAAAAATGGCAAAATGTTACCATTTCTATTCTTTAAGCATAAAGTTCCATATGGACAAATTCCAGAAATGGTCTGTCTGCCAAGGAGAGAATTTTAGAGTTGTCAAAACTGTTTATATATGTTGATGGCGTAATGTGGTATATATTTAACCTCGAAATTATTTAAGGAACATTTTGTAGGGGATGAATGGCAGGGATATGCCTACACCGAAAGAAAGACCCAACCTTGCATTTCCTATGCCTGCAAAGCTTTGTGCTTAGTTACACATGTGATCGTAAGCATAAGTTTGAATTTTCGAAGTCGGAGGTGGTCGGGAACGTCCCTTATCTTGAAAATAAGGAAGTGAATATTTTTTTTAGATTATCGCGTAAAGTATAAGGAATTGAAAAATAAGGAATACAAAAAATATATACGTGTGTCGGCATTTTGCAATGTCACATAGGAATTTTGTTTTAGGGGTGGTTAAAGTTTCCCCCCTTTTGGCCTGATCGTCCAGCATATCGGTACATGAAACTATGCTTTCTTTACATATGAGGTGTAGGGTATATTCAGCAACTTTGTGTAAAATATTAGGGCAAACATTTTTGTGCGACATGTTAACCCTCTGACTCCCCCACATAACGGTAATTTTTAGCTCTTTTCATACAAAACGTAAAAAACACCCATAAAATGGGAAAGTGCGGTGATTAAAGGCGGAAACTTTAATCCCCCAACATACGCATTTTTTTTTGTCTCCTCTACCGGAATTGATTTACTGAACCCCGTAATTTTTTTTCGTGTTATACAGTGTAATTTGGGAAGCGCAATTAATCGATTAATAAAATTTGTTGATTAATCGAAACTCAGATTAATTAATTAATAAAATTATTCAAATTTGAATAATCAAATTTAAAATTATGTGATTAATCAGCATTTTTATTAATCAGGATCTTTGATTAATCGATTAATTGGCTAATCGCAATTTTGATTAAGCAAAAATTTGATTTGATCGATTAATCGCATATCTCTAATAATAATATTATCTACTCCACTAAACACATTTTTGTTGTAAATTGTACAATTAAAAAGTTATAGATATTATTAACAAATGTAACGTGCGTCACGTAGCGTGTCTCACAAATGGTTCATGGCTTTTAATAAAAAACGAAAAAATTGTGGCTTCAAATAAGTTATTTTTGAATTCTCTTATATTCCTCCTTCTTTTATGAATTAGATTTTGTGGGCTTTATTATGCAAAATTCGCTAAAAATTCCAAAAACACACTTTAGCTTTCAAAATTACTTCCACTTTTTGTAGCGTGCGTCACAAAACTTTATGATCAATTATTTCCAAAGAAATCGCTGTTACAAAATTATATTTTATGCCATTCGAAAGTACAATTTCTCTTTCTCATTTAATAAATCTATTTAATTTAGAAAATTAACTTTTCCCTGTAATCCCGGGAATTCTCGGGAACGTGATTTTTTCATTCCCGTTTCCCGGGAAGTGCAAAAGTTCGGGAGATCCCAAAACCATAGCTTACATAAATCCAATTAGAAATGAGCATGTTTTTAATGAAAGAAAAAAATTCTGTTTTGTGCTGCATTAGCCACTTTTTTATTTTATTTCTAAAAAGTAGCTTTTTGCACTGCTGTGTATTGTGTAACTTGTTATTGAGATGAAATTTTCTACTTTTTATTGAAAATAAGCATATAAATGTTATTAGAAAAAATATTTACATGAAATAAAAATTCAATATTGATGAAACTTGGTATTTTACTTGATTTCTGATATTTATATATTTTTTTTTTATTAAAAAAAAATTTCTTTTACAAAAAGGTATCAAACTTTATGATATTAGGCACAATGAATGCTTGATATCTCAGAAACCAGAAAAAATTTCGTAAAACAGGTTTAGGAAAGAGGGTATTCAAAACATATATACCCCATACCTAACTAAATTATTTTTAAAAATTGTCTGGTGGGCCAAAACAGAAATGAGGTCGCGATTTATTTGTTGAATTTTATCGATAAGTTGATTGATTTTTTCACCTGAACAGTTTTGTATTTCTTTTCCTATTTATGATAAAAATTGTTAGTAGCAAATGTGAAACGCTTTCTTTTAATAAGCCTTTTTCCAAGGAGTGTACGGATCCATATATTAGTAAGCAATTATATACATCTGTAATGAGACCAATAGTAGAGTATGGATCAGTAGTGGGAGACCCGGAAAAATAGTTTCTGTTGTTTTGTTTGAGAAGTTCGTATAGAAATAATACTATGGGTCTTCCATTTTACAAAATTAGGTTAGCAATCATCAAACTACCTACTTAAAAAATCACAAGGACGATGCTCAATGTGACTTTTTTGCTCAAGCTCATTAATAATGATGTGCTGTCTGAATTTCTTCTAATTTCTTGAATCGACGTGGAACAATAAATTATATATTTATTGTTCCACGTCGATTCACCAGTTATTTCATTCCCTTTTATCAACCAGTAAGTAATTCATACAAATTGTGCTAATGCAGATCCATTTAGAAGAATGTGTAAAAATTTGAATGATTTGTACAATTTTATTAAATGTTATTAAACGTAATATAATTTTCTTTTTAAATACTTAAATTTTATATGTGTAACATACATTGTGTGTTAAAAGTTCCTTGCAGTTATATTATGAGTCTGTAAGGATATTTTTTCCATAGACTTTAATTAAATATGTAAATAAATAAATACAAAAATGCAAAAAATGTGTAGCAAATCAATATTTTTTGAGCTTGATTATATTAAAAAACACTATAAATTCATATTTTTAAATACCCTTAAGTTATGTACAGACGATTATCAGTTCTTACAATATTGTAAGTAAAATGTGCTAAAAAATTCTTACAATCGTCTGAACTGAAAATTTTTGTCTGACAACGGCAGAAAAAGCATTGTCAGGCGATTTTAATACTACCTGCTGTCAGACATCTCACAATCGTGTGAAGACATCGCGATACCATTGTCAGATTATTGGCAGACAATTGTCAGACATTTATTAATTGTCAGATGTGCAAAGTTCCTGCATCTGACAATGGCGTCATTGTCAGAGACTTTTTTACATTGGCAGCACTGCACACATATTTTTTAGGGAAAAATTAAAATAAGAAAAATTATGCAGCTAAAATAGTCAAAATTGATTCCTTTTGTTTAATAATAATTTATATTTTTACTTTTCAAAGTTAACAGAAGCACAGATGATGAATAATTATTGATTTCTGTTAAATGATATGCGTCTGGCAGCGCCAAACAACAGATCTGACAATTTTTGCATCTGACAATCGTGTGAACTGCCAATTTCTTTACTAACAATATTGTCAGATAAATTTATTGTCAGAGAACTGTCTGCCAATAAATTGTAAGCTTTTCTAACAACTTTGATACAGCCGTGTGAACGAACAAATATACCTTGTGCTGACAATTTTCTATTGTCAGTACATCGTCAGCACATTGGCAGATCTGACAATATTGTAAGATCTTACAACTGTCTGTACAGGCCTTTAGTATTCCCAAGGACGTACTGAAATATATATATTGAATTCAAAAATATTGCATTTAACATAATAAGACATCTATAATTTGTTATTTCAAACAAGCCACAAACTTTGAAGTTTAAGCCTCGAAATTTATTCTGTAATAATAAGTGGTCCAACTGAAAATGTTAAAAAAAATTAATCAAATAAATTAATAATTATCGCAGCTTACTTACAGCGAAATACAAGTCATCATGACGGAATACTTCATCGGTATCCGCAGCGAAGTGGAGGCTTATTTCATATACTAACGTGCCAATGTTCTTAAAACTATTTTTTAAAGCCTCAAATATATAGAAATATGTTGTCATTTTTAAAATACGCATTATAACTTTAAAAACTGTGGTGGTAATTTCAAATTTTGTCATATCTTTAAATGATAAATAGAAAGGTTTCAATAAATAATAATATAGAAAAACTGAATTTAAAAAATAAGTCAGCAATAGAAACAATATCTGCCATTGAAAAGTGACAAAGAGGTCATCAGTTAGATTCATCAAACTGTCCTCTTCTCGGCCTATCAATTCAATTTTCCGACTTATTGAATCGCGCCAAATTTTTCTATCGTTAACACTTCTCATCGTGTTGTGATGATTTATAAATTTAATTTGTTTTTCAATTTTTTTCAACCTTTCTATTAATATTTGTACACATATGTAAATCAAAACTAGTGCCAAATAAATATTTATATCGCAAAAAATTTCGTAAATATCTTTAAACAGCATAAGAGTACGTTGAAAAAAGCCATAATAATAATTTATATATAACGAATTATCTTCTAAGCTTAAAAGGTACGATACACGCAAATAAACATACAAAACTTTTGTAATTTCATAAACAAACAAAAATCCTTTAAAAATTACTAGTTTTCGTATGTGGCCAATAGTTTCATGATTTTCATTTATATTTTCAACCGATAAATAAAATTTAAGTAAACTTTTAAATTTATTATAAATTTGGAAAATCTTTTCCCTTTTTAACCAATTTTCTACCCAAATAGTTAAAGAAAATAAATAATTGGATAACCAGTTTGCCAAAATACATACGTAGACGTAATTATAAGATATTTCCTCTAAACTTTCTGTAATGTCCCAATAGTAATAATAGTGGTCAGCAATGACTAATATCAAATTTATAAACGCACTATATATCACGGTAGGTAGGTGATGTAAATTAAACATTCTCCTTGTCGGGTTGTAAAAAATAGTGTTATAGCCGAAAAGTATATTCAGAAAATAGTAGATAACAAAGATGATATGTAATATTATAACTCCTTTCGACATTGTGGTTGTAAGATAATTTTATTATATTTCTTATTTAATTTTTGAAGATATTAATATTATTTAGATGAT
This sequence comes from Panzeria rudis, assembly GCA_956483635.1. NCBI lineage: Eukaryota > Metazoa > Arthropoda > Insecta > Diptera > Tachinidae > Panzeria > Panzeria rudis. Next base: position 20,687,444 of record OY101450.1, on the reverse strand, counting down.
TAATAATATTTTAGCAGCTGCTTAACTATGTTTTCACTCTGCTTGTTGACCTTAAACTGTAAAAGTAACTAAAGGTGTAAAGTATTTGTTGCTAATCGATGTTTCAACTTTTGTTATTTACTTTATTAAATTTACAATCAAAATAATATTGCTTTCAATCTTAATACCAGAAGTCCTCACACTTTTTGTTTGTTATAAGGCCTTCTGCTCTTAAGGCTGGTGGTATTGATTTCTACATGAACTTCTTCTTTGGAATTTAAAATTTGTTTCTACACCGAAAAATCGGGTACATTATTTTGTTATTCGAAATTTGTATTGATGAAATTTCATAAATGATTTATACTTGTTTCGTATTAGATAGTTTTCGGGGTATTTAGGTTTTATATTTCCATTATTTAAAAAATTTTTTCGTTTTTTATTTTTTTTATTTTTGGAAATATCTGCGTGATATTGCAATATCGTATTTGTAAACTTTTTATCTATATATGTGTAGTTTATTGTAAAAGTGGTGTAACTCCATATTTTTAATATATACATATTTTTGTAGGATAGTATAACGTTTAGTTATATCTTTTATAGTAACAGTGAAGCAACTCCAATATTTGCACCAAAACCTCATAGATGACGTTACTTGTTTACTCGCGGAAGTAAAACTGCAAAATATTCAGTATAAAAGGCTCGTTTTCTCGAAATTTAATTACAAGGAGATGATTCACTGTTACAATGAACGACACATATATAAAAGAGTAACGTGACTGACTGACTGACCAAGCAGCTAAAGTTAGAGCTTTGAAATGTTGTAAGTTTTCTCCTCTCCCGATGTATAGATCCACTGAGAAGGGATTTTTGGAAATACAAATGCCAAAGTGTTAAAAAGTGGTAGAATCGGGTAAATTCGGTAACCTTATATCTCCGGATGTAATTAAGGTAGACATACAATTTAAAAAGCATCATAATATAATTAAAAAAAGGGTACAGGTGTTTGATACTTCTTTTCAAATTTGTACATTAGGGACGAAAAAGAGGTAAAATAATAATTTTGTTACTTTTTGGTAACCCATTGATCTTCAAAATTAATAAAGCTAGAAATAAAATGCAAACTGTCATCTTCTCTCCTTGAGAAGGCTTCAAACAAATTTTGGATACTTTTAAGAAATTCTGATATACAAAGTGTAAAAATTGTAGCTCTTTTTTTTATACACCTATTTTTATGTACACTGATATGCTGAATATGTATACAGAATAATGTGTAATATAATCAATAGATCCTCCGTTGTATAGATACACTAAGAAGAAATTTTTATCTTTATATCTCCGGATCTGTACCGTAGTTATATCCGGAGAAATAAGATACAAAATCAAAAAACATTGAAAAATAAACGGACAGGTTTGCTACTTCTTTGAAGATTCTACATGTAGGGAGGGGGAGCAAAAGGGTATAAATAAAAGTTTTATACTTTCTTTGCTAAAATAATAAAGATACAAATAAAATTTAAATTGTATTATTCTTTCCTTAAGAAGCCCTTAAATATGTTTTGGTACTTTTTGTATGTTCGAATATATAAATGGCAAAATGTGTAGCCCTTTTTGATACTTTTTTCTATACTACTATTTTTTATGGAAATTGATCTACTGAATGATTAGTTTTAAGTAGAAAAACATTTTGTATGTCTGTTACAATTTCGATGTACAGATTCACTAAGGAGGGATTATTGGAATACAATGTCAGTGGGGTAAGTAAAGTAGATGTTAAATTCAAAAAAACATCATTTCTAAATCAAAAAATAGCCTTACATGTGTTTACTTTTTTTTAAATATGCAAATGTGTGTTTACTTTTTTTTAAATATGCAAATATTTAATTCTGGTAATCCTTAAGTAATAAACATACAAATAAAATTTAAATTGTATTCTGCTCTCCTTAAGAAGCCCTCAAAAATGTTTTGGCACTATTTTGAAATTCGAACATATATCAGAGATAAAATGTATTTCTTATGTGAATATAAATCTATAAATCTAGCTGATCGCCATAAAAGCGGATTTTGGGAACATTTTTGTTTTTACAAGGAGGATAAAATATGTACCAAATGGGATAAGCCAAGCAAAAAGCATTGCATGCAAAACTATTGGGCCAATTTTCACAAAATTTGCAACGCAGGTTCCTATAGTCACACAAAACTTAACCAATTTCGGAAGATGGTAATTAAAGGGAATATTGGGGATATATTTGGTACTTTTTAAATAGATACTTTTTGGGAAAGTTACTATTAAAAAAATTTACTTTTTGCTAAATTTTTGAAAAAGCACTTTTTAGAAAACCTTCTATTAGGAAATGGCACTTTTAGGAAATGGTACTTTTTGAAAAATCTACTATTTCAAAAAAGTACTTATTTGAAAATTTACTTTTTTGGAATACTCTTTTAACTTAAAAGTCTATTTTCAGAAAAAGTTTTAATGAAATCGTAGTTTTTGGAAAATATGCTTTTTGAAAAAGGTACCTTTTCTAAGAAAATGTACTTTTTGCAAAAGGCGCTATATTAAAAATGAGCGTTTTAAAAATCTACTTTTAAGAAATGCTACATTGGCAGTGGTACTTTTTGCAAAACGTATTTTTTTCAAATATATACTTTTTTGAAAGTGGAATGTTGTGGAAAAAGTATTTTAAGGAACAAATTTGCAGTTTGATAGTGGTACTTGTTGGAAAAGGTACTTTAAATATTTACTTTTAGGAAATGATGCTTTTTGGATAACTACTTTTTTAAATTTGCTTTCTAGAAATGGTATTTTTTGGAAAAGGTCAGTTTTAGAAAAGGTACTTTTTTAAAAATATACTTTTTGAAAATTTAAATTTGGGAAATGATACTTTTAAAAAGTGATTTTTGGAAAAGGTACTTTTGGGAAAATGTACTTTTTTGTAAATGTACTTTGGGAAGGATCTGAAAACTAGAAATGCAATTTTTTAAAAGAAATATTTGGGAGCAACTCTTTTTTGCAAAAGGCACTTTTCGCAAAAAGTAATTCTTAGAATCAGTACTCTTTGGTAAAAGTACCTTTCAAAAAAGATTTTTACTGGAAAAATAACTTTTTGGAAAAGGTAGTTCTTACAAGAAGCACTTTTTGGGAAAGATACCTTTTTAATAAAGGACTTCTCAGAAATGTTATTTTTGAAAAAATCGCTCTTTTGAACAAATATTTTTTGAAAGGGTACTTTTTGGATATGCTCATTTTCAAAGGTATTTTTGTGGAATTGAGATTTTTGCAAAGTGTCATTTCTGTGAAGGATTCTCGTGTAAGTTCTTTTTTTTTGGAAATGGTACTTTTTGAAAAAAGGCATTCTTAAAAGTATGTATTAGTTTTGGAAAAAGGAACGTTTTCAAAAAGGTACTGACATATTTACATGAAAATAAAGCGCACATTTTGAAAAAGCTACTCGAAAAAACTCTTTAAATAAGTAAAATTTAACAAGCAGAAGCCTGCTGGTTAGGAGGTGGGATATGGGTACCTCCCATTCTAACTAATTTGTAATTATGATATTTCTGGAGAAGAGCCGATATGATATTTCTGTACATAGGTTAAACTGAGAACAAATTGCTCTTTTGAATCAAATACTGGACGTATAAACCTAGGAGACGCCATACAAAGAAATTTGCAACTATGCCATATCTGGAGAACCGGCATAGCGAGATTCTTTAAGTTTGATGTAGGTTAAGCTGAGAAATGTTTGCTCTTTTCACCAAGAGCCTAGTGGTATGCCCTCTTACAAATAATTAATTGCTAATTTTTCTTTATCTGTAAAGCAATGGGCTAGCGAAGCACACCGGATGTTGCTAGTGTGATATAAACATGCTACATCAACATTTATGAGGCGTTAAAATATTAACAAAGAAGAAATAGTTTAACACCACCTCGTTACTTAATCGATTGCCTCATAAATGTTATTGCAATTTAATGGAAAATTATTAGAGTTCGACAGAATATTCGGTATTGTTTTCGGATTCGGCCAAAGTTGTGGTTTTGTCTGATATTCAGTTTAAGCCAAATTTTTGGCCGAATATCACAACCGAAACTTTCTATTGGATATAAATAGAAAAGTTAACCGAAATAGTATATTCCAAATTTAATACATGTCAGCACCATGACTCTGTTTTCTCCGTCCATTATATTTGCAAATTGAATGAAACTTTTACTTAGTTTTATAAATTGCAACCAAAAGAGTTTGCGATTTTTCACTGAAATTGATTATTGGGTCTTTGAAAATAAATTTCATTTAATACATAATATCAAAATACATATGAAGAAAGCTCAGTTGTTATTATTCACGATAAATTCAATACTGTCGAGAAAAATTCTTTGTTGTGCTTAGCATCGATTTTGTGCCCGCGTTTCAAAAAACATCACTTTAGTAGCGATGAAATCGTATAAATATAGTTTTAAAAATAGGTAAATATTACACTTTCTAATATCTTTTTAGTTATTCCGATTCAACTTTTTGATAGGTGCTCTTGTTTAGCAGAAATTAACGTAATCAATAGAGAGTGACAAAATACTCCTAAATGAATGCGTACCGAACCCAAAATTATAGTTCTTCTCATCATTTATGCTAACTTCATGGCAAGCTTTTGTTAGTTACGCTCGTAAATGTAAAAGTGTTATTTTTGCCCAATGGAATAAAATATATGCAATTTCTGCTATTATTTTGACTGACACTGTATGTTTGTATGTAAAAATACTCTAATAGACATATTCACTATGTCGCTTTTACATGTTTTCCGATTAGTTTCTAATTGAGTGCTTATATTTTAAAATATATTCATATTGTTTTCTTTGCAAATGAGAAATTATTGCATCCAATAAAATAATTGCTTGAATTGTCACATCAGAATAATTATAAGTTGAACAAAAAATGCAGGACAGATAGGTTTTTAAGCAATTATGATTTTTGACTTGGCAGTACTTTATTTGAAACTACGTACTTGTATCCAAGACGATGAGAACCTCGTAACTCAAGCGAAAAAATAAAGCCGATGTACTGAATTGCACTAGTCAGTGTTTTCGGTCTATAGACGTAACGTTTTATCTAGATAATGAATTGGGCTATTGATAAAATAAATGAGTTTTTAATTCTGATTAGCTTTAAAAAGTGTAAATATTAGTTCATGCTAAAAAGTTTCGGTAAGTTTCGAATTAGGCCGAATATTTGGTTTTTGGCCGAATATTAGGTTCGGTTCGGGTTCGGTAGAAAAAAAATGGTTTCGGTCGGACTCTAGATATTATTGATCTATTGGTCAGATTTTGTTGCAATTTATCGCGTGCAAAGTTTCTATTTCATTTATATGCAACAATTATAAAGAATTTAATTAACTAAAAGTTTTACAACATTGCACAGTGGTCAATTCGGGTTAAAAACACTATGCAACAAGAAAAATGCTAAGCAGTACTATTATATTATTTTTTTGTGTTATGGTGGCCTAATTATAAAAACAGTAGAAAATTTTAATTCTATGGATAATTTTTGGAGTTCCATACACCGAAAGTGTAAACAGCTGAATTATTTTCGCTGCGCTGTCCGTCCGTCTGTCTGTCACAGGCTGTTTTCTTGAGAACCGAAAGAGCTACGGGCCTGAAATTTTCACCGAATATGTAAAACTTAGGCTGCTACAAGAACAAATATATGACAGTTAAAAATTAAAGGGTGTTTTAAAGCGAGCAACGGAACATATTGGAATACTAATGTAATATGCTTACACTTACATAAAGACTCGATTAATTGGTTAATCACAATTTTGATTAATCAAAAATTTAATTAATCGATTAATGGCACTTCCCTAATAATAATATTATCTACTCCACTATACACATTGTTCTTGTAAATTGTACAATTAAAAAGTTATAGCTATTAAGAACAAATGTAACGTGCGTCACGTAGCGTGCCTCACAAATGGTTTATGGCTTTTAATAAAAACGAAAAAAAATGTTTGCTGCAAATAAACTATTTTAGAATGTTCTTGCATTCCTCCTTCTTTTATGAATTAGATTTTGTGAGCTTTATTATGCAAAATTCGCTAAACATTACAAAAAACACACTTTAAATTTCAAAGTTACTTTTTGTAGCATGCGTCACAAAACTTTATGATCAATTATTTCCCAACAAATAGCTGCTAAAAAATTATATGTTATACCATTCGAAAGTACATTTCTCTTTTGAAAGACCAAAAATTGTTTATATATTAATCTCAAAACGCGTAAGAATGTAGCGTACGTCACGCAGGATTGGATTGTATACAAGGAATAAAATAAACTTTATTTTATGAAAATCTATCGCTAAATATTGATTTTATTCACAATAAAGTGATATTACCTGATTTTTGCAAAAATCGAGCTTTAAGGAGGCTGCTCCCACCGATATTATCAAAACTTGCGAAAGCGTTGCCAAATTTTGTTGCCAGAACTACTAAGAAACGTTAAACAAATCTACTCTTAAGCTGATTGAATATTATTTTTTCCAAAAACTTAATAGTTTTGGAATTATTGAGATCGCAATGATGAAAAATATATATTTCTTTTTTAGGCAAAATTTTAATTTTTTTTTTAATATATAAAAATTTTAAAATAGCAAAACTTTACCATTTTTATTAACTAATCATAAAATCACATATACTTAAAATAAATGTAGGTTCATTTCATGAAAATCGATTGATAAATATTGATTATATTCATAACAAAATTAAATCATCTGATTTTTGCTCAAATTGCAAATATTTACACTGTACAACAATATTAATTTTTTTTAAACAACAAGGCTCTAACAGCTGATTCTGGTACAGCCCACCAAAAAATGTATACATGTTTGGAAAGCTTACATCTCATCATTTTACGGGCAGTTAAATTTCTCCTTTTTTGCAAATAGTTTTACTGACACGGCTTAAGATATCTTGCAGTGTTGGCATTAGTCGATTGATTTTTCAATCGATTGGTTAATTTGATTGATTGTCAATCAGATTAATTTAATCGTGATTAAAAGAATCACGATTAAATTGTTAATCGTAATCGTGATTAATAAAGCTAATCAGTAATCTTTAATCGTTAATTTGTTTACTTGTAAACAAAGAATTAAATTATGAAAATTTACATATATTTTTTCTCATCAATGTGTGTATACATATAAAAGAAATTATCTGAAAAAATATAATGTTAGTCCGATCACAGGGGAGATGTGTAAACATCTAGTAGTGAAACATTTCACCTTCTACCGAAACATTCTTCTCATCATTCACCCGTTTCAGCTTCGGCGAACCGGGCTTCATCCGCTTCTTTTTCACCCTCGTACCTTCCTCCACACCCGACAAATCGCTCAAACCGATAAGCTTCGCCTCTGACTCACTCCCACCACGCATATCGCCCTTCCGCTTCCCCGCAGACATAAATAATAGTATTATTTATTCACCAGCAAAAAATAATATACCCGTACAAAATAGTTGGAATTACCGCAGTTAAACAGCAAAATAACCAACAGTCAAAGATAAACGCAGTCAATAAACCGTCAGCCAAATATCGCACGAAGTTCAGCAACAAATTCGGTAAAACAAAAAAACCGGTTTTTTTGCAAAAACCGAGACGAACCGGGTCTGAGTCCCGGTAAAACTGGGCCCAAAATCCCCTAAATCCCAGATGTTCCCGGCAAAAATCAAAAACGGCAACGCCGAAATACTCACTCAATTCAAAAATACGGCAACACAGCACCAACCAACAAACGTACGACCTTACTGCCGGAGTTTGACCTTGAGATTCCCTTTAAATTAAACACACTATAAATACACACGCGCACTGTGTATATAAAATGAATGTCTATATCGACACGAAAATTCAAAATCGATCCCAAAATACAATCGCACAATATCACAGGAATCCGCAACCCGATTTGAAAATTTTTTATCACCTCTAAAAGAAGACAGTCCAAGCTACCGATAGCCACAAAAATTACGAATGAAACTTGAAAATCACTTCCGAAAAATCTTACCTATAGATTTTACTAATAGATTTTACAAAGAGGGACATGTGGTAGACCGAAGTCCAACCAGGCACTAGCACTCAGTCCTTTAACCAAACCTCTCCCAGCGATTTTGCTAGCAGCCACAACCACCACGTGATTAGCTCCCGAAGGAAACCTCACCAAACAACCAGACACAGAATCATCCTTTCTGCAGAGGGTAAGACGAAGTTCGCCAGCGACATCATCCCAGATGATGTCACTTAACGGCGAGCATCATCTCTTTAACCCTCTGGAAGGCTAGTCATCTGTGGGGCCACTGGTTCCCGTGGTACCAGTTTATGTTACTGGTCAAGCCTCGAAAGAAAACTTCAAGAGGTTAACTTTCTATCGAGTTTGGTCTTGAGAGAGACCCTAGGTGCCTGTTCACCTCCTTACTCACTAGCGTCGGCAAGCCTACTTCCTTATATAAATATGTGCACGCCCGTTACTCGGCTGCAAGAGATTGGGTAGTAACACATAAGTTTTATGGGCTATTGGCCTAAGGAATGTCAGCAAAAACCAAATTACCCTATTCCCAGGAAGCACATCACCAAGGTGTGAGTAATCACCAAGGTGTGAGTAATCACCAAGATGCATGAAGCGTGCCCCTCGGGGGGAGTAGATAGGGACAGAAGGAATCTCGTTAATCCATGAATGATGAAACTACTACTACTACTATTGCGCACTAGATGGTGTTAGTGTATTTATATGCAGCTGTTAAGTTTCTCTGTACTTCTTGTTGTCCGTATGATTACACTAATACACTCATACACAGCTCACACCGCGTTATTACAATCTTACTCAAAATTTGTGATTGTATTGTGAAAAAGATTTTTACCCCCTAGCGTATAGATGTTTACACATCAAAAACAAAAACAAAAATCGATATCAAAGCCTGCAATTGATTAAAAGTCGCTTAAACTTTAAAACGAGCAAATATATGGAGAAAATCACGCTTAAATTCGCAAAAATTGCAATATTGGAAATCGGCTCTATCACAAAGGGACCATTATTATTGAACCCAAGTGAGCTGGAACCTTTTCCTTCCAATTATTCACCGGCAACCTGATACCCTACATTGGACCTAAATCTGATTAGAACTAGCTAAAACTGTAAGGAATATCCAGAACTGAAAAAAATTGTGTACACTACTAAAATCGCAAAAACTTGCTAAAATTTGAAAGATTGCAAACTGTAATATTGCCCATAAAAATGTATGAAAGCCAAAACTTTGGAAAAAAGTGAAAATTCGCGAAAAATTTCAACATATTATACAAGCCGTAAAAATGATTAAAAAGTCGCTAAAACTGCAAGGAATGCCAAAAATTCAATAAAAACTGCGAAATTGTCGCAAATTCGCAAAACCTTGCTAACAGTGGCATGATAGATAGCAAATTCTAACTTTTATGAAAATCGTTAAAACTGTAACGAATCCGAAAGCCTACAGAATAGATCATATCTATCGCGAACATGGCGCAAATTCGCGAGAAATCGCAACATAAGAAACAAGCCCTAAATTTTATTAGAATCACCAAATATGTTTAAAAAAATCGAAATCTCGCAAAGATCGTGAAAAACTCGCAATTTCGCGTAATTGCTGAAATGTTTTGAAGAAAAACTTTAAAGAATAACCAAATCTCAGATAATCATACAAATTCCGAAAATGGTGAAAATTCACAAAAAATTTATTTAGTTTTGAACCAATTTTGAAACTTTTATAGTACATATATTCAAACTGATTCAAACTACAATAATCAAACGCAATTTTTTAGCCAGGATTAACGATTTTTTTCATCACAAAAACGTTGATTACGATTAGTTAGTTTTTAATCATTAATCACGATTAACCCTTTTAATCGTTAGTTTTTAATCATTAATCAGATTAACGTTTTGCCAACACTGATATCTTGTAGGTTTCACGTTTAACGTTTAATATCTATTTAGCACTTTCATGTAAAATATCATTGTTAACAATTTTGTAGAACATTTTGACCCTCTCACTCTTCGCGGTATGGATCTTTTTTGGTCTCTAAATAAATAAATGGCAAAAAAACTCCCCTTCCTCGGCATTTAGCGGGCTGAATCGTTCCTCATATTGTTTTACATAAAAGTGTTGAATGTATCTTATACCTTATATTTAAGCCCTGCAAAAAATTCTATGCCGCGAAATTGAACTCCCCCTAAAATAAATTCTAGATGTAAACTTACAAAACGCTGATACACATACATATGTATTTTATTGGTGCCCTGTTATTAAAAAAAAAGTTGATTTTGTTGTACAAAAATTAGGTGTCTTTAATTTATTATGGATAAAATCAATATTTGTCTATAGATTTTAATGAAATAAAGCTTCTTTTATCTGTAGTATATGTATGTGGCTTTATGATGAGTCAATAATAAAATAAGTAAAAATTTTTTTAAGTTAAATGGTTTTATTGTAATGAAACATAATAATGATGCAGATAATGAATGCACTAAAAGCTAAAAATAATAATTACGTAGCACCAGGTACCAGCTAACACACCTCTCTCCTCGACAAAATAGGTCATTGATCACACTAAAATAAATTCGTAGGGCGTTGTTGACTATAAATAACGGAAACTCGACGTGCCCCACGATTTTATTTTAGTCCAATTAATGCCCTATGTTGGTGAGGAGAGTGTGTGATAGCGATATCTGGTGCTACGTAATTACTTTTTTTGGCTTTTAGTGCATTATCTGCATCATTATTATGTTTCATTACAATCAAACTATTTAACTTAAACATTTTTTACTTATTTTATTTTTAAATTTTTTAGAGTTTTATTTTATATCCTATCTAAACTCTATGATCTGGCTGGCTTTCCTTTTCAATGTGGAAATAACATCCATTGACCGCACTTCATTGCATGTTATTTCATGCCACCTATATATTCTGGTGCCTTATGGGTACGGTAGTTGATTTAACAATGCCAGCCTTGCCTTTCATCTGTCCGAACAAATCAAAAATAGCTTAGATATTCGTAAAACGCGACTATTCTCGTCCTGATGTTTTTCTATGAAATGCAAGTAGGCCAACTATCTCGACAAATTTGAAATTGCTTAAAAATCCTTAATACTAAATAATTAATAATTTTCAAATCTGTGAATAACTCGATGGCATGAGGAGGAACATGCTTAAGATATTTGGGGAAAAATTACATTAGAGTACATTTAAAACTGCAAAAGAAAAAATTTTATATGTGGAAAAAGTTTTAAATTTTCGATGGCAAAACAGACTTTTTCATATTAAATGAAATTTATTTGATGGTGTTTATTCATTGTCCATATGCATTTCATTGGTGCTTTATCAAATCGTCAGTAGACTTGGAACACAATTTGAACAGTTTCAAATCCCTTATCTTATGAACAGATTTGCAAAAACCATTTATATATAAAAAAAAATGTTCTCTGAACACGTCGGAAAAAAGCCGATGAAACGTTTAGAACAAAGATGGAATAAATTCTTTTATTTTTAATTTTTACGATTCCTAACCAACTTATTGGGAAACAAGAACACCACACCAAGTGTGCGGTACACGTGTACGTTGGGGGTCAGTTAATTTTCTCCTTTTGAATTGCTTTAAATGAAACACCTTTAAATTTTATTTAATAAACTTATTTTAAATTCTATTATTAAACTTTACAATTTATTCACAAATATTTAAGTTAAATTTTCGCTCTCCTTTCTGATGAGGATGGCTTTTCCAACACTAGTCAAAATATAACTGCTAAATAAAAGCTTAAGACCTAGTCGCATAAAAATTTATAGCAAATTGTTCAAAGAAGTAAGACAAATATTTTAAGTGCTGCCTTAAAAAGTTACTTTTCTAACTACCAAGAACATACTGAAATATATATATTGAATTCAAAAATATTGCATTTAACATAATAAGACATCTATAATTTGTTATTTCAAACAAGCCACAAACTTTGAAGTTTAATCCTCGAAATTTATTCTGTAATAATAAATGGTCCAACTGAAAATGTTAAAAAAAAATTAATCAAATAAATTAATAATTATCGCAGCTTAATACAAGTCATCATGACGGAATACTTCATCGGTATCCGCAGCGAAGTGGAGGCTTATTTCATATACTAACGTGCCAATGTTCTTAAAACTATTTTTTAAAGCCTCAAATATATAGAAAAATGTTGTCATTTTTAAAATACGCATTATAACTTTAAAAAGTGTGGTGGTAATTTCAAATTTTGTCATATCTTTAAATGATAAATAGAAAGGTCTCAATAAATAATAATATAGAAAAACTGAATTAAAAAAATAAGTCAGCAATAGAAACAATATCTGCCATTGAAAAGTGACAAAGAGGTCATCAGTTAGATTCATCAAACTGTCCTCTTCTCGGCCTATCAATTCAATTTTCCGACTTATTGAATCGCGCCAAATTTTTCTATCGTTAACACTTCTCATCGTGTTGTGATGATTTATAAATTTAATTTGTTTTTCAATTTTTTTCAACCTTTCTATTAATATTTGTACACATATGTAAATCAAAACTAGTGCCAAATAAATATTTATATCGCAAAAAATTTCGTAAATATCTTTAAACAGCATAACAGTACGATTACAAAGGCTGTAATAATAATTTATATATAACGAATTATCTTCTAAGCTTAAAATGTACAATACACTCAAATAAACATACAAAACTTTTGTAATTTCATAAACAAACAAAAATCCTTTAAAAATTACTAGTTTTCGTATGTGGCCAATAGTTTCATGATTTTCATTTATATTTTCAACCGATAAATAAAATTTAAGTAAACTTTTAAATTTATTATAAATTTGGAAAATCTTTTCCCTTTTTGACCAATTTTCTACCCAAATAGTTAAGCAAAATAAATAACTGAATAAATCTTTAGCTAGAATACATGCTGCGACGTAATTATAAGATATTTCCTCTAAACTTCTTTTAATGTCCCAATAGTAACAATAGTGGTTAGCAATGACTAATATCAAATTTATAAACGCACTATATATCACGGTAGGTAGTTGATGTAAATTAAACATTCTCCTTGTCGGGTTGTAAAAAATAGTGTTATAGCCGAAAAGTATATTCAGAAAATAGTAGATAACAAAGATGATATGTAATATTATAACTCCTTTCGACATTGTGGATGTAAGATAATTTTATTATATTTCTTATTTAATTTTTGAAGATATTAATATTATTTAGATGACTAATAATATTTTATTAGCTGCTTAACTATGTTTTCACTCTGCTTGTTGACCTTAAACTGTAAAAGTAACTAAAGGTGTAAAGTATTTGTTGCTAGTCGATGTTTCAACTTTTGTTATTTACTTTATTAAATTTACAATCAAAATAATATTGCTTTCATTCTTTATGCCAGAAGTCCTCAAACTTTTTCACTAGTTTTTATATTTAGGATACATTCTGCTCTTAAGGCTGGTATTGATTTCTATATGAATTTCACATTTGGAATTTTGCATTTGTTTCTACAGGAAAACATTGGATATACATTGGCTGGTGTTCGAAATTTGTATTGATCTTTATTTGCGTTGATAAAATTTCATTACTGTCCTAAACTTGTTTCTTCTCAGGCACTTGTCGGCATATTGCGGTATCATAATTAAATTTGTTAAACAATTTTTTGCGTTTTTGTTTAATTTTTGCCAATACCTGCTTGATCGAGCTATATCGGAATAATTGCTTAATTTTGCAATTGGTAATTTTTTTTATATTAAAAACATACTACATATAATATTTGAGTAATTTCATTTAGCCGGGTGTGACCACTTTACACATATTTTTTTATACATAAAGAATATAAAATTTTTTACTTAAAAAAAGGTTTCGACTCGCAAGGCCTTTAAGCTTAAAGTCGTTGAATAATGGATAGACACTGAAAGAATGGTCGCGAGAAAGTTGCGACGGGTGTGACCTTACAAATCTTAGTTTTAAACAATTATGACTTTCAGAATAAATTCTGTAAAGTTTTTACTATAACGTTGTTTAAAGTGTTTTTAGCTGTATAACGTATTTACTGTTTGACAAAAAAATCTGTTTTCTTAACAAAAAACTATTTTTAAAATGTGACGGGTGTGACCGACGGGTGTGACCTAATACGAAAATGTACAAAAATTCGAAGAAATAAAACAATTTATTTTTTTCTTTCATATAAATAATATAAAAATAAATTATAAGAAAATAATAACACATTAAATTATTTGCTATCCGTTCTATTATGGAATACTGTAGCTGAGTATTTTTTAAATTCAATTGAATAATTTTGATGCAATTATTTATAATTTCCAGATAGTTGGGAGTAAAATGATAGTGTAATACACGAGGGCCAACCTTAAAGGAAATTCCAATTTCATCCATTCCAATTTTAACCATATATATATATATATATATATATATATATATATATATATATATATATATATATATATATATATATATATATATATATATATATATATATATATATATATATATATATATATATATATATATATATATATATATATATATATATATATATATATATATATATATATATATATATATATATATATATATATATATAAAAGTTTTATATTTTAATTGAGCTTAAGGTCTCTTTTTATATAAAAAAACAATAACAATATTTATTTTTTAACTTTCAACAAGTCCAATATATCGCCACTTACAAAAAATAAATAATAATATTGTTGCCGAATTGTTCAGAGCTAAAATAATTACAAATATAGATAAAAATAGACTTAAGACTAGTGTTGCTAAGGTGCCAAGACTGTATGGATTACCTAAAATCCACAAAGGGAATTTTCCATTAAGACCGATTTGTTCTTTTATAAATTCTCCTTCGTATGAGCTTTGTAAATATGTTACACATATTCTAAAAAAGTTAACGATAGGTTCCAAATACAATGTAATTAATTCTTTACAATTTAAAGATAAGATACGACATCTGAGGATTGATACTAATGAAAAATTAATTTCACTTGATGTAGTATCGCTATTTCCCAGTATTCCAGTAGATCTTGCAATAGATATTATAGGTGATAAATGGGATTTGCTAAAGGGACATACAAATATAGGAAAGGATTTATTTTTGCGTATCATTAGATTTTGTATTATTGACAACAGATATTTTCAATGTAACAATAAAATATATGCACAACTAAAAGGACTTCCCATGGGCTCTCCAGCTTCGCCAGTTGTGGCTGATATTGTAATGGAAAAATTACTTGATGAATGTGTTGAAAAACTGAACATTAGGCCAAAAGTTTTGACAAAGTATGTAGATGACCTTTTTTGCATTATTTCAGAAAGCGAAATAGAGACAATGCTATCAACATTTAATTCATTTCATCCCGACATTAAATTTACAATAGAAAAAGAATGTGGCTCAAAGTTGCCTTATATAGATACGTTAATAATAAGGAGAAATAATAGCTTATTAATAGATTGGTACCAAAAACCGACCTCTTCAGGCAGAATAATTAATAATTATTCGAAACATCCAAAAAGGATAATAATTAATACAGCCAAAAATCTTATAGAAAGAATATTTTCAGTTAGTGATAAGGAATTTCATAGGAAAAATAAAAGGATAATTATGAATATTTTAAATGATAATAGTTTCCCAATTCCCTTACTTTGCAAATTAATAAGACAATATAGGTGTATTAGAAGATATCAAAACACAGCTTCTGAACCTAAAATTTGTAAATCTTTGACATATGTACCTAAAATTCCGGAAAGATTAGAAAATTCGAAAATATATGATAGTGATAAATATAGAATGGCACATAAGATGTATAAAACTGTAGGTAAATTGTTTAGTAAGACAAAAGACAGAGTACAGACAGAGATTAGAAAAATCTAATTTAGTTTATCAAATTTCATGCAATGGTAATGATAGAGAAAATTGTAATAATGTATATGTAGGTACGACCAAAAATAAATTAAAAACTAGAATATCTGGTCATAAATCGGATCAAAGGTATAGGGATAATGTTTCTGTACAAAAGACAGCTTTATATAATTATAAACGACGTTATATGTTAGAGATGTTACAAATTATAAATGTTCCAACAGACAAAACAATGAACTATAGGACAGATACGGCTAGTGTTGCTCATAGCTATAGATATTTATTATATAGGAACGGAAGCGGAAATTCAAATTATGAGATATTAAAATACTTTATGTTTTTTGTACATTTGTTCATTTTGACAAATTTATTGTTTGTTAAAAATATATATATATATATATATATATATATATATATATATATATATATATATATATATATATATATATATATATATATATATATATATATATATATATATATATATATATATATATATATATATATATATATATATATATATATATATATATATATATATATATATATATATATATATATATATATATATTGGATATATTGGTAAAATTTCTATTTCATTTATATGCAACAGTTATGAAAATTTTGATTAACTAAAACTTTTAAAACAATAATTCCGGCAAAAGCGCTATGTGACAAAAAAAAATGGCAAGGACTACCACTATACTGAAAAGAAAAATCAATCCATCCCTAGTTAAATTAGTCAAAAGCGATGTCAAGAGTACAGTAATTTTTCTAAAATAAAGTACACATAGACAGACAGATAGATTAAGTCGGAATATTCAAGTGCAACATATTTAATTTTAGCCTGATTTATTTTATGAAAATCGATCGATAAATATTGATTTTATTCACACTAGAATTATTTTTGCATAAACTTAAGTTTTGAAGAGGCTGCTCCACCGATATTATCATAACATGGGAAAGCGGTGTCAAATTTTATTACCAGAACCACAAAGAAAATTGAAAAAAAAAATACTTTTAAGCTGCTTAAATATTCACCCCTATCGTGAATACTTTTCCCACGAAATATTTTCCCTTTCCCTTCTTTTGCAATCATGAATAAAAATTCAAAACCCTTCATGTTGGTTTATCATCATATTAAAATTTATTTTGTATTCATATCAAAGTACATAAAAATGGCTGTATTGGGAAAAATGTAGTAAAAAGAGCTCAATTTTTTATATATTCAAATTTACAAAAAGTACCATAATATATTTTAAGTCTCTTCAAGGAGAGAAAATGACAGTTTAAATTATATTTCTTACTTTATTACTTTAGAAGATAAATGGGTCATCAAAAAAGGACCAACATATTATTTTACCTTTTTTCGTCCATAAATGTACCAAACACTTAGTGGATCTATACATCGGGAGAGGAGCAAACTTGCAAAATTTCAGGAACTTGTTGGAAAAATCTAACACAGATTTTTCATCTTATGTTTTGGTCATCTTTCAAATTTGTTTGCATGAAAATTTATTAGTCGGGTATATGTACTCCAGAGTCCAGAATGATAGAATATATCATTCTTGCGCCCGAATTTCATTTTAATTCTCTTTTAAAGAGAAAAAACTCTATACTTGATTTACTCTATTATGTACTTTTGATTTTTATTTGTGCAAAAACAATCGAATGTTTACTTGTGTATTTTACTTGTAGCTGAGAAAAGAACATGTATTTGTTTATTGGTGTTAGTAAGAATTTGCTAGTCGTATTACTCCTAAAGTACTGAACCGATTTAAATAAAATTAAGATTTTCCGGTTTTATTTAAAAAAACCCCTCAAAAACATATAAATCTTTCGGAATCGGTTCAGTATTATGGGCGTAAAAGGGATCTAAAAAAATGTGTTTGTCTATTAATTCTATATACATAGATACAAAATTTACCATTTGCAAAATCAGACAATTAGTCCGATATTTGCAAGATCAAGCAGATATTTGCAAAAAATTTAACAAAAAACTAAAAAATTGGTTAAATAATGGAAACTGCAAAACCTTAATATGCCGAAAAATGACTGATAAGAAACAAGTTTAGGACAGTTATGAAATTTCATCAATACAAATTTCGAACAACAATAAGTTTGTACCCTATTGTTCATTGTGTATACCCTATTGCCAAATTCCAAACATGAATTTCATGTAGAAATCAATACCACCAGCCTTAAGAGCAGAAGGTCCTTGTAAATATAAGCAAAATGAAAAAGTTTGCGGACATCTGGTAATAAGAATGAAAGCAATATTATTTTGATTGTAAATTTAATAAAGTAAATAAATAACAAAAGCAGAAACATCGATTTAGTTACTTTTACAGTTTAAACGCAACAAGCAGAGTGAAAACATAGTTAAACAGATAATAAAATATTATTTCTCATCTAAATAATTAATATTAAAAAATATTTAAAAATTATATAAGAAAAATAATAAAGCTATCTTACAACCATAATGTCGAAAGGAGTTATCATATTGCATATCATCTTCGTCATCTACTATTTTCTGAATATACTTTTCGGCTACAACACTATTTTTTACAACCCGATAAGGAAAATGTTTAATTTATATCACCTACCCACCATAATATATAGTGGATTAATAAATTTGATAGCGATCATCACTATCCACTATTATCTCTATCTGACAACTAAGGAGGATGTGGCCCATAGTTACCTCGCAGCATGTGCTCTAGTTGCAAATATATCCAATTATTTATTTTGTTTAATTATTTTTCTAGAAAATTGCTTGAAAAGGGAAAAGGTTTTCCAAATTTATAATCAATTTAAAAGTTTACTTAAATTTTATTTATCATTTGAAAATTTAAATGAAAATCATAAAATTATTGTCCACATACGAAAACTAGTTATTTTTAAAGGATTTTTGTTTCTTTATGAAATTAAAAATGCTTTGGGTATTTCTATTTATATTTATAATATAATAAGATATAAGCCTTATAATAATGTTAACGAAATTCTTGATATAAGTATTGCTTCGCTGTTTGTATATATGTTCGAAATTTTTTGCGATACCAATATTTACTTAGGCCTAGTTTTGATTTATATGTCTGTACAAATGTTAATAGCGCGTTTGAAAAAAATTGAAAAAGATGTTAAATTCATAAGTCATCAGAACACGATAAGAAGTGTTAACGATATAAAAATTTGGCGGGATTCAATAAGTCGAAAAATTGAATTGATAGGCCGAGAAGAGGACAGTTTAATGAATTTAACTGAAGACCTCTTTTTCACTTTTCAATGGCAGATATTGTTTCTATTGATGACTTATTTTTGTTATTCAGTTACTATATTTTATCAATCATTGAGACCTTTCTATTATAGATATAAGGATATGACAAAATTTGAAATTACAACCATACTTTTTGAAGTTACAATGCGTATTTCTAAAATGATAACATTTTTCTATATATTTGAGGCATTAAGAAATAGTTTTAAGAACATTGGCACGTTAGTACATGAAATAAGCCTTCACTTCGCTGTAGATACCGATGAAATATTCCGTCATGATGACTTGTATTTTGCTGTAAGTAAGCTGCGATAATTGTTCAATTTATTTAATTAATTTTTTTTAACATTTTCAGTTGGACCATTTATTATTACAGAATAAATTTCGAGGCTTAAACTTCAAAGTTTGTGGCTTGTTTAAAATAACAAATTATGGATGTCTTATTATGTTAAATGCAATATTTTTGAATTCAATATATAAATTAATGTACTACATTCAAATTAACTAATGCGCACATTAGTGTGAAGAAAGCAACAGAGGTGAGCGCACGCGTTGGTGTGAGCATACAAGTGTCTACAAGTATACCACGTCAGTTTTGTGGTAGACCTGACAAAATACGTTGTAACTTTTTATTAAACCATTAATATTATCTCTTTTCTTTCTAGATTGATTAGCTAGCTTAGGTATAAGCTAAAATTAATGTTAAACTTTTTACCAAAAAAATAAGAAGATATGACGTTTTTTTTTTGTTTTTGTATGGATGTAAGTTTTTTTAGAGGGTAATTTATGTCATGCTAATAATTTTGATTTTAATAAGATTTGTCGTTTTGTTTTCAACAAAAAATTACAATAAATAAGAAACTACTATATTTAACTAAAATCGAAAATAGTTTCAGTGTGTTTACAAATGGAACTTGGAAAATATAAGCAGTCGAAATAGTGTCTAGTGTACTATCACGACAGTGGAATTGTGATAATGGAGTCGCGTCAGTCGCAGAGGGTTAATTAAATATGTAATTTTTTAAGGCAGCACTTAAAACATTTTTCTTACTTATTTGAACAATTTTCTATCAATTTTTATGCAATTAAGGCTTTAGCTTTTATTTAGCAGTTATATTTTGACTAGCATTAGAAAAGCAATCCTCATCAAAAAGTAGAGCCGAAAATTTAATTTAAATATTTCTGAATAAATTGTAAAGTTTAATAATAAAGTTTAAAGTAACATTATTAAATAAATTTTAAATGTGTTTTATTTAAAGCAAATTAAAACGAGAAAATTAATTTGCACCCAGCGTACCCTTGGTATGGTGTTCTTGTCTGCCAGGAAATTGAGTAAGAGCCGTTAAAATTAAAAATAAATAAAAAATTAAAAGACTTAGGACCATTATTACAACTTGGCAATAGTTAAATAGTTTATCATTATTACAAAGTTACTTTAAGCTAACAGCTAGGATGAACTTGCCTTTAACTTATCGCTCACTTTTAATTAAAGTAAAATTGTTATAAAGATAAACTGTTTATCCACCCGGCAAAAGCCTGCCTTTAGCTATTGCCAATTTGTAATAAGGGACCTTAGCTCAGGCGCGGATCCAGCTCAAACTTTTAGGAGGGGAACTTTTAAACGAAACATATTATTTTGAACATTTACGTTTAGAAACTCAGTAGAAATGGGGTTTATTTTATTCGTTTTACGAGGGGAAATAAGCCTTTATCCCCTCCCCTGGATCCGCGTCTGCCTTAGCTAAATAAAATCGATTTTAACCAGGGTATTAAACTAATCGGGCTTATATTTTAATCGGTTACTCAGTCGATTGATTAATCGAGGGGTTTTGGTTCAATTTTGATTAATCATTTAAGCTATTAATAAAAAATTTTCTATAAATTAAATAATTCCAAAATAAAACGTAAATTATTTATTATATTGTGATATTATTAGTAAATGCTAAGATCCCGGCCAGTGGTCGAAATTCGACCACTTTATTCGTAACCCGGTTTGTTTGGAACCGGTTTTTTAAACGGTTTTAGGCAAAAAAATATATTGTGCATATCTGGAGAAAAATACCGTATCTGTTTCATCAATATTGGTGGACAATAAGATACTTAAAAGTGTACGACATAGAATTGTGTGACCTATTTATATATACGAGTAAGATAAACAATAGGATAACAAAAATAAACAATTCTTGAACTAAATCAGACGAGTTTCTTTCTGTACTGTTTTTGTTTCTGATTGAAAAAATTGTTACTAAAAGGAAATATTTCTGATTTGAGGCATAAAATAATTACATTTAAAACTCTAGATCGTCTCTACTTAAATCAAGACTTTTAATCAAATCGTTTTCAATAGCATTATTAGATTTAATCAAATTAAACTATGCGATAAATAAAGACTTTTGGAAAAACACAAAGAATGGACAGTACAGGCTCGAACCCTATACTCAGTTTGGCGAATTTGTTGACCAATTTTTTTTATGGGCCTCCAAAATTTCTGAAAATTAGTGGGCCCTCAAAAATAGGTGACATCAGTTTTTGACCACCAGCTAATTCAGACTTGATTATAGCGCTTAACTTGCAATAATGTAGCTAAGAGTCCGATAAACAAAACTTATTAGCATTTTTATTCATTCGTGTACTGTTTTTGAAAAAATATAGAAAAATATTTCTTTTTTTTCAGAATTACTTACAGCGACTCCTAAGTTTTTGTTAATAATATTTGGCAAAGTTGTAGCTACGGTAAAGTTGAGACACTTTTGTGAACATATTAATACAATCTGAACTTATCTAGGCACCCGAATAACTCATATAGACCAATTTTTACCCTAAAATTGTCGTTTTTCACTATTTTTTTATGCTAAAATTATATACATATTTTTAACTATTTTATTTTTTAATAGTTTATTCAAGTGTACACTTCTTTGTTGTGTTTCATTAACATTTTGTGGCGCGCCATAAGGAACTTACGTTCTAAAAATTATCCATAGAATTTAAAATTTCGACTGTTAGGGGTCCATAACATATCAACAAATTATAGTGGTACTCCTTGGCAGTTTTCTTGTTACATAGTGTTTTTGGCCGGAATTGAATTTTAGTTAATTAAATTTTTTATAACTGTTGCGTATAAATGAAATGGAAACTTTACATGCGATAGATTGCACCAAAATCTGACTAATAGATCAATAATTTCAAGAGCCCGACCGAAACAAGTTTTTTGAGACCGAACCTGAACCGAACCTAATATTCGGCCAAAAAGCCTAATCTGAAACTTACCGAAACTTTTTAGCATTAACTAATATTGACATGTTTAAAAGCTCATAAGAATTAAAAACTTATTTATTTTATTAATAGCTCACTTCAGTATCTCGAAAAAACGTTACGTCTGTAGACCGAAAGCCCTCTTGTGCTTAGTTGTGTGACTTGTTGTTGTTTATTCTTACATCGCTTCATATGTGTTTCATGTTAATTCAACATGATTTACAATAATCTTGAAAGAACAAAGAAGACAAAAAACGAGTTACCTGCGAAAATTTACTGCTGCTGGCCTAAAATTACAATTGTCTCATATTAATTTTAAACGGAAAATTATTAATCTAAACTTAATTCTCTTTGATTTAAAATTTTTCACTGTTAAAACAACTTTGTTATAAATGTTACATTTCATTTCAAATCAACATGACTGTAGCTTTAATTGCAAATAAGTTTTATTTCAAATAATCATTTAAATCATGTTGAATTAAAATGAAATTCATTTTACATACGATAGGTAATTATTTAGTGTATAGCTAAAGTAAAGCTTGAAGCTGTTGTGGCTGCAGTGGTTAGCGCGTAGACTATCATGCAAGTGGCACGAGTTCAAATCTTGGCCGGGGCAGCCACCTACAACACAAAGTTTTCTGATACATATGCTAATACACATCACGTAATTAAAATAATTAATAAAAAATAACTACATTAAAGTCATGTTATTTCAGCTTGATATAACTTTAAGGCAACATGATTCTTCGTATTGTTTCAATATTAAATTCACGTTGTTTCAACTCGATATAATTTTGATTCAACATGGTTTTTCGCATTATTTCAGTATCAACATCATTTTGATTTAACTGTACTGGAATATTAAATGAACATGAAATATAGAGTAATTCAAAAGGATAAATGTTCTTTCAAGATTATTTTAAATCATGTTGAATTAACATGAAATACTTATGAAGCAAAATCACTACCGACAAATGTTAAATTAATCTGATTTTCGACGATTTTACATTGAAAATTTTCTGTGTGGGTATTTTTAAATACATTCATACAGAAATATCATATATATTATTCCATCGGCCAAGAATATAACTTAAACATTTATGACCGTGACTAAAAAAAACTTGGCATGAAGTTAGCATAAATGATGAATAGAACTAGAATGTTGGGTTCGGTACACATACATTTAGCAGTGTTTTATCGCTCTCTATTGATTACGTTAATTTCTGCTAAACAAAAGCACCTATCAAAAAGTTAAGTCGGCATAACTAAATAAAATATAAGAAAGTGTAATATTTTCTTATTTTTGACACTATATTTATACGACTTCTTCCCTAATAAAGTGAAGTTTTTAAATCGCGGTCACAAAATCGATGCTATACACAATAAAGAATGTTTCTCGACAGTATTGAATTTATCGCGAATAATAACAACTGAGCTTTCTTCATATGTATTTTGATATTATGTATTAAAAACATTTACGTTAAAAGACCCAATAATCAATTTCAGTGAAAAATCGCAAACCCGATTTTTGATTGGAGTCAAAATCAGTTCACCATTCCCTAGTTTATGCTATTTATTTTGGCAACAAACAGTTGAATAATTTATGGCACAATATCTTTTCGTTGCACTTTATAAAATGAAGTAAAATTTTCTTTCAATTTGCAAAGATATAGGATGAGGAAAAACAAATTCATTTTGGTGACATATTTTAAATTTTAAATATACTAATTCGGTTAACTTTTTTATTTATATATAATAAAAAGTTTCGGTTTCGGTATTCGACCAAAAATTTGGCCTAAGCCGAATATCCTAAACGCAATATTCGGTCGGACTCTAATAATTTCCCATTAAGTGACAATTACATTTATGAGGCAATCGATTAAGTAACGAGGTGGCGTTAAACTATATCGAAACAGGAAACGCATATTCTGGTGTAAAATTCCCTCCCACTCATGTGCATTTAAATAATTTCTTCTTTTTTGTAATATTTTATCGCCACATACACGTTATAGAATGCGAACAACACCCGGTGTGCTTCCCTTCCCCATTGCTGTGCATATATGTATAGGAAAATTAACAATTTGTATGGGGGTACCAGTCGCTACACTTCTATACCGCAAGATGGTGAAGAGACCAAAATTTTATTAGCATAACTAACCTACATCAAACTTAGAGAATCTTGCAATGATGGTTCTCTAGATATGGGATAATTGCATATTATTTTGTATGGGGGTGCCCGTCTCCTACGTTAATACGTATTTAATAGTATTTGATTCGAAAGCACAATTTGTTCTCAGTTTAAGCTATGTCCATCAAATTTAGAGAGTTGCGCTATGACGGTTCTCTAGATTAGCATATATACAAATTACTTTGAATGGGAGGTACCCGTCTCTCAGCTCCTAACCACCAGGCTTTTGCTTGCAAACACACTTTGTTAAATTTTATTTATTTAAAGAGCTTTTTCAGAAAAACGTACAAATGTATTTTTCGAAGAGTAACTTTTCCAAAATGTGCACTTTATTTTCCTATAAATACGTATGTCAGTACCTTTTTGAAAACGTACCTTTTCAACATAAATACATTCTTTAAAGTGTCTTTTTTCAAAAAGTACAATTTCCAAAAAGAAAAAGAACTTTCACAAAAGTACACCCTGAGAAATGGCACTTCCCAAAATGTTCAATTCCACAAAAATACCTGTGAAAAAGAGCATTTCCAAAAAGTACGCTTTTCAAAAATCTTGTCCAAAAAAGCGATTTTCCAAAATACCATTTCTGAAAACTGCTTTATTAAGAAATTATCATTTCCAAAAAGTGCTTCTTATCAGAAGTACCTTTTCCAAAAAGTAATTTTTCCAATAAACAACTTTCTCACAAGGTACATCTAACAAAAGTACCTTTTCCAAAGAGTACTATTTCTATGAATTAAATTTTGCAATAAGTGTCTTTTCCAAAAATCTTTATAAAAAGGAGTTTTTATAAAATGTTTCGTTTAAAAAGTGCATATCCAGTTTTCAGATTCTTCCCAAAGTACATTTCCAAAAAAGGAAATTTTCCCAAAAGTACCATTTTTCCTAGAAGTTGCTTTTCAAACAATTACCTTTCTAAAGATACAATTTCACAAAAATAAATTTTCAAAAAAGTACATTTTTCAAAAAGTACCTTTTATTAAAGAGGTTAAAAAAACTTTTTTTTTAAAGTACCTTTTTTTAAGTACCTTTTTTTTAAAAAGCACCTTTTTTTTAAAGTACCTTTTTTTAAGTACCTTTTTTTAAGTATTTGTTTAAGTACCTTTTTATAAAAAGTACCTTTTATATTAAAAAAGTACCTTTTCTAATAAGGGACCTTTTGCAAAAAAATACCATTTCTTAAAAGCAAATTTAGAAAAAGTGCTTGTCCAAAAAGCGCCATCTGTGAAATTTTCAGGTCAGTAGCTCTTATGGTTCCCGAGAAAACAGTCTGTGACAGACAGACAGACGGACAGATAGTCGGACAGCGTAGCGAAAACAATAGGGTTCCTTTGCACTTGTGATGTACGACACCCTAAAAAAGTACCAAAACTTGTTTGAAGGCTTCTTACGGAGAGAAGATGTCAGTTTAAATTTTATGTCTAATCTTTATTATTTGAGAATATAAATGGGCTACCAAATAAGTACCGAAATATATTTTTTACCCTTTTTCGTCCCTAAATGTATAAATTTCAAAAAAGTACCATACACTAGTCTGCTTATTGTTAGATCATACTATAATTCTTTTTGAATTTTATGTATACTTTAATTAGATCCGGAGATATACGGCTACCGAATTTACCCGTTTTACCCCTTTTTAACCTTTTAGCATTTGAATTTCCAAAAATCCCTCCTTAGTGAATATATACATCGACAGGGAAGCCCACTTACAAGTTTTGAAGTCTCTAGCCTTAGTCGTTTGGGCTGGGCGATGATCCCCAGTCAGCCAATCATTCAGCCAGCCAGTCAGTCAGTCACTCAGTCAGACAGTCACTCAGTGAGACTGTCCAAAAATTAAACAAAAAACGCAAAAAACGGTTAAATAATGTAAATACAAAGCCTCAATATCCCGAAAACTGACTGATAAGAAATAAGTTTAAAACAGTAATGAAATTTCATCAACGCAAATAAAGATCAACACTAATTTCGAACACCAGCCAATGTGTACCCACCCTATTTTTCCGCGTAGAAGCAAATGCAAAATTTCAAACATGACCTTCATATAGAAATAAATAACACCAGACAGGACTCCATAAATATAAATGAATTAAGTAAAGCGCGACTTTGGCTCGCACACGAAGGGTTCCGTACGCATACACATATGTATATCCCTTTTTGTTTTTGCCCCGTTTGTCATTTTGGCAGTTTTTTCGTTGTGCTTTCTGGTTTAATTTTAGTTTTTTATTTGTTTAAGTATTTTTCGTTGATTTTTGGTTTTTTTTTATTTTGGCGCTTTTCGTGATTTTTTTTAAATTTGTTTCTGGCGATTTTTCGTTTTTGCAATTTTTTTGTTTTTTGCCGATTTGTTTAGTTTTGGCGATTTTTTGGTTATGGCATTTATTTAACGTTTTCACTTTCTGACGATATTTTTAGTTTTAGCGATTTATTTTAGTTATGGCGATTTTTTCAGTTTTAACGCTTTTTTCGTTTTTGGGGATTTTTACGATTTTTTGTGGTTTTTTAGTTTTAGCGATTTTTTTTCGTTTTTTTTACACTTTTTTCGTTTTGGCGATTTTTTTGGTTTTTGGCGTTTTTTTTTTTGTTTTTGTTTTGCGCTTTATTTTGGTTTTTGCGTTTTTTTTTCGTTTTTGTGATTTTTCTCATTTTTGGCGATTTTTTCATTTTTTGATGATTTATTTAGTTTTAGCGATTTTGCGTTTTAAAGACTTTTTCAATTTTTGACGTTTTTTTAGTTTTTTAACGATCTTTTTAATATTGGTGATATATTGCGTTTTAGCGATTTTTTTAAATTTTGGCACTTTTTTCCTTTAAGCGCTTTTTTCATTTTAGCGTTTTTTTCGTTTTTAAATTTTTTTAATTTTGGATTTTTTTAGTTTTAGCATGTTTTAAAATTTAAAAATTTTACATCTTACGGTTTCCAAGATACAGCATATTGTCTCAATTACATAGTCAAAATTACAATAACTAATAGAATACCCTTTAATTTTTATTGTTTTATATATCGGTGTTAATTGGTGTAGTCTATTCTACAGACTACACCAATTAGCACTTACTTTGAAAATTTAAAGTGTCTATATATAACTCCCTGTATATTACATTAGTATTTCAACATGTTGCGTTGCTCGCTTTAGAACACCCTTTAATTTTTAACTGCCATATATTTGTTGTTGTAGCGGCCGAAGTTTTATATATTCTATGAAAACTTCAGGTCTGTAGCTCTTACGGTTCCGAAGATAGAGCAGATTGTCTAAATTACATAGTAAAATTACATTGACTGATAGAACACCCTTTAATTTTTATTTTTTTAAATATCGGTGCTAATTGGTGTAGTCTATTCTACAGACTACACCAATTAACACGAACTTTGAAAATTTAAAGTGTCTATATATAAGTGTCTGCATATTACATTAGTATTTCAGCATTTTTCGTTGCTCGACTTAGAACACCCTTTAATTTTTAGCTGTCATATATTTGTTGTTGTAGCGGTCAAAGTTTTACATATTCTGTGGAAATTTCGGGTCCGTAGCTCTTACGGTTCTCGAGAAAACATTACATTAGTTTTTCAACATTTTTCGTTGCTCGCTTTAGAACATCCTTTATTTTTTAACTGTCATATATTTGTTGTTGTAGCGGCAAAAGCTCTACATATCCTGCGAAAATTTCAGCTCCGTAGCTCTTACGGTTCCCGAGAAAACAGCCTGTGACAGACAGACGGACAGACGGACGGACAGCGTAGCGAAAAAAATGGGGTTCCTTTACACTTTCGGAGTATCGGAACCCTAAAAAGTGAAAAAGTTTGCGGACTTCTGGTATTAAGAATGAAAGTAATATTATTTTGATTGTAAATTTAATAAAGTAAATAACAAAAGATGAAACATCGATTAGCAACAAATACTTTACACCGTTAGTTACTTTTACAGTTTAAGGTCAACAAGCAGAGTGAAAACATAGTTAAGCAGCTAATAAAATATTATTAGTCATCTAAATAATATTAATATCTTCAAAAATTAAATAAGAAATATAATAAAATTATCTTACATCCACAATGTCGAAAGGAGTTATAATATTACATATAATCTTCGTCATCTACTATTTTCTGAATATACTTTTCGGCTATAATACTATTTTTTACAACCCGACAAAGAAAGTTTTTAATTTACATCACCTACCCACCGTGATATATAGCGCGTTAATAAATTTAATATTTGTCATCGCTATCCACTATTATCTCTATATGACATATGAAGCAGTTGCTAAGGGAGGGTATACGAAGTTTAGTTACATCTCAGCATTCTTGTCAACTGCAGCTTTATCCAGTTATTTATTTTTTTTAATTATTTGTGTGGAAAATTGGACAAAAAGGAAAAAGATTTTCCAAATTTATAATAATTATAAAAGTTTACTTAAATTTTATTTATCAGTTGCAAATATAAATGAACATCATAGAACTTTTGTGCATTTACGAAAACTGTTTATTGTTAAAGGATTTTTCTTTGTTTTTGATATAACAAAAAGCCTGCATAATTTAATTGGGAACGTTATGTTTCTAGTATATCATCGGCCTATTAATTTGTATGAGATCCTTGCTTTCGGTATTGATCAGCTGATTGGAGATATGTGCTCAGTTTTTTGCGAAATAAATATTTATTTGGGTCTACTTCTGATTTATATGTGTGTTAAAATCCTAATAGAGCGCCTGAAAAAAGTTGAAAAAGATGTTAAATTTATAGGTCATCAGAACACGATAAGAAGTGTTCACGATATTAAAAATTGGCGCGATTCACTAAGTCGAAAAATTGAATTTGTAGGCCAACAGGAGCAAATTTTGAAAAATCTAACTGAAGAAATGCTGGCCACTTTTCAATGGCAGATATTGTTTCTATTGACAACATATTTTCTTAATTCAATCTTTATATATTTTTTTTCATTGGTACATTTGTATAGATTTAAGGATACGACGACATATTTTGATATGACAGCCCAACTTTTTGTACTTATAATGCTTATATGTAAAATGATACCATTTTTCTATATATTTGACACAATAAAAATTAGTTTTAAAGATATTGGCATGTTAGTATATGAAATAAGCCTTCACTTCGCTGCGGATACTGATGAAATATTCGGTAATGATGACTTGTATTTCGCTGTAAGTAAGACACGATAATTATTAATTTATTTGATTAATTTTTTGTTAACATTTTCAGTTGGACCAGTTATTATTACAAAATAAATTTCGAGACTTGAACTTTCATGTTTGTGGCTTGTTTGATATAACAAAATATAAATATATTGTTATATTAAATGCAATATTTTTGAATTCAATATATTTATTTATGTACTGCTTTGAAATTGGTTTTATACGTTTTTGAGGCAGCGCTTAAAATATTGTCTTACTTTCTTATGGAACAATTTGCTCTGAATTTTTAGATGATTAGTGATTTAGCTTTTATTTAGTAATTATATTTTGACTAGCGTTGGAAAAGCAATTCTCATCAGAAAGAAGAGCGAAAATTTAATTAAAATATATGTGAATAATTTGTAAAGTTTAATAATAAAATTTAAAATAAGTTTATTAAATAAAATTTAAAGGAGTTTTATTAATAGCAAATTAAAAGGAGAACAATAATTTGCGCCGAACATACATTTGAAAGGCTTAGTGCTATAACTCGGTAAGCCATATGAAAACAAAAATTGGTTTTATGTGCTGATTTGCTAGCTAGGTGCCATAGCTTTTCATTCTAGAGACATTTTTTTTTTTTTGATAATTTCTATTGGTTTGCAAAATTCCTAAAAACCATACAAATTAAAATTTTTTTTAATTAAAAGGCGATTTATTCCAAAGTTTGTTTCTGTGGCATATCGAGTTATTGGACTAAGCCTCTCATTTGTTAAAATTAAAAAAATAATTTAAATTAAAAGAGTTTATTAAAAATTATAAAAATTGCTTTTTGCAGCATAATTAATTTTATTTTGTAATCTAAAAGCCAAGTTATGTCACACTAACCCTGAACAAAAGTAGTGTTTACTCTTATATGGTCAAATATTGGCCAAGTATGAGCGTATATTTAGTGATTACAATCGATTTTAACTAGGGTATGAAATTAATCGGCTTCATGCTTTAATCTGTTAATCACTCGATTAATTAATCCAGATTTTTGGTAAATCGTTTAACCGCTCAGTCGATTAATTAATCGAGGCTTTGGATTAATAAGAATTATCTATAAATAAGTTAATTTCAGTTAAGAACAATACGTAAATTATTTATTATTTTGTGATATTGGTAGTAAAAATGCACAATAGCATAAGGGGCTATTCACATATAACGTAACGCTATTTTCGGAGTTTGTATAACCCCCCCCCCCAGTATAATTTATCCAATCCGTAACAAATGTTTAATCCGCCACCCCTAGGAGCGTTACGAAATATGTGAATTAGGGGCTATTCACAAACATAACAATTTTTAAACAAAATCAGACAAGAATATTTCCATACTAATTTTTTCTGTTCCATTTTTGTACTGCTTTAAAAAAAAAACTTCTGTTACTAAAAGGAAATATTCCTTATTTGAGTCATAAAATCAGTCCATTTAAAACTTTAATTCGTCTTACCCAGCAAAAAAACATCATGTTTCTGGAAGCAGTAAAAAATTTGCATGCCTTCCACATGCGATTTTTGAAGCGTTTCCGATGATGCTCAAAAAGAAGGCAGATATCTTTAAGTGTTCTTCATATTCAGTAGCATTGTAGCTTTCGACAATACAGGTTCTAAAGAATTATCGCAGGCATTGTTTCAAATAAATACTAACATATTTGAAAACTCAAAACCCATTTAAAATATGCTCTCTTTCTACATTTCCTACCTACACTCTAAAACACTTTTGTTGAAAATTAGGTCGATAATAGTCGGCAATACTTTACAAATTACTATCGACCTAAAATTACACACGCATTGTTTTTCAACAAAATGTTTTTAATAAAAAAAAACGACTGGCTGCATGCAGCTTTGAGCCGCGACCTCCTGACTGATAGTCTGACGTATCTATCATTCAGCCGTAGCCGTATCATACTTTACGTTACATTTTTTCCGCTTAGACTAAATATGTTTAATTTGAAAGGTTTTTTCTTTAATATAATAACTACAAAGTCGATGTAATTTTAGACAAGGAGAAATTTTCAAATTTAGACAATATATGATCGTAAATTTCAAGTAATGTTTTAGAGTGTATTGCATGGAGGAGAGAAATTTATAATAAAACACGATTTGTTTTGTCTGTAATTTAACGATGATAAAATGAGACATGATTTTAGAGCATTTTCGGTGCTTCGAAAGAACTGCTGTTTTATACAAAAAAAAAACTAGAGCTCCAAAGTGGGACATCGCGAACAAAAATCATGCATATTCGAAGTGCTTTTCGAATCAGTAGGAATAACAAAACTATGTTCTCTCGCTTAAGCCCATATGACACTACATTTTTCTTGCATTGTTTTGGTATAGGATTGAAAGAAAGAAATAGCAAATGATAGAAAGAAACAACTATACAAAATGTAAACAAAACGTAATGGCTTCTTTAAGTGCTGCCTACTTTTTATTTATAATAAGACGACAAAAGAAAAAAAGAGGCGCTAAGTCGCTGAATTCGTGAATAAACCGCTAACTTGGCAACACTTTATTGTTTCAAGCTTGAAATGTCAATTTTAAGTTGAACATTTTTACATTTTTTTGACAGACCCCCATTTTTTATCGATAACATTAGTAAAAGCTTTGACAATTTGGTATTTATCTTAATATAGCTGAACTCTTTGCACCTGGTAAAATTTCCTATTATATTCTATTTGCACTGTTCTCCAAAATTTGAAAAATTAAGAAAAATGTAGTGTCATAAGGGCTTTATAAACCTGCTACGGCCGAAGCAGTAGTTTTTGCTGGGTACTTAAATCAAGATTTTTATTTGAATCGTTTTCAATAGTATCAAATTACACTATGCAACATTTAATATCTTTGCAAAAACATATGGGTTGGACAGTGCAGGTTCGATCGATTCTACTACCAAAGGAATAGTAAAATATTATACCCAGTTTGGTGAATTTGGTGGCCAATTTTTTTATATAGGCCTCCAAAATTTCTTGAAAACGGTAAGACCTCAAAAATAAGTGTCATCAGATGTTAACCAAAAGCTTTATTCAAAGATACCGCTTAACTATAATATAGCAATAATATAGCTAAGAGTCCGATTAACACTTTATGCCAAAAAAATATTTCATTTTTTTGAAATAATATAGAAAAAAAATTTTTTTTTTAGTTTTTTTTCAGAATAACTTACAGAGACTCTTAATGTTTCGCTAACAATATTTGCTAGCAATATTATAATATGAGCATGCCTAGGCACTCTACTACCTCATACAAATCACTTTTTACCTTAACACTTCCGTGACATCCTTGGTACAATTGTACCAATTCGGATTTTGAAAACGAGTTTTTTATATTATTTATGCATCTACAGAGCTGAAACTTTATGAATGCCTCAATCATATATCTGAGAATAAAATTATGGCATTTGTTTTGTATTTACATGTCCCATACATCGATGGCGAGTGGTAAACGTACATCTATCCTGCATTGCCATCCTTGGTACAATTGTACCAACAATATTGTTGTTGCACGCTATGTGCAATTTCCGATAAAAAATACTTTAAAACACGGAAGTCGTGCTTGAAATGCAGTGATCCTGTATGTGCTCAGCATACACAGAAAATACTAAATATTTAACAATGGCAATTTTCAAAAATAGCATTAAATTCAACAAAGCCTGTATTTGATTCAAATAAAATGTTTGTTTCTTAAAAAATCATTAGGGAAAAATAAAAATATTTTCAAAAAAATTTTTTTTATCAAATATAGGAAAAATCTTTAGCACAGAAAATTCAAAAACTTTTTTTGTTGAATCAACACATTTCCATAGAGCAGTATACAAAAATCTTTATCACAGAAAATACAACAATTTTCTTCTGTGTAGCTTCGTCCAACATGCATGTAAAAATTTCGAATAAGTTTTGCGATGCAAAGCATATAAAAACTTAACATCTCTTTTGTTTTCAATGTAATATACTATATTTTCAATATAAAATATATAGTGGTACAGCTGTACCAAGGATGTCATGGGAAGGGTAGTACGGAAGGATGTCACAGAAGGTTTAACAAATTTTCCTATTTCACAACAATTTTTGTATACTAAAAAAATATATATTTTTGAAAATAGTTTATTTAAGTGCGCTCTTCTCTCTTGTGTTATGCTGTGTTTCATTAACAATTTGTAAAAAATATGAAAATTTTTTCCTGCACCTTTTTTTTTAAATATAGGAAGCAATTACATATTTTCTTACAGGGACTCCTAATTGTTCACTAACAATATCTGGCAAAACAACAACAAACCCTAAAAAATAGTAAATACTAAAATCAGGAACACAAAAAGTCCAACAATAACGAAGAAGTAAAAAAATGCAATAAAATTGTAGTTTAACTATTGAATTTTTGTAAAGGCTAGGAACATCCTTTATCAGACTAATTAAATAACTTTGGATAAAAACCATACAGTTCGACTTAGCTAAAATTTGCCAAAAACTTGGCAAAAATATACATTAAAAAATTCCCAGCATTGAAAATATCGATGATATTTCACGCTGCACAGTGGTTTGTGGCAAAAAAAAATATTTCAGTATCTTCGTAACTGCTGAAGCCAGTGACATGAAACTTTTTCATGGTTATAGCTGAGGTGTTAAGTCCGTCTTAAGTTTGAAAAGTTTGGGGTACTGGCTCCTTCGAGATAGGCTCCAGGGGTTCCAAAATTGTTAACCTCGGGTATGTCAAACTTTAAAAAAATCGTCAAAATTACATTTCTTGTCCGATTTCCAAACCCTTTCCCATTTTGGAATTTGCTATCAATGCCCCACATTTGCCTCCCTTACGGTTTGAATTTCTCTCTCATAGTTCAAAAGTTACAGGCCTTGCAAAAAAAATTTTTTTTGCAAATTTGGCGATCTTCTTCTGGTATTTTTTAAACTGTGAAGTTGGCTTAAGTCGCAAAATTATACCAAAAATTTAATAATAATATGCACAATTCAACAAAAATTTTTCAATTTACCGAATCAATTTATCTTAATGGAGTGAGAAATGGCAGCAGTTTCAATTTTACACTTAAAAAAAAGTTGATTATTTGTAAATATTTTTGCCAGAAAGTTACTATCACTATTTTGATTATAAAAAATAAGTTTCTTCAAAGACCTTAACCAAATTAACATGATTTGGATACAAGACAAAATCACCAAGCTAACAAGCTAAAAAGCTAAGATCTATCTATAATAGTTCGCCCAGAGTAACCCCTAGAATATAATCATTTTTAAAAATATTTTTCATGTTTGCATAAGTGGTACAAAAATTGCAAAGCTGCGATCTTAACTTTTCAGCCGGAATTTTAAAGCTATATTTGATAGCAACATTTCATATGTGGCAAAAATGGCCCCCGCGACTAGTACAGTCAGGAGAGGAAAAATATCGAAAAAAGTCAGATTTTCATATGACTTTGTGTTATTACTAAAACATACTTACTTCGAATTGTATTTGGTCCAAGCTTCTTACTGTCTATTATTAGTAACTACACCATCTTAAAACGCTGAAAATTTCATAATGGTATCTCAAGTAGTTTTTAAGATATTTAGGGTCAACGATTAAAAAAATTAACGAAAAACCTTAAATTTTACTAAATTTTTGATATTTTTCCTTAAGTGACCACAAATTTTGCGGAACTCTACAAACAAATATAAAAATCTTAATCTACAGGTCTTTACCTTTAAAATTATATAAAATATTCCAAATAAAAGTCTAATACTTTGTCTGTTATAGCGCGTACAATGTACACACTTATTTACTAATTTGCTGGTTTCCAGTAGAAATATAAAATGTGAATAGGTGAAATATTAAATTTTTTATTAAAATACATTGAAATTGACTATGGAGGGGTATTAGCTAGTTCCTATGGCCATTTCATTGGGGCTAATGCAAATCGTCAGGGAACCTTTACCCAAAAATCTCATAGAAAAACTAAAGATATTATATTGAACTCCTAATCATCAGAATAAGTTTACAATATCAAAGTTGAGACATGAGCTCCATAATCAATCATGTTTTTTATTTTCTTTACTTGCGTACTACAACAGTTTGGCTTTTTTCCAACTCTAAATTGTAGTTGTAAAGGCAGTTGAAAATAAATAAAAGCAACAACAGCTACAAATTGTTTTCGCAATGAGCTGTGATGCCAACATGTATTTTTTTGCGCGGGCACTCGCATATTTATAATTAAAAGGTTCTTTTTTTGGGAATTATTAAATTACATTAATTTTAATTTTTAACGTGCTTTTTCCCAAATTAATATTTTACTTTTTAAGTAAAATATTGAATTTTTTATTAAAATACATTGAAATTGATTATGGAGGGGTATTGCTAGTTCCTATGGCCATTTCATTGGGGCTAATGCAAATCGTCAGGGAACCTTTACCCAAAAATCTCATAGAAAAACTAAAGATATTATATTAAACTCCTAATCATCAGAATAATTTTTATCTTTAGTTTTTCTATGAGATTTTTGGGTAAAGGTTCCCTGACGATTTGCATTAGCCCCAATGAAATGGCCATAGGAACTAGCTAATACCCCTCCATAATCAATTTCAATGTATTTTAATAAAAAATTTAATATTTTACTTAAAAAGTAAAATATTAATTTGGGAAAATGCACGCTAAAAATTAAAATTAGTGAATAGGTAAAATTATCGTTATGCTAATCGCATTAAAAAAATGTTTTCCACCAGATAAAAATAAACACTTGGAAATCAATGAGAAATTTTAAATTCCTAATTTTATGATTACCAGGAATTTAAATTCACCTTTGTGCGGTTTAAAAAGCAATAGAATTTTACGAGTACCGAGAAATTTTAATAGATATTTGTATGTGTTAACAGGTATGTATGTATGTACTTCGCAGGTGGTTTTACTACAATACATTTTCTTACCCAAAAAAAAAGCCGTTCAAATAAAAATTTAGCTCCTTGTCGAAATAGTATGACCACAAATTTTGTATATTCTCATAACTATTCAAACCACCATGGAGAGAATTACTAACGAATTTTTGTGCAACTTCTTATGGGAAAATCAATTAAAAGGAACGAGAGGCGAAATACTTGAATCACTCATCGAATTCGTTAAATTTAAAAATATGTGATAAAAAGAAGTTATAAAATTTCATTAAATTATTTGAAGTAAAAATGAAAAGTGTTAACAATAAAATTGGCAAATTCCGAAGCAAATATTCTGAGTGGGTAGAAACTGAAGTCGAATTAGAAGGTTCATGTTCAGGTGCTCCTAGGAAGAAATATGAAGAGTTGGGAATAAAATCTAAAAAAGCAAGGCAAGTGGAAACGCTTTCCACTCACTCTGAAACAGAAGTCAGCGACAGATTTAAAGAACTTTTAAAACGAAAAAATCAGCCAACGGATACTTGGCGAATATGTGATGTACTTCTCACTGGATCTCCGAAACGTTTACGAAGAGTTGTAAAAATCATCGCTACTCCAACATCCGCTTCCACAATAACAGAGGAAGAAGCTATGGCAATTAGGGCTTAGTAGGAATAAATATTTAAATCTAAGGAGTTTTCTAAGAGAGAAAGGATTCAATGAGTTTCCTTCTTATGATGCTATATGGAATAAGAACATATCCTTTTTCCTTCACCAGTTAATATAACAAGTGAAAGAGGATCTGTTGGTTGGTTTATCGAGCCTATTGGAAAATACAGTTAGTCGAATCGTTTCAACATTTTCCGATGAAGACTTACTAAAAAATAATAATTGCGATACTGTACTTGTCTGCAAGTGGGGATGTGATGGTCTGTCAGCATTGCCGGAATACAAGCAGACTTGTAGAAAAGATGATCCAACTGTGCACAAAAGTGTATTTATATCTTCATTGGTTCCCCTAAGAT
Source organism: Panzeria rudis (assembly GCA_956483635.1). Classification (NCBI taxonomy): domain Eukaryota; kingdom Metazoa; phylum Arthropoda; class Insecta; order Diptera; family Tachinidae; genus Panzeria; species Panzeria rudis. The sequence goes on along the minus strand of OY101450.1, from coordinate 20,649,792 downwards.
TGCGGGCGTATTCTTGCAAAACATCCGCATCAACTTCTACATCAAGTTCTACAGCAAGCTACGAGAACTTATGGACTAATTCAGCACCTGGGTCAAAAATATTTTGTAGGCCAATAAGTTTCGAATACACCAAAGAAACTAAAGATAAAACAAATCATGTTAACTTGGTTAAGGTCTTTGAAGAAACTTATTTTTTATAATCAAAATACTGATAGTAACTTTCTGACAAAAAAAAATTTACAAAAAAATCAATTTTTTTTTAAGTGTAAAATTGAAACTGCTGCCATTTCTCGCTCCATTAAGATAAATTGATTCGGTAAATTGAAAACTTTTGTTGAATCTTGCAGATTATTATTAAATTTTTGGTATAATTTTGCGAATTAAGACAACTTCACAGCTTAAAAAATATCAGAATAAGATCGCCAAATTTGCAAAATTTTTTTTTTCAAGGCCTGTAACTTTTGAACTATCGGAGAGAAATTCAAACCGTAAGTGAGGAAAATGTAGGCCTTTGATAGCAGATTCCAAAATGGGAAAGGGTTTGGAAATCGGACAAGAAATGTAATTTTCGTGATTTCTTTAAAGTTTGACATACCCCACGTCACCAGATTTGGGAACCCCTGGAGCCTCTCTCGAAGGAGCCAGCACCCCAAATTCTTCAAACTTAAGACGGACAACACCTCAGCTATAACCATGTAAAATTTCATGTCACTGGCTTCAGCAGTTACGAAGATACTGAATTATTTCCATTTTTTGTTTTTTTTTTGCCACAAACCACTGTGCAATGTCATATATTGGTGAGGAGAGTGGTATGGTGATTGATTGATACCTGGTACTACTTAATTTTTTATTTTTTTTTTGCTTTCAGTACATTATGTGTATCATTATTATGTTTCATTACAATAAAATCATTTAACTTGACATTTTATTTTACTTATTTCTTTTTTAAGTTTTTTAGCTTTTTATTTGATTATCTGTCTAAACTCTATTGGCGTTTTCTTTTCTACAAAAGTGTGTTGCACTATTTGCCCTTTTTAATGAAAATTTGCAATATAATCATGTTTCAAAGAAGTGAATTTATTAGAAATTATTGTATCATCCCTTACGAGGGAAATTTTTCCTTTAAAGGAATGTTAAATTGCAATTTTTTTAATAAAAAGTAAAAAAAAGTCAAATTTTTTTTGTAGAATAGAAAACGCCATATGATATAACCTTTGGTTTCTAACTCTACCTAGCACTGGGACTTTTTTAAGCTCATTCTAGTACGCAAAAGTTTTCATTTAATACCCATATGGATGGGTCTGACAATATGTATATTATCCCCTATTTGGTCCTGGCCGCCATTTAGGGAATTGAGATTTTTTGATGCGTACTGTCCTACTAGCAAAGGTATTTCTAAACAAATAATTGATTAACCATTTTGTAGTGGCCGTCTTTGATTTACTATAGTACGTGGGTGTGGCGCTGCCCGCTTTTGCAATTTAAAAATTGTATTGTCATCATAAGTAAAGGTGCTTACCAACTTTCAGATCAATTAGTCAACAGGAAAGGGGTTAAAATAAATTTACCTTTTGTGGGCGTGGTTCAGCTCACTTTTGCTATAGCAAAATTTAATCGGTCAACAGGAAGTAGGTAAAACTAAATATTCCTTTTATCATCTTAGAAATGTATCGTCATTAAAATTAAAGGTCTTTACCAAATTTACAATTAATCGGTCAACAGGGGTAAAAGTAAATATAGCTTTTTAAGGGCAATCGGTTAACAGGAATGAACTAAAACTAAAGATTACTTTTTATGGGCTTGGCTCATCCCACTTTTCTAATCCTAGCATGGAACTCTCATCAAAATTAAAGGCGCTTAACAAATTTCAGATGAATCGGTCAATAGAAAGGGGATTAATTTTAAATTATTAAATTTGAAGCAAACTCCACCTAGGCACAAACTCCACAAACAGTGTAAGTCAAATAAAACCATTTAAGAAAATAAGTAAACAAAATTTTTAAGTTAAATGGATTTATTGTAATGAAACATAATAATGATGCAGATAATGCACTAAAAGCTAAAAATAATAATTACTTAGTACCAGGTAAAAGCTATCACACCACTCTCCTCACCAACATAAGGCATTGATCAGATTAAAATAAAATCGTGGGGCGTTGCTGACTATAGGTAACGGAAATTCGGCGCGTCCCACGCTTTTATTTTAGTCTGATTAATGCCCTATGTTGGTATATATATTTTGTAGTGGCCGCCATTTAGGAATTGGAAGTTTTTCATTGCGTATTGTATTCTACTAGCCAAACCCGTACCAAGTTATAATAAATCAGTAGAGAAGCCTCTTTAAAAATCCCGAAAATACATAGAATTAAAAATTTCGACTGTTTTTGTAGTTAGAGGACCATAACACAATAAAAAAAATATGTAACGGTACTCCTTGGCATTTTTCTTGTTGCATAGTGTTTTTGGCCGCAATTGACTGCTACTATGTAATGTTGTAAAATTTTTTAAGTTAATTAAATTTTTTATAAATGTTGTGTATAAATGAAATGAAATGGAAACTTTGCACGCAATAGATTGAACGAACAAAAACTGACCAATAGATCAATAATTTCTAGAGTCCGACCGAAATCAGTTTTTTTAGGCTAAAACCGAACCGGCAAAAAAACCGAATATTCGGCCTAACTCGAAACTTACCGAAACTTTTTAGCATTAACTAATATTGACATATGAAAAAAACTCATAAGAATTAAAAACTCATTTATTTTATTAATAGCCTAATTCAGTATCTCGATAAAACGTCACGTCTAGAGATCGAAAGCACTCACTAATGCAATTCAGTAAAACGTTATTATTTTTTCGTTTGAGTTACGAGATACTTGTTATTTCAAATAAAGTATTGCCAAGTCAAAAGCCATAATAGTTTAAAAAATTAATTGGCCTGCATTTTTTGTTCAACTTGTAATTACACTATACAACAATTTTGAACTCTTTTCAAAATTACGGGGTTCTATAAACAGAGGAGGTAAAAAAAATGTATACGTGTGTCGGCGTTTTTCAGGATTACATCGGAATTTTATTTTAGAAGGGGGAGGGGGTGGAGTGGGGTTAAAGCTTCCCCCGTTTTGGCCTGTTTGTGCAGCATATCGGTACATGATTCTATGTGTTCTTTACATCTGAGGTATAGAGTATGTTTAGCAACTTTGTAGAAAATGTTAGGAAAAAAATTTTTGTGGAACATATTACCCCTGTGGTGATACTTTATATATTTCCACTTTGAAAATAGTTTTAAAAATAATCAAATATTCATTTTCTTATATTTTAAGTTTTTTATTAATTGTCATTTTAATTGGAAAAATAAAGTTAGTTGAATTTTAGTTTAAACATAATAACATCAACATTGGTGACCCCGAAAATTAAATTATGTCAACTACAGACGAATTTGGATCTGCTTCATCCTTGATTTTGCCGGAAATATCGCGGGTAACAGTACGTGTTCCACCATTCTGGCGTCAAAATCCAAAATTATGGTTTCGTCAGTTGGAATCACAATTCGTTACTTCTTCTATATCATCGGATGCAACGAAATACCACACATTGGTTGGATCAATTGAAAGCTCCATATTAAATCATGTGAGCCATATTGTAGAAGAACCACCGGCAGAAGACAAATACGAAACTCTAAAGTTGGCATTGTTAAACGAGTTTGTTGAGTCGGAAGAGAAACGACTTCGCAATCTTTTAGAAAATGTTGTTCTTGGCGATAAGAAGCCATCAACTCTATTAAGAGAGATGCGCGCACTAGCTTCTGGAAAAGTGTCTGAAGATTTACTCAAAACCTTGTGGATGAAACGCCTTCCAAATTCAACAAAAGCCATATTATCGGTTAGTAACGATACTATTGATAAGCTGTCTCTCATAGCTGATAAAATTCATGACCAGTCTGATGTCGTAAATATGGTCAACACAGTTTCTAATGATAATGATAGTAGAATTTCTGCAATAGAAAACAAAATTGCTGAAGTCATATCGAAAATAGATGCTTTATCGACTTTTAATCATCGCCGCCATAGAAGTGCATCCAGAAGTTCATCGCGTAATAGAACTACGTCGAATTCTTCTATAACATTATGCTGGTATCATCATAAGTTTGGCTCTCGTGCAACCAAATGCCGTGCTCCATGTTCTTTCAAATCGTCGGAAAACTCTTAGGTACTTCACCAACGGTGACGGGTGAAGGTGACCAACAAATAAGTCGCCTATTCATTCAAGATGCTGAGTCGAAGTATAGGTACCTTATTGACACCGGTGCCGATATATCTGTTTACCCTGCTACAGATGAAGAAAAATCGAAACCTCCCACTACATTTGTTCTATATGCTGCCAACAACACGAAAATTCGAACGTATGGTAAAAAGGTTATTGATTGTAAGCTTGGTCTACGACGCAGATTTCTCTGGTCTTTTATTGTTGCTGACGTAACACGCCCAATAGTTGGATCAGATTTCCTCGGAAATTATGGACTCCTAGTCGATATAAAAAATAACTGCTTAGTAGATTCTATAACAAACCTTAAGTCGTTTGGCAGTAGTTTGCCTTCAACAACTTTAACACTAAAAAGCGTTTCCGAAGACACTGGTAAGTTTAAATCAGTTTTAGACGAATTCGCTGATGTTACAGTACCCAGTATGAAATTGCCGCCAGTAAAACATTCGGTGACACATCAAATTGAAACTAATGGTCCTAAGGTGTATTCAAAGCCACGAAGATTGTCTCCAGAAAAATTGAAAATTGCTAAGCGAGAATTCGAATACATGGTCAATCTGGGCATTTGTCGTCCATCAAAAAGTTGTTGGTCAAGTCCTCTCCATATGGTTCATAAAGGTAACGACATGTGGAGACCCTGTGGTGATTATAGGCTTCTGAATAAAATAACTGTTCCTGACCGTTACCCCGTACCACACATCCACGATTTTGCATATATGCTTTCCGGCAAAAAGGTATTTTCTAAAATAGATTTGGTTAAGGCATATTTTCAGATACCAGTGGCAGAGAGCGACATACCCAAGACTGCCATCATTACTCCATTCGGGTTGTTTGAATTTACCCGAATGACATTCGGCCTCTGCAATGCTGCGCAGACATTCCAGCGCTTCATTAACGAAGTTTTACGTGGTTTCAGCTTCTGTTTTGCTTATAGCGATGACATTCTTGTAGCATCCGAAAATGATGAAGAGCACGAGAATCATTTACGCCAAATATTTTTAAAGTTACGAGAGTACGGAGTAACAGTAAACTGCGAAAAATGTGAGTTTGGTAAAACTGATCTGAAGTTTTTGGGATATTTAATTTCTCAAGAAGGACTAAGACCAAATCCAGAACGAGTTGCGGCAATACAAGAATATACTTTACCGAAAACTGTTAACGATTTAAGCAGGTTTCTTGGAACCTTAAATTTTTACCGACGTTTTATACCTAAAGCAGCTAGTGCTCAAGCAACTTTGAATTCTCTCAAAGCTGGTCAGAAGAAAAATGATAAGAGACTTGTAGTGTGGACCCCTGAACTACGTGCCGCTTTTGATAAATGTAAGACTCAATTAGCAAATGCTGCTCTTCTTTCGTATCCAACTGATTCTGCAGAAACTTCCTTGTGGGTGGACGCATCTGATGCTGGAATGGGTGCTGTACTCCAGCAGCATGTGAATGGTGCATGGAAACCTTTAGGATTTTATTCAAAAAAACTGTCAGCTACTCAAAGAAGATATAGCGCATATGACCGTGAACTGCTTGCAGCTTATTCTGGTCTTAAGCACTTCCAATATTTTCTAGAAGGACGTCAGTTCTGCATCTATACAGATCACAAGCCGCTGATCTTCGCATTTAATCAACGCTCAGAGAAGGCATCGCTACGTCAACTACGACATCTTGATTACATTGGTCAATATACGGTAGACATTCGTCATGTATCCGGTAAAGATAATATACCTGCCGATACTTTATCACGTTTAGATGTCATTTCTATGCCATCGTCATTGGATTATGTACTTTTAGGAGAAGAACAAGAAAAAGACGCTGAGTTAGAAGCACTACAAAAATCATCTTCATCTGGTTTAGCATTTAAATTATTTCAAATGCCAAATACTAATGTTAAAGTTATTTGCGATATATCAACCGGCAAAATAAGACCCTTCATTACAGAAAGTTTTCGTAAAACCGTTTTCGACATGATTCATAATATCTCCCATCCTGGCTCAAAATCATCAATCAAGCTAATTTCTAATTTTGTTCAACTTGTAATTACACTATACAACAATTTTGAACTCTTTTCAAAATTACGGGGTTCTATAAACAGAGGAGGTAAAAAAAATGTATACGTGTGTCGGCGTTTTTCAGGATTACATCGGAATTTTATTTTAGAAGGGGGAGGGTGTGGAGTGGGGTTAAAGCTTCCCCCGTTTTGGCCTGTTTGTGCAGCATATCGGTACATGATTCTATGTGTTCTTTACATCTGAGGTATAGAGTATGTTTAGCAACTTTGTAGAAAATGTTAGGAAAAAAATTTTTGTGGAACATATTACCCCTATAGCTGTCCCGCATAACGGTTATTTTTGGCTCCTTTCTAAGAAATCGTAAAAATTATCCCTAAACGGGCAGAGTGTGGGGAAAAAATATTCTATAAAAATGTTGGTCATAAAGTTCTACTATAGGTCTTTAGGGACAACCAAGCTCTGGGCTCAACGTGTACGCCACAAATCATTGAAAACTTAAACTATGTTTAAGGGTTAACTTCACACTTATTCACAATTAGTACATGACATAGGAAATCTTGTATGTCTTACGTTTAAGGTGTAAGATGTCTTCTGCACTTTTATGTAAACTGCAACGAGAAACATTTTCCTGGAACATTTTAAACACGTAATTTTTATGGGTGTTTTTGTACATTTCTTTTAAAAATGGCAAAAACTCCCCTTCAGCGGCAAAATAGCGGACTTAAATTTTGTACAAAAATGTTCCTCGTGATCTTGTACATAAAAACGCTGAACACATCTTATAGCTTAAACTTAAGCCTTACAAGATTTTCTATGCCGAGTAAAAATTGTGCTCAAGTACAAAATTAACCCTTAACACATTTTAAGTTTTGAACGATTTCTAGCGTCCGAGTTAAGTCTAGTGCTTGGCTCTCTTCAAAAACCAATAGTAGAATTATATGGCGAATATTTTTGTATATCGCCGCTGAAAAGGGGTTTCTTTAACCCTTTTTTAAGAAATGTTCAAAAAGACCCATAAAGCGAAGAGTTACAGGGTTAAAATATTTCAGAAAAACTTTGTTCGTGGTGTTTTACATAAAAGTGCTAAACACAGCTCATACCTTAAACGTAAGACTTACAAGATTTCCTATGCCGTGTCCTAATTGTGAATAAGTACGAATTTAACCCTTAAACATAGTTTAAGTTTTCAATGATTTCTAGCGTACAAGTTGAGTCTGGAGCTTGGATGTCTTTGAAGACCTATAGTACAACTTTATACACTCTAAAACTTTACTTCAAATTTACGATCATATATTGTCTAAATTTGTGTTGAAAGTTTCTCCTTGTCTAAAATTACATCGATTTTGTAGTTATTTTATTAAAGAAAAAATCTTTCAAATTAAACATATTTAGTCCAAGTGGAAAAAATGTAACATAAACTATAATACGGCTATGGCTGAGTAGTAGATACGTCAGACTATCAGTCAGTAGGTCGCGGTTCAAACCTGAACGCAGCCAATCGCTTTTTTAGTAAAAAAAACATTTTGTTGAAAAATAATGCGTGTGTAATTTTCAACAAAAGTTTTTTAGAGTGTAGCTAACATTCTTGTAGAATATTTCTTCACCGCAATCCGCCTTTTTATGGGTGTTTTTTAGCTTTTTACGAATTGTTAGAAAAGAGCCAAAAATGACCGTTATGTGGGGTTGCTAGAGGGCTAATATATTCCACAAAAATATTTGCCCTAATATTTTCAACAAAGTTTCTGAATATATCCAACGCCTCAGATGTAAAGAACACATAGCTTCATGTACCTGCACGAACAGGCCAAAAGGGAGAAACTAAATTTACACAATGAAATTGTTTAAATTCTCTTTTAAAGTTGCTATGTTAATCATCGTCTGTTTAAATACGAATACCCTGTTTGTCGATGTCGAAGAACATTTTTCATTCTTACAAATTTATTTGAAACAAAAACCAATTCTAAAACTTTGTCCTTGTTTCAAATGTAATTGTAAGAAAGAAAGAACTCCTTCGACATCGATAAACAGGCAGTAAAATGTCCATAAAAATTTTTTTTATTACAAAATAAAAATTTGAACGGCTCAAACTTATGCAGAAATTTCATAAAAATAGCATGAAATTGAAGTCATACCATTTCTCTTAAGCCAAGAAAAAATTTTAGCTTGATTCGAAAAGTACATGCAAGCTGAATTTAGTAATAGATTTCGTTTAATCACTATAACAGAACAAAGTTCCTAAAGTAAATAAGTCGATATTATACGAACTTTAAGTGATTTTCCGCAGAATTAGTGAACAACTTTCGGAAAGTGTAAATAATCAAAGCCATTTAGACAGACTGTGGCACAAGATAAGTATGTAAAATTCAGCTTAGCTGAGTATAGAGTACTGTAACTTGCTTGTAGTTAACGATAAGAATCATCCTGGAAATTTTTCAAGAATAATAAGAAACATTACGGCAAGCTCTTTATAAAATGATTTGGAGGCCTTAAAATAAAATGTTTAACTAATTTCGATATAGTCGTCAATTAGTCTTTATAGAATCACTTACTGTGTAATAACCAGGGCACGCACTTTCATGTAAATGCATGTTCTTTGTGGTGATAGATAAAGAGGTATTGACTAATTATCTATGCGAATCATCAAATTTTAAACAGTTTGGCATCGATTTGTAGTAGTATATTTTTGCATATTTTGGTGGTAAGTGCATATTTCGGCATATTTTGGCAACAAATGCATATTTTTGAAGATATAAGAAATTTTGTTAATGCATATTTCTCAATTTTTGAAAGAAAAAAATATTAATAGACCGATTAATGATAGCAACCGTACCTCAGTTGGGTGTCCAGTTGCTGAAAATAATACCACTGATGGCAACTGGCAACTGAGAGATGTCAATTTCAGTTGCTATTTAGTGCCTTATTGGCAACCATTAATTGTCAATTGCCGACTGACAACACAAATAAAGTTCGGTTGCATTAAATAATAGACCCAATTATATTTACTTTCTGTTTTTCTTTTTTCTCTAATAAGAATAAAAAATAGAAAAAAAAAACATATTTTCATATTATTTTAGTTTTGGTGCTTTGTTCGTAGGTAAATGCATATTTTTGCGAATATTTTTCATTTTTAGATGCGTTTGTTAAGCGCTTAAAGTCAATTTCCCAAATGTTCCGATTTCGTAAAGAATTCGTAACGACTGTTCGGTAAAATCGTCCGATTTCGGAACCGAAATCGTAACGATTTTTGTCTGAAAGGGTTGACACGACTTCGTAACGATCTGTAGTTACGAAATCGTAACAATATGTCGGTACGAATTCGCAACGACGTGTAGGTACGAAATCGATTCGACATGTCGGTACGAAATCGTAACGTAGGTAGGATTTCTGACTTGAGGTCTACACGTAACATAATATGTAGCATCAGATTGTAAAATTCAATCGCAGAGAGAATTATGTTACGTGTAGACTTCAAATTAGTGTTATCTCAATGTTATAAAAATTTTTATGAGAATTCTTATAACAACAATCTTATGAGATGAACTGTCAAAAAACACACATACAGGAAAATAACTTAGTGTGCATGTGTGAGTGTTTCTTAAAATTAATAAAAAGCGATCTTTTTGATAAAATTTCTGTGTTAAATAAATTAATAAATGTGTTTAATTTATTTATAAATTAAAATTTGTGTGAAAAATTAAAAATAAAATAAATAATTATGCAAAAGTAGTGCATATTAACTCTATGAGCATTTGCATAAAATGAAATATTATAGGAAAACGAAAATTACGTCTTCCCCTAGTATAAGATTAAGAGAAAAATCGATATTTTGTTTTTATTATTCTGTCGATGTTTTCTCGCATGTTATCTCAAAGTTAATGTCTCATAAAGACGCTGTGTTAACGAATTCGTTTAGAGTTTTCTTCAACTTTTTTAATATTGTTTATATAAAAATTATATTCCATCATTTTATTTATTCACTTCAATATTATATGCTTTAATGTAATATAACATAAAAACTATAATTTAAATTGAAAGAAAGAAGAAAGAGTCGTAAGCCTTTTTAATGACTTTTGCTGTCGGTTCTTTGTGGTGTCACAATATTTCTTTGTTTTCATCTACGTGCGAGTAGCTTGTCTGGCTTTAATTAATTGTTAATGCATGAATCTGCAACAATGTAGAAAATTTAGTGTAGCATATGTTATTTACTTTTCTTTGAGCTTACAACGTACCTTTAAAAATCTTAATATATGTAAAATTATTCACAGCAATGTGTAGAGGCTGCCATCCTAGCCGGCCATTGGCCGGGCTTAAGGGTTTTTTCCTCTTCTATGTCGAATAGTGGCTTCGCCGAGTAAAGATTTCCTACTTATAGTGTCTTCGGCCGAGCTTAAAGGTTCTCTTCTCTATGTACATAGTATATCGAATAGTGGCTTTGCCGAGTAAAGATATCCTGCAAAGACTTGTCCATAAAAATTTACACTCAAAGCTGTAATTGCCGACTGAATATTACTTTTAAATTTTCTTCTTTATTTATTATATTTCTTCCAAACAATCTGAAAACTTTTCACCGGTTTTTACTTACTTATAAATCAAATTTGTATTGTTTTTTAAAAGGTTTTATTTGCACATACTCACATGAAATAAATGTACATATACGAAAGAAATTTGTTCAGACAAACTATCGAAATGTCGTAACGAATTTGTTAAGACATTTCGGTAGTAAGTCTGACTTTAGACAACCTACCGAAATGTCTTAACGAATTCGTTACATAAGTCTGACTAGTCGTAACTGAAAAGGTCGGAACTTTTGGTTTGCTGAGAATTCAATTTAAAATTTTTAAAAATTTGTTTTAGAATTGCTTTTTTATATTAACTTTTATTTAAAACGAATGCTTATATTAATAAAACAATCGAAATTTCGCCAATTTTCAGTTAATAAATATATAACATAAGACAAAAAAAACGGAATATCAATAACTATCCCTACGGTAAACGGAACTGACACAAAACAAGTCAAGTGACCGGTCACCAGGTGGTAGGGACCAGTCCGAGTTCTAACACTTCCTATGAAGCGGACTAGCCACTTTTACATGTGGATGGCCTAGGATGGGGTTAATTGATACTTTGTATGCACCTTGTAACTAGTTCCTGAACTATCTTATAGAGTCCTAATCGGTGTAGAATAATATAGATTATATACAAATATTATTCCAAAATTCAGCTGTAATTATCGATTAATTTATTTTTTTTATTGTTACAAATCCAAGTAGAAATTGTGTATTACACTACCCACTCCACCACAGGGGAACATATATTTCAATGTTATAAATACGAGTTAAGCTGAAGTTAATATCTAAATATAGTTGCGGAACAGGTTCCTGAGTGGCATGGCAGTCTCATTGAAGAGAGGCAATTAATATTATATAGATACTATGTGATAGGCCTTAGATCCAGGTGCATCGAGTTTGTTCAGTGCCGTTTACCACATTACTAGCCGGAGTACCAACTAAGTTGACTGAAAATGGTTAATATGTGATCATTTATACAACATGTCCTTTTTCACCATTCACTACTCCTTATTTTTGGTACCAGTCTCATTTTCTCAAGTCATAGGACTAGTACTTTTGCATCATTTGTCACCGAATTTTCCGCAGGGTATCAAATGAAGTGACAGTATGAATTGATTAAAAGTATATGATATTCAGCTCTTTACTGCAAACACCCGACTTTGGTCGAGTGGTCTAAGCGTTAAAGAACTCTGATGAGGTTAGCGGGAGCTATCGAAACGTCAGTTCAACCCTCCGCGCAGTCAAAAATTTTCTTTGTCCACAGCTTTACATTTTATCTCTATAAATATAATTTAATTGAAAAATAAAATTAAAACCAAACTCAAGCCAAAATAATTAAAATTTCTTTAATTTCTTCAATTTAGAAAATTAACTTTTCCCGGGAATTCCCGGCAACATGATTTTTTCATTCCCGTTTCCCGGGAAGTGAAAAATTCCGGGAAATCCCAAAACCTAATACACATACATTTAGTAGTGTTTTCTCACTCTCTATCGATTACGTTAATGTCTGCTAAATACGAGCACCTACCACAAAGCTAAGTCCGAATAACTAAAAAGATATAAGAATGTAAAATATTTAGCTATTTTTGACAATATATTTATACGAGTTCATCACTACTAAAGTGAGGTTTTTTGAAACGCGGTTGCAAAATCGATGATATAGGCAATAAGGAATTTTTTTCGAAAGTAATGAATTTATCGTAAGGATTCATATGTATTTTGATATTATGTATTACAAAAAAAAATATATCTTGAAAGACCCAATAATCAATTTCAGTGAAAAATCGCAAACGTAAATTCAATTGTGAAAACCCGATTTTTTATAACACACAAAATCGATTTTCGATTGCAATCGTAATCAGTTTACCATTCGCCAATTTATGCTTATTATTTTGGCAACAAAAAGTTGAATAATTTGTGGCACCATATCTTTTGGTTGCACTTTAGAAAACTAAATAAAATTTTCATTCAATTTGCAAAGATATGGGATGGGGAAAAACAAAGTCATTTTGGTGACATATTTAAAATTTTAAATATTCTAATTCGGCTAACTTTTTTATTTATATAGGATAAAAAGTTTCGGTTTCGGTATTCGACCAAAAATTTGGCCTAAACCGAATATCCTAAATGGAATATTCGGTCGGACTCTAATAATTTCCCATTAAGTGACAATTACATTTATGAGGCAATCGATTAAGTAACGAGGTGGCGTTAAACTAGATCGAAACAGGAAACGCATATTCTGGTGTAAAACTCCCTCCCACTCAAGTGCATTTAAATAATTTCTTCTTTTTTGTAATATTTTATCGCCACATACACGTTGATGTAGCATGTCTATAGAATGCGAGCAACACCCGGTGTGCTTCCCTTCCCCATTGCTGTGCATATATAGAAAAATTAGCTATTAATAATTTGTAGAGGGTACCCGTCCCCCCACATCTATACCACCAGGCTCTGGGTGAAAAGAGCAAAAATTTCTCAGCCTATCCTACATCTATCTTACAGCTTTTGCTTAGTTTACCCTATTCGGTACATATTTTATCCCCCTGGTGAAAAAAAGAATTTTCACAAAATCAGCCTTTATTGAGTGGTATGGTATGGGTAAAGAAATTACAATAAATCATAAAAAACATATCCATAGAAAAACTACCAAAATGAGGTAAGGTTTTATTTAATCTGTGATATGTGTTTGATTTTTAAAAGAAGTAAAAACACATGTTTGAGATTTCTTAAGGGGAGCAGAATACAATTTAAATATCATTTCTATCTTTATTACTTTACGAGACAAATGGGATACTTCAAAAGTGCCAAAATTAAATGATTACCATTTTTCGCCCCCTAAACGTACAAACGTAAAAAAAAGTACCCATCACCTGTAAGCTTAGTTTTTGATTCAGTTATAATGTTTTTGAATTTTTCGTCTACCTAACTTAGATCGGAGGATATAAGGCTACCCAGCTTACTTGTTTTTAACCATTTTGATCACCCTATATATTGTATTTCAAAAATCCCTTCTTAGTGGATCTGTACATCGAAATGGAAGCCAACATACAAAATATTTTTCCCCTTAAAACTATACCAAAAGAGCACCAAAAGAGCTATACATTATTCCCTTTATATGCTAGAATGTCCCAAAAGTACTAAAACGTATTTGAGGCCTTCTTAAGGAAAGAAGAATACAATTTGATTTTCATTTCTATCTTTATTACTTTAGAAGATAATTGGGTTACCAAAAAAAGTACCAAAATTATATTTTTCTACCCCCTAAAAAATGTACAATCTTCAAAATCTTATTTTTCGATCTTATTACAATTTTTTTGATTTTATGTGTACCTTAGTTAGATCCGGAGATACAAGGCTACCGCTTTTATCGGCTTTTACTCCCTTTGCATTAGAATTTCCAAAAATCCGTTCTTAGTAGGTCTATTGCTCATATTAAAAATTATTCTGTATACACATTCAGCGTATCAATGTACATAAAAATAGCTGCATAAAAAACGAAAGTACTAAAAAGAGCAAAATTTTTTTACTTTTTTACAGCACCAAAATTTATTAGAAGACTCTTCAAGCAGAGAAGATGACAGTTAACATTTTATTTCTTACTTTATTACCTTAGAAGATAAATTGGCTAACAAAAAAGTACCAAAATAATATTTTTATCCCTTTTTGTCCCTATTGTACAAATTTCAAAAATGTACCAAATACCTGTCCGCTTATTTTTTTATCATATTATGATGCTTTTTATATTGTACGTCTATCTTAATAATTAGATCCGGAGATATAAAGTTACCGAGTTTACCCATTTTTTTTAAATCAGACAATTATTCCGATATTGCAAGATCAGGCAGATATTTACAAAAATTAAACAAAAAATGCAAAAATTATTTAAAAAATGTAAATATTAAACCCCATAATCCCGAAAACTGACTGATAAGAAAACAGTTTAGGAGTGTAATGAAATTTCATCAATACAAATTTCGGTGTAACAACCTATTTGTCAGTGTATAAACAAATGCATTGTGAAATTCATGAACAAGAGCAGAAGGTATTCATAAATATAAAATAAATTAAGTAAAGTGCAACTTTGGCTTGCACACGAAGGGTTCCGTATAAATACACATATATCCCTTTTCGTTTTTGCCCTTTTTTCATTTTGGCAATTTTTACGTTTACCTTTTTTGTTTAATTTTATTTTTTTATTTTTTTATTTTTTTTCGTCATTTTGGAGATTTTTTGGCTTTCACGCTTTTTTTCATTTTGCTGATTTTTTTTTTCGTTTTTTGCCGATTTTTTAATTTTGGCGATTTTTTTGGGCGTTTTTTTAATGTTTTTTTTTTCTTTTTGACGATATTTTTAGTTATAGCTAATTTATTTAAGTTTTGGCGTTTTTTTTCAGTTTAGGCGCTTTTTTCGGCTTTGGGTCTTTTTTCGATTTTTGGTGATATTTTAGCTTTAGCGTTTTTTTTTACACTTTTTTCGATTTGTTTCTGTTTTTGTTTATGATTTTGACGCTTTTTTATTTTCCCGACTTTTTTAAGTTTTGTAGATTTTTTTTGCATTTTTTTATGTTTTTTCCGCTTTTTGATGATATTTTTAGTTAAAGCTATTTATTGAAGTCTTAGCGTTTTTTCAGTTTTGGCGCTTTTTTCGGTTTTGGGGATTTTTTGTTTGTTTTTGTTTTTGGTGATTGTTTTATTTTAAGCGTTTTTTTCATTTTTAACGATTTTTTCGGTTTTTGGCAATTTATTTTAGTTATGGCGTTTTTGTTTTTTGTTTTTTTTTTGTTTTGGCACTCTTTTTCATTTTTGTGATTTTTGATGATATATTTAGTTTAAGCGATTTTTTAATTTTTAGTGCTTTTTTCGTTTTGACGACTTTTTTCGGTTTTTGGCAGTTATTTTAGTTTTTTTGTGATCTTTTTAGCTTTGCTGATTTTTTGCGTTTCAACGATTTTTTTTAGTTTGGTGTTTGTTTTTTCCTTTAAGCGCTTTTTTCATTTTGGTGATTTTTCGTTAAGATTTTTTTATTTTAATTATTTTTTTTTTAATTTCATGAGTTTGTCTCTTACGGTTTCCAAGATACACCAAATTGTCTAAATTGCATAGTCAAAATTACATTAACTGGTAGAACACCATTTAATTTTTATTGCTTTACATATCAGTGTTAATTGGTGTCGTCTATACTACAAACTACACCAATTAACACTTACTTTTAAAATAACGTTAGTATTTCAACATGTTTCGTTGCTCGCTTTCGAACACCCTTTAATTTTTTAACTGTCATATATTTGAAAATTTCAGGTCCTTAGTTAGCTCTTACGGTTTCCGAGAAAACAGCCTGTGGCAGACACAAACACTAGGGTTCCTTTACACTTTTGGTGTACGGAACCCTAAAAAGTGAAAAAGTTTGAGGACTTCTGGTAATAAGAATGAAAGCAATATTATTTTGATTGTAAATTTAATAAAGTAAATAACAAAAGTTGAAACATCGATTAGCAACAAATACTTTACACATTTAGTTACTTTTACAGTTTAAGGTCAACCAGCAGAGTGAAAGCATAGTTAAACTGCTCATAAAATATTATTTCTCATCTAAATAATATTAATAACTTTAAAAATTAACTAAGCATAATAATAAAGTTATCATACAACAATAGAATGTCGAAAGGAGTCATCATATTACATACCATCTTTGTAATCTATTATTTTCTTAATATACTTTTCGGCTATAATACTATTTTTTACAATCCGTCAAGGAAAATTTTTAATATATATCACGTACCCACTGTGATATATAGTGGGTTAACAAATTTAGGATTAGTCTACTCTCAACTCCATAATTTCTATGCAATAAGATATGGAGTTATTAAGATCGACCGTAAAAATAATTCTGAATACATCTCAGCATTCTTTTTGGCTTTAACTTTATCGAAATGCTTATTTTGTTTAATTATTTGTTTAGAAAATTGGTCGAAAAGAAAAAAGATTCTCCAAATTTATAATAAATTTAAAAGTTTACTTAAATTTTATTTATCAGCTGAAAATATAAATGAAAATCATAAAATTATTGTCCGCATACGAAAACTAGTTATTTGTAAAGGAATTTTGCTTGTTTATGAAATTATTAGAGTTTTTTTTATTTATATTAGGCACATTATGTTCCTAGAATCTAAGTATCACAATTTGTATATGGTCCTGCTTAAATGTATTCCTTTCCTGATGAGAGAAACGTACGAAATTTTTTGCGACGTAAATATTTATTTGGCGCTAGTTTTGATTTATATGTCTGTACAAATGTTAATAGCGCGTTTGAACAAAATTGAAAAAGATATTAAATTTATAAATCATCAGAACACTACGAGAAGTGTTAACGATATAAAAATTTGGCGTGACTCAATAAGTCGAAAAATTGAATTTATAAGTCGACAAAAGCACTTATTGATAAATCTAACTGAAGAGCTGTTTATCACTTTTCAATGGCAGATATTGTTTCTATTGACGGTTTATTTTTTTACATCAATGCATAAGTTCAGTTCGTTATTCGACTATATCTATAATCATAATTTAGCGACAAATTATGAAATACAAAAACAAGTTTTTATAATTATAATGAGTATTTCTAAAATGATAACATTTTTCTATATATTTGAGGCATTAAAAAATAGTTTTAAGAACATTGGCACGTTAGCATATGAAATAAGCCTTCACTTCGCTGCGGATACTGATGAAATATTCCGTCATGATGACTTGTATTTCGCTGTAAGTAAGCTACGATAATTATTAATTGATTTAATTAATTTTTTTTATCCTTTTCAGTTGGACCATTTATTACTACAGAATAAATTAAGAAGTTTAAAGTTCAAAGTTTGTGGCATGTTTGAAATAACAAATTGTAAATGTTTTCTTATGTTAAATGCATTAGTTTTGAATTCAATATATTTATTTATGTACATCTTTGGCTTTAGTGATGTAACTTTTTAAGGTAGCACTTACAATATTTGTCTTACTTCTTTTTGAACAATTTGCTCTCAAGTTTTATGCGATTTTTCAATTTTAGCTTTTATTTAGCAATTATATTTTGACTAGCGTTGGAAAAGCAATCCTCATTAAATTTAATAAAAATATTTGTGAATAAATTGTAAAGATTAATGTGCAAAAAATTTAATTTATTTGTTGTGGTTCACTAATCTATATGACGGTGCTAATGCCAACTCGTAAGTAGATCCTTAAAAAATTTGCCTAGCATATTAAATTTTTTGCACATAAATTTTTGACTATATCTCATGTATATTAAATACATTTTGTAAAGTTTAATAATAATATTTAATATAATTGTATTAAATAATTTTTAAGGTGTTTTATTTAAAGCAAATTAAAAGGAGAAAATTAGTTGGCGCCCAGCGTACACTTGCAACGAACCCTAGGGATGGTGTTCTTGTCTCCCAGGAAATTGGTTAAGAACAGTTAAAAATAAAAAAATAAAAAAACATTAAAAGACTTAAGCTACGATCACACATTGAAAAAATTTTACAAAAAAAGTGACTAATATATATATATATATATATATATATATATATATATATATATATATATATATATATATATATATATATATATATATATATATATATATATATATATATATATATATATATATATATATATATATATATATATATATATATATATATATATATATATATATATATATATATATATATATATATATATATATATATATATATATATATATATATATATATATATATATATATATATATATATATATATATATATATATATATATATATATATATATATATAAATCACCGTTGCTCCGACAAAACCAGCTATCTGATTTTTACTAGGTTTTCAGGAGAGCCTTAAAATAGTTATATGTCTTAACAATGCGATATTTTTTTAATGTTAAACAATTTAAGAAAACAATATACGCATTACTATAATTATGTCGAAAAATACCAGAGTACGAAAAAACTCAGCGCAGCGCTGCTTCTTTTGCTCTTTTTGCGCATTACGCAAAGAGCGGAGCCATTTTATTATTCCACTTGTGCCGCGCCAATATTTTCACGCTGTGCATAAGAGGAGGAAGCGTAAAAAGAAGCATTTTCCTTTGCGCTGTTTTTTTTGCGCTAGTAGTAGGGAACTGGGGACACGGGGGCAATTAATATTTTAAAATTTGGCTAATTAAAATTTGAAATTTTGAAATTTTAATTGTTAAATAAACAAAAGTGTAATTTGATACCCGTGGGAAAAAATGAAAGTACCCTGTAGGTAAAATGTTGGTAAAAAATTTTGATGAATTATTATTGAGTTAAAGTGTTAGTGTGAAATTATATTATACATTATTATTTAAAAATTCTCTTATAAATATTCTAAATATGTATGTATATATAGTACATATGTCTAATGTTGAATTAATGGAATACTTAATATGATAACTGTAAGCAAATGGAATATGCTTTTACAGTTATCTAACAACATTTGAGTTTGGTATATTCACTGATTCCTAAATACAATCGAAATCTGTTCATGTATACTATAAAAGGCCTATATATTTGCTTTTTTAAGTTCTCCCCTTATGTTTTTATTAAGACTATTGTGATATGGTATTGAATTAAGCACATGAATCTAATAGGAATATTTTGGTAGTTGACTTCTTATCAACCTATAATTTAATAATATTCAAAAAGATATCGAGTAATAATATTCCGAAATATATCTACAATTAAATTTAATTTTCAAGGATATGTGTAGTAATATGAGTTTTAAAAATAGTACGTATTTGTATATTCAGTTTCGGTATGGAATTAGTCAACAGATTTTACAGAATCTCATTCATAATAATAATTTGAATTTACATTAATTCAAATAATTAAACTAGAAAGTCTAAATAATTACTTTCATCTTAGATTATGCATTTATTTGTATCAAAATTTTTCAAACATGTATCATCACAATCCCTATAATAAACACTTGCTTCTTTCATATATTTAGAATGTTTTATTAAACGCTGGTGTTTTAAAGCACCCAGCTTTACTCTGCACATCAAAAATAAAAAAATAAAAAATAAATAAAATATAAAAAATAAAAAAAACTAACCTTGTTTAGCAAATCAATATAAGAAAATGTATGTATTATTAAGTAATATACATACATATGTACGTTCAATGACAAGCTTCGGAAAAATAGAACAAAACTCAAACAATACAAAGATTATCTATCGATCACACCATACTAATACCATCTACTACTTTCCAGCGGTCAAGAGAAAAGTTAACTTATAAAATCCCTACTTGATAAAATATTTTATGTAAAGAAATAATTTTGTATATCAAATAAACTCATTAAAATTATTAAAAATATCGGATGTAAGAGTGATAGAAATAATTAATGTTCCTGTCTTCCATGTATAGGTATAAGCCTTCAAATTAAAGAACAACAACCATGTAATAAGTATGTTGATGGACCTTTCACCCTCAAAAATATAACCGTCGAATACTAAAATAAATTTTCTGAGTCATGAAAACCTTCCATGACTTCCTCCCAAAAAAATTAATCTTGTGGTCCTCGTGTAGAGCTCATT
Source organism: Panzeria rudis (assembly GCA_956483635.1). Taxonomy (NCBI): domain Eukaryota; kingdom Metazoa; phylum Arthropoda; class Insecta; order Diptera; family Tachinidae; genus Panzeria; species Panzeria rudis. The sequence goes on along the minus strand of OY101450.1, from coordinate 20,629,355 downwards.
GTAAAACAATCACACAAAGTGATAAAAAATAGTGATGTACATGCACAACAACTACCACTATAAGCTCAAAACTATACAATCTTTATCTGTAAAGTTCAAATAATAAACAAAAATATCCAAGTCAGCAGAATTAAGGATACATAAAAAAGTTTTAAAAGAAAAATTAATATGTACAACCTCAAAAAGAAATGTATATACATACATAAAAAGCAACGTACAAAACAGCAAAATTTATATAGATACTAGATCGATCACAACAGACATATATCGTATACACACACTCAGCCCAACACACACCTACAAAAAAGTGATGACGTAATACTCATACACAAACATAACATATATGTAATAAAATTTCATACTATGTATTGTGCAATTCAAATTCCTTTGTCTAGCAATACGAAACACTGTTTCTTAAATATATAAACAAACGAAGGTGCCATAACGACACCTTCGTCTCACCAACGAAGCAATAGTCGGACACACTAAACCCCATAAAATCATAATGACACCTTAACATCTATCTACAATTGTTACATTAAAATAAAGAAATCAAAATATCCATCACAAGTTCATTAACCCTATTCAAAAACTCTGGTTATCAATACTATGGTCCCAAAATATTGAACAACTGAAATGCACTTGTACATAAAAAAACCTCTGCAAACAAAATACATATTTCAAATTTCAAACAAAATATATCAGCATATTTATTAGCTACACACAACTACAAATCCAAACGATCATGCGAATATTTTGCAACAAAAAAACAAAAGTTCTCACTTGAAAAAAATTAATACAAACATAGAGCAAACACTTATTTGTATACATCAAATAAATTTGTAGATATGTACATAAGTATGAACACATATTGGCAAATTTCATGCCCATGCGATTGCGTACTCAGAACATTTAGTAGAACTTAACACAGCTCCTCCTCCCCTCTCACACTTTCATAACCACATAATGAAAATATACAAACCGTTCACCAACCGACTGACGTTGAGTCAAAAATGGACGGACACGCTTAAATAAACAGAAACAAAACATTTTAAAACTTTAAATATAAACAAATTGAATTTAACATACATAGAACAAAGATAAGCTTGACAAAATAAAAAATTTCATCGTCCACAGTATTATAAAACACTGATCTAATCAAACGGATTTTAGCATAAACATAAAAAAATATGGAAGGTCACATACATGACAACATTTTATACTACATATGTACATCACATGTCGCCCACAAAAACAATTCAAACTATTTTAACAACATACCTCCAAATCATGGACAGACTCAAATTCACACATTCAGACATATAGAAATTCCCACAGACAGACAGAAATTCTCACGCCCCCCACCCATACTTACACTAACAAATTGAAAAAACATCAAGCTATGAACATCTCACATACACAAATATATATTCTCACGGACACACATCAATCCACATGTAGAAATATGATGAAATTCATATACATAGCAACAGCAAGAATTCGCACGATCAGCACAAAATCAAGGACAACACATTGTAAAATTCAAATTGCGTAATATTGTGAAATTCAAATTTGACCTATCAAACACAAAAATAATAAAAGAGAATTGTAATATGTACATACATCCAGACATAAAAACAACCTCACATATACCTACATATATAAACAACAACTCACAAACAACAAAATTTATATAGAACTAGATCGATCACAACGTACATACATCACATAGACACACTCTCACAACACAGAAACAGACATACACATTTGTTTATTTAACAATTAAAATTTCAAATGTTAATTACCCAATTTTAAAACTTCGGCAAAACTTCAAAGGAATATTTTGAGTGAATTTTGTGCAATGTCGCCCTACTGTGGGGTAGAATGTTCAAAGATATATATAAGATGGGTAGACATCAATCCACATGTGCAGACTCTTAATGTAAACACAACCTCTAACCAACCCCCACCAACAAACAAAAAATTGAGATGATGACTCATTCTCCAACACATCCACCTGAATAAACGAAAACACCAACAAGATTAAGCATGCATATTTAACGTAAACAAACATTTCAGACCATCTGTCATACTAAGCAACACAGCTACAAATCCAAACGATCATGCGATTATTTGATGCAAAAAACAAATACCCCCACTTGACATAAAAAATATTATAAACAAAAAGCAAACGCTTATTGTATGTACGTATGTATATGCATACATATTAATTGGGACTTAACAACCCCCCTCTAACACTTCCATAACCACATTCTTAACAGCCCCCCTCTCACACTTCCATAATCACATTCTGAAAATATACAAACCCACCACCAGTCAATTGGTGGACGGACATTTCAAATGATGACTCATTCTCAAAAAATGTGCAGCTGAATAAACAAAGCAATAAACATGATTCTGCAAAACAAATATTCAAATTATTATCCCAAGAAATAAACAAGACGGACATTTGAAACGACATACACACATTCTTCACAAATCTAAAGATAAGAAAAAAGAAACACACACACACACAAACACACACATCCTCATCCCCCACACATTCACGCACCCACAGCCATGCACAAAGTAAATGTAAACACAAGCATCGCAAAAAATTATCAAGAACAAAAAAATAATAATAGCGACACAATAAACCCCGTAGGAACGCAAGTCGACTTTTTTATCTAATGGGTGTTTTTTTATTGAGGTATAGAACTTTAAGTTGGCATCACTTTTTTAACTGGCGGCCATTTTGTCAGCTGTCAAGTGATTAATATTTACTTTGGTTTGCCATTTCATCATGAACAGGTTGACAAAAGAACAACGCTTGCAAATCGTGCAAATTTATTTCGAAAATAATGGTTCATTTCGCGAAGTTTACCGCAAGCTCCGTCCATTTTATGGTCGACATAATCGTCCATCAGAGCAATTAATTCGGTTAACCATGGATCGTTTTCGCACTACGTTTACTCTATGTGATAATACGCATCCGCAGAGACGTCGAACAGTGCGCACCGAAGAAACAATTGCCGCTGTAGAGCAAAGTGTTGAAGAGGACCCGAATGAATCGATTCGCCACCGTGGACAGCAATTGGAGCTTTGTCCATCAACTTTATGGAAGATTTTGCGCAAAGATCTTGGCTTGCGACCTTACAAGATCCAGCTTGTGCAAGAATTAAAGCCGCGAGACCATGCAATGCGTCGTGATTTTGGTGTATGGGCCGAAAATGAGATTGATCTCGATGCTGATTTTCATCGCAAAATTTTGTTCAGTGATGAGGCTCATTTTTGGTTGAATGGCTACGTCAACAAGCAAAATTGCCGCATTTGGAGTGAAGAGAATCCACATGAGACCCTTGAGACGCCATTACATCCACAAAAACTGATTGTTTGGTGTGCTCTATGGGCTGGTGGAGTCATTGGGCCATACTTCTTCCGAAATAATGCTGGAGAGTCAGTTACCGTTAATGGAGACCGGTATAGAGCCATGATAACCGACTATTTTGTTCCCGAATTGGATGGCATGAATGTGGATGAGTTGTGGTTCCAACAAGACGGCGCTACATGCCACACAGCGCACGTCACAATCGATTTATTGAAGGAAACATTCGATGAGCGCATAATTTCGCGGAATGGACCTGTCAAGATCGTGTGATTTGACACCATTGGATTATTTTCATTGGGGATATGTGAAGTCGCTCGTCTACGCCAACAAACCAGAAACGTTAGGGGACTTGGAAGCCAACATTCGTGGCGTTATTGCCAACATACGGCCCCATATGCTCGAAAAAGTGGTTGAAAATTGGACCTGTAGAATTGGCTTTATTCGAGCCAGCCGCGGCGGCCACATGCCCGAAATCATATTTAAACATTAATGGCATAAAATTATCCTTCCAATAAAGCCAAATTGATGGACATTAAAACGATTTTCTTGTGTTTTATTTCAATTCGAAGTTCTATACCTCTAAAAAAAACACCCGTTACAAGTTTGGTGACGTTGTCACCAAACTTGTCTACACTCTTTATTTCCACATATAATCTTAAACACTACCCAATCTCTCAATATGACCCCATAAGAACCATCTAGTCTATACTCAATCAATTGTTCATAGGTCACTATCTCAACACAACCACAACCCACGAAGCAACGGAAAACATCCAGGATCTATGGTAGGTATCGAACCCCACTCACTCACAGATACACCCATATCCGAAATTCATATAACACAAAACATTATCTTTAATATAATTTCACACTAACACTTTAACTCAATAATAATTCATCACAATTTTTTACCAATATTTTACCTACAGGGTACTTTCATTTTTTTCCCACGGGTATCAAATTACACTTTTGTTTATTTAACAATTAAAATTTCAAAATTTCAAATTTTAATTACCCAAATTTTAAAATTTTAATTGCCCCCTTGTCCCCAGTTCCCTACTTGCGCATCGCTTTTTGTTTGCGCAATGCGCGAAAATAGCATAAAATGCGCATAGCGCATTAACAGTAGTAAAAATTTTTGAAAAAGCAATGGGCAATATTTCCATAGATGTTATTGTATCCCACCGTAGTTGTTTTTTCAATTTTTTAAACACATCGTAAGGCTGAGTCCAGGTACAAATCTCAAAAAGGATGTAGTTACAGTGGGTTGAAAGTACTGGTTCCGAACTTCCGCCTGAAATAGGTCGGTAGTACAGTTCGAACGTTCGGTTTAGAGGCTGGAACGGAAGTAGGGTCGGTAGCGCAGTTCACACTTCCGGGTTAGGGACCGGACCGGGATCTAGATCGGTAGTGCGGTTCATATTTCCTGTTCCGCTCAGGACCGGAAGTTGGGTCGATAGTGCAGTTTCTACTTCCAATTTGGGGGCCAGACCGAGCTGGAGGGTCAGTAGTGCGGCTCATATATCCGGTTCCGGTCTGGACCGGAAGTTTGGTCGATAGTGCAGTTCATTCTTCCTTTTTTTAGGGGTCCTACTGGAAGTTGGGTCAGTATTAGGGTGATCGACTCGGTTTTTCAACCGGTTTTTAAACAGGGTTTTTCCGCAATACGGTTGTCGGTTTGTTCAAAATGCTGATTTTTCGAATGTCGAATAGTCCGGTTTTTTTTCAATTAAAAAACCGGTCCCGTCGAATACTTTTTGAATCGTATATATTATTAGTTTTTACTATATTAAAACTTAGACAAACTTACTGTTAATTTTCTTAAGTATTTTTGTTCAAGAGGATTTACTGAATCAAACGCAATTAAGGTTAAATAATTTAATAAGTTGGTAGCAGGCCGAACTAAATTGGCCTTGTAATGTAGAATGTATATCAAACTTCATATTTTATATGGACTTCGACATCCATCATAGACAAAAAATGCTTGTCGTGTGAATGTCAAGAAATAAACAAGAAAAAGAAAAAATGTAAATTTGTGCACTAGGGTTGTTCCCGCTATATGTGTGGACCAATTTTTTTCGGATTTGCATTGTAAATCCTCCTAGAAAGGTATTTTTAGTAAAAAAAAATTCTGATCACGTAATGGGAAGGCCTGCTCCATATAAGGGGCACTATAATGCGCATTTAAGAAACTATGCGAAATTACAGCGATGGAAATTATAGTGTTGTATAAGAACTACATATTACTCATTTTGTTGGAGCATATCTAAGAAAACTATATTTTAATTTAGAATATTTTTGCGCATTTGTCTGGCAGGATCTAGTTAGAATATCCTTAAATCCTTTGGCGGGTAGATGTATGACAAATATATGTTTAGATTGATTACCCAGAGCAACGATGAAATATAAGCTCGTATATATTAAAAATTATAAAAAATAACTTCAAATATTCGTCAAATATTTGTTAAGTGTGACCGTAGCTTTAGTGAATAAAATCGATTTTAACAATGGTATTAAATTAATCAGGTTCATGTTTTAAACGATTAATCACTCGATTAATTAATCAAGGTTTTAGCTAAATCGGTTAACCGAGCACTCGATTAATTAATCGAGATTTTGCATTAATCGGTTAACCGATTAACAAAAAATTTCTATAAATTAATTAATTTCATTTAAGATTAATACGTAAATTATTTATTATTTTGAGATATTATTATTAAAAGTAAGCAATAGCACAACATACATAGCAATTATTGAACTAAATCAGACAACTTTATTTCAAAAATCATTTGTTCTGCACTGTTTTTGTATTGGCTTAAAAAAAATTTTTACTAGAAGGAAATACAGTAAATTTAAAAATTTAATTCGTCACAACTTAAATCAAGATTTTTAATTAAATCGTTTTCAATAGTATTATTGGATGTTATCAAATTACACTATGCGACAAATAAAGACTTTTGGAAGAACACAAAAACTGGACAGTACAGTTGTGCGATTCTCTATTCAATTTTAACAATAGTTTTCATTGTTAAAAAATTTAACAAGCAAATTGTCGATTTTGCTACTCTGTAAAATTTTTACCAATATTTACTGTTGCTTAACTAACGACAATAATTTTTCTGTTGTTAACGAATAGACAACGAGTCAGCTGTTCAGCTGTTCAGCCGTAGCACGTACTTTATGCCAACAATCAAAGCAAATTTTCTACAAAAATATACCAACATATAAAACTTAAGTATTACTTAAGCATTTAATTTAACAATTATTTCACACAAATAACGAAAGTAACGAAAAAAATGTCTGTACACTGTTTGGCAATTACAAATTCATTTGTTTTTGTTATATTCCTCTTTGCGCTTTTCGTTTATTTTAACATAGATGCCACATGATGTCAGATTTAAACAATGTTGTTATTGTTAACAAGCAGTTTCAGAATCGTAAAATCGTTAGTGCAAACAACTACCAAAGGGTAGTAAAACACTATTCTCAGTTTGGCGAATTGTTTGACCAATTTTTTTATGGGCCTCCAAAATTTCTGAAAATCATTGAGCCCTCAAAAATAGGTGTCATCAGTTTTTGACCAACAGCTAATTCAGACTTGATAATACCGCTATAACTATATATGTCAATAGTGTAGCTAAGAGTCCGATTAACAAACTTTATTAACACTTTATGCCAAAAAATAGTTCATTGGTGCACTTTGTTTGAACAAATATAGGGAAAAAAATAGTTTTTAGTTGTTTCAGAATAACTTGCAGGGCCTCCTAATGTTTTATTAACAATATTTAGCAAAGTTGTAGCTACGGTGACACTGGGCAACTTTTATGAACATATTATTACAATCTGAACGTGTCTAGCCACTTTAATAGCTCATACAGACACCATTTTTTACCTTAAAAATTGTAATTTTTCACTATTTTTATGCGAAAAAATGTTTATATAATTTTTTTTTTTTTAAACAGTTTATTCAATAACAAAAATCAGTGAAAAAAATTCAGAAAAAAAAGTATTAATAAAGCAAAATTTATCCATAGAATTTAAAATTTCGACTGTTCTTGTAGTTAGGGGACACACAACACATCAAACAAATATAGTCGTAATGCTTGGCATTTTTCTTGTTGCACAGTGTAATTAGTTAAATCATGTTGAATTAAAATGAAATTCTTGTTACATACGCTGGTATTTATTTATTGTATAACTAAAATGCAGTTTGCAGCTGTGTAGACTACAGTGTTTAGCGCTTTGACTACCATGCAAGTGGTACGAGTTCAAATCTTGCCCTGGAGCCGCTAACTAATTATAACGCAAATTTTTCTGGTGCCTATTCTAGCACACATTACGTAAGTAAAATAATAAACAAAATAGCTACATTAAAGTTATGTTGTTTCAACTTAATATAACTTTATTTCAACATTACTTTTGATATTGTTTCAATATCAAATTCACATAGTTTCAACAACATGATTCATCATATTATTTCAATATCAACCTCATTTTGATTTAACTTTATGGGAATATTGAATCAACAGGAAAAATGTTCTTCGGAGGTTATTGTAAAAAATATGTTCAATTTACATACAACACCTATGAAACAAAATCGTTACCGAAAAATGTTAAATTAACCCCGTTTTCGACGATTTTACTATGAAATTTTTCTGCTTTTCAAAACTTTTTTCCTAACACTATACAACACAAAAAAAATATTACGGGGTTCTGACAACCAACTAATTGTGAATAAGTATGAAATTAACACTTGAACACAGTTTAAGTTTTCAATTATTTCTAACGTACAACTTGAGTGTAGAGCTTGGTTGTCTTTAAAGACCCAAAGTAAAAGTTTATGGCCAACATTTTTGTAGAACATTTCATCCCCGTGCTCGCCCTTTTTAGGGGTGTTTTTCTCAATTTGTTGCAATAGAGCCAAAAATTACGATTGTTTGAAGGAGTTAGATGATCAATATGTTCCACAAAAATATATGCCTTAATATAATATAAAGAACACATATAATATAAAGAACACATACCCATATGCTGCACGAAAAGCCCTAATTGTGGGTAACTTTAACCCCCCTAAAATGAAATTCGGATGTGATCGTTCAAAACGCCGATACACGCATTATTATTTTTTTATCGTTTGCCAGAACCCCGTAATTTTGAAAAAAGTTTGAAATTGTTGTATAGTATAATTGTTGCCAGTGTTGTAGTTGTTCAATGAGTAATATTTTTGTTTCAATCATTTTTATGCAAAATTCAATAGATCTGTTTTAGTATTTCATAAAGTTTATCAACGCAAACGAATAGCACTTGAGAAAGAAGGGTAACTTTCAATACATAAAATTACTTTCCTTTTTGGTTTAGCATTACAAAATCGAAAATTTTAGTACTCTTTAGTTGTTACGAAAACAGCAGTATTTATTTTACAATTTCATTATTTTAATATTTTAAAATCAGCAATTTGAAAAAGGATAATCATCCATGTAACAAAAGTACTATAGAAGAGCAACACCTTTGAATTTGATTCTTTGTTTTTCTTTTGTTTTATAGAAATTTGTAACATATCCTACTTTATTTGCGTGTGAGGAGTAAGAAAATAACTTTTGTTTTTAAAAAACTAAACATAACCGGCTGACCCCCCAAGGCTCAGCTAACTAAAAAAAACTAAATTTTTAGCGTCAATGAATTTAGCGTCAAATATAGCTACAAAGGTGATTTTAAATATATATTTTTTTTCGTTTTCGTTTTTTTATTTATTTTATCCAATTTTTTTCATCACTATTTAATTTCCATGTTGTTGTAATAGTTTTAATAATAACCTCGTCTCTTGCCTTGTTCAGGGCTCTTTCTCAGCACTCTATCTCTCACTTAACTTCGTTTTTATTTTTTAAACAACTTGTTTCATTATAAAAATAGAGACATTATGACGACATAGTAACACTTTTGCAATTGGGAGGAGATGTGAAGGATACTGCCACGGCTGTTTATTTTATATTCCTCGTAACAAACAATAACAGAATACATATCTCCATTGGCAGCAGCAAGCTGTGGCAGTAGAAACAACTGCAGCAGCAGCGCCGAAAATACGAAAATTTTCTACATCAATATCAATGCAGCTTTTAGCAGTATCATAGATATGAACATACATAAATAAATACAAACATATACTACTGGTAGATATAAAATCCTGAACAATATAGAAAAACAACAACTTCTCTATTATGGTAGGTAGTAACTAGTATTACCTTTAATGGCCACCGTACATAGATTTTTTAAGTAGTATAACTTTTGGTCTCATTGACTATGTAAAATATATGAGGTATTAGCCCATTTGTGTTAGGACTTCTTTGTCCACATTCTCAAGTCATTCAAGTGATTTCCTTTTTTGTTATTTGTCAACTTAATTTCTTTTTTGCAGCTACTATATTCTCTTTTATTGTCCTTTATCTTGGTTGAGTTCCAAATAAAAACAACAAAATGAAACGGAAAACCAGAACAGTACTAAATAGAACAGAACACTTTTCATTGCGTAGGTGTTTGACATCTGCAAAATCTAAGGGGTAAAAATATATATTTGCTTTGCAAATGCAGAAGCAAAAATAAGGAACAAAATAAAAGAAAGAAAAATTTATGTGATGAAAAATCAAATGTGGAAACAGAAGAGCTAGATCTTGAGGTAAAGAAAGAGATAAAAGCAAATAAATTACACTCGAGAAATATATTAGGTAGTTATAAAAGTAAAACTTCTATATATAAAATTATAGTTATAATTAATTAACTATAATTGAGGGGCTTCAAGTTAAAGGGTTACAAGTGCAAAAAGAAAGTTCTGAGTAATTAAGCTTCAAAGTTTTTTATTCCCCTACATTTCATACATAATATTTTTGGTTTCTAATACATACCGTCTTACAGATCTGAATATCTGAGTGATAGATATTGGTAGTGATACGTATTGATTCCTGCATATAAATTTTTCTTAGTTTTGGCACTTTGCTTTTCACCCCCTCAATTATAAATAAATTGATAATGAATTTCGGATTTTGAAATTTTAAAACAAAAAGAAAAGAGGTTTAGCGTATTGAACGTTACCATTTTTTCACAACTACTTTTTGTTTGTGTTGATAAACTTTATGGTATTGGCATTCAACGAAATTTTTCGCTTGTTTTTAATCATCTTGCATTAATGTAAATAGCAATAAAATTTATTATTATAACAATATAAAATAACAATAAAAATTTAACATTATATCGATTTTTGTCTTAAATAACTAGTATTAAAACCTCTCTTTCTTTAACTAAAACTGAGTTAGGGGCGACTATTCACATATTACGTAATGCTATCAGGGGGAGGGTGGGTTGGGTTAAAGATTTGTTACGGATTAAATATTTTATACTGGAAATTTTCCAAACAGTGTTCCCAAGCGGTGGGGGGGGGGGGGGGGAGATTGGTTATAGAAACTCCAAAAACAGCGTAGCTCCTTATGAGGGACTTTGTAGAGTTTAAACTTTTCTCTATTTCGTTTATTTATTTTGCTTGTATTAACTTCTATTACTGACCATCCTAAAACTCAAACCCAAAATCTTATTTAGAAAAATTTTTTTTAAAATGACGATCAATACATTTTTATATGAATTTTAATATATAGTTTCTAAGCACACGCTACAACCGAACCTGCCAAACCTATTGCCAATCACTTCTGGTTAAACGAGAATTATTATCGTAATATAAAAGAAATAATTTTTTCTGAGAACACAGAAAGAACTTTCATCATAAATTCAATAAATTTCGATATTTATTTAATGAAAAGTTTCATTAAAATGCAACCAACGTCATGCTTCATTGGATTAACGAAACAAGTTTCGTTAAAATTATTTTAATGAATACTTTGTCATATATTTGAAATAGTTTCATTGATGCAATGAACTAATTTCATTGATATAACGAAACTATTTCATTACTAGATTGATATTTCATTGATTTGATGAAATAATTTCATTGACGCAGTGCAATAATAAATTTACTGATAAAATGATATATTGTCATTGATTCAATGAAGCAAGGTCATTGATACAATTAAATAATTTCATTAATACAATGAGTTTATTTCATTACTACAATGGCAGGATTTCATTAATACAATGAAATATATTCATTAAAACAATGAAATAATTTTATTAATACAATGAAATAAGTTCATTAATACAATGAAATAATATCATTAATACAATGAAAAATGTTCATTAATATAATGAAATAATTTCATTAATACAATGAAATAAGCTCATTAATACAATGAGATAATTTCATTAATACAATGAAATAATTTTATTACATTGAAATAACATTGAAAAAACTTTCATTAATCCAATGAAATAAGTTCATTAATACAATGAAATAATTTCATTAATACAAGGAAATAATGTCATTGAAATAATGAAATAGTTTCGCAAATGTAATATAATCATGCAACAAGTGAAAATTTTTTCTTTAAAATATAAAGGCGTTTGCAATTAAAATAACAAAATATTGTTGTCATAAACTCAATGAAATATTCTTACGAAACTATGAAAGCCAATAAAGCGATTGTAATGAAATTATTTCACAAATTCATGAAATTTTCATTGGATTTGTGAAATTATGATTGGATCAATAAAAAAGAATCAAATAAATTTTTCTCATTGGATTTATGAAGCAAAATTCTTTTAGTATAGATATTTAGATTACTTATGAAAGCTGATGAGTGACTGCAGCGGCCTTCGAAAACAGTATATTGCGCGAATATTTAGCATTTTTCTTTATCCATTTGCTTCGTAAATAACTATCACATGTTCAGTGAACTAATGTTTTTAAAAATATTTTAATTAGTAAAAATTAATTTAACCAACTGAAAAGTGATTTGGCAAAAATAACTAAACATTTTCCGCCTGGTGTATTTATTCCATTTTTTAGCTGGCCAAACAACCGTACATACGAGTACATATTCGTAGTCAAAAATGCCGGTAACAAATGAGTCTGTAGAACAGCTGTCTCTGCAGAAATTCGAAAACAAAAAATACCAGCTAAAGCAGAGATAGAGTCACAGAGGGAGAAAAAATAACAGAAACTTGTGTTAGAAAGAGAGTTTCACACAAACTTCATGTTAGAGAAAACTCTTTAAGCTAGATATATTTATGCAGGTCCTACCACAAGCTAAAAACACGTTTCACCCAAAAACATTTATGTAACGACATTTTCACTACAAAACAATAACTTAACAACACCAACAAAATCCATACACGATTTTTTCGACAACAACTAAGCCTGCGCCAAGAGTATTAAAAGGGGAAAGTCTATGCTCTTAATTGACAGATTTAAAAAGAAATTCATTGTTCTAATATGCTGGTAAAACTCTTAAACTAAAAATTTACAGCACTTGTATTAAAAACGTTACCCTGGTCAGTGGGTGCGCCACAAGTATGACGCCTACGCACTATTGTGACGTAAGCATTAGAGATAACAAAACAAAAATCACCAAAGTCATACATCCATGCAAACATGCACACACATATGTGTATGTATGCATGTATTCATATCTTTGTAATGTACGTATTTATTTGTTCAGATGTATGAGTTTGTATGTGAGTGTGTGGTTACATATTATTGCTGCTGCTGTTTTTTTTTTCTAATTTTCTGTGTTTCTCGCACTGAACTTCGTGTGAAATACACAATCGTTTGTTAAGGAATCGTGTTTGCGATTAAAAGCTATAGAGGTCCTGAAGACAGTAACATTAGCTTATGAGTGTGCTTGCATGAAATTTAAGCAATTCACTGGTGCACAGTGGGATAGAGTATAGTATATTGTCATCGGCTCTTTATATGACACTTGAAAGTTTTTGTGCAAGTGCACAAATAAAAATGTTGAAGATATTTTTCTATAAATTCGAGAACTTAATCATGACTAGTCAGTTGAAATCGATGCGCTATCTTTAATTTTATTCAACTTTGTCGACAAAAAATGCTATTTCCCATAAATTTATTCAATTAATTTTTTTCATATATTTATAAATATTACTAAAATTATCTTACGCATATGATTTGTATTGAAATAATTTTTTCCAAATAATTTTTATTCGAATAAGTTTGTTCGAGTAGTTTGTATTCAAATATTTTTATGCGCATAGTTTTTGTTCGACAAAGTTTACTGGAATAATTTTTTATGCGAATAAGTTTCTACCGAATATTATTATTCGAATTTTTTTATCTAACCAATTTTCCTGGAAATTTCTTATATGAATAATTTTATTCAAATATCTTTCATTCAAAAAATTTATTTGAATTTTAGATTTGAATAAATTTATTCATATTTTCACAAATAATTTTTATTCAAAATTTTATACGAATAATTTTTATTTGAATACTTTTGTTTGAATAATTAGTATTCTAAAATTTGTATGCAAGTGATTACACAACTGATGTGATTCAAATGGTTTTTTTTCGAATAATGTAATTCGAATTTTTTTATCTCACTAATTTTTCAGGAAAATTTTTAAATGAATAATTTTATACGAATAAATTTCATGCTCATAAATTTATTTAAATTTTCTATTTGAATAAATCTATTCATTTGATTAGTTTGATTAGAATTTTTTATGTGATACCTTGATTCGAATAACTTTTTTGGGCTCCGAATAAATTTGAATAAAATAATTGTACAAAAAATCACACATTTGTATTCAAAAAATGTTATACAAATAATTTTTATTCGAATAAACTTTTTCGAATAGTTTTTGTTCAAATATTTTTACACGAATAATTTTTTTACGCGAATGTATTTTATGAGACCGATTTTATTCAAATAGTTTTCATCCGAATAACAGTATTCTAATTTTTTTGTCTCGTTAATTTTTCTATCTATTTCCAATATGAAAAATTGTATTCGAATAAATTTTATCCGAATATAATTATTCGAATAAGTTTGCCCTAATAGTTTTTATTCAAATATTATTACACGCATTTTTTATTCGAATAATTTTTTATGGTACCGATTTTATTAAAATAGCTTTCATCCGAATAATAGTATTCTAGTTTTTGGTTTCGTTAATTTTCCTATCAATTTGCTATATGCAAAATTGTATTCGAATAAATTTTATCCGAATATGATTATTCGAATAAGTTTGCCCTAATAGTTTTTATTCAAATATTTTTACACGCATTTTTTATTCGAATAATTGTTTATGCTACCGATTTTATTAACATAGTTTTCATCCGAATAATAGTATTCTAGTTTTTGGTTTCGCTAATTTTCCTATCAATTTGCTATATGCAAAATTGTATTCGAATAATTTTTATCCGAATATAATTATTCGAATTTTTTTATTTGAATGAATTTATTTGAATTTTTAATTTGAGTACTTTAGTTCGGATATTTCATTTGAACAATTTTATTCGAATAATTTATATTGGAATATATGATAGTTTCGTACAATGTACAAGCTTTTCATTTATTCATAATAAAGTGGCGGTAGTTCGTAGACAAAAATTGTTTTTTTATACAATAATTTTATTCGTATAACTTTTTTGCCATAACTTTATTCGAAGAAATATTACTAAAATTATTTTTATTCATATGATTTGTGCGTAAATAATTTCTTGCGAATAATTTTTATTCGAATAATGTTGCTCGAATAGTTTGTATTTAACTATTTTTATACGCATTATTTTTTTCGATTAATTTTACTCGAATGATTTTTTATATGGACGATTTTATTTAAATAAATTTCATACGATTACGATTATTCGAATTTTTTATCTGATTATTTTTTTACACTTTTTATATGAATAACCTTATTCGAATAACGTTTGTCTGAATGTATTTATTTGAAATTTTTATTTTAATGAAGTTATTGGATTTTTTCCTGTATTTGTATTCGAAGAATTTTAATCGAATAATTTTTTAAAGGAAACTTAGATTTGAATAAATTATTTTATTCAAACCATTTTTCATCCGAATAACAATCGAATGTTTTGTCTGGTTAATTTTCTTATATGAATAATTTTATTCGAATAATTTTTATCCGAATATATTTATACGAATTTTGAACTTGCTGTAATTTACTCAAATTATTTATGATTATTTAAGCTTGTGTTTTTCATTTGAATAATTTTATTCGAATAGCTTATATTAGAATATATTTATTCGAATAATTTTTACTAAAATAATTTTAAACAAATAATACTTTACAACACAAAAAAATAACCCTGTTTTTAACGACTTTGGTATTCTGGAAGAGCGGACGAAAAAAATATATAGATATTTCGGCGAACCTTTATATCTGGGACTCATTTTAGGCCAGTTAAAGTTGCCAACTTTTTCCCATATTTATAGTGACGCGGCATAGGAAATCTTCCTTAAGGCGAGTTTTTGCCCTTTTTTCAAGGGAGGGACAAGAACCATACAGTAATGAACACTACTTATGCCTAAAATCTATGGATTGCAGGATTTCCAATGATGATAACAATATAACAATGTGCAAAAGCCGGCAGGAGATTTCACTCTCCTTAATATAAAGGCCAGACGTAAGCTTTCAAAACGCTGATACAACTGTATTTTGTTTGCTCCTCTCTACCATAATAAGTCATTTAAACCTTGTTATTTTATTGCCCAGTATTGTTTATTTTTAGGGTTCCGATACACCAAAAGTGTAAAGGAACCCTATTGCTTTCGCTACGCTGTCCGTCCGTCTGTCTGTCACAGGCTTTTTTCTCGGGAACCGTAAGAGCTACGGACCTGAAATTTTCACAGGATATGTAGAGCTTTTGCCGCTAGAACAACAAATATATGACAGTTAAAGATTAAAGGGTATTCTAAAGCGAGCAACGAAAAATGTTGAAATACTAATGTAACGTTTTCTCGGGAACCGTAACAGCTACGGACCTGAAATTTTCACAGAATATGTAGAACTTTGACCGCTACAACAATAAATATATGACAGCTAAAGGCGAGAAACGAAAAATGTTGAAATACTAATGTAATATGCAGACACTTATATATAGACACTTTAAATTTTCAAAGTAAGTGCTAATTGGTGGAGTCTGTAGAATATACTACACCAATTAACACCGATATTTAAAACAATAAAATTAAAGGGTATTCTATTAGTTGTTGTAATTTTGACTATGTAATTGAGACAATATGCTGTATCTTGGAAACCGTAAGATGTAAAATCTTGAAATTTTAAAACACGCTAAAACTAAAAAAATCCAAAATTAAAAAATTTCAAAACGAAAAAAAAACGCTAAAATAAAAAAGCGCTTAAAGGAAAAAAGCGCCAAAATTAAAAAAAATCGCTAAAACGCAATATATCACCAAAAATGAAAAGATCGGCAAAAAAACGTAAAAAATCGAAAAAGTCTTCAAAACGAAAAATCGCTAAAACTAAATCATCAAAAAATTCAAAAATTGCCAAAAAATGAAAAAAATCACAAAAACGAAAAAAAACGCAAAAACCAAAAAAGCGCCAAAACTAAAAAAACGCCAAAAACCAAAAAATCGCCAAACGAAAAAAGTGTCAAAACAAAAAAAATCGCTACAAATAAAAACAACAAAAAACCGAAAAATCCCCAAAAACGAAAAAAACCACAACTAAAATAAATCGCTAACACTAAAAATATCGTCAGAAAGTGAAAACGTTAAATAAATGCCATAACCAAAAAATCGCCAAAACTAAACAAATCGGCAAAAAACAAAAAAAAAATTGCAAAAAACGAAAAATCGTCAGAAAAAAATTACAAAAAATCACGAAAAGCGCCAAAACAAAAAAAAACCAAAAACACAACGAAAAATACTTAAAAAAATAAAAAAATAAAATCAAACAACGAAAAAACTGCCAAAATGACAAACGGGGAAAAAACAAAAAGGGATATACATATGTGTATTCGTACGGAACCCTTCGTGTGCGAGCCAAAGTCGCACTTTACTTAATTTATTTATATTTCTTTTGTTTCTTTTGCCCTACTGTGATAGTGATACCTGTATAGTGATAGTGTATAGTGATAGTGTATCGAAAATAAAGACAAATAATAATAAATAATTTTCAAAAATAAAAACAAATGTATGCTTACGTACATAAGCATGTGTATCCTTTACCCTTTATCCTTTTCTGAATATTTTCTTGAATTTTGTTTCTGTCTGTGTAAATGTGGATTACAGTTGGGGTTTTCATAATTAACTATTAAGCCACTGAAGGGTGTTACGAAGAACCATAAAGGATAAAGTTGTTTGTTAAAAAAAACAAAATTTTATACACAGAGTAAATTTTCATTGTTCCCTCCTTTCTGTTGTACCCGCTATTTAAGCAAAATTCTCACCAGAAGACAATTAACTCACTAGTGATTATGCTGCCATTGACGCAAGCTTACCTTGCGGGCAATAGTTCTGTATAACATGTTATACAGATAAGGGATTTTGAATAAACTTAATCAATATCATTGGTCAAATAGAGTGACTATTAGGCTTTTTGCTTTTTCACTGAGATACTTAAGGAAACGTGAGGTAGGTCTTTTATTGCAATAAAGCTTTATTGAATTTAAATTTTCTTTAAAAATCCTGCTCCATTCAACTTATTAGCCCTGTAGCAGCAGAAAAAAATCATCAAACAAAAGGAAAAAAATTTCGCAGACTTCACTGGTCGCAACATTTTAAAATTTTTCTGAACAATAAAATCACAAAGAGAAAAAAAAATACACAAGGACCCACTTGTGATTTTAATTTTATTTTTATGAAAACCTTTTTGTTTGGAAAATAAAACCAAACCCAAATACAATTATAAACGAAAGTTATTTTGTACAATTAATTTCCTTTATGTTTTGAACAAGGTGTGTGTGTATTTATATTTTTATATCCTACTGTCTACTTTAGTCCTTTTTGTATTTGCCGCTATAGCGAAGCACCTAATGTCTTTTTGTTTTTAGTCTTTTTTTTCTTTTGTGTGGTATAAAAACGTATTTATTATCATGTCATTTTTATTCCAGCTATGGCTTAGTTATTTAAATTCTTTGTGTAGTAATTTGAACGTATTGGAGAAAATCATATAATTTATGCAAAAGTTGAGAAATTTACAAGCTATATAGTATGTGTATACCCTTTCAATATTGCACACTGAGTTTACTTGAAAAAAAGTTGGACATTTCTTTGAAACTAATGTGCTGTTTCCACAATACAAACAAGCACTGCTTGTCTCACTCAAAAAACTGAGTGCTTTTCATATAAATTTTAGACAAGCAGTGCTTGTTTGCATTGTGGAAACAACACATTAAAGCACCAATAGTAACATGTTGACTCCAATTGAGTGACTTGTCAAGAATGACCCCAATGTATTTAACTTCCTTGGAGAATCTGGTAACACTATGTAACAAGCAAAATGCCAAGGAGTACCACTATATTTTTGATGTGTAATGGTCCCCTATTTAGAAAAACAGTCAACAGTTTAAATTCTATACACAGAAAATATTATCACCAATAAATTTTCAAACAAACTAAACTAAAAATGAGTTTCATTTTCAGTAAATGTTCTTTACTGAATCAATGATTTTTTTTTTTATTTTTATTTAGGATGCAAACAGCAAAAACAACAACAAAAACCTGTTTCCCGTGTCGTAACAAAAAATCCCGATGACGACATACACACATACAACAACAACAGCAAGAACAATGATAGCAAAAGGAATGCGATTGTACCAAGTTTGCTTACTGAAGATTTTTTACTGAATGAATTCTTTAATGTTGTTGCATTAATTCTCATTAATTTTTTTTAGAGTCTTTACTTAAACATTCAGAATTGAACACATTTAACAAAGAAAAATTTCATAAATGCTTAATGGATGATGATGATGACTCAGAAAAAAATTTTGCTTAATATATTACAAAAAATTCAGTAAATATTTTTGTTTGATTCAGTTACATATTTTGTTTAATATTTCTAAGTATTTTTTGACAAAGTGTTTTATAAATTCAGACAAAAATATAGATTGATATATTACAGAAAATCCAATAAATAGTTTTATTTGATTCAATAAATTATTTTGTTCAGAATTTTTTAATATTTTTAGACAAAGTGTATTATAGATTTATGTAATTTTGCATAAAAAAATTATATTTTTCATCATTGCGGTTTGAGTAATTCCGAAACCATTGAGTGTATAAAAAAAATAATGAATTAAAGATAATTTTATTCCATGTTTTCTAGTGGTTTTTGGAATTAAATTAGACTACCTTAAGTTATGATGAAATCGGTATAGCAGACTCTTGAAAAAGGCCAAATTTTTGAAAAAAATTTAAAAAACGTATCCAAAAATATTAAATTTCGACATTTTTTTTAGTTAGGGGACCATAACACATCAAAAAATATGTAGTGTGATCAAAGGTCATGACAAAAGTTTAATTATGCTGCATAGTGTAATTGAACCATTTAAGGTAGGTTGTTAAGCTGTTCAAGTAGCCATCTTGTGGGCAGCCTTTAGTTGATCTTAAACTCCGTGATGTCCCTGTAATTCAACAATCTCGGCTGGCAGCATTTCTAAAGTTCAGTTCTTCATAATTCATGACTTACTTAAGTTTGCTACAAAATATAATATCCTTGTAAAAATTATTTCTATACCTTGAAGTATTTCTTAAAGTAGTTCAAATAATATTGAAATGATGTTAGTCAGTCGCGGATCCAGCTTGAGCTCTTAGGGTGGAGGGGGGGACTTCTAACTGAAACATACTATTTTGCAAAACTTTTTTAGAAACTCAATAGAAATTAAAAAAAATTACTCTTTTTAAGGGGGGAGGGAAATATCCCGTTTCGCCACACCTTTACCCACTCCTGTATTAGTGTGTCTATGTATGCATCGATGCATGAGACTAGGGATTTTGGCATGTATGGCGATGACATGTCGTCTGTTTTAGACTTGTGTTCTCTTGCTCTTATTTTTAAAATGCTTTTATTAGCTTCAATTGTAACAAGATAACAATGTATTCAAATTTTGTTAGTCAATTTTGTCCTAGTTCTAATGTTCGTATGGAAATTAAAGTTATGTATGTGTATGTGGTTGACAATACAATAATTTAGTTGGAGCGGAGAAAGGGGGCCTCCCTCACAAAATAATTTATATTATCTTATATCATGTAAGCTGCAAAAATGAGAGCTTTTAAATATTTTACGGGTTATCTAGAGAGCAAGTTGCAAAGTCAGGCAAAAATTTGGCGAAATAGGAGCGAGGAAAGGTGTACTCCACGTACAAAGTAATTATTAATTAAATGATATCTAGAAAGCAATAATAGTAAGAGTCTTCGAATTCAGTATAAGTTAATTCGAAGTCAAGTCAGGTGAAGAATAACTAATGGTATAGGTGCGGAGGAAGAGAACTCCCCATTCAAAGTAATTAATAACTATCTGCTGTCCGGAAAGCCAAGATGAGAAGGTAGGTAAAAAATTTACGAATTAGGTACGCGGGAAAGGGTACTCCCCTTACCAAGTAATTATTAATTATCTGCTATCTGGAATGCTATAATAGCAAAAGTCTTCAAATTTGGTCTGAACTAATTTTAGGACGACAAGATGAGAAGTTAGGTACAAAATTGACGAAGTAGGTGCGCTGCAAGGCGTGCTCCCCTCACAAAGTTAGTATTAATTAGCTAGAAAGCTGTAATAGTAAGAGTCTTCAAATATGGTATGAACTAATTTTAAGAAAAGACGCAAAGTAAGGGAAAAAATTTATTGTTTAATTACACTATGCAACAAAATGACACTTATGTCAACAAGACGAGTCGAAATTTAAAATTCTATGGATAAGTTTTTTTTTTGCAAATTTCTTTCTACAATTTGGAACTTTTCAAGAGGCAGCTACACCGATTTAGTCATAACTTGAAAAGTGTTTATCCAATTTCCTTACAAAAAACAATTAAAAACTTAAAATAAAATTACCTTTAATCCGTTCCACCATTATTTTTATATACTCAATGGTTTCGGAATTATTCAGATCGAAATGATGAAAAATATATATTTCTTTATGTAAAATTGGAAAATTTTTATTACTTAAAAATTTATAAAAAATCGAAAATGGCAAAAACTTTGCATTTTTATTAACTGATCATAAAGTCAAATAGTCTTTGTATTCATAGTACAATCAAGTCACTTAAGTTTCGCTAAAATTGCGCATATTTACACCGTACAACAAAATCAACTTTTTTATATAACAAGGTTTTTTCAATGATTCTGGTAGAAGTCGGCACAAAAATACATACGTGTTTTGGAATTTTGGAAGCTTATATCTGGAATTTATTTTAAGGGAAGTTAATTTTTCCCCTAGGAGGAACATTTTTGTGGAATAATTAAGCCCGCTATATTGCCGCTAAAGGGGAGCTTTTTGCCTCTTATATTTTTAGGGGCCTAAAAGACCCATAAGCCGAAGAGATAGAGGGTGAAAATGCTCTACAAAAATGTTTGTCGTGGTGTTTTACATAAGACCGTCAAGCTTATTTTATACCTCAAACGTAAGTCCTACAAGATATTCTACGCCGAATCAGTCTAATTATTGGCAAAAGGAGGGACAATTTGACTCCCTCTAAAATTAATTCCAGATGTAAATTTTCAAAACACCGATACACGTATATATTTTTTGAAAACCGTTACCAGAATCAGCTGTTAGAAAATTGGTATTTAAAAAAATTTTATTTTGTTGTATAGTGTAAGTATTCGCAATTTTTGCAAAAATCAGGTGATTTTACTTTATTATGAATAAAATCAATATTTATGCATGGATTTTCATGACATAAAGCTTATTTCATTTGTAATATAGCTGCCCTTACGATTTGATATTAAAAATTACAAGTTTTTGTTATTTTCGATTTTTTATATATTTTTAAAAAATTAAAATTTTCCAGTTTTGCCTAAAAACATATATGTTTATCATTGTGGTCTGAATATTTCCGAAACTATTGGGTTTTGCAAAAGAAAATATTCCAGCAGCTTAAAGGTAGTTTTGTTGCAAGTCTTTTGTGATTTTTGTAAAAAAAAAATTTAACAACCCCTTTCCAAGTTATGATAAAATGGGTGGACCACCGCCTACAAAACTCGATTTTTTTTTGCAAAAATCTGGTTATTTCACTTTATTGTGAATAAAATCAAAAGTTATCAATCGATTTTCGTAAAACAAAGTTTATTTTATTTGTGGACTCTGTGGCTTTACGATCAGTGAATAAAAATGTTAACATTTTGCAATTTTTGTTTTTTTATACATTTTTAATAAAATAAAAATATTTAAATTTTGCGTAAAAAATATATATTTTTCATCATTGCGGTCTAAATAATTCCGAAATCATTGAGTATATAAGAAAAAAATGTTAGAACGTCTTAAACGTAATTTTATTTAAAGTTTTTTAGTCGTTTTGTAATGAAATTTTACAACCCCTATATAAGCTATGATAAAATCAGCAGTCTCTTCGAAAATCCAAAATTAAATAAAATAATAATAAAAAAATTAATCTATAGAATTTAAAATTGAGACTTTTTTTTTGTTGTTAATGGACTATCACACATCAAAAGAATATAGTGGTACTCCTTGGAACTTTTCTTGTTGCATAGTGTTATCTGCTATCCAGAAATCTATTATAATAAGAGTCTTCAAATTGGGTGTGAGTTAATTTGAAGACAAGATGGAAAGGTGCGTGAAAAGGGGCACTCCCCATACAAAGTAATTCATAATTATTTGCTCTCCGTAAGGCTATAATAGAAATTGTGTTCAAGCTTGGTAAGAGTTAATTTAAAGCCAAGATGTGAGTTCTGTGAAACAATAGATTGAGTAGCTAGAGTTTAAGGGGTACTCCTCGTGTAATAATATATACATTTATATATTTATATTATGTCAAAATAATCATTCACTGTTTTATTTAGCAAATTAACAAAAAATTTCTGTAATATTTCACCTGTGGTAAAGATTTCAATGTTTACCTAACTTCATCTTAGCAACTGTTGTATTTATTTTATACGATTATGTGTATCAGCATAAATTTGTATATTATATGGCCATTATACATATGTACATGGTTAATATGATGACATAAAATTTTCAGTAGTTTTTTACAGATACATCCATACTGTAGCTAGCAAGAAATTATTTAACATATTATATAACATTTGTTGTGCACAAAAGAAAACGATTGCAATATTTGTTATGACCTTGAAATGGTATAAATGAAATCGCAGTAGTTACAAAATATGTGTAAAAGAATTAAACAAATAATAAAAACTTAAGTAATGATATGCCTTGAACTAGTAGCAGTTTTTAGTCACTTTGGCCCAATGTGCAGGCATGCTTATTATATTTTATCATTTTTTTTCATATATTATTTTTTTGTTCTTCCAAACAACAAAACTATTTTTAGATTCACAAATTCAAGAGCATCAAGATTGTCGAAAACAGAACTAATTTAGCGATTTGTTTCTTTATTGTCTGGCTTGGTCGTTTTAGATTTAGCATATTTAATTTGTTACAAGAAAACAACATTAAAATAAAATTGAGAAGATATTTATAAATAATATATTTGTTATGTCTGTAACAAATTTACAGCACATCAAGTTTGGTATTTTATTTAGAAAAGTTAAAGAAAACTGTTTATATTATATAAATTATTTTTAAATGCATCAGGACTAAAATACTTAAGAGCCGACTTAAAAAAAGGAGAAGATTATCAATTAGTGTGAAGTAAAACCTTTCCATTTTTAGAGTTCCGTACAGCAAAAGTGTAAGGGAACCCTATTGTTTTTGGCTCGCTGTCCATCTGTCTGTCTATCCGCCTGTCTTTCTGCCTCTCTGGATGTCGGTCTGTCTGGATGTCTGTCGCAGGCTGTTTTCTAGCGAGCCCTAAGAGCCACGGACCTGAAATTTTTACAGAATATCTAAACATTTGGCCGCTAGAAAAAAAGAGATATATGACAGTTAAAGATTAAAGGGTGTTCTCAAGCGAGCAACGAAACATGGTGAAATACTAATGTAATATACAGACACTTATATATAAACACTTTAAATTTTGTTAGTAAGTGTTAATTGGTGTAGTCTGTAGAATAGACTACACCAATTAACACTGATATTTAAAGCAATAAAAATTAAAGGGTGTTCTATCAGTTAATGTAATTTTGACTATGTAATTAGACAATTTGCTGTATCTTGGAAACCGTAAGAGGCAAACTAAACTCTTGAAATTTAAAAAAACGCTAAAACTAAAAAATTCCAATATTAAAATAATTTTAAAGCGAAAAAAAGCGCCAAAATTAAAAAAAAAACTCGCTAAAACGCAAAAAATCATCAAAACTAAGAAAATCGCAAAAAAAAATAATATAACCCCAAGAACCGGAAAAGCTCTAAAAAACACTAGAACCTTAAAAATCGCTAAAACTAAAAACACCGTCAAAAAACGAAAAAATCGCTAAAATGGAAACAAACGGAAAAAAATCACAAAAACGAAAAAAGCGCCAAAACAAAAAAGCGCCGAAACTAAATATATCCCAAAATCCGAAAAAATCGCTGAAACGAAAAAAAAATGTAAAGGCCAATAAAAACGCTGACTAAAAAATCACAAAAAACCAAAAAAAATCCCCAAAACCGAAAAAACGGGAAAACTGAAAAAAGCTCCAAAACTAAATTATATCGCTTAAACTCAAAATATCGTCAAAAAGCGAAAAAACGTTAAAACAAAAAAACCCTAAAACCAAAAAAACGACAAAACAAAAAGAAAACGCCAAAACTAAAATCTCGCTAGCACTAACAAAAATCACCAAATCAAAAAAAGCGCTTAGTAAAAAAAAGCACCAACATTAAAAAACTCGCTAAAACGCCAAAAATCACTAAAATTAAAAAGATTGCCAAAACACTAATAAAACGCAAAAAACCGAAAAGAATCGTCAAAACGAAAAAAAACACTAACACTTAAAAAAAATCGATAAAACTAAAAATATCGTCACAAAAGAAAGAAAAACCGCTAGAAATGGAAAAAACACCAAAACGAAAAGAACGTCTAGACGAAAATAGCGCCAAAACTAAAAAAATATTTTTCAAAAACTGAAAAAGTCGCCAAAACGAAAAAAATGTCATAACCAAAAATAAAGGAAAAAATCGCTAAAACTGAAAAAATCATACCGAAACCAAAAAAAAATTCCCAAAACCGAAAAAAGCGCCAAACTGAAAAAAAGTGCCAAAAGTGAAATAGTTCGCTTAAATTAAAAATATCGTCAAAAAGCAAAAAAGGGCGTTAAAACAAAACAAAAAACGTCACAACTAAAAAATCGGCAATAACAAAAAAATCAAAAACGAAAAATCGTTAAAAACCGAATAAATCAAAGAAATGAAAAAAGGGCCAAAACCCAAAAAAAAAATTGCTATATCAAAAAGAAACATTAAAAAATACAAATAAAAAGATTAAATTAAATAAAAAAGCAAAAGGAAAAAATTTCCACAATGAAAACAAGGGCAAAAACGAAAGGGGACATACTATATGCGTATTCGTACGGAGCCCTTCCTGTGCGAGCCAAAGTCGCTTTACTGAATTTATTATTTAGTGATACTAAAACTATCAAAATTTTTTTTTACCCGGATCTTAAAGAACTTTTTTTTTTTCTTAACGTATTAACGATTTTTAACTGGTTGGTAACATCAGGCAAAAATTAAGAAAGTTACAACATATTTAGTGAAAACATCCGAACTTGAGTTTTAATAATAAAAAAAAGGTTGTATAAAATAAGAGTATAAGGACAATTTCAGTATTGCAGAATCAAAATATCTTGAGATCTGGTTTAATAGAGAAAGATGACCTTGCCATAATGCTTCCGAACGTAGGAATAAAGTGCGAATTAGAGCACTTCATAGCAAGTATGCAAACTCACATATATCTACAAAATTTCATTGGAAACTATAATTTATTAAATTTATTATCTGATCATATTTCAAAAATTTTTTATTTGTTGCGGACTAAGCATGTCTAATAGACACAGCGCCATAATATATTGGACATGTATAAAAGTCATCTTTTTTTATTTTTCTTGTTGTATAGCGAGTTATTACTTAAATAAATTTAACTGTTAAGTTAAATTACTTTGCTAAATTATTAAGCTTTAATGCCAACCATTTGTAATAAACAGTTTAGATGGTCTTGCTAACTGGGCGTGAGTGATATCTTTATAATACACGCACTTATGCAAACATTCAAAAATTTACTGCATCTCTCCTTTAACCGTCAATTGTTACGTATGTTATACTATCTTCAAGGATATTCATAGTGTAGGAGTAAATATTTGAGATGGTGCGAGTTTGGATATTTTTTAATAGTGCTTTTGTTCTTCACATAATTTTATCCAGTAGTTCGGAATGAGACAGCTTTATTTTTTTAAATATATAAACATACGTGTAAGGATAGGTGCCAAAGCGGTCCAGTAATCTCTGTTTCAGCTTTCGGACTTTGTCATTGCTTAGCTTATGTGACTCAGATTTAATGTTACTATATTGTTCACTGTCCTCTCACTATATAACCGCTGAAGGGTAGTGTTTTGCTTCTTTTTTTAAGAAAGGGTCAAAAAGATTAATACAATGAAGAGTTAGAGGGTTAAAATATTCCACAAAAATGTTTCTCATGGTATTGTCTAGATGAAAGTGCTAAGCAAATAATATGCCTTTAACGTAAGACTTTCATTATTTCCTATGCCGGGTCACTGCTTCTAACTTCCCCTAAAATGAGTCTCAGATGTAAACTTTCAAAACGCTGATACACGTATAATTGGTTTTATTTTTTTATTATTTTTTTTTTGTACCAGATTCAGTCGTTAGAACCATGTTATTTTTTTGTATTGCACAGTGTTATTCAAGTAGCTGCCTTCAAGTACTAATTGTCTTCGAACACCTTTTTAAGGGTTAAAGAATCTAGCTAAGACATTTAAATAGCAATCCACCATTCTTCAGAGCAATTTAGGGCTGTATATCACAATTTATCGCAACTGATAGCTCCTTTATGGGCTCGCTCCTCTGAAACTATGTTTCGCACCATCACTCTACCCGTTTCGCAACTGTGTCGTCTCCCAGGTATCTTAGATCTAACATTGCAATCTCCTTGTATGATTCTTGGGCAAACTAAAGAGCTGTAGGGTAATTGAATAACAATTTACCTTAAAAGTTTCCTGCCCACTACAACGAATTTAAGTCGTGTTCGATTAACGTACAATTCATTTACCGCCGTTTAATTTTCAGACACGTTGGCATGTCCAATCAATCAGGAACAGAAGAAAAAACGTATTAATAGCTTAAATGTTTTGGAAATATGAAAATTTAAGCTAAAAAAACACTTTTTTTGTTAGGAAAATAACTGGCAAATAAATATTTTAAATAATTATATTATTTGCATAGAATAATTACACTATACAACATGAAACAATTGTATTATTTGCATAGAATAATTACACTATACAACACGAAAGGAAATTTAAATATATTTGTGTCGGCGTTTTTAAAGATCACATCGGAATTTTATTTTCTTGCAGCATATCGGTATATGAACCAATGTGTTCTTTGCATCTGAAGTGTAGGGTATGTTCAACAAATTTGTAGCAAATATTAAGGCAAATATTTTTGTAGAACATATTAACGCTCTAACTCCCTCACATAACGGTAATTTATGTCTCTATTCTAACAAATCGTAAAAAAACACTTCTGAAAAAGGGAAGGCTGGGGATGAAATATTCTACAAAAATGTTTTTTTCTAACATTTTAAGCCTCCAGCTGTTCGTCATGTCGACCTTTAAGCTGCCATAACAGAAGCAAACCTGAAGCTACTTCGATTGTAATTTGTTACACTATAATAGCTTAATAGTCATAGAGTAGCACTTTTGAAACGAGAGGACTACATCAGTGACGGACCTTGAGCAACAGAGCAACTTAGTTTTCGTTCCATAGTAAAAAACGCATTTGTCATTATATTTCGTTAGATATTAGTTTTAAAAAAATGCAATAGTAAATGCTTATTGTGTGGATTGCTTCAACATTAGGATAACAAAAAATCGTTAATTCTTGTTTTCCATATATAATCCACGGTACGGTTGCTAATCCTCTGGAACCAGTCACGTAACTTGACCTCTAGGGTATAATCAAAATAATAATTTTCGATTAATCATGCATGTGAATTATCAAAATTTTTTATTAATAAAGTTGTTTGAATAATTGTTTAATCGCACGCTTAAGAGCGTTTTAATAATTTGTTCGCTTCAATAATATGAATTTGTAAAATAAAATATTATTTAGATTTATGAATGTGCGTAAATATGCCTGCATATCTTCTTACTAGAGTATACAGAAATTTTTGTTATTAAAATGTTTAATGAAGTTTAAAAAATCATTCAAACAAATTGTGATTTATTACAATTTAAATTGCAGAAATAATGTCAGCTGTCTACTTATCAGGGTTCAAAAGTTGGAGCCTCATAAGACATGGCACAGCAGACAGATAATGGGATAGAAAGACAGAACGAAAAATCATTCATTTATTTTTATTACTTGTTGCTATGGCAGCCAAAGTAGATGACAATTTGAGAAAATTTTAAGTTTCTCTATATTACGATTTAAAGTATGCTGCGTGAAAAGCCGATAGACAGACATACAGCGGGGCGAAAGTAATATGTAATGTATTGTTCGCACACTTTGATTGTGGATCTCTAAAAAGTTCCTCTCTTGAAAGCTTTAATTAAAAAAGTGCATTTTGTTATAAAAAGTACACATTGTTACAATAAGTAACTTTTTCAAAAACTACCTTTTGTTACAAAAAGTAGCTTTTATTACAAAAAGTGCCTTTTGTTACAAAAAGAACCTTTTGTTACAAAAAGTAGCTTTTATTACAAAAAGTGCCTTTTGTTACAAAAAGTACCTTTTGTTACAAAAAGTACCTTTGTTACAAAAAGTACCTTGTGTTACAAAAAGAATCTTTTGCTAAAAAAAGTTCCTTTTGTTACAAAAAGCTCCTTTTGTTACAAAAAGTTCCTTTTGTTACAAAAAGTTCCTTTTGTTACAAAAAGTTCCTTTTGTTACAAAAAGAACCTTTTATTACAAAAAGTACCTTTTATTAAAAAAAGTACCTTTTATAACAAAAAGTACCTTTTATTACAAAAAATACCTTTTATTACAAAAAGTACCTTTTATTACAAAAAGTACCTTTTATTACAAAACGTACCTTTTATTACAAAAAGTACCTTTTATTACAAAAAGTACCTTTTATTACAAAAAGTACCTTTTATTACAAAAAATACCTTTTATTACAAAAAGTACCTTTTATTACAAAAAGTACCTTTTATTACAAAAAGTACCTTTTATTACAAAAAGTACCTTTTATTACAAAAAGTACCTTTTATTACAAAAAGTACCTTTTATTACAAAAAGTACCTTTTATTACAAAAAGTACCTTTTGTTACAAGAAGTACCTTTTGTTACAAAAAGTACCTTTTGTTACAAAAAGTACCTTTTGCTACAAAAAGTACCTTTTGTTACAAAAAGCACTTTTTGTTACAAAAAGTACCTTTTGTTACAAAAAGTACCTTTTGTTACAAAAAGTACCTTTTGTTACAGAAAGTACCTTTTGTTACAAAAAGTACCTTTTGTTACAAAAAGTACCTTTTATTACAAAAAGTACCTTTTGTTACAAAAGATAGCTTTTGTTACAAAAAGCACCTTTTTTACAAAAAGTACATTGTGTTACAAAAAGTACATTTTGTTACAAAAAATACCTTTTGTTACAAAAAGTACCTTTTGTTACAAAAAGTACCTTTTGTTACAAAAGATAGCTTTTGTTACAAAAAGTACCTTTTTTACAAAAAGTACATTGTGTTACAAAAAGTACATTTTGTTACAAAAAATACCTTTTGTTACAAAAAGTACCTTTTGTTACAAAAAGTACCTTTTGTTACAAAAAGTACATTTTGTTACAAAAAGTACCTTTTGCTACTAAAAGTACTTTTTGTTACAAAAATAACATCAAGTTTAAATACGCTTTGAATAATAAGCTTTTAATTTCCACGACAATGTATAAAATATCGGCAATCTTAATAGCAATGCTAAAGCAAATGCTGATGCTAATGTTAATGCTAATGAAAATTCCGATGCCACATCAAATGATATGATAAATCCAATACTGATGCCTAAGCTAACATTTGCTTAATGCAAATGATAAAGCCAAAGTAGCGCTAGTGCCAATAGAAAGCATTATTTCAATGCTAATGGTAATGCCAATGCTAAAGTCAAATTATATGCTAGTGCTAAAAGTCTATGCTAACATCAATGCTTTTGACAACGCCAATGACTATATTAAATTTAATGCTAATACTAATGCCAAAAACTAACACTTTCGTAATGCCAATGAAAATGCCTAAGCTTCCAAGTCCCAAGATCCCTAATGCCTTTTAACAATAGAGTTGTATGCTCTGTTGTAATTAAAACACAAGTTCACCTATTCTTTGAAGCAGCGGATCATTAACTTACAGAATTTTAAAAAATACCAATTAAGTTGTTTATCAAAACTTTAAAATGAGCTCATCGGACAATTCACAAAACTTGCATGCCAAGAATAAGCAAGATTTACAAGGCTGCACAATTGGGAATTTTTTCGGAAATTTCGTTTTAAATAGCATTTCAAACCTAAATTATTTGTTATGACCACGGCAGTTAATGTTCTCGTTCTTAGTACTTTCAAATATTTTCCATTAAAAAGCACTTTATTTATCACATTCATTTCTAAATGATCCTTTTTATATGATAAACCAAGCAGTCACAATAAAACTGCTTTCATAAACTGTTGCTTTTATCTGTTGGATATTTATACTAGGGATGTAACGATACGCCGTTTTGCCGATCCGATACCGATACCGATATTTAAAAATAAATATCGCCGATACCGATTCCGATACCGATACGAATATTGAAATTGACTTTCGATCAACATATTTAGATAAACAAAACTCTAGTGCAATTTTTTTATTATACAAAATTACATTGTAAGAGAGAATATTTAAAATTGATTTTAACCCAGTATAAAAAATTGGAAGTAATTTTTAAGGAGTTACATTTTCTTTGCTTCCAAAAAATCTATATTAAAAATATGCAGATAATTAGTAGAAAAGCAAGAAAAAATTTTTAATTCCTTTATAATTTAAAAAAATACTCGCCATGCTTTTTAAAAAATCGATTTTTTAAAGGACATTTATCAACTAATGTTCTTCTAAATAACTTAATAGCTTAATTATTAAAAGTCTTCTAAGTTTATATTTATTCACCTAAATTTAGATGAAAATAAAGTTTTGAGTTTAAATTCGCATAACAAAATTGTGAAAATGGGTAATTTTTATCCTTTTTCCTTGAGGAAAAATCATTATAGAACACCGAAAAAGAATTTTGTCCTAGCATCGCTTCCGATTCGGTGATTGGTAATCGAAAAACAGAACTTCTTGCAATGGCAAGGATATGTAAAACTAATTATCAATTATCCAAATACTTCCGGATCGCGAATTTTACATTTTCATGACTTCTTTGGAGTGTATTTTTTTGCTGGAATAAGATTTAAAAAACAACGACTTGAATTTGAATTCATGGTAAAATTAACAAAAAATAAATATTTTTTTTACAAAATAACAGCATAAAATAATATTAGTTTTTAAAATTGATATTAATAAGATTTAAAAAATACCGAAGTGAATTTAATTCATGGTAAAATTGAACAAAAATAAATTATTTGTTAAAAAAAAAACTCTGAAAAAAATTTTAAAAGTATCGTCGTATCGACAGTAAAATATCGCCGATACCGATGTATCGGAAAATCTGAAGTATCGCCGATATATCGGTATCGGTATCGGTATTCGTTACATCCCTAATTTATACCAAATGATTTCTTAGAATATAAATAATTTAAAAATAAATTCTTGTTGCTAAGGTCATTAGAAAAGTATTTTGGAGTTTATATTTTGTGGGCTTTTCAGTTTATTTACCAAATCTATGTTGAATTAATACTGGCAATTATTGTGTATGTGGTT
Organism: Panzeria rudis; assembly: GCA_956483635.1. Classification (NCBI taxonomy): domain Eukaryota; kingdom Metazoa; phylum Arthropoda; class Insecta; order Diptera; family Tachinidae; genus Panzeria; species Panzeria rudis. The sequence goes on along the minus strand of OY101450.1, from coordinate 20,596,906 downwards.
CAGTATTCCATGCACACACACACACACACGTACATTCAATCATGCATAAGTGGCAGATAACAGAATTAATCGTGTGTGCGTTGGCTTTGTAATCCCAGTTGTAAATTTAATGCAATTTACTTTATTTAACACATACAAAACGTGCAGCACTAATTAGAACTCAAATGCCGAATTATGTTTAAATAGTGTTGCGCATATGGGGGTGGTGCATTAATTAAGCATATTTTATATATATCGAAACATTTCAAAGAATTCAGGAATTGAATTAGAATTTTTGTAAAGTACCTTAAGTTTGCATCTAGAACTTATCAATGTCAATTATGACAATTGACACCCTACAATGACAACGCTATGCAAAAGTGATATAAAAATTTAGAACTCGAACATGTTGCCAATCCTTGGGAATTAGTCACGTGACTTGTGTTGTGGCAGGCTCTCTTCCCTCTAAACTTTATACAAAAATGTATTGAACGTTACTTTGCCAAAATTCTGAAATGTGATCTTGAGTTATTAAATGCTATCTACCAAATTTTTGTTTAAAAACAATAGACAGTTTTGTGTATTGAACGTTACTCTTCCTTAGTGCACCTTTACTTACCTTACTTGCTGAGTTTTCGTTGGAAACATCACATACATATAAGAAGATCGTCTATATTTGATTTAAATATTTCATAGATTTGTCTATTTATCATATTTTATTATATTCGAAAAAGTTTCATCAATCGATCATGTTTTCTCTGTACCCCAAAAAAATACTCAATGGTTTCTTTATTAATTTAAAGTATTTTGTGAATAATGAAGGAGTTTTTGTTAAAACTTATAGAAGCTTATCCATACCCATTATTGTTAATTTAATTTGGAGTGCGTGTTTGGAAATAAAAAACTTAATTCACACAAAAATGTATTGAACGTTACATTTACCAAGTTTGTAAATATTATTTTATAGGATGGTAATTAAAGGCTGTGTATTAAATGAGGGTGCTTTTGGCTGAGTTGGTAGCGCGTTTGACTACAAACCCTGAGGTTTTGAGCTTAAAACTAGTTTCAGGCAAGCCAACAACATTATAAATTTGTGTGATGTGCATTGGTATGTAATTGTGTTGATTGGTATTGGGCTGTTAAAGTGATGAAGGCACTTAATTAATACTAACATATCCTAGTGCAATTCTCAGCACCCTTCTTTGTCGGTACTGTAGCAGAACCGTAGCAAAGTAAAAGAATTAATAAAATGGCTACACAGCTTCAGCAAATTAATGCGTCTACTTAACACCAGATGGACTGCAACAGTGATCTACAAAAAACTCGTAATAGCAGAGTTGTAAATGAATTCAGCTTTCTATCTCTCTCCCAGTTTACCACCTGTTCTCTCTACATTATCCCTTTCCCAAAGATTAATTGTCCGCTTGTATTACTTCTCTTTTTGTTTAAAAATAATAATAAATTATTTGGTGTAATCTATATAATAATACACTAACTTTTTAAATTTCAGTAGCTATATACGTATAAGTGTTTGTATATTACATTAGTATATCAATATGTTTCTTTGCTCGCTTTAGAACACCCTTTAATTTTACACTTTTATATATTTGTTGTTGTAGCGGCTAAAGTTTTACAAATTCTATGAAAAGTTCAGGTCCGTAGCTATTACGGTTCTCGAGAATACAGCCTGTGACAGACAGGCAGGAAGGTTCCTTTATGTTTTTTTGGTGCACGGAACCCTAAATGTAGACAGTGCCGCTCCTGTTTTGTAGTCGGTTTTTTTTGCAAGAATTATTATTTATTAACTACTTGAAAATTGTTTGTGTAAAATCCAAGTTGTTAACTCCATTTGCAGTGTGTATTTGGAAAAAATCTGAAATGCAGACAAAAATGTAATGAACGTTACCTTCGAAAAATTCTTATATAATTTATATTTTAGTTTCAGGTTAGTAGGCAGCAAATTTTATGAATATATATTGCAAAGTAACAGATTGTATGACATTTGTACTAGCGATATAGTGTTGTTCAAAATTCTGTGTATCGAACGCTACTCTATCTTTGTCAGTTTCAGTGATATCTTTGGCTGTAAGAATTTGAATAAAAATATAATATATAGAAAGAGCGTAAACATGTTATTCTAAATATATTTTAGTATTGAAAGTTGCCCATAATTTCTCCATAGTTTTTTTCATATTTGCACTAAATTTGGGTGCAAATGACCTCCAAACTGAGTTGCTTAATGCAGGCTACTGCTTAACTCAACTAAGCCTGTTTCACACTTGACATATTTAATATTTTATTACTGCATATTTACTATTTTTAATTTTTGGTTTCCTCAGCTGCCATCAAACGTTTATTTAATCACTTTAAATTAATTAAAATTTATATTTGAAATTTCAGCATTTTTATTCTTTTTAATCCATAAAGTTTTGAAGCCTTTAAGAAATTTATGGTTTTAAGTTTTAGTTTTTTCTTCAACATATTTATACTTGATGCCTTAATAGCTTTTAGTGTTTTATTATGATTTTAAAGTACTTTCTCTATTTATTTCATACTAAATTGATAATTTTTTATTCCTTTTTTTTTCTTGTATTTTAAGTGTCCTTGGAAATTACTAGAATATCTGTTTATTGCCAACAGCTAGCTTATGCCATAATCATTTTCAACTTACAGCTTCCTTAGCTCTTTGCTAAAATAACTTATTCCCGTTTTTCTACAACTGCAAAAAAGTGAGGCAGATTTAGTAGAAGAAAAAAAACGAGAAAAATGGTGTAAGTAAAGAAGGAAAGTAGCACTTATTAAAAGTAAAGATAAATGTATAGAAGAGCTGTAGAGTTTAAGTTTCAGTTTCAGTTTTGCATGCATTTACCATAAAATACCTAAGATTTGATAAAAGTAAAAAAAAAATGGGCGGAATATTAAATGGAATGAAGGAGAAGTATAAACTGAAACGTGTTACATTTTTCTTATTTTTCCTTTCTTCATATTTTAGCTTGAAATCCGAATAAAAATAAACTAAACATGAATACTTTAAAGCTGTTATTTTATGCATCATACTTTGTTTGAGAGAAAGTATATATTTGTATAAATAAGTAATAATAAGTAAAAACATTTTTTAATTGAGCTGGATTGAATCTTATATACCATTGCATTTTGGCCCCTGCTGCACAGTGCTTTGGGCAACTGATAAAAATAGTATGAAAATATTTGGCCAACTTTTTAATAATAAAGCATACTACTAGTAGAGTAACGTTCAATACACAATATAACGAAGTACATAAGGATCATCTATTTTTACATCCGAATCATGCAAAAAGCAAAAAAAAATTTTGATGCAGAATTATCAAGTAGATAATATGATATTAGAATAGATATCCCTAAAAATTTATTGAACGTTACCTACATTTCTCTATAATCAAGAAGAGTTTGTAAAAACTCTTCGAAGATTGTTGTTACTTCAATTTGTAATGTTTATTTGGAAAAAAATCAATTGATACCAAGACGTATTGAACGTTACTTTGACAAAATGCTTAAACACGATTTGTCTTCGGGTTTTATAATTTGCTGTAAAGTAAACATTTGTAATTATTATTTCGTGTAGTTTTGTGAATTGAGCGTTACCCTTATGATAATTGCATTAAAAACATGAAGTTTAATAACAGCGATGCTGTTTGAATTCAGTTATTTAGGAGTTTGTTAAGCTTATCAAGTTTTATTATATTGGAAAAGGTTTCATCAATCAATCATAGTTTGTATCCTTAAAAATGTATTGAACGTCACCTATATTTCTGTTTAATTAAAGAGTTTGTATTAAACCTCATCAAAGATTATCTATCTCAATTTTTGTTCAATTTGTAATATTTATTTGAAAAAAATTATGAATTTATACAAAAAGTTTTTAAATATCATCTGTCTCAAGGTTTTATAGTTCGGTGTATATTAAATATTTTGAACTATTATTGCCTGCTGTTTTGTGTACTGAACGTTACTCTTTATTATCATGCTTCATTTATCATTCTCATTACTTTACATTATTGTATTAAAAGAGCGAATGGGATTCAATCACAGCTTGTGTTTGAATCCCATTTTGTAAAACTTTTCAGGTTGTTTTTAAAAAATCATAAAAAATAAAATAAAACTTCTGTTATTTTTCAATAGTTATATAAATAAATACATTCCAAGCAAAACCAGCCATATTTCATTAAAATCGACTTACAACTTTTGATTTTATTAACAATTAAGTTCTTTCAATTCATAAAAATCGCGATTTTCATACAATAGTAACATTTCAATTTGTGTGTGTGTGCGTATGAGTATCCTTTATACACGTTTTTATCCGCCCGAGACCGTTTGTAGAATACTTTTTAAAATTTAATGAAATTACTCAAAGAATATTAGTCATAGAACGTTAATTTTCTCACTATTAGTATGAAGTTGTGTGCTAAATCTTTACACTTCAAGACATCTGATCAACTTGAAACTTTGCATACATGTTAAGGTCCCATGGCAAAACAATCTGATGGTTATACAAGTTGGCAGTGCCACGCCTATACTAAGTAAATATCTCATATCATAAAAGCTGTAGCACTCAGAGTATTCAGATATGATATACCGATGGTCATACGTTGACAACACGTAACAGATTTTTTATTATTTTTCACAAAATGCAGAAAACATTATATAAATCGCTAAAAAAAAAGCGCTCCTATCCTTAATATAAGAAAAAACGAAATTAGTTAAGACTAAGGGGAACTGACGTGTTAGCTGCGGAGGAAGGGGTACTCCCCGTACCAAGTAATTAATAATTAACTGCTATCTGGAAACTTATAACAGTAAGAGTCTTCAAATTTAGTGTGAGTTAATTTGAAGTTAAGATATGAAGTTATGTGAAAAACAGGCGGGCTATGTGCGAGGAAAGTGCTACTCCCACTATAAAGTAATCAATAATTTTACCTGTTAACTGGAAAGACATATCAGTAAAAGTCCTCATATTTAGTATGAGTTAATATGAAGTCAAAATACAAAGTTATTGAAAAAATTGGAGGGGTAGGTGCGAGGCATAGGGTACTCCCCATACAAAGTAATCAATAATTACTTGTAAACTGGAAATATATAGCAGTAAGAGTATTGAAATTTGGTATGAACTATGTAATTTGAATACAAGATACAACATTGGGGGGAAAAACACTAACGGGGTAGGTGCGGAGGAAAGGGTAATCTCCATCCCCAATTGGCCTTTTGGGCTACAGTTTGACCTAACCTAACCTGATTAAAAACTTATCGTAGGTATTATTAAAATGGTTTGTTTATCTACATGTGGCCTTTTTTACGGTTCCTTACACCAAAAGTGTAAAGGACCGCTATCGTTTTTGCTGCGCTGTCTGTCCGTCCGTCTGTCCGTCTGTCTGTCCACCACAGGCTGTTTTCTCGGGATCCATAAGAGCTACGAACCTGATACTTTCACAGAATATGTAAAACTTTGGCCGCTACAACAAAAAATATATGACAGTTAAAAATTAAAGGGTGCTCTAAAGCGAGCAACGCAACATGTTGAAATACTAATGTTTATACAGACACTTATTTATAGACATTTTATATTTGCAAAGTTAGTGTTAATGGGTATAGTCTGTATAATAGACTACAACAATTAACACTGATATTTAAACCAATAAAAATTAAAGGGTGTTCTATTAGTTAATGTCTTCTGACTATGTAATTTAGAAAATTTCCTGTATCTTGGAAACCGTAAAAGGCAAACTCTTGAAATTTAAAAAAACCTAAAACTAAAAAATTCCAAAATTAAAAAAATTTCAAAACGAAAAATCGCGAAAATAAAAAAGCGCTTAAGGATAAAAGCACCAAAATTAAAAAAAAATCGCAAAAACGCAAAAATTCACCAAAACTGAAAAGATCGCAAAAAAACTAAAAAAAACGCAATAAACCGAAAAAAAATTATCAAAGCAAAAAAAAGAGCTATGGACTAAAATGTCGCAAAAATTCAAAATATCGTCAAACAAAGAAAAAAAAGCCAAAAATGAAAAAAATATCACCAATACGAAAAAAATGACTAAACAAAAAAAATGCCAAAACTAAAAAAATCGCCAAAAACCGGAAAAATCTTCCGAATGAAAAATAGTTTAAAAACCGGAAAAATCATCCGAATGAAAAATAGTTTCAAAACGGCGAAAATCGAAAAAAATCTTCAAAACGCAAAAAAACACCAAAAACTAAAAAAATCGCTAAAGCTAAAAGTATCGTCAAAAACGAAAATAAATCACACAAACGAAAACAGTGCCAAAACAAACAAAAAAGCGCCCAAACTAAAAAAAACGTTAAAAATGTAAAAAAAATTTCTAAAGCTAAAACAAATCACCAAAAACCGAAAAAAGTCCCCAAAACCGAAAAAAGCGCCAAAACTAAAATAAATCGCTAAAACTAAAAACAAAGTATCTTAAAAAAACGAAAAAGAAAACGTTAAAACAAAAATTCTATATCAAAAAAATCGCCAAAAATAAAAAAATTTGCCAAAAAACAACAAAAAAATGCAAAAAACGAAAAATCGCCAAAAAAAAAATCACAAAAATGAAAAAAGCGCCAAAATCAACAAAAAATGGCTTAATCAACAAAAAAAAAACTGTGGAGATGTGCTCCCCCCACCAATTTTCAAAATTATGTTTTTGTTCAATTTCATTTTGGTCACACAAATTTTTTCCAAAATCTGTGGGACATTTTTTATGTTTGATCCCCTACCGCCCAACCGAAATAAAAGCGTTAAGCCAATGCGACAGTAGCAGGGTACGTATATACCATACATTCAAATTAAAATATATCTGTTGGAATGTATGGTAAATACGTACTCTGTTGCTAACGCGACGGCACAACGATCTTATTTAGGTAGAGCCCCTAGAAGTTAAAGTCGTGCAGACAAAGTGATAGCCCGATATATTAACTGTCGCATAACGCCGTCATTTTTTTGGCCGATTTTATAAAAAAGTATTATATTTGAATAGACATGAAAGGATTGGTCTTATGAAAAATTGTGGACGGACACCCCATTTGTAGAGAAACACACTATTTGATCTAAAGCTAAATTGCGTCCGTTTTGTAATCTGTTCCATAAGATCGTTGCATTGCAGTGGGTTTTTTTTTTTCTTTTTGCAGAATTATTAATAAATAAAGTGGCTCAAAAATTTTTAAAAATGCAAATTTTTATGTAAAATTTAAAAAAAAATTCAAAAGCTCAAATTTGGGATTGAATTTTTTAACAACTTCTCAATTTTCAAGGAGATATCTGGCCGCTAAAACATATTATTAAAATATCTCAAACGGCTAAAAAGTAGCAAAATTTTGGCCAACACCGGTGGTATTTCATTGCTTCCAGGTGAAGTAGACAATCTCTCACCGTGAAAAATAATTAGCTCTAGTCATAGCTTTAATCTGGTTCAGTGAACATATGGGCTGCACAAAAGATCCTTTTGGTCTCAGTGCGTACGGCCTACACATATCTGCAATAATACCAGTTGCCCAGGTATATAAAAATATTCCGTTTCTCTTTAACTGAAACGTAATATAAACTGCCTTTAATATTGCTCAGAAAATAAAAATCTTAAATACTTGTTTTCACCACAAAGTGTAGTTTTAAAGGCTGTGTAAGAAATAGAAAATTCAAGGTATCATTTTGCGTTTATTTCTTTTTTAACAAGCTGGAAGATTTTCACAAATACAACACATAGCAAATCTTTAAATATTCTTACATAAAGCAACACGTTTAAGGATGTTAAGGCTATTACTGATATATATATTGTTATTTTACCCCATGTGTAGTTGTTTTAAAAGATTATTAAATATTTAAATGGAATAAAAAGAAAATAAGCAAAAAGATTTCTTCCTTGTTGTTCTGATAGAGCTGTTTAAAATGAAATATGTATGGAAATTTCCTTGAGAGTTAGCTATAAGCCATTTAGAATGTAAGACGATTTATTATACAAGTTAAACTTTTTATTACTTTTTTTTTATTTGTTTCACTAACACCATGTGCCATTGTGCAACAGTTATACAGTGGTTTAAGTTGTGTTTTTTTTTCTCTGCAATGGAAGAGCAGAGGTTTTTAAATTAATCTAAAAAAGGATATTGTCCCCCTTTGCCGGAACAAAAACAAAGTTTATGAGCCACTGTTAGCCAATTTCAGCCATTCGATTTTGCATTCTCAAAACATCAAAATCTTTTATAGCTTTCTATGTAAAAACCAAAAAATTAAAAATTCAAATTGACTTCTCTTAATATAGCCAACACTAAGGCGTTAATTTTGTTGACCTTTATTGGTTAGATCGCAAAAGAACTTTGTCAATTATAACGCAAGTCATTGCCAGCAATTATACCAAATTATATTTGATTATTTTCAATTAAGTTTGAAAATCAAAAAACGAAATTCTTTATCTATTAATAAAGCAAACATTAATGGTATTAACTTCAGTGACCTCCTGTTAATGAGGTCACTTAAGCATGGTTAGCATTAAAATACAAAAACTTTTATTATTTTATGTGATTTAAATGGCTGTCCGTATTGTTAACAGAAGTTAAGGTAAGCAAAAGTAAAAAGATTGCTTTTTTTCTACTGTCTAGTTAATTTAAACCTCATTTATCGAATAAATAAATAATGATAAAAAAACTAAATACAATTTACAAAGCAAACAAAAAATTTAACGTTACAGGTGAATTCGAAAAAGAAAACAAGTGGAAAAGAACAAAAGCAAAAAAACATTAATTAAAACTTAACAATCTGAAAAGTAAATGAACAAATTAAATGCAAAAAATATACAAAAAATAGAGTATAAATAAATTAAATTGTGATGACTTTTAATTTATACGCATGAATGACAGGAACAAACACACAGACACACACACACACTAATTAGCTCTCTATACAGTTCACTGATTGCTCTCCAATTACATAACTACGAGTACTAAAATTAGCTACACGTAAAGAAAAAGTTTTGTTGTGGCAAGCGGATCGCAATTTTTGGCAAACTTATATGGTTGTGCAAAGCCACAATTTTATATTCACCCCTGTCGTGAATACTTTTTTCCCCGAAATGATTGTTATTTCTATTCTTTTGCGATCGTGAATAAAAATTCGAAAAATTCCCCTTATCATGAATGATATTTTTCACGTGGAATTTTTCCCCTTTTTTTATTCACTTTATTTTAGCAAGCGAACTGAATACGTACGTCATGTAATTGCTATATTATCCTTCCAAATAATTATTAAAGCTGAAAAATATTTATTTTTAAGCAAAAATCAGTAAATATAGTGTTCTTAATATTAAGACAGTTATCTTAATACGAGTACTAACTCCTTGCAACACCTTTCTATCACACATGAACTAAATTTTGAGGTGATGGAATAGCATATGATTTTTCCGCGTCTGTAGAGAATCATTCATCGCATCCAAAATATATAAAAACACAGTTTTATTCACTCTTGAGAAAATTAAATTTAACACCGAAAGACTATTTGATTGAATAAGGTTGCTTGCAATGGCTTGGGTACTCCAAGGAATATGATGCATCTAGCAAACCTGGACGAGCAATTCGGTTATGTTTAGATTCCTCATGGAATGAAAAGACATTTTTTTGATTTTTAATTTGTTTTATTAAGCTTCTTTCCTTTCTTACATTTACTGCGAATTGATAGCGGGAAAGAAAAATGTTCACGGGAATTTCACGATAGCAATTTTCCCTCGAAGGGAAATGAAAATTTCATGGGAACATAAATTCCACTAGTTATTCGCGAAAGGGGTGATTGTTAACAGCCATAAAATAGTATTAATAAATCAGCTAGCTGAAAAATGAACATGACAAGGCAAGACAAAATATAAACATGACATGACATGACATGACAAGGCATTACATGACATAATATGACATGACATGACATGACATGATATGACATGACATGATATGACATAACATGGCATGACATAACATAAGATATCATGACATGACATGACATGGGATTACATGACAGGAATGGCAGGACATGACATGTCATGGCATGACGTGATATGACATGACATGACATGACATGATATGACATGACATAACTTAACATAATATGACATGACATGACAAGACATGATATGACGTGACATAACATGTAATGACATGACATCACATGACAGGACATGAAACGACATGAAACTGCATAATAGGGCACGAAATGGCATGTACATATGAGGGAGGTGTAGTAGTACCTCCACAGACGTAGTACCATCCTTAATCGCTACCGACCACGTCTCAACCGGTTTGGAAGGAATCACCGGTTTAACTCCAGGCGACATACTGAAGCAGTATTTTACACCATAAAGACAGCAATATTAGCCGCAAACGCCTTAATCAACCTTACTGGTAGACTGCCGGTCTCCAACCTTCCCCTCAAACGCTCTTTCTCAGCTATGAACATCATCAAGATAACCTCATACTCCACCGAAATAATAGTAAATTTACGATCCAGCACTCTATCTACCCATCAGCTAGCAACACCATGATTAGTGTGAACCTGTGACCTTTTTAAACTCTATCACGGAATCACCAATATCATTAATGCCACCGACACTGGCAGCCACCTATTTCTTCTACCGTATATTCCTCCTGCTAGAGGCCACAGAACTGTCAGTAGCATCAGTGGCATAGAAGACCTCCAGCAACTCAGCCATACCATTATCAGCCTCACAGACTATGCGTGTCAGTATGCAGCAGGCAATCCCATAGCCTAACAATTCGTCATATGCGACATCTTGTCGTCGTTCTCCCTTATCAGAATTTTCTGCTTCGACTGAGGACCCGGAGGAGCCATCACTTATTACGCCAAAAAATTATTTAAAAATAATATGACGACTTTCAAAAGTCGTCAGCAGCTGAACCAACTATCACTTGGAATATAATAAGATGATACTAATAGTTAACAGAGACAGCTGGCATGGTCACGAACCTTTTAACCAAGTCACAAACTAATTTGCAATGCCATAAACCAGATTGGAGATTCCCAAAATCAAGGCCAAAAATCCCCAAAATCCCAGAAGCTTTCTGGCACTTTCCAGGAAGACTGCGATAGCACTGAAAAGACCTTCCTGCTGGAGTTTTACCTTTAGGTTGAGAAATCTTGCCAGCGGAGTCTCAGTTACCAATATTTTTTACCAGTATTCGTTACACGTACTTTTACGTATTAAAAAAAATCTCCCCTTAGCTTTCAAACATTGATATGCACAAGGTGCCATAGGGAACTTCGTTCCAGAGAAAATTGTTGGTTCAATGAATCCCATTACTATGTGCTTATTGTTATTTTATAATTCGAATAAAATTATTCGAAAAAATATTTTAATAACACTGGTCTGCAAAGAAAATGTCCTTTAAATTAAAATATGTGGAACATAAAGATTTTAATGTGTTAACTTCAAATCGATTTTCAGTTATTTTGCTATAACGTACAGATTTTTTTTTATGGACATGACTAATATTTCCCCGGGTACATCAGTATATTTCACCCCAACTTTAATGAATAGTTAAAAACACACACACACACATACACACATACATACTGCAACATATTATATTAGTTAATCACTGTTTAATCCAATGCTGATATGTTAATTGGATTTTGAATTGTTTCATTTATGTCTGTGCAATAGAAAACCTAAGCAATCAACCATTAACCTGACCTCTCCCCATAACCCCTTGGCCAACATCAGTAGCCCGGTTTTATGTCACAAACATTTAAATATTTAAAACTTTGTATTGATCCACAGCGTCGTGCTGCAGTCGTCTATGCGTGTGGGAGTTTTAAATTCAATGAAATTTTGTGCGAGCGTTCATGTTTATATGAAAACTATTGGGATTATTTGAAAGTGTGTGATTCTGTTACATTGTTGTGTTGACAAAATGTCTACCTTTTGAATGAAATATAAAACAGAAAAGCAATTTTATTTTTAATTTAAAGAGTAAAAGAAGTTAATTTTAAATCTAATTTAGTGACGACATAAAGGAACATATAAACTGAAACAGTAAACTTATTTAAAGTTTTAAACTACATTTAGAATTTTATTTGTATAAGACTTTGACATTTTTGTGAAATGTATAGTGTTGAGAGAAGATGCACTCCGCAGGTTGGAGTTCTGTTTCCCCTCTTGTTCGTATATAAAATCCTCTTCCAAGTTATTGAAAATGGCGCAAAAGTAGTAGCAGTAGTAGTAGTAGTAGTAGTAATAGTAGTAGTAGTAGTAGTTGTAGTAGTAGTAGTAGTAGTAGTAGTGGTAGTAGTAGTAGTAGTAGTAGTAATAGTAGTAGTAGTAGTAATAGTAGTAGTAGTAGTAGTAGTAGTAGTAGTAGTAGTAGTAGTAGTAGTAGTAGTAGTAGTAGTAGTAGTGGTAGTAGTAATAGTAGTAGTAGTAGTAGTAGTAGCGAAATTCCGGAATTCCGACCACTTTGTTTAGGTGGCATAACTCTGGAACTCTCTAAAAGGGGCTAAGTACATCGTGAAAACGTAATATGAAGGAGAGTGTGAAGAAAGCTCTTTGTCTTGTTAAGCTTGTAAAAAGCTTTTAGGAAAATATGGGGTCTTAAGCCGTATATCCTACATTGGATGTATACTTCAGACCGAGTACTTTTCTCTCTACGCTTGGCAAGATTCAAAGGACAACATGTCTTGCTAATACTGGTGCAATGTGGTCTACTCCTCAGTGCAGTCTAGAGATAATGCTTCTCTTAGCTCTCCTTGATGTTTATATCAATTGCCCTTAGACTTAAAGAGTCAAGCGACTTAAAGCATGACCACATTGGGCAAGGCAACATTCTAAGCACAGCAAGAGAGCAAGTTCTGCGGTAACAAACGAACTTTGACAAACTATTCTCACGCGCGACCCTGAATAGGGACGACGACTGGAAAAGAAATCACATAATTCGAGATAATGTAGTTTCGGTTTTTACGGACGGCTGCAAAATGGAACCTTTTACTGTAGATAACACTATGCATCAAAATCAAACTTTCGTCATGACCTTTGATCACCACTATATTTTTCTGATATTTTATGGTTCCCTAACTACAAAATACAGTCAAAATTTAAAATGGATACGTTTTTTTTATTTTTTTCAAACTTTGAAATTTTTCAAGGAGCTTGGGAAGGGGTAGTACAATTCCTTTATAAGTTATGATTAAATCAGTGGAGCAGTCTCTTCAAAAAAGACTGACTCTGCTTGTATGACATACATCCATATCATAGAATACTATTCCGAACGGAAGTGCTTTCAATTCGGTATGTTGCTTCTTCAGGAAACGATAAAACTAAAAGTTTCTTCGTAATCAAACCACTTTTAAATTTCAAAGTGGAATTGACAAACAATTTTCTACTAACTTCATTTGCAGTAAATACATAAAAACGTGCATACTTTTAGGAGCGTCAAATAAATATTTGACCTTATGCTTTCCATGTGAGCTTTACTTCTAAAAACAAGTATAAATAAACGCCTCCAGGTATAAAAACTTTATCATTGTAAAATCAAAATACAAAATAAACGGAATCTAAAGCACCAAAAATTTACTTTTTCGGAATGAAAACTACGGAATCAGGACGGAATCTGAGCCACGGCTGATAGTGTCAAGATAGTTTGGGTCAAGGCAATTAGAAGAAGAAGAGTTAGTTCAGCATCTTCTCTGTCACCAGGCAGTCTCTGCAGGAACGCAGGCTCAGGCATCATTAGTAATCGTTTCCTGCAGGTCCTAGACTGTCTCAGGGAGACATCACTGGCTGATCTATTAGGCGCTTTAAAAAGCTCTGAGTGGTTGTCAGGAGCTGTAGTACCGGAGTTTCGTAGGAATGTGTAGGATGTCGATAGCTCTCTACGCCCTTAAATGTACTCGATAGCAAACGGGCAGCCCATCATCTACCTAATTTAACCTAAAAATGTTCTTAATTTTTGTCTTAGGCAACAATTTGATAAATGTTTTTGATCGACGATAACTCCTATTCTAATCTTGATGATTTACTATATGGGCACAAAGCATTGTTTTGGGTGGGATATTATTAACCAACTTCAAATTACACTGTGCCACAGAAAAAAAAAAATATTACAGTTCTAAAGGGGTCTAAACACGGTCAAAATGCTTGACAAGCATGTTAGTAGTATGAGTGAAAATTTGTTAGTAGTGTGACACCGACGATGCTTGATGGAAAATCAAAAAATTTAGATTTTTGGCATGCTTGCTGTCACATGCTTGTGCGTGTATAGTGCTAACCCATCAAGCCTGAACAAACTTTCTGTATTTAGCGACATTTTTATTTTTTTACCAAACAAACGAACAGCACAAAATCAAACTAAAAATTAATGCTTGGTAGATCATCAAACATAAAAATTTCACACAACAAGCACACGTACACGATTTTGACATCAAACATTTTGACCGTGTCCAGACCTTTAAGGACTGATTCTGGTAGAGAGTTCCAAAAATATAAATACGTGTATAGGAGTTTTAAAAGTTTACATCTGGGATTCATATTAGAGGAAGTTAATTTAAAGTTAAAATCAATTAATTTTATATTAATGCTTAGCAAACCCAAATGATCATAAAAAAATACATATCTTTCGAGGTCCTTTTTTTTTTGTTGCATAGTGTTATTTATTTAAAAGAGAAAACTTTAATTTTATTCACATTAAACTATTATTTTATATCCTTTAGTCTCATTCTAGAAAGAATAAACTTTAAATTGTTTTATTTTCATCTCAACTTCAGAAAACCCCACTTCATATTTCTTGAAATTTTCTATAAGAAAAAAAAACTTAAGTGGGTTTATGGTTACTTCAACAGTCTCTGCTGCTATTTTCCATTAAAATCATAAACCAATAACGTTAACTTTTTATCTAACACCTTGTCTCCATTTTACTTTATATAAACTTCATAAAATAATTGGAAGTATTTCGTTTTTATAAGCTGAAACCAACATTTCCATTAATAAGTTTTTGTAAAACATCGCTGTTTGTGTGAGACTTTTTGTAATACCCTGCAGATAACGCGGCTAGTACATAAGGCATGTAAAGTATACTCCATAGAGAACTAGGACTAGTCCAAAGGTAACCCAAATACATAGAGAAAATATTGCATTACATGCAGCTTTGTTTGCATTACATCGGAGTAATCTCAAAACTTGTCTATGTCACTAATTGCTGGAGCACTGATATGTTCAGGCTTTAACGAGTCGCTAAAAGCCGAACACTTGTCGGTTAACTACAAACTATTGTTTGCAAATGACATGGCCCATGTCTTCATTATATAGGACCATGTTGTGACTACTCCCCTTCAACTGAAATGGACCACATAGTCCAATATTATCTGCAGGGTTTGTAGTAGCAGTAAAAGCAGGTGGTTTTTGTGTGTGTGTGTGAGTGTGTGTGTGTGTGTGTGTGCTCGTGGGTGCATCTGTCCGTTAGACAATTGTATTTGTGTCTTGTTTTTCTTATCGTTTTTACTGCTTATATCTTGATTTTATTTCCTTAAATTTTTGTTTTGTTTGTATTCAAGAGTCTTCAGCGGAAATCAGATTCTTGTCGTTTGTTTTGGCATAAAAAATTGTATTACAACAAATCTTAAGTAGAATTATTAGTAAAAATGTTACAATATCCGTTTTGTTATGGGTATTTTGCGTTGGTATTTGTTCAGGCTAAAATTTTATTTTTTCATTTTAAATATTTAAATTTGCTGTATTGTAATATGCCAATACAGCATATTTAACAAATAATTTAAATAATCAATTATTTAATTAATTATAAGAGATAGTAAGCTAGCTATCGCCATTAGTAAAGCCATCACCAATAGTAAAGATTTTCTGTCTACACTGAACAAATTATATCACATAATTTCAATGCATGACATTCATTGACATAAATTTATAAATTTTTTGCAAAAATACGTCGCTTCAATACACGCTTACGTTGTTTCAATGAAAATATTCATTGGAGTTTAATGTAAAACGGTTATATTGAGAGTATTCGTTATTGGTATTATATAGCAAAATTAATGACAATTAGTTTTAGTTCAGTGTACATCTGAGGAGGTGCAATGGTATCTCCTCAGATATGCATGTCATGTCATGTCGTGTCATGTCATTTCATATCATGTTATATGAAACAATGGAGATAATGTACATGGATATAATGTCCTTGTATGTTATTGCTTGCTACCTTCTGCATCTTTACATGTATACCGAAACAAAAATTCAAGGAAAAAGTGCATTGTTTCGACGAATTCCTCATTAATTTTGACCTAATGCATTAGTACGTTAAATCAATCAAGTTCACTAATTTTGTTAAAGAATAACACAAATGAATACATTCGTTTTACATCAAACTTCAATGAATAGTTTCATTGAAACAACGTATGCGTACATTGAATCAACGTATATTTGCAAAAAATTAATGCATATAGGTCAAGAAATATCTAAAAAAATTTTCCATTTGAATCTCCCGATCAAAACAAAAAAAGTACAAACAAAGAAACAAACGTACAAACATATTCAAACAAACAAACATACAAATGTCTCAAATAATTGTTAACAATCTTGATAAAGCAGTCCATTCATTATACAATATTATTACATATTCTATTATACACATTATTATCGCTTTCACCTGTACTATGCAATAAATGCCACAATACTTTCAAAGACAATATTGCACAATTTTTCTGATAGTGAAATAGTAAACATAACACTGAACAATGTTGCCCACACATTACCCAGTTTTCTTGATTGCACAATAAAAATTAAAAGTCTTTCGATTTTTGCCAGTGTATTGTGGCATCTTCGAATTGTACAATACGGAAAATTACACAATTATCAGCCATGTCACGGAATATCATTCCGATCGGAAGTGGTTTCAATTCCGTAATTTGCTTCTTCAGAAAACGAAAAACGAAAATTTTTTTCGTAATCAAGCCACTTTTAAATTTCCAAGTGAAATTGAAAAACACTTGTCTACTGATTTCATCAGCAGTAAATACTAAAACACGTGGATACTCTTAGGAGTGTCAAATAAATATTTAGTCATGAGCTTTCCATGTTAATAAAAAGCTTAATGTGATCTCTGCATCTAAAAACAAGAATAAACAAACGTCTCAAGGTATAAAAACTTGATCATTGTAAAAAGAAAATACAAATTAAACGGAATCTGAAGACTGCAAAACAAAAACGATCAGAATGCAAGTACAGAACTAAAACCATTCCGATGGTAATGTCTGACATGGCCGTATATTACAAGCGGGTGGGCCGTTAAGTATGCAGCACATTTAATCAATATTAATTATAATAAGGGACGTATGATTATTATATTTCAATGAACTTAATAAATATTAAGCAGACGGCACAATTAAATTTCTTATGCTTGTTATTAGGCAATTCCATATAGCCGGGTGTGACATTTTTACACACATATTTTGTAATAAATCACGAATATATAATTTATTACTTTAAAAAAGCCTACGACGCCCAAGGATTGTTAGACACTGAAAGAACAAGATTTCTGCTCAGAATGGCCGTCAGATGGATGCAACGGGTGAGACCTTACAAATCTTAGTTTTACAGAATTATGACTTTCAGGATATATTCTGTAAAATTTTGACCACAAAGTACACAATAATTTTCGTGTAGCTAATTGATCAAAGCCGTTTTTGATTGTCTTTGCTATTTACTGATTGAAAATATAATATTTTTCTTTCAAAAACCCCGTTTCTAAAATGTGACAGGTGTGACCGATGGGTGTGACATAGTAGGAAAAATCAAAAAATTCGAAAAAATAAAACTCTTGTTTATTTTGCTAATATAATTAGCATAAAGATAAAATCTTAAGAAAGTTATAAGATATTAAATTATTTGCTATATGCCCAATAATAGACAGCAGAATACTATGGGCTTAAAAGCAAAAATAATATAATAATTCGCTAAAAAGCAAAAATAATACAATCTTTTCAGATACGACGGTTTTTATGAATAATAAGAAGGGGAATAAAAGAAAATCAGAATTTATCTTATGTACAGACTTTCAAAAGCCATTTGAGAAAGTTGTAGAAAAATAAAATAGATTCATATCGAATAAAAAATTATTTGCTGGGTTTTGTATAACTTTGAAAGCCTAGTGTGCTTATTTTTGAAAATCATTTACATATTTGTGAACTCTCAAATGGTTTTTGAAAGTCTGTACAATAGATAAAGGGTTTGTAACTGTTCAAAATTGTGTTTGAAGTCTACTGACGATTTGGTAAAGCACCAATGAAATGCTGCATATAGACAATGATTAAACACCAACAAATAAATTTCATTTAAAATAAAATTATGACAATATGTCAAAAAAAAGTTCATAAATGTATAAATTTTTATGTAATTTATTATTTCTTATTTTTATATTTTATTATTATTATTATTATTATTATTATTATTTTTTTTTTTTTTTGTTAGTTCTTACCCCAAAATATTAATTTCTCCGCAATATCTTTGGTGTCCTTAATTCATACATTACTTTAGTAATTGATATGTCTAAACGTATAAAGAAATGAAATTTTGTACATTTGTCACTAAATGGTTGTGACAGGCACAATTTCTTTTTAAGCCAGTTTCATGTAAAATGTAATGGAAGTCTTGTAAACAAACAAAAAAAACAGTAATTCAGGTGATTTAATGGCTACAGCACAATTTATTACACTGATTGCTTTGACATTAATCACTTAAAATAGAAGCATTACAAATTTGTAGGAAGAACATTGTACATGGGCTAGAAAAAGACTGTGCTGGGAAAAAATTCCAATATTTACTAAGGAATTGGAAAACTAATTCTAATAGTCCATAATTCAAGGGCGTCGAGGTATTGACAGCAAACAATAGTGTCTTGGCTCCGCAATATATGAGAATAGACCGGTATAAGAACAATCGGCGAACTCGCAAGACTGGCATCGGATAGCGAATAATTTTCCAATTTCGTCAATAACAGTTTACAATTGTGATAACCAGAATCGGCTTACAGAATCCCGTACGCATGTTCGATATTCTTGTATAGTGTTATTATCTAAAAGAAAAATGGTTTCAACAAAATTTTCATATGCCTTCTACTTTATGCGATAATCTAAAAGAAATAGTCACTTCCTTATTTTCCGACCTCGAAAATTCAAACTTAAGCTAACTGTCATATACTCGTATGTATTTTAACACATAACTTCGCATCCATATTAAATGCAAGGTTGGGTCTTTCTTTATACAAAATTTTCCTTAAATACTTTCGAGGTTATATATATATATATATATATATATATATATATATATATATATATATATATATATATATATATATATATATATATATATATATATATATATATATATATATATATATATATATATATATATATATATATATATATATATATATATATATATATATATATATATATATATATATATATATATATATATATATATATATATATATATATATATATATATATATATGTATATATATATATATATATATATATATATATATATATATATATATATATATATATATATATATATATGTATATATATATATATATATATATATATATATATATATATATATATATATATATATAACACATTATGCCATCAACATATATAAACAGTTTTGACAACTCTAAAATTCTGTCCTTGGTAGACCATTTCTGGGTTTTGATCATATGGAACTTTATGCTTAAAGAACAGATATGGTAACATTTTGCCATTTTTGGTTTTTTATAAATTAAAAAAAAAAATATCTTTTTGTTTAATTTTGCATAAAAAATATAATTATATATAAAATATAATATAGATTAAAGGTAATTTTCTTTCAAGTTTGTTAGGGGTTTTCGTAATAATAATTGAACAACTCCTTTGCAAGCTACAATAAAATCAGTGAAGAAGCCTCCTCAACAATATCAAATTTTAGAAAAAAAAATTAAAAATTAATTCAGGACGGTGCGACTTTGCCTTTTTTTTATTTTTGACGATATTTTTAGTTTTGGCGATTTTATACCATTGGCAATTTTTTTTTGTGTTTTTTGTGCTTTGTTTTAGTTAGTTTTAACGATTTTTTGGTGTTTGGCGACTTTTTCGTTTTTGGCAATTTTTCAGGTTTTACGACTTATTTCGTTTGTTACGATTTTCTGCGGTTTTTGACGAGGTTTTTAGTTCCGTCGATTTTTTCTAGTTTTGACTCTTTGTTTGTTTTGGTGATTATTTCAGTCTTAGCAATATTTTTGTTTTGGCGATTTTTTTCGTTCTTAGCATTTTTTTTAATTTTTTGGCGAGTTTTTTTAGTTCTAACGATTTTTTTACTTTTGATGTTTTTTCCTTTAAGCGTTGTACGGACTTCTTACGAAAATTCACATTTGGAAATTTCCATATATTTCTACACGGAAAAATTACTGTGTAGCCTTCTGTAGAGAATAATGTTTTCATACACACAAATTCCTTTATTTTTTAACACAAAAACACTAAAAATTAATTACAACTTACGAAAAATAGGAAATGTCAAAAATTCCGTGACCAAACAATTGTATGAACATTAATTTTTGTTTCAGTTCACGGAGAAAAATCTACACTTATTGTTTGTAACATCCCTGTAATAGACAATAACGGCAAAAATTCCGTGTACTTTTCTTTGGGAGCTCCGTACTAGCAAACGGAAATTTCTTTAAGGAATTTACCAACGTAAATTTCCTTTAATTTTTTTTTACACAAAGTTCTTATGGGAATGTGAGTTCCGTTTCACGCTTAAGCGCTTTTTTCATATTGGCAATTTTTCGTTTTGGCATTTTAAAAATTTGTATTTTTTAGTTTTAGCGTTTTTTTAAATTTAAGAGTTTGCATCTTACTGTTTCCAAGATACAACAAATTGTTGAAATTACATAGTAAAAATTACAATAACTAATAGAATACCCTTTAATTTTTATTATTTTATATATCAGTGTTAATTGGTGTAGTCTGTATAAAACACTAACTTTCAAGTGTCTGTTTATGTAAGTGTTAGCATAGTACATTAGTATTCCAATATGTTTCGTTGCTCGCTTTAATTTTTAGCTGTCATATATTTGTTGTTGTGGCGGCCTAAGTTTTACATATTCTGTGAAAATTTCAGGCCCGTAGCTCTTTCGGTTCTCGAGAAAACAGCCTGTGACAGACAGATAGACGGACGGATGGACAGCGTAGCGAAAATAATTGAGCTCTTTACACTTTCGGTGTATGGAACTCTAAAAATTATCCATAACACAACTAAATAATATAATGGTACTGCTCGGCATTTTTTTTGTTGCATAGTGTTTTTAGCCGGAATTGACCACTGTGCAATGTTGTAAAACTTTTAGTTAATTAAATTCTTTATAATTGTTGCATATAAATGAAATAGAAACTTTGCACGCGATAAATTGCAACAAAAACTGACCAATAGATCAATAATATCTAGAGTCCGACCGAAACCAGTTTTTTTGGACCGAACCCGAACCGAACCTAATATTCGGCCAAAAACCGAATATTCGGCCTAATTCAAAACTTACCGAAGCTTTTTAGCATGAACTAATATTTATATTTTTAAAAGCTCATCAGAATTAAAAACTCATTTATTTTATCAGAAGCCCAAATCAATATCTAGATAAAACGTAACGTCTATAGACCGAAAGCGTGCACTAGTGCAATTCACTAAATCGTTATGATTTTTTCGTTTGAGTTACAACTTAGATACAACTACGTAGTTTCAAATAAAGTATTGCCAAGTCAAAAACCATAATTATTTAAAAACTCATCTGGCCTGCATTTTTTGTTCAACTTATAAATATTCTAATGTGGCAATTCAAGCAATTATTTTATTGGATGCAATAATTTCTCATTTGCAAAGAAAACAATCTCAATATATTTTAAAATATAAGCACTCAACCAGAAACTAATCGGAAAACATGCAAACCCGACATAGTGAATATGTCTATTAGAGTATTTTTACATACAAACATACAGTGTCAGTCAAAATAATAGCAGAAATTGCATATATTTTATTCCATTGGGCAAAAATAACACTTTTACATTTACGAGCGTAACTAACAAAAGCTTGCCATGAAGTTAGCATAAATGATGAGAAGAACTAGAATTTTGGGTTCGGTACGCATTCATTTAGGAGTGTTTTGTCACTCTCTATTGATTACGTTAATTTCTGCTAAACAAGAGCACCTATCAAAAAGTTGAATCGGAATAACTAAAAAGATATAAGAAAGTGTAATATTTACCTATTTTTGAAACTATATTTATACGATTTCATCGCTACTAAAGTGATGTTTTTTGAAACGCGGGCGCAAAATCGATGCTAAACACAACAAAGAATTTTTCTCGACAGTATTGAATTTATCGTGAAGACTAAAACTGAGCTTTCTTCATATGTTATTTGGTATTATGTATTAAATGAAATTTATTTTCAAAGACCCAATAATCAATTTCAGTGAAAAATCGCAAACTCTTTTGGTTGCAATTTATAAAACTAAGTAAAATTTTCATTCAATTTGCAAATATATTGGACGGAGAAAACAGAGTCATGGTGCTGACATGTATTAAATTTGGAATATAATATTTCGGTTAACTTTTCTATTTATATCCAATAGAAAGTTTCGGTTGTGATATTCGGCCAAAAATTTGGCTTAAACTGAATATCAGACAAAACCACAATTTTGGCCGAATCCGAAAACGATACCGAATATTCTGTCGAACTCTAATAATTTTCCATTAAATTACAATTACATTTATGAAGCAATCGATTACGTAACGAGGTGGTGTTAAACTATTTCTTCTTTGTTAATATTTTAACGCCTCATAAATGTTGATGTAGCATGTTTATACCACACTAGCAACATCCGGTGTGCTTCGCTACCCCATTGCTGTACAGATAAAGAAAAATTAGCAATTAATTATTTGTAAGAGGGCATACCACTAGGCTCTTGGTGAAAAGAGCAAACATTTCTCAGCTTAACCTACATCAAACTTAAAGAATCTCGCTATGCCGGTTCTCCAGATATGGTTTAGTTGCAAATTACTTTGTATGGGGGTACCCGTCTCTTACGTTTATACGTCCAGTATTTGATTCAAAAGAGCAATTTGTTCTCAGTTTAACCTATGTACAGAAATATCATATCGGCTCTTCTCCAGAAATATCATAATTACAAATTAGTTAGAATGGGAGGTACCCATGTCCCACCTCCTAACCAGCAGGCTTCTGCTTATTAAATTTTACTTATTTAAAGAGTTTTTTCGGAAAACCGTACAGTTTTGTAACAGTGGCTTTTCGAAGAGTAGCTTTTTCAAAATGTGCGCTTTATTTTCATGTAAATATGTCAGTACCTTTTTGAAAACGTTCCTTTTTCCAAAACTAATACATACTTTTAAGAATGCCTTTTTTCAAAAAGTACCATTTCCAAAAAAAAAAGAACTTACACGAGAATCCCTCACAGAAATGACACTTAGCAAAAATCTCAATTCCACAAAAATACCTTTGAAAATGAGCATATCCAAAAAGTACCCTTTCAAAAAATATTTGTTCAAAAGAGCGATTTTTTCAAAAATAACATTTCTGAGAAGTCTTTTATTAAAAAGGTATCTTTCCCAAAAAGTGCTTCTTGTAAGAACTACCTTTTCCAAAAAGTTATTTTTCCAGTAAAAATCTTTTTTGAAAGGTACTTTTACCAAAGAGTACTGATTCTAAGAATTACTTTTTGCGAAAAGTGCCTTTTGCAAAAAAGAGTTGCTCCCAAATATTTCTTTTAAAAAATTGCATTTCTAGTTTTCAGATCCTTCCCAAAGTACATTTACAAAAAAGTACATTTTCCCAAAAGTACCTTTTCCAAAAATCACTTTTTAAAAGTATCATTTCCCAAATTTAAATTTTCAAAAAGTATATTTTTAAAAAAGTACCTTGTCTAAAACTGACCTTTTCCAAAAAATACCATTTCTAGAAAGCAAATTTAAAAAAGTAGTTATCCAAAAAGCATCATTTCCTAAAAGTAAATATTTAAAGTACCTTTTCCAACAAGTACCACTATCAAACTGCAAATTTGTTCCTTAAAATACTTTTTCCACAACATTCCACTTTCAAAAAAGTATATATTTGAAAAAAATACGTTTTGCAAAAAGTACCACTGCTAATGTAGCATTTCTTAAAAGTAGATTTTTAAAACGCTCATTTTTAATATAGCGCCTTTTGCAAAAAGTACATTTTCTTAGAAAAGGTACCTTTTTCAAAAAGCATATTTTCCAAAAACTACGATTTCATTAAAACTTTTTCTGAAAATAGACTTTTAAGTTAAAAGAGTATTCCAAAAAAGTAAATTTTCAAATAAGTACTTTTTTGAAATAGTGGATTTTTCAAAAAGTACCATTACCTAAAAGTGCCATTTCCTAATAGAAGGTTTTCTAAAAAGTGCTTTTTCAAAAATTTAGCAAAAAGTAAATTTTTTTAATAGTAACTTTCCCAAAAAGTATCTATTTAAAAAGTACCAAATATATCCCCAATATTCCCTTTAATTACCATCTTCCGAAATTGGTTAAGTTTTGTGTGACTATAGGAACCTGCGTTGCAAATTTTGTGAAAATTGGCCCAATAGTTTTGCATGCAATGCTTTTTGCTTGGCTTATCCCATTTGGTACATATTTTATCCTCCTTGTAAAAACAAAAATGTTCCCAAAATCCGCTTTTATGGCGATCAGCTAGATTTATAGATTTATATTCACATAAGAAATATATGTTCGAATTTCAAAATAGTACCAAAACATTTTTGAGGACTTCTTAAGGAGAGCAGAATACAATTTAAATTTTATTTGTATGTTTATTACTTAAGGAGATAAATGGTATACCAAAAAAGTACCAGAATTAAATATTTGCATATTTAAAAAAAAGTAAAAAACACATGTAAGGCTATTTTTTGATTTAGAAATGATGTTTTTTTGAATTTTACATCTACTTTACTTACCCCACTGACATTGTATTCCAATAATCCCTCCTTAGTGAATCTGTACATCGAAATTGTAACAGACATACAAAATGTTTTTCTACTTAAAACTAACCATTCAGTAGATCAATGTCCATAAAAAATAGTTGTATAGAAAAAAGTATCAAAAAGAGCTACACATTTTGCCATTTATATATTTGAACATACAATAAGTACCAAAACATATTTAAGGGCTTCTTAAGGAAAGAAGAATACAATTTAAATTTTATTTGTATCTTTATTATTTTAGCAAAGAAAGTATAAAACTTTTATTTATACCCTTTTGCTCCCCCTCCCTACATGTAGAATCTTCAAAGAAGTAGCAAACCTGTCCGCTTATTTTTCAATGTTTTTTGATTTTGTATCTTATTTCTCCGGATATAACTACGGTACAGATCCGGAGATATAAAGATAAAAATTTCTTCTTAGTGTATCTATACAACGGAGGATCTATTGATTATATTACACATTATTCTGTATACATATTCAGCATATCAGTGTACATAAAAATAGCTGTATAAAAAAAAGAGCTACAATTTTTACACTTTGTATATCAGAATTTCTTAAAAGTATCAACATTTGTTTGAAGCCTTCTCAAGGAGAGAAGATGACAGTTTGAATTTTATTTCTAGCTTTATTAATTTTGAAGATCAATGGGTTACCAAAAAGTAACAAAATTATTATTTTACCTCTTTTTCGTCCCTAATTTACAAATTTGAAAAGAAGTATCAAACACCTGTACCCTTTTTTTAATTATATTATGATGCTTTTTAAATTGTATGTCTTTCTTAATTAGATCCGGAGATATAAGGTTACCGAATTTACCCGATTCTACCACTTTTTAACACTTTGGCATTTGTATTTCCAAAAATCCCTTCTCAGTGGATCTATACATCGGGAGAGGAGAAAACTTACAACATTTCAAAGCTCTAACTTTAGCTGCTTGGTCAGTCAGTCAGTCACGTTACTCTTTTATATATGTGTCGTTCATTGTAACAGTGAATTATCTCCTTGTAATTAAATTTCGAGAAAACGAGCCTTTTATACTGAATATTTTGCAGTTTTACTTCCGCGAGTAAACAAGTAACGTCATCTATGAGGTTTTGGTGCAAATATTGGAGTTGCTTCACTGTTACTATAAAAGATATAACTAAACGTTATACTATCCTACAAAAATATGTATATATTAAAAATATGGAGTTACACCACTTTTACAATAAACTACACATATATAGATAAAAAGTTTACAAATACGATATTGCAATATCACGCAGATATTTCCAAAAATAAAAAAAATAAAAAACGAAAAAATTTTTTAAATAATGGAAATATAAAACCTAAATACCCCGAAAACTATCTAATACGAAACAAGTATAAATCATTTATGAAATTTCATCAATACAAATTTCGAATAACAAAATAATGTACCCGATTTTTCGGTGTAGAAACAAATTTTAAATTCCAAAGAAGAAGTTCATGTAGAAATCAATACCACCAGCCTTAAGAGCAGAAGGCCTTATAACAAACAAAAAGTGTGAGGACTTCTGGTATTAAGATTGAAAGCAATATTATTTTGATTGTAAATTTAATAAAGTAAATAACAAAAGTTGAAACATCGATTAGCAACAAATACTTTACACCTTTAGTTACTTTTACAGTTTAAGGTCAACAAGCAGAGTGAAAACATAGTTAAGCAGCTGCTAAAATATTATTAATCATCTAAATAATATTAATATCTTCAAAAATTAAATAAGAAATATAATAAAATTATCTTACATCCACAATGTCGAAAGGAGTTATAATATTACATATCATCTTTGTTATCTACTATTTTCTGAATATACTTTTCGGCTATAACACTATTTTTTACAACCCGACAAGGAGAATGTTTAATTTACATCACCTACCTACCGTGATATATAGTGCGATTATAAATTTGCTATTAGTCATTGCTGACCACTATTATTACTATTGGGACATTACAGAAAGTTTAGAGGAAATATCTTATAATTACGTCTACGTATGTATTTTGGCAAACTGGTTATCCAATTATTTATTTTCTTTAACTATTTGGGTAGAAAATTGGTTAAAAAGGGAAAAGATTTTCCAAATTTATAATAAATTTAAAAGTTTACTTAAATTTTATTTATCGGTTGAAAATATAAATGAAAATCATGAAACTATTGGCCACATACGAAAACTAGTAATTTTTAAAGGATTTTTGTTTGTTTATGAAATTACAAAAGTTTTGTATGTTTATTTGCGTGTATCGTACATTTTAAGCTTAGAAGATAATTCGTTATATATAAATTATTATTACAGCCTTTGTGGCCGTACTATTATGCTGTTTAAAGATATTTACGAAATTTTTTGCGATATAAATATTTATTTGGCACTAGTTTTGATTTACATATGTGTACAAATATTAATAGAAAGGTTGAAAAAAATTAAAAAACAAATTAAATTTATAAATCATCACAACACGATGAGAAGTGTTAACGATAGAAAAATTTGGCGCGATTCAATAAGTCGGAAAATTGAATTGATAGGCCGAGAAGAGGACAGTTTGATGAATCTAACTGATGACCTCTTTGTCACTTTTCAATGGCAGATATTGTTTCTATTGCTGACTTATTTTTTAAATTCAGTTTTTCTATATTATTATTTATTGAGACCTTTCTATTTATCATTTAAAGATATGACAAAATTTGAAATTACCACCACAGTTTTTAAAGTTATAATGCGTATTTTAAAAATGACAACATATTTCTATATATTTGAGGCTTTAAAAAATAGTTTTAAGAACATTGGCACGTTAGTATATGAAATAAGCCTCCACTTCGCTGCGGATACCGATGAAGTATTCCGTCATGATGACTTGTATTTCGCTGTAAGTAAGCTGCGATAATTATTAATTTATTTGATTAATTTTTTTTTAACATTTTCAGTTGGACCATTTATTATTACAGAATAAATTTCGAGGCTTAAACTTCAAAGTTTGTGGCTTGTTTGAAATAACAAATTATAGATGTCTTATTATGTTAAATGCAATATTTTTGAATTCAATATATATATTTCAGTACGTCCTTGGGAATACTAAAGGCCTGCACAGACAGTTATAAGATCTTACAATATTGTCAGATCTGCCAATGTGCTGACGATGTACTGACAATAGAAAATTGTCAGCACAAGGTATATTTGTTCGTTCACACGGCTGTATCAAAGTTGTTAGAAAAGCTTACAATTTATTGGCAGACAGTTCTCTGACAATAAATTTATCTGACAATATTGTCAGTAAAGAAATTGGCAGTTCACACGATTGTCAGATGCAAAAATTGTCAGATCTGTTGTTTGGCGCTGCCAGACGCATATCATTTAACAGAAATCAATAATTATTTATCATCTGTGCTTCTGTTAACTTTGAAAAGTAAAAATATAAATTATTATTAAACAAAAGGAATCAATTTTGACTATTTTAGCTGCATAATTTTTCTTATTTTAATTTTTCCCTAAAAAATATGTGTGCAGTGCTGCCAATGTAAAAAAGTCTCTGACAATGACGCCATTGTCAGATGCAGGAACTTTGCACATCTGACAATTAATAAATGTCTGACAATTGTCTGCCAATAATCTGACAATGGTATCGCGATGTGTTCACACGATTGTGAGATGTCTGACAGCAGGTAGTATTAAAATCGCCTGACAATGCTTTTTCTGCCGTTGTCAGACAAAAATTTTCAGTTCAGACGATTGTAAGAATTTTTTAGCACATTTTACTTACAATATTGTAAGAACTGATAATCGTCTGTACATAACTTAAGGGTATTTAAAAATATGAATTTATAGTGTTTTTTAATATAATCAAGCTCAAAAAATATTGATTTGCTACACATTTTTTGCATTTTTGTATTTATTTATTTACATATTTAATTAAAGTCTATGGAAAAAATATCCTTACAGACTCATAATATAACTGCAAGGAACTTTTAACACACAATGTATGTTACACATATAAAATTTAAGTATTTAAAAAGAAAATTATATTACGTTTAATAACATTTAATAAAATTGTACAAATTATTAAAATTTTTACACATTCTTCTAAATGGATCTGCATTAGCACAATTTATATGAATTACTTACTGGTAGATAAAAGGGAATGAAATAACTGGTGAATCGACGTGGAACAATAAATTATATATTACTTAGAAGAAATTCAAACAGCACATTATTATTAATGAGCTTGAGCAAAAAGGCCACATTGAGCATCGTCCTTGTGCTTTTTAAAGTAAGTAGTTTGATGATTGCTAACCCATAGCATTATTTCTATACGAACTTCTCAAACAAAATAACAGAAACTATTTTTGGACGGATTCAAGACGATCATTCCGGGTCCCACACTACTGATCCATACTCTGTTATTGGGGTCTCACTAGAGATGTATAAAATTGTTTAGTAATATACGGATCCGTAAGCTCCTTAACCCAATGCTTAATAAAAGCGAGCGTTCCACATTTGGTACTAGCAATTTTTATCCTAAATAGGAAAAGAAATACAATACTGTTCAGGTGAAAAAATAAATCAACTTATCGATAAAGTTCAGGAAACAAATCGCGACCTCATTTCTAAAGAAAATTGAGTTGTTTAGAAACCGAAACCTGTTTCACGAAATTTTTTCTCGTTTCTAAGCATTCATTGTGCCCAATATCATAAATTTTGATAAATTTTTTGTATAAAAAAGTTTTTTTTAATAAAAAAAAATACAAATCAGAAATCAAGTAAAATATCAATAGGGGATTTAGACGCTGAGTTTTTTACATGTTTTTGTTCAGTCTTGAGTTCTTAGCTTATAGGTGAATGGTGTGGATAGGCAAACGGGGTAGGGAAAAAATCTTGATTTGTGTTTTCATGCTTGTTTTTGACATTTATTTTTAAAATAATTTGTATTTTTATTTATTTTTTTTTTTTCATATTAAAAGTTAGAATTTATTTCAGTAAAAAAAAAATTAACAATTAAATTTCAAAAAAAAATCAAGGTAGAAAATCATTGTATAAATGTTTGTGATTTTCAGTTGCCACTTTAAAAGGAAATTTAAAAAAGTCTTGTCTGAAAACTCAGCGTCTAAGTCCCCTACAAGTTTCAACAATATTGACTTTTTATTCCATATAAATATTTTTTTAATAACATTTATATGCTTATTTTCAATAAAAAGTAGGAAATTTCATCTCAATAACAAGTTACTTAATACATAGCAGTTATTATACACTAATGGTCTGCATCGAATCTATTAAAAGACATTTAAATACATTCACATGCTTTCAACTACGCAATGGATTTCATTCAATGTTGAAAAATTCAATGAATGCATGCACAAAACGAAAGAGAAATAGAAGCCACTTCAACCGAAAAGAAAAAAATACTACATCACTCAAATAAACATAAGAGAGTGAACTGTGTACATACTATACTATAACCTGAGTATAAAATTATTTGAATGTTTTTCTCAAATAAGTGGGTTAATGCTACTAGTAATTTCTGTGTTCGGTTTTGTTTTTGGTTTTGCAAAATGTGTACAACAACAATTTCGTGTTTTTTAGTGTATGTAGCCTGCAGACAAAGTAACTAGTATGTAGTTAGAACAATACTAGTTGCTTTTTACTTCAGACTGATTGCCCATCTGTCCTTTTTTCATATATCGAACTATCGTTTTTAATATTAGGCTGTCGTTGGAGCCCAACTAGTTCATTTGTATACAGCTATATCCCAGTCGAAGTCCTAGTTGTTGTAAGCTAGTGCTCTCACTAGTTTGTTTATTTAGATTTTGTAACTCTTAAAAAAATTTTGGCTCAACCGGGGTACGAACACACATTCCTCATATTTCAAAGCAAGTACTCTACCCACTGAGCCACTTTGTACTTATTTTTTTAAGAGCTAAAAACATTTTTTATATACAAGTCGTATACCTGAAATTTTTTTCCTTTTTTGACTAGTATCGTTATTGTCTCGATACAACTAGTAATATGATTTTTCTTTTTTTACTAGTATCGCTACTAGTCTTGCTACAACTAGAAATATGACTGTTCTTTTTTGACTAGTAACATTACAACTAGTTATATGACTGTCACAAGGCGTATCTAGTTGTAAGTTTAGCTGCTGGGTAAGTATGTATATATGCCGATATGTATGTATGTGTGCTTTTATTGGATATTAACAACATAACAAAAACACATTTGCTTCTACTGAAAGTATCGAATAACCCGTTCATTCATTTAAACACTCAAATAATATCTCAGTTTCTTGTGTTTGAATATAACTGAGACCGAACATTGCTATGGCTTATTAATGCCAAATGAATTTTATACATATACGAAGCAGACATGCTTTACAGATATTTCATTCACTCTTGTGTTTTGATAACATTTACTCTATTGGTTCTCATTGAGCGTTTAACATTTGAATGAATGTTGCTTTCTTTGTGTGCAGCCAAACAAATGAATGTACTCTTGCTAGGCTTTAGTATACACATGCAATACAAAAAGCTACTTTTTTCAAATAAAATATAAAAAAAAGTAGCTAACCGTCTTAATGAATGTTCACAAAAATTTTAATTTTTCTTCCAAACTTACTATACCGGAAGTAGTAGTGACAATACAAAATAATTCTATTGGGTATATTTTGAAAAAGCTTCATGTAAATCTTCTTTGTTGTTTTTCTCCATTCCGACTTTTTGGCATAAAAGCTAAACCAGAAATGACGTCGCGAAATGTCAATGAAGTAAGGAAAGTGCGACTTTGGCTCGCATATGAAAGGTTCCGTACGAACGCACATGTGTATATCCCTTTTCGTTTTTGGCCCTTTTTTTAATTTTGGCAGTTTTTTCGTTGTGCTTTTTTGTTCAATTTTAGTGTTGTTGTTTTTAAGTATTTTTTTGTTGTTTTTGGAGATTTCTTTCGTCTTGGCGCTCTTCTAACTTTTCGTTTTTTCTGGCGATTTTTCTTTTTTGAAGTTTTTTGTTTTTACCGATTTTTTTTAGTTTTGGAAATTTTTTGGTTTTGGCGTTTTTTAACGTTTTTTTCACTTTTTGACGATATTTTTATTTGTAGCGATTAATTTTAGTTGTGGCCATTTTTTCAGTTTTGGCGCTTTTTTCGGTTTTGGGGATTTTTTTAGATTTTTGGCGATTTTTTAGTTTTAGCGCTTTTTTTTTTTTTTTGGTTATGAAACTTTTTTTGGTTCTAGTGATTTTTTCGTTTCCTGGCGATTTTTGGTTTTTTACAATTTTTTTTGTTTATTTGCCGATTTTTTTAGTCTTGGTGTTTTTTTTTTTTTTTGTTTTGAAGTTTTTATTTTTTTTAACGTTTTTTCGCTTTTTGATAATTTTTGGTTTTAGTGATTTATATTAGTTTTGGCGTTTTATATTAGTTTTGGCGCTTTTTTCTATTTTGGGGAATTTTTTTTTCGGTTTTTGGTGATTTTTTTAGTTTTAGCGATTTTTTCTTACACTTTTTTTCGTTTTGGCTATTTTTTTTTAGGTTTTGGCCATTTTTTTTAGTTTTAGCGATTTTTTTTTTTGTTTTAACACTTTTTTTCGTTTTGGCCATTTTTTGGTTTTTGGGGATTTTTTCGTTTTTCGATGATATTTTTAGTTTTAGCGAATTTTTTATGTTGTAGTGCTTTTTTTCGTTTTGACGATATTTTTTTTCTTTTTTTTTTTTGTTTATTTTCGTTTTTTGGCGATCTTTTTAATTTTTGATGATTTTTAACGTTTTAGCGATTTTTTTCATTTTGGTGCTTTTTTTCATCTTGGTGCTTTTTTTCTTTAAGCGCTTTTTTCATTTTAGCGTTTTTTTCGTTTTGACATTTTTTGAATTAGGATTTTTATAGTTTCAGCGTTTTTTTAAATATCAAGATTTTACCTCTTACGGTTTCCAAAATACAGAAAATTATCTAAATTACATAGTCAAAATTACGGTAGCTGATAGAATACCCATTTCTGGTCCGTAGCTCTTACGGTTCCCGAGAAAACAATACATTAGTATTTCAACATTTTTCGTTGCTCGCTTTAGAACACCCTTTAATTTTTAGCTGTCATATATTTGTTGTTGTAGCGGCCTAAGTTTTACATATTCTGTGAAAATTTCAGGCCCGTAGCTCTTTCGGTTCTCGAGAAAACAGCCTGTGACAGACAGATAGACGGACGGACAGCGTAGCGAACCCTAAAAAATTAAACAAATATTTTAAAAATACAATTAAAAGGAATTCAAAATTTTTTTAAAACGGTGGCAAAAAATTAATGAAAACTAAAAAGTGATTCAAGTGTGTTGAAAAGAGAAAAACCTGTCATTATTTTATTGACAGTACGAAAGTTTGCTATCTAATTTATCAATGCTACTAACTCCCATGTACTTTTTAAGGCATCCCTTAAAATATTTGTCTTATTTCTGGGAGGCAGGCGTGTTCTTGCACCGATTGCACAAAAATTAATGACACAGCTTAAGAGCTTTATTTTGGAAGTAGTTATTAACTTTCGCTGCAATTTGAATATAGTTATGGTTAAAATATAATTTTTTTTTAAATTTAGGATATATGGCAAGTGGCCATGTCCTTTGCTTTGAATGCACTATAATTTATGCCAAAGCTTGACAACTTTATTTTAGAAATAGTAATTGACTTTCGCTGTTTTCTGAATATATAAGTTTTATTTTTAATATTAAGGATATATGGGAGGTAGGAATGTCCTTGCTCGGAATGCACTTTAATTCATGACAAAGCTTAACAATTTTATTTTAGAAATAGTTATTTACTTTCGCTCTTTTCTGAACATAAAAATTTAATATATCAAATAAAGGATATATGAAAGATGGGCACAACCCTGGGCCGATTGTATATAAATCTTTCACACAGCATTGTTTTAGAAATAGTTACTAATTTTCGTTGCTTCCTGATCATAATTATAGCTAAATCTATTTGTTTTTTTTTCAAATACTTTGTACAGAAATTTATGACACCTTTGTTCTAGAAATAGTTATTGGCTTTTGTTACTTTCTGAGCATAATTATGGCTAAAATTTAGTTTTTTTTTATTAAGGATTGAGCGATAGGTTTCTGCACCGATTGAACTAAATTTTAAGACCACAGCTTATCAACTTTATTTTAGCTTACATACTTATTAATTTTCGCTGCTTTCTGATTATAATTCTAGCTGGAAAAAAATTTTTTTAATTTAAGGATATATGGGAGGTAGGCATGTCCTTTCGCCGACTGTTTTTAAATAAACCACATTGCTGAAGAGCATAATTTTAGGAAATAGTTTTTGAGTTTGTTTTAAGGAAAAAAGTTGTGTAATACAGCCATTCAATTATGCTCTCCAAGGATATGCTTTGTTTTACTAAATACTATCTTCAAAAAATGTTTTTTGTATTATTTTTTCTTTTTTTTTTATATAAAAAACAAATTTTCTGAGCTTTTCGCTTTTAAAATTGATATGCAAATCCAAATTAATTATTAGGCTCAGATTGGTAACGTTATATTCAGAAAGAATTGGGCTTGATTAATATTCCAAGGAACAAGGACTTAATTTTTCAACCTTAGCCTAATAATCAATTTGGATTCACAAAGCAAATACGTTCGAAATAATCATTGGTATGCACATTTTATAAAAATAAATAAATTATTCAATAAAAATAAGCATTACCTTTTTTTATTTTTTCCTTTTCTTAAATCCTTGGCGGACTATATACCGCATTTTGAAGCAATTACATACTTGCTTCAAATGTGTATATATGTGTCTGTGTGTGTGTGTGTGTGTGTGTGTGTGTGTGTGTGTGTGTGTGTATGCCTTTGTGCGTAAGTATTTGTCCATTTAAATGTGTTCGTTTTCATATTTTTCGTATTTTTAAATAAAAAAGTTAAGTTTCACAATTGGTTTTTATCACTTTTTACTTTAAATAACACTATGCAACAACAAAAAATTAACCTCAAAAATTATAAGTTTTTTTTTAAGCTAAATTGGGGCTGCTGGACACGAATATGACTTTCATTTATTTTTATTAAGAAGCGTTATCGAGATATTCAAAAAAAAGAACTTGTTTTTACAGTGTATAAAGCTACATATTTCTAAAAATCTTGAGAATTGTTCATTGGAATTTTACCAATTTTACACAGTTGCACAGATACGTTTTTCTTCTTTCAGCCAATACATATACTGTTATGATCGGTTGAAAGTTCATTGATTTACAGGCGCTAAGATTTGATAAAATTTTTATATTTTACGTTCTTTCAAAATTCATCATTTTAAGTCGCTGCATTAACGTAATTAAAGAAAATTTGGCTCCCAATGTCCCCAAAACAATTGCGGTTACTAAAAATCTGATAAATATAGTCGGATCTAAAGTCTGGCCGATAAAAAAGATACCAAGTACTAAGTTATGTTATGCGCTTGGCTGAGATATGGCCATAAGATATGCTTGCAAAGTCTGAGAATTTTCCTAAAAGTAATAAAAGAGGTAGACATTTAATTTTTGGTTATCATTAGCACATGTCCTTACATATTGATGTCCTTCATTGCATCAGCAATTTTAAATAAACATATCATCAAAATATTTTATTACATTGCTACTCGTGCATAAAAATATGTCATCGTTATCAGTCTGTTGTCAAACATGTTTATTAGTTCATTTAATTATATTAATAATAAAATTTTGCGTCACTTTCTTAAAACTTTCAGTGTTTGCTTAACTTCTAACGACCGTTGTATTTTTTTATTATCCTTTAGTAAAAGGTTGCGCTCGTGTTTTGTCTTCTTAAACAGTTTGCTTGTACAAACTAACTTATTTCATCAGCCTGTATTCATGCTACATTTTTTACGCTCCGTTTTTATATGTATTAGGGTATTCATTTTAATCGACTTTTCAATTGTTCGATTAATGAATTAATCGAAATTGAGCTTTTTATATCACTCGAGCAATCGACTAAAGCTTTTATTTCGTTCGAGTTATTCGAGTAAGCTTTACTGCTAAAAATTATTCGAGTTAATCGGAAAAGTTTGAATTTAATCGGTTTTTTGTACATTTTTGTGGACAAAAATAAAAACAAGTTTTTTCGCGTTTTTATATATTTTAATAATGAACACAAAAGAAATTCTTTAGAATATTTTTTTTTCACTGTTCAATGTTGCGCTTTGAGAAAATATTGCGCCAGGAAATATTTAATAACATTCCGACTTGTCCTGTATTCAATGCAGAATAAAAATAATCAGAATTGGCATAGCACTATTGTTGTTATAAATATTAACTTGTAACACTTGGGAAATATTTGCCTAAAAAACGTAACCACTACTTTTGCTCAAAGTTAGTTTGATTAAACTTGTTTTTTCATATCACAAAATAAGGTTAATTATGCTGCAAAAAGCTATTTTTATATTATTATTAATAAATGCGAACGAAATTTACAATTTTAACTTGTCCGTAGGTTACATTTTTTTCGGCAAATATTTGCCAAATGTGACCGTACCTTAACGCTTTTATAATTTCGAACATTACATTCTATATTTTAATACGAAACATCTAGTTAACTAGTTGCTCTCGAAATATCTTCTTTATTTCAAATAATTTTTGTTTGGTGTTTATGTTTCCGAATTTTTTTAAAAGATATTTGAATTTGGTTTCTTTCTTCCTATTATTGTTACTACATTATTTACTTAACTTTTTGATTAGTATGAAATAACGTTCGAATTCAATGGCAAATTTCATATAAATAAAAAAAATTTTCCACTTTATATTACGAAATCTACAAAAACTCATTAAGAAAAAGAAAATTTACATAAAATATTTTCATCGAGTTATTCGATTAATCGACCAAAATTACTCGAATAAATTTTTACTCGAAATAGAAATTTTTTTGTTTGATCGAACATTATTTGACTTTAATTATTCGATTAATCGAGCAAACATTATTCGAGTGAATACCCTAATATGTATATTAGGGTGGGCTGAAAATCCGCTTTTTTGGAATTTTCGTTTTTAATAGCAAAAATATATTTCTTTGTACAAAAAAAAATAATGTTAGGAAAACAAAAAAAAAATTAGGTCGATATCTTAGGTTCGCCAAATCCCACTAAAGTTAGAAGTTGTTTAAATTTTTTTCCCAACTTATTTTGATTGGAAATTTAATTCTCTACAATAAAAGGTCCTATAATAAAATTACGTAGAGTTGATAGTTACTGAGATAATTGCAATAATGCTCTAAAAAATAAAAATTTTCAAGCTGTTATCACTTATTTATTTATTGAAACTAAACATTATATTGCTTTTTACAATCAAAAGTGGGATTTTTTTGACGAGATTCCACAGTGGACCGGATGAATCCATCTCTCGATTCGTGGCCACAAACAGTACTTGCTGCTTCAGTTACAAGTTTGACCATACGCCCTACTGCTTGGGTGTGACTTGGAAAGTTTTCAAACGCCCACGCACATTCTGGCTCAATATCAATATCTGTAATTTCTCTTGCTTCAATAATTTTCTCTAAAGCGAATTTACGCACCTCCTTTCTATCATCCACTGATATTGAAAGAAGTAAATTTTCTGGATGTGCAAAATAAGCGTTTCGCTTGAGACAATCAGTAACAATTTTTTGTTTTT
Organism: Panzeria rudis; assembly: GCA_956483635.1. Taxonomy (NCBI): domain Eukaryota; kingdom Metazoa; phylum Arthropoda; class Insecta; order Diptera; family Tachinidae; genus Panzeria; species Panzeria rudis. The sequence continues at coordinate 20,559,220 of OY101450.1, read as the reverse complement.
TCGCAGGCATGTATCTAGATCTCCTCAGCAGTTCAAAGAAATTTTTTGACCATTTAATGACGAAACACTTTTGTTAGTAAACAATTTTTTCACCATTAAGTTTTTTTGATGTTGAACTGTAATCAATTGAATGATTCGTTGATTAGAAACAACTGGAATTGAAACGGCAGAGAACAATATTTCTACATCTGAGGCTGAGACAGTTTTAGCAATACAGAAAATTAAGGTTCGAATTGACAGTTAGATTTCCTTTCTTCTCTTATATGATTGCAGTACATTAAGACGTCTTGAATACTAGGTAATTGATCCTCAGGTAGTTCTTTTGAGTTCCCAAATATCGGGCAAGCAGAAATTTTACTAGGTGACATTTTATTTCTGTAGATGAAATGATTCCCAGGGTTCAATGATAAAATTTCGTAATTAATATAGAAATAAATAAAACAATTTGAGAATGCTGTACAAATACTTACAATATAATAAGAAAGAAATTAGAGCATAATTGTTGTTATTTTTTAACGCTGTATTTAAACTTAAATTGTCATTAATAATCAATAAAAACATGAAGCCATTTTTTAAGGTTAGATGACGTTGTGTCAAAAATTAACAAATATACTGAAAACAGATACGCCATCTTTTGAACGATCGCAAAATTGAAATAGGATCGGTAGATCAGGTCTGTTTTGTAGAAAATTGAATTTTCTATGAAATTTCCATGATAAAATTCATATTTTACCCTGAAAAAGTGATAATAACTTGAACATTTTCAGTTTTTAGAGCAATATTGCAATTATCTCAGTAAGTATCAACTCTACGTAATTTTGTTATAGGACCTTTTTTGTAGAGAAATAAATTTCCAATCAAAATAAGTTGGAGAAAAAACTTTTAAACAACTTCTAACTTTAGCGGGATTTGGCGAGCCTAAGATATCGACCTAAATTTTTTTTCTTTTCCTAACATTATTTTTTTAAAACAAAGAAAAATATTTTTGCTATTAAAAACGAAAATTCCAAAAAAGCGGATTTTCAGCCCACCCTAATGTATATTCTTTTTTGTTGTATTGTAATCAATAACAAAAGTCAACATGTTTTTGTTTGATGTCAATGACGTTTGTTAAGTTGTTTATAATTATATTCCAGGAAATACAGAATAAGAAAAAAACACAATTGTGTATTTGTTGCTAGTTATATAGCATACAATATTGTATAACTTATGTGAAATATGAAATTAAAAGAATATTTTTAGGCTGATGCAATAATGAAAATAAGGGTGTAGATTATTTCACAATGGCAAGTATGAAAGAGTTAGTTTATTTTTTTCACTTCCAGAAACTTTAGGACAAGGTAACAAAACCAACTTATAATTTTGCAATAACTGCTGCTTATTGTATAAAAAATGATGATAAAGCAAAATAATAGTAATATAAACAATTGAAAATTAAGCTAAAATCATTTTCAAAAATATTGCAAACCACAACAAAATTGTTAATTTTACAAAAAAAAAATTGTTACTTAAACTTTACTGCTATTAACCTCCTTCACTTCATGCAATTCTTCTAGAGTTCTAATTAACTTTTGCTAAAAAGCAAAAATCAGGAAATGAAAATCTCCACAACAAAAGCTAAAAATAAAGTCACAAGCGCATAGCCAGCATACAAGTTAACGGAAGGAAACAACAACGGCAACTGCATACAGTGACCGGTAGAAAGAAAAAGCCGCAAGCAAACTATTAAATTATTTATAAAAGCAGCAAAAGAACAAACGACAATTACACAGTAAATGTAAATAGAACTGAAAAGTTATAAAAAAAATATAAAAAAAATAACAATAGTAACAAATTAGAGCGCAACTATTTTCACTGGTAACGTAGCTCACATCAAGCGTTAATCAACATAATGGAGTAAATGCGGAAATAGCGACTCTTTCACATACAAATTCCCAAAAGAGTTAGCAAACAATGTCAAGATTTGAATTTAAAATGTTGACAAAAAAAAGGTTTGTGTCTGCTTTAGCAGCACGCAAAAATACTTCAAGAGAAATAATACATAGCTTAAAAAACTACAAGGAAAAAATGCTTTATTTACATTGTATGGACGAGGCACTTCCCAATTTCTTAACATTAACAGTCCTTTTCACAATGTACGATTGGAAGCTAACGTAGACTTTAGTGGCAAAGTTTTGTATGCAGAAAATGCTGTTAAAGTCGATGTTAACTTTAAATCATACATGATGAAAAAATCCGTAAATCGTATTGTATGTGGGGGAACTCAATGTGTGTGAAAAGTTTCATAAAAATCGGTTTAGTAGAAGAGATTCAGTAAATTCAGCAAAATGATACGTTGGCTCGCACACGAAGGGCTCCGTACTATTACACATATATCCCTTTTAGTGTTTGCCCTTTTCTCATTTTGACATTTTTTTCGTTTTGCTTTTTCGTATAATTTAATTTTTTAATTTATTTTTTTTTTGCCATTTTTTTTTTGTTTTTTTTTTATGCTCTTTTTTTCTTTAAAGTGATTTTTTTCGTTTTTGAAGTTTTTTGTCCTTTTTTGGTTTTTTTTTTTTTTGTTTTTGCCGATTTTTTTAAACTTTAACGTTTTTTTTCGCTTTTTGACGATATTTTAAATTTTAGTGATTTATTGTAGTTGTGTTCCTTTGTTTGTGCATTTCTTTCAGTTTTTGGTGATTTTCTTCTTTTTAGCGATTTCTTTTTTATTTTGGCACTTTATTCGTTTTGGTGATTTTTTTCCATTTTTTGCGGTTTTCTCGTTTTTTGGCAATATTTTTAGTTTTGGCGATTTTGTTTTTTTGTTCTTGTTTAGTGCTTTTTTCGTTTTGACGGCTTTTTTCGGTTTTGGCGTTTTTTAGGGTTCCGTAGACCAAAAGTGTAACCCTATTGTTTTCGCTACGCTGTCCGTCTGTCCGTCTGTTTGTCTGTCACAGGTTGTTTTCTCGGGAACCGTAAGAGCTACGTACCTGAAATTTTCACAGAACATGTAAAACGTTGGCCGCTACAACAACAAATATATGACAGTTAAAAATTTAAGGGTGTTCTAAAGCGAACATAAAAAGTGAAATACTAACGTAATATACAGACACTTAGGGCCTATTCACATATTACATAACGCTATTTTCGGAGGTTTTGTAAACCCCCACCCCCCCTTGGTAACACTTTTTACAAAATTTTCCGTATAAAGTATCTAGTCCGTAACAAATCTTTAACCCCCCCCCCCCTCCGCCCCTTTCAAGCGTTACGTAATATTTGAATAACCCCTTATATATAGACACTTTAAATTTTCAAAGTAAGTGTTAATTGGTGTAGTCTGTACACTAATATTTAAAGCAATAAAAATTAAAAGGTGTTCCATCAGTTAATGTAATTTTGACTATGTAAATTAGACAATTTCCTGTATCTTGGAAACTGTAAGAGGCAAACTCTTGAAATTTAAAAAAAAAACGGTAAAACTAAAAAATTCCAAAATTAAAAAAATGTCAAATCGAAAAATCGCCATAATGACAAAAGCTCTTAAAGGAGAAAGGCACCAAAATTTAAAAAAAACGCTTAAAAGCAAAAAATCAAAAAAACTAAAAAGATCGCCCAACATATAAAAAAAATTTCCAAAAACCAAAAAAAGTCGTCAAAACGAAAAAAGCACTACAACATAAAAAATCGCTAAAACTAAAAATATCATCAAAAAAACGAATAATCGCCGAAAATGGAAAAAAACCACCAAAACGAAAAAAGTCCCAAAAAACAAAAAAAGATAGGCCAAAACGAAAAAAAGTGTCAAAACAAATAATAAATGGCTAAAACTAAAAAAACTCACAAGAAACCCGACAAAATCCCAAAATTGAAAATAAGCGCCAAAACTGAAAAAAAGCGCCAAAACTAAAATAAATCGATATAATTAAAAATATCACCAAAAAGGGAAAAAACGTTAAAACAAAAAAACGCCAAAACCAAAAAAAATACGCTAAAAATAAAAAATTGCCAAAAAACGAAAAAAATTGCAAACAACGAAAAATCGCAAAAAAAAAAACAAAAAAAATCGCCAAGTGCCACAACCAAAAAAAAATCATCGAAAACCGAAAAAAATCCCTAAAACCGAAAATAGCCCCATAACTGAAAAAAATCGCCACAACTTAAATAAATCGCTCAAACTAAAAATATCGTCATAAAGTGAAAAAAACCTTGAAAAACACCAAAAAATCGCTAAAACTAAACAAATCGGCAAAAAATTGCAATAAACGAAAAATCGCCAGAAAAAAACGAAAAATTCACGAAAATAAAAAGCGCCAAAACCAAAAACAACAAAAAAAACATGAAATTTTTTTAATTTTAGTGCTTTTTGCCTTTAAGCGCTTTTTTATTTTGGCGATATTTCGTTTTAGCATATTTTTAATTGCTGGAATTTTTTAGTTTTAGTTTCCAAGATACAGAAAATTGCTTAAATTACAAGTCAAAATTCCATTAACTGATAACACACCCTTTAATTTTTATTGTTTTAAATATCTGTGTTAATTGGTGTAGTCTATTATACAGACTACACCATCTAACATTAACTTTAAAAATTCAAAGCGTCTATAAGTGTATGTATATGACATTACTATTTTAACATGTTTCGTTGCTCGCTTTAGAACACCTTTTAATTTTTAACTGTCATATATTTGTTGTTGTAGTGGCCAAAGTTTGACATATTCTATGGGTTCTCGAGAAAACAGCCTGTGACAGACAGGCAGATTAAGAGACCGACAGACGGACGGACGGACGGAGAGCGTAGCGCAAACAATAGGGTTGCTTTATACTTTTGGTGTACGGAACCCTAATAAAATGGTACGGTTTTGCCATTTTCGATTTTTTTTAAAATTTGTAAATAATAAAATTTTTCCAATTTTGCCTAATAAATATATTTTTAGCATTGCGGTGTGAATAATTCCGAAAGTATTGAATATACAAAAAAGTAATATTTAAACAGCTTAAAGGTAATTTTATTTCAAATTGTTGCGATAAAAAAACTGAATAAAAAATTATAAATGGGGGACTAATAATAACACCTCAAAAAAATATAGTGGTGATCAAAGATCATGACAAAAGTTTCAGTTTGTTGCATATTGTTACCTTTTCACAAAATTTTTAAGGATTGTTTTTTTTTTGTAGTCATAAATGTCCTACGACATATAACAACTACAGTAGATTATTTGAAATTAGATGCAAAAACGTTGTTGTTGTCGCAATTTGCAATTTGTGTGATGGCGAGTTAGTAAGTGTGTATAAATTTTTTGGCAGTATTTCGGGCAATATCTTTTTCATTTAGCAGCATATTTTTAAAATAACAACAGCTACTACCCTGTCGGAAAGTCCCTAGTCGACTACAAAAATAATCAACTTATAGTTACTATTCTTAGACTAACTAAAAGCTGACTATAATGCAATCCACGACTGATGCAAAATCAATTCTTAACTTGAGTACATAATCGGATTTGGTGAGAGCCAACAACTTTACTCTAAGCTACTTTGAAGCTTATTTCCGGTTTATATTAACTTGTTGCTGTTATTATTTTAAATGGTACCTTAGCTGGGTGGTCAGCGTGTTGACTTTAAAACCTGTGATATATAGTTCGGTTCGAACACCAGCAACATCTTTTTGCAAATGTACTAACTACCAGGTGACTTAAATAAAGTAAACTTTAAGTTAGTTGAAAAGTAGTGCAGAGTGGGACAATTGACTACCGCCTAGGACAACGCAATGTTAAAATAGTTAGTTGTTTCCATTGGAAAATTATCCAAGTGTTAGTCAGCACTAGTTACGAAATAGTAAGCTTAAAGTTAATTTAAAGTTAACTGAGTTTCCGACAGGGTACTTACACGCAAACACACACACACACACATACAACCTTTCTCATATGCAAATAAGAGGAAGTTCAAACGCATCATGTCACGATGTACTTAAAAATAATATCCATACGGTTGTTAAGGGTTTTCTTTAAGTTTGGCATCCTACTAAACGGCGTTTCAAATGTCAACGTTTGTCCTTATAATACAACGCATTTGCATGTATGGCAGAGCAAAAGAGTGTACACAGAAAGTGGGTATGAATGTGTGCATTTTCTAGTGTTTGAGTGAGTTTGTGTGCAACCACAGCCACGCAGCAGTGTTCCTTTTTTTCCGAAAATTTCTTTAAGTAACGTTATTTGAACGTTACGTTTTTTACTTTTCTTCCACTATCCTGTTGGTATTCACCAAAAATACAACTACATTTACTTGCACTTATTGCGTGTTGAAGCTACAGAAGTTTTAGCTAGTTTTAGTGAAATTTAAAAAAAATAGTAGTGAAGAAAGGAAAACATGTCTAAGTTGTTGTTTTTCTTTCAATTTCTAAGTATTTCTTGGTTTTGTTTATTTTTATATTTTTGTTCGGTTGGTAACAGTGTCATCAGCAAACAAATAGTGTTATTGTGTAAAATCAGCTGGCTGATATCCAAAATAACTGTGAAAAGATCTGCGGTCTTACTTAGAAAAAATTTCACAAAGAGAAGGTCTTCTAGTGAGTAAACTTCAAAGCTTTTCTACAAAGAAAATTTTTCAGTTAAGTTAGTTTTAACTCTCGTAGAAAATGGATAATAACTTCAAAACGTTTGGAATGATTTTTTTCCAACTAGAGGCTAGAAGATTTTAGATCAAGTCACCTTTCAAACAAAAGAAACTATATTAAAATCGATCTAGCCATTTGGCAGCTGTAGTGGTACAGACACACAAATTCTAGAGGATACAGCCAGAAAAGAGGTGGCAACTTTTAAACGGCTTTGCCTTAAGCATAGCTAAGAACAGGCTCGATCAAATCACCTTTCAAAAAAAGCCCCAAATCAAAATCCGTCCAGCCATTTTGTCTCTACGAGGAAACAGACAGCCAGCCAGTACAAACTTATAAAGTCCCTGTTTTTAGTCGGGGGTTAAAAAAACGTCTTAGAATGTTAATAATATTAATTTTCTGTGGAAATTTTTTCGACAATCTTAATATTGTTCATCGATAACATTAGCTTTCTAAAGAAAGTTTTCGATAACTTTAATTTTCTTCAAAACTATTCCATAAGTGTTATTTTATTTAAAAAAAATCGATAGCAATATTATTTTAAAAAATCCATAATCCAATTTTCAATCGAAAAATTTTCGATGACAATAACTTCGTATAGACAATTTTTGGATAACATGAACTTTCAATAGCAAATTTTGCGATAACATTAATTTTCTGTGGAAGAACTTTTTGTGGAAATATTTTTGATAACACGCGTTCGCCATAAAACCATTTTCGATAACAATAGGTTTCCATAGAAAACTTTTCTATAACAATGATTTAATGTAGAAATTTTTTCAATAACAACAATAATTTTTTATAAAAATTTTTTCGATAACAAATTTTTTCCATAACAAGTATTTTGTAGAAAAATTTTTTATAACAATAAATATCACTAAAAGATTTTCGATACCAATAATTTTCTATAATTTTTCGATAACAGTAATTTTCTATAATAAAAAACTCTTATAACAAAAATTTTTAAAGATAACGAATCGATAGAAAACTTTTCGATAGCAATGACTTTATGTAAAAAATTTTTCAATAACAAAAAGAATTTTTTCTTCAAATTTTATCGATAACAAATTTTTCCAATAACAAGCATTTTGTAGAAAAATTTTTTATAACAATAACTTTAACTAAAAGATTTTCGATGTCAATAATTTTCTACCGATAATTTTTCGATAACAGTAATTTTCTATAAGAAAAACTCCAATAACACGAATCGCTAACACTAATTTATTTTTAAACATTTTTTCAATAACATGAAATTTCTGCAGCAAGTCTTTTTCAATAACAACAGCTTTCGAAAAAAGCGAGTCGATAACATAATTTTTTTTAGAATATTTTTATATAACGATAATTTTTAACAGATTACATTAATTTTAAATAGGAAATTTTTCGATAAGATTAATTTTCTATCGAAATTTTTTCTGAAGTAATAATTTTCTATTGAAAATTTATCGAAAAAATTCCGATAACATTAATGTTGTATTTAAAATATTTCGATAACAATAATTATTTATTACAAAGTTTTTGATAGCAATTATTTTCTATATTTTTCGATAACAATGACTATATAGAAATTTTTCAATAACAAAAATCTCTTATTAAATACTTCATTCTTAGGATAATTTCCTATAGAAAATCTTTCAGTAGAAAATAGTTTTTTACACAAATTTTTTCGATAACAAATATTTTGTAGAAGACTTTTTATAACAATACCTTTATAATAAAATTTTTTCGAAAGCAGTAATTTTCTACCAATAATTCTTCGATAACAGTAATTTTCTATAGAAAACTTTTTTATAACAAAAGTTTTTTAAGAATAGCGAGTCGATAACATCGATTTCTTTAGAATATTTTTCGATAACAATGATTTTCAACAGATTATATTAATTTAAAATTGAAAACTTTTCGATAAGATTAATTTTCTACCGAAATCTTTTCTATAGTAGTAAGTTTTGATCGAAATTTTTTCAATAGCCATTTTTATTATAGAAAACATTTCAATGACAATTTTCTATTAAAAAGTTTTCGATAACAATTATATTCTACAGAAAATGTTTTGATAGCACAAAATCTTTTCGATAACATTATTTTGCTATTAAAATTTTTTCGATAACCATAATTTGCTATTGAAATTTTTTCGATAACAATAATATTTTCTTATAAACTTATCATTAGCAATATCTTTCTTCTAATATACATATATAGTTTTCTAAGATGCCAATTTGTTACGAATTAGATAATTTCTATTCGAAATTTGTTATTTGTGTGCTATTAAGTTAAGGAGGATTTCGAAAAATACCGAAAATAGCTTTAAGTAACATATGAACAGCACCTTATGTATTGAAATATTTTTGCTTTACATTTCCCATCGGTAAGCGCAAAGAGGTAATTTGCTGTGTTGAAAGTTTTTAGTGCTGCTTTTATACGTTCATTTTATTTTCATTATAATCGAATGCTACATAGCACCCGCTGTATCTTGCGGAATTTTAGCCTTTGATTGCTACTTCCTATTTCGACCTAACGTTTTTGGCTTTACTTCCCTTTAAGTACAACAATTTCTTGAAGTTAAATATGACATAGAGAAAAAGGAAAATCATAAATATTGTTGTTGAAATCTTAAATTAGATTTATCTAATGTAGAAATTAATTTGTTTTTTTTTTTTTCTTTTTTTGGTTGAAAAGTAAGTCAAGATTTTTGTATTTGTAGAATCACACAGGAAAAATAAGTTGAAAAAATATATTTTTATTGCAGTTTTTTGTTGCTAGAGGTTACTGTTGTAAATGAAAAAAAAAATATTGTTGTGCTAAGGATTTTTTGTAACATTTTTATATTTTTCTAGCAATAGTAGAGCAAAGTATGTTGGTTTGTGGTATTACTAGATTTTACGATTATTAAGTATAACTAAGTTATTTGTTATCTCACCAAGAAATTGTATACATATAAACCATCAAGTAAGGTTTTTTTAATATTTTTCTGCCTCTTTCCAAATTTCTGTTTGAAAATTTTCAAAAAAACAATAACAACACAACATGTCGGAGTTTAATTTTCCTCAGAAGTATTAATAATTGTGTTATAATAGTCTGAAACAGCCTTTAGCAAAGGAGCTAAAATATTTCCATATCTAATCGAGAACTGTAAAGTTCATGTTTTTTTTTTTTTTTTACTAAAATTATAACTGACTAAAATTATAACTAAAAAACAATGCGACTATATTTAAAATGCTAATATTAAAAATCAACGTTAAAAAATAGTATTCTGATAGGGCCTGCCATCTTTATATTCTTGTTCCTATATTAATTACTTTTGGAACGAAGTTCCTTATGACACGTTTGCCACGTTGTAGCATAGAAATGTGTTCTGTGCCCGCGGCGTAAAAACATTTAGATGAAAAAGTATGTACGTGTAAAAGATACGTGTAAGGAATATTGATAAGAAATAAGTGTAACGACAAATGAAGGCAACAGGCCGACGCGAAGGTTCAATTCTTTAAGAACTCAGTGTTATTTTCGCTTTGGTATTTTCGCTGTTTTCAGTGTTGCCGTTGTTTGTCAAGAAAGGAGATTTTTTCTAGTTTTTGGGAATCCGGGGAATTTCTAAGATTTTGGGGAGATTTTTGTCTTAGTTTCTGGGAATCCGGGGATTTTCAGGGATTTTGGGGAGATTTTCGTCCAAGTTTTTGGGAATCCTTGGACCAGGTTTGTATCTTCGCTAATGGTTGGTGCCCTTGCTAATAAAGGTGCCTTGGCTAAACAGCAGGTGTCTCGGTTGAATTCATGAGACGTATCGCTTATGTATCGCCTAAGTATCTTTGCAGGAGATAAATGTTTTTTGTTGGCGAATTATCTTCTTTTTCTATCTAGAAGCTGAAATTACTATCTTACTATCGTTTTCTTGATCTCATCAAGGTATGTGAAATTTTATTATTTTTAAGATTGTCAGCCGAAGGTGGCCTGCGAGCAGCGATAGTGGCCGCTGAAGGCGCACAATGGTTCCAATAAATCTGTATCTTTTTGCAACTTCCAATTCGATTACAAAACGATGTATGTAAAAATCATAGAGGAGCACTTAAGCTTTAAGAATGACAGAATTTGGATCAGCTTTTTGAAATGCACGTTGAGCTACAGGATGTCAAAATTTACTAACTCGGGCATGAAAAACCTTGTCGGCCTTATAGCTTTTACGAATATTATTTGATTTTAATGAATTTTACACTTGGTGTAAAGTTTATAAATAGATAAAGCTTATTTCATCAAAACATCTTTAATATTTACGAAAATATTTGGCTTTGAATTTTAAAATTTTGGTGTCTAGCCTCGAATAGAACTTTTGAAATGAGAAGACTACATCAGTGACGGAGTTGGAACACCAGAGCAAATTAGTGTTCTTTCTATAGTAGAAAAACATATTTGCCGTCATATTTTGTTTAATAATAAATGTTGACTGTATTGACTCCTCCTTTTTATTGGCATAAGAAAAAAAAAACAAAATTTCGATAAAAAAAAAGTCGTAAATTCCTTTTTTTCAGATTTGCTACACTGTGCAACATCACGGAAATGACGAACTATAATCAATTTAATAGCAAAATGTCATCAGTATAATGTCCCTGATAGAAAAACCGTCATAACGCTGATGCAATATGACATCAATGCTATGTCAACTGTCTTTGTTTTTGACTCCATGACACTATTCATCGTTGCGATGTCATCCTTTACATCAGCTGTTTATCTTGCCATCAATGGAATGATTAAAACAATTATACATATTTAAATTTTCTTAATTTTACTTGTTTCTATTTTAGTTTCACTTTTTGTTCTTTTTTTTATATATATTTATTTTCTTCTAATGTTGATCTTAATGAGATGCTCCTCATTTCATCGCAAATTTCTAAGCTGACACCTCTACCATTTCAGGCACGTCACATACTGTCGCGAAGGCGGCCAAAAATAACATAGTTTTGAATTGAAAAAAATATTTGACTGGGTTTTATAAGCAACACTCTCACTAAGTAAAATCAAAAGGAATTATTAAAAAATAATAATTGTTCTAAGAGTTATGAGGATTCAAAATTAATTGTTTTAGGTAAGTGCAGAATTATTCGAAAAAGTCATGAAAAAATATGCCAACTTTAAGCAGTTAGTTTAACAAAAACCAAATCGGTAAAGTATTACAGCTTTTCACAACATAAAATTGAAATATTATTGTAATATGGCTACACGTTGTTTTTTTTTTTTTTTTTTTTTTTTGTAAATTTTGTAACTAATGTGCATTACTCACAAAGTAAATAAATAAAGACAAAAATAATGAATATTTAAAAAGTTACAACTTAGGTGAACGATTAAAAATAATTGAAAATAAAAAAAAATATATTTTTTTTTTTTATACTTTGATATAATATTTCTACAAGTTTCACAAGGGTTCACTTCCTTGTCTTTCCACCTTTAATTTATTTCTACAATTTTCGGTGCCAAACCGCGTTAAAAGCTCGTAAATTTTTCCAATGAAGCTGCAAACACAGAAACTATCACATTTTTTTTTAACATAAACTGTTTGGCATTTTGTATGGATATGCATTTGTATTTTAAGCAGTATTATATAATGAAAGCAACTGTTAATACTGTTCACAAGGACAGGAAGGTAAAATTAGATCAGGAAGCCATTTTCTTCAAAACTATTATTACTTGTATTATAGACTGAAAAGACCTTTTCCAACAGTTAAACCTCCAATAAAAATATAAAACTAGAAATTTAAAATAAATTTATTCTTATTTATTAGTTAAAATTCAAAATTTAATAGACATTTTGCTTTCAAGGACATGCTAAAAATGGGGAAAAGTTTAAATGTGTATATACATTTAACTTATTATAAGTGAAGGAAATTTATTTTTTTGCTCCTTATTTTACTTATTTGCAAAAGGAAATTTTTGAGGTAGGTGTATCCTTGCTCTGAATTGAACGAAATTTTCCAGAAGCATGAAACATATTGAAACGTATGTTATAAAATTTCATTTACAATTATTTTTCTCTCCGTTATGGCAATTTTTTATTTCAGGATATATGAGAAGGACATGAAATTTAAATGGCCAAATTTTAGATGTGATTTACTTATAAGTGGAGAAAATTTATTTTTTTTCTCCTGTTTTAACTTTCTTGAAAAATTACCTTTTTGTAGGTAGGTGCATCCTTGCTCTAAAATTTATCGAAATTTTGTCAAAGCATTAAATGTATTAAAACTAATGTCTGTAAAAAATTTCATTAAGTTACAACTATTTTTCTCTCCGTTATGACAATTTTTTTATTTCAGGATATATGGGAGGGACACTAATTCTTGGCATTTAAATGGCGAAATTTTAGGCGTGATTATATTTTAACAATTAGAATATGTGTGCCAAATTTCATTTCTTTAAGATAACTCCTTCTATTTTTGGCTGAAAGTTTTATGAACTCACGACACTGTGCGTCGCCATCTAGCACATCGGCAACACAAAGTCAATATGATGACACTTAGTCATCATATGACAATTAGTCATCATATCGTTTGCTTCAATGTTCTGTGTGTGCATGTATGCTGTACCCTTGTTTAGTTTTTAAAAAGACTTGTAGATTTTATTATTAGCTCTGCCATTGTAATGACGATGAGTGTACAATGATAATGAACACTCCTTGGCTGAGTGGTAGCGATGCTAATCTGTCAGTTCTGAGGTCGTGGGTTCAATTTCCGGCATAGATCTTGGGTGTTTTCCGAAATAATGAATATGTACAATAATGAGTGTACAATGATAATGAATGTACACTGTACGTCAATGCAGTGTCATATTTTTTTAATTTTCTAAAAATCCTTTTAGACACAAAAATAAAAAATAACTGCCTGTTTATCGATATCGAGTTTACGATTACATTTAAAACAAAATTTTAGAATTTGGTTTTGTGTGAAACGAAATTGTAAGAGAGACATACTTCCTTCGCCATCGGTAAATTGTTATAACACAATCAAATTTGTAATAAAATACAAATTACAAACGTTATAATAGTGTTTACTTTTTTCTTTTATACATATACTATACTTTAATAATATATAATAAGTGGAATCGTATTGATGTCATTGCAGTCTTAGCATAGATGACACTTAAACTGCATGTCATATATGTCAAACCTCTACGATGACATTTGTCATCAGATTAATGTCTGTTCTCGTTTTATGATGTCAGAACTCTGATGACGGGGCGTCGCCAATGCGAATATATATTTTGCTATGAGTGTATGGGTTCGGCTGCTGCCATTAAGAAAGTAAGGCATAGTAACACGTATAGCGAGGTTGGTAAGAGTACGATGGTGGGCTCGTTGTAAGTCATCGTCGCCTAATACCAGGCGCACTGTTGCTGCACAGCATGGTGTTGACGCAAATTTTGCTGCTGGTAGAATGTTATGTCATGTCATGTCTCGTTATGTCATGTCATGTCTCGTCATGTCATGTCATGTCTTTTTATGTCTTGTCAAGTCTTGCAATGTTTTGTTTTGTAGACATGACATAACATAACATACAGTTTGATTTTATTTTCTAGGTAAATAAAACGTAAAAAAACTTCATTCCTAACAAGTGCACCATGACACCGTGTGTTCTATTATTTTTAAGAGAGGATGGCGGCATGTATCTATGCAATTTTAAGTTTTAATGCTCTATTATATTAATAATTTTTTTTACGGTTGTAAAACTTTCTTTCAAATTACTTTGTTCACTGACAATTTATCAACTTTTTTAATGTGTGAATGGTAAAAAGGAATAGGTTTTGTCTTTTTACAAATAAACACATTTTAATGCCCACACTTAAAAACATGATAATAAAAAATCTTTAACGGTTATTATTTGAAGCGGATATAGCTGTTATGAAGTTAATAGCGCTCAAATTCAAATGAACAGTTAACAAAGTAACTAAAAAATATTTAAGGACACACACTCACATACACGTACGCCCAACAAGCAGGTCAGCAAATTTCAAATCATAAAACAAGCCTATATATACACGGATAACATAGTAATACACAATCATATCTACTAACACTGTTATTATTAGCTTGTTTAAGCTAACCCTGCGGATAATATTGGACTACGTGATCCATTTGAGCTAAAATGGACTAGTTACACATGGTACCGTATAATGCACCATTTCATGGACCATTTCATTTGCAAACAAGAGTTTGTAGCTAAGGGAAGAGGGGTAGAACACGAACATTTGAGTGATCCATCAACTAGTGACGTAGAATAATTTTGAGACTACTCCAATGTAATGCAAAGTTGGGTTATATGGTCCAGCCCTAGAGCATTGTAATGTTAAGTCGACCATGTTTTCTCCATACATTTGGGTTATATAAGTGTATGAACTAGTCGCATTATCTGCAGGGAACATCAACTAATAATGTGGTATGTATGTGTATGAGTGTGCGCTATCCATACATCGCACAGTGGTTCCAATTAAAAAAAAGTGGTAAGAAATCTTTGTATCTTTGGAACTTGCGATCCTATTACAAAACAATGTATGACAAAATCATAGAGAAGAACTTAAGCTTTAAGAGAAGTTAAATTTGGACTACTCTGTTGAAACACACAGTGAGATACAGGGTGTCCAAATTAACTACCTAGGGCATGAAAAACCTTGTTGGCCTCATAACTTTTACAAATATTATCAGATTTTAATGAATTAAAGCAATTAGAGAAACTCGATGGGCATTTTTTTAAGCGATTAATTTAGAATTTCGTAAAATGCTGCATGTAGCGTGCATGCCTTAATCGATTTAAAATGTCAACAGCAGTAATTTTTGAAGTTCATTCTTTTGGAATATTAAAAAGAAAATTGTAGTTTTGAAATTTTTTGAGAAAAACGTCGAACAATTAAACTCTATTTTTGTAAAAAGTTGGCCATTTTTCACTCTCTTTTATTTCAAAGTCTTGACTTTGATTCTTTTTCACGGCTACAAAAATGAGATCACTAAAAATTTTTGTTCTGCATACTATCAAGAATTGTGTTCAAAATCATAAAATTTTGTTTGGAAAATTATGGCTATGATATTATCGATGGTATATACTAAATAGACAACAAAGTCGAGAATAAAAACCAAAATTTTTAAATTCAAAGTTATATGTCTTTGAAAATACTAAAGGTATCTTAATGGAATAAACTGTTTTATTTTTATCTCTTTATAAGCTTTACAACAAGCTTAAATTTATTCAAATCGGATAATATTTGTAAAAGTTATGAGGACAACAAAGTTTTGCATGCCGAAGGTAGTCAACTTTGACACCCTGTAGATCACCGTGTGCTTCAACAGGCTGGTTCAAATTTCTTAAAGCTGCGATTTTTACAAACATTGTTTTATAATCGGATCGCAAGTTTCCTAGATATTTACCTTTTTCCAATTGGAACCACTGTGCACCAGCTATCTGCCATCAACAGTTTTATTAACCATCTACACTTTCACGAATATTCGCATCAACTTGAAGGTAAGGAAATAATTATTGAAATGCAAACACGTGTCAGAAATTTCAGCAGGTTAACAAATTTCGAAGTAGAAAAAAAATAAGTTTATGAAGTTATAATGCTAAAATAGCCACACGCTGTGATAAACACAAAAGTCATCTAAAAATATATTATTGGGTGTGTGTGTGTGTGTGTAATTAACACACTAAAGAGTGCTTTATGTGAGACCATAACGAATATTAAGAAGCGTTTGAATAAAAGTTCATTTATTTACTTTCGAACATTTATATTTAAATAAAAAAAACTAATAAAGAACTAAACTTTGGGTTCGTTTTCAACATAAATGTTCGAAGGAAATTCTCTTCCCATTTAGAGAAGCAGGCAGTTAATTATTTTTTTTTTTAATTCAAACGAATAACGAGTGAAAGCAATAATTATTCGAACGATTTATGTAAACGTATGGTGCACTCCATCAAGATAATATGTGAGAGTTGGACTACTAGTAGACAAGAGATGATATATGTACTAATGGACAAGCCATTTGCCGGTTGCACTCCTTATAAGGGAGAACTTGTAACCATTAGAGTGGTCGTAAAAAATTAAAATTTGGATTTCTTCTAGTCTCATACCCAAATCGATGGGTATTTATCAAAAAAACTACAAACAGGTGATATTAAGGCGTGTCACACACACGGCCACCAAATTTGAGCAAATGCTCTTTTTCTGCTTATATGTCTCATACAGGGATGATAAATGAAAAAATTCATTTCGTACCAATGAGCTTCTAAAATAGTACTTTTTTGGATCAAATAGTACTAAAATCTTTTTGAATTGCTGTAACCAAGTAAACCACACGATTTTGACTGATTTTATGTGCTCATTGTGTCAAAGATCAAATATGGCTTTGTTTTCTAAAAATATTTTTAATAAATTCTTTTTTAAATAATGGTGGTTAAAATCAAATAATTTAAATTTAACTTTATCTCAATGAAACTTCACTTCTACCATATAACAAGAAACCTACTTACTAATTTCTTTATTCTTATAAACTTGGTTTGCTAAAAAAATTTAAAATTCGTTCACAATGGATAAGCAAGCCATAACACAAGATATTTTTTCTATTAAAATTTAAAATCCAATATTTCTCTGGTTTTTCAATAAATGCGTAAGTCGTCTTACGTAGAATTTGAGTTATAGAAGCGAAATAGCTCTATTTTAAGCGTTCTTTCGATGAGAGTAAAAATTTTCGGAATATTATGGACTAGTATCGACATTTTTTTCATGCACACCAACCTGACTTCTATATTGATTCCATAAATTTTCAGCATTAACGACTTAGGTATTCCTGTGTGATGGATTATTTAAATACACAAGCAGAGATACGATGTTATTATCTAAACACATTTTGAAATCCTTTTAAATATTTTATTCCATTGTACTTAGGAAATATTATTTATATCGACATATGCGGTTTTATGCATCCTTGCTAAGATCTCGTTCTTACGTTATTTTTGTCTGAAATTATTACACAAAGCTATGCCGAAAATGTTAAAAAATATCAAATATGATCACACCGTGGACACAATTTCAGAAATATTTTGTTTTGCCTCTACTGAAAAAATCCGTTTTAAGACATACGCCTTTATTCAATAAAACCAATGATTTGTTTATAGAATACGGAGTTTTACTTTAAGCTACTCCATCAACATCGCTGTTGATATTTGGCCTTCAAAACTAATAAGCAAATATTATAATCTGTGTTCTCAAGACCACCTGTTATGTGTACTCCTTAAATAAGTACACAAATCCCCTCACGAAATAACCGCCTAAGTAGGCTCAAGAGAGAAATAAGTTAAGGGCCAAAATAGACATATATTATTATTGAATAATCAATGGATACCACCCAGCAAATCGGAAAAATTTGCAAATAGTACCAAATGAGTCACGGGGGTACCATCGTACTTTTTTAGTTTGAATAGTACTAAAAAAAGTACAATTGTACCAACTTTATCATCCCTGATCTCATAACTTAATAAATATAATATGTACTTACAAAAAAAATTTTTGTAAAAATAAACAGCAAAATATCGAATAGCCCCGCCCCATAACTACTAAAATAACAAAAAAATCCCATAAATTTACAAATTTCTCTAAACTGTTTCGTTCCCTAGAACTTGAACATGTTTTCTTAGTTCTTTGCGCCGCTGAACGCAAATCTGCATTAAAATTTTCTTGTCAGCTCTAGTTTTCGAGATATAGCGTTATGTCAAAAATTAAGGCACTTGCACGCCATATATTAGCATAGCTGGAGGAAGGTTTGCCCTATTCAGTAAATAAGAAAAACCGAAACTCGACAATAAAATTATATTTAAGCCAAGCTGGTTCTAAATCTGCTCATTAGTTTTAGAGATATCGTAAAAGTTCAACCCTAAAAATTAAAAATGTAATTAAAAATTTTTTAATTTACTGCCCCATTAAACGTCAATACTATGCTTTCCAGTTCGGCAGTGATTTTATTTTCCTCAACTTTGCAGTGATCTGGAATCCAGTATAGCCTGACAATGTATGAGTCCATTAGCACGTTGAGCACGGGACACTGAAAGCATTTTCTTCACAAATTCTATAAATTTCGATATTAATCCAATAAATTTCATTATTTTAACGAAATTATTTCATCATTTTAATGAAATTATATTATTTTTTTAATGAAACTATATCATTACTTTAATGAAGTTATTTCATTATTTTAATGAAATGTTTTCATGATTTTAATGAAATTATTCATTTTTTAATGAAATTATTTTATTATTTTAAAGAAATTAATTCATCATTAATGAGCTTCATTAACTTGAACTTGAAAGTAAGCATATGAAAAGCTAGACATACTAAGTTTCAGAAGGGCTTTCTTGCCACGTGCTAAAAAGTTGTACATTACCCTACGTCTTCACGAGCCATCGACTTGAACATGACATGAACAAGACGCCGGCAGAGCAACTGTAAAAAATTCATCAACTTCTTTGTTGTGGTAAATACATACGATGTCCATGTTCCGCCTTATCAATGTGTTTTTTGGTAGTGCAATAGAGATCGAATATTTACCAATTTTATTCTGTCTCTTTTCTTTCTATTGGAAATGGCTGTTCGGACATCGTTGTCAGAGCATAGACGAAACATGGACATTAGCGGTCTACATTAGCCATATGTGATGTTCGACATTATGTTCATACCAAGTTCATGGCTAATGTAGACCTCCAGTTAGGGAGAAGGATCCGATATAGCATAAGTGGCGCCAAGAATTTGTTGCCGGATTAAAAAACCACCAAGCCTTGAAGCCTTAGGCAAGCCATGAATAACTATATGCAATTTTTTATGATCGGACTACAAATGGCGACGCAGTGTACAGAAAACTTAAAGGGCGGTATCCACAGGCGTGGCAAAAAATTAAAAAAATATTTTTTTTTAATTATTTTCACCAAATCTTTAATCCTGGGAGTGACTGGCTCATCTTTTTTATGGTACGTAGGCCTTTAATATGCAGCATATAAATATTTTCTATACTGGGGGGTAAAATCGAATTTTTTTTAATGAAAAATTACGTGTAACAAATACGTGTAACGAATACTGGTAACGACAATTCAAAGCGAAAGCAAAAGCCGGCGCGAAGGGTAAATTCCTTAAAAGGCTTGTATGGCCGCTTTGGCATTTTTGCGGTTTTCGGTGCTGCCATTGTTTTCGGGGGAAGTGTGGGATTTTAGGGAGATTTTTGTCCTAGTTTTTGCCAGGCCGTTTAACTTCTGGGATTTTGGGGAGAATTTTGTCCTAGTTTTTTGGAATCCTGGGAATTTCTAAAATTATGAAGAGATTTTTGTTGTAATTTTTATGGAATCCTTAGACCAGGGTGCAAATTACGGCATTCGATATCGATCGAAATTTGTATTTAAATTGTATTGAAATTTCGATCCCCCAGGTTTGTGTCTTGGCTAATAGTTGATTTCCTTGCTAAGTGAAGGTGTCTCACTAAACACCAGGGGCTCGGCTAAATTCTTGAGAAGTATTGCCTAAGTATCTTCCAGGCAATAGTGGTTTTTTGTTGACGAATTGTCTTGTTTTTGAAATTACTATATTCATTTACTTGAAATGTTTTTTTTTTTAAATTATAGTTTCTATTTTTAGTGGGGGTCTTGGCGACAGGCTCGGAACCAGCCGGAGCGTTGGGCTCGGCAATAAAGATGAGAGGAAGGCTAACATAGCGATCGAACCGAAGTTGGCAAACCGAAGGTGGCTAACGGAAAGTTGCCTGCCGGTGGCATAAGGCCATGTGTCATGAGATTGTGCGTTCTTTTTTTTTAATTTTCCAATTATCTTTTGTGACTTGCCATTTCTTATATAATTTTTTTGAAGACTTATGAACTTTCCCTCGTATAATTAATATTCTAACAAAAATGTGTGTGTCCAAACAACATATTGATTTCTGTAACTGAAAACAATAGATAAAGAATATATTGATAACGCATTTACATATAAAGACATAAAACTGAAAACAGAATCACCATACAATTTCATTCTGCTACAATTTCCCTTTTTCAAAAATATTTTATTTCTAAGAAAAAACAAAATATTTTGCCATTTAAAATTCTAATATAAAATTGTATATGTGTGCTGCAAAATGATATTGTACTTGTATTTGTGTTTAAAATAATTTATTTATGATAAGCACAATAACAACATGTCAACAACTGTGAAAAAAAAACATAATTTTACATAGAAAAACTAATGCATAAAGGCGGTACCGATTCAAAACCATTTATTTCTGATAACTCATACTGAGTCGCTGAAAATTATGAATTTTTTCAACAAAAAAAGGGCCCACCTAATGCAACTCGGCTTTCATATTCTTACTATCGAAATTAGATGTTTTACATGTTTTGAATATGAGAGCATTTCTGGTTAATATATAAATTTCAATACATTTAATGCACGAACGGACCGTTACTGTTATGATTATTTTCAAAAAAGTCGACATATCGGCAGTTATACATATGTTGACAACCCCTAATAGTTTGTTTTTATTATTTTTCAGGAAACGCAGAATATATTATATAAAACTCTAAAAATTATTCCCATCCTATGTGGAAATCTGTTAGTAGCAACTTTAAACGCTTATAGCTCCCAAAATACTGAATCGATTCTAGCAAAATATATATCGTGAACATCTGTCAAAAAATATCTTTAAAATGGTACAAGATTTGTTAAATGGTGTCACCTATTAGCTAAAGAGTTAATCCACCTCGAATCAACTAAAAAAAAAGGGTGAAATGGACCTTGCCTTCTACGATTTTAATGAAACGCTTTATGGACTTTTTTTAATATAACAGAAACACGAATATCAAATGTTAGATTCCTGTGTTGTCTAGTTATGCAGATATGGCGTCATCAGCATTTAAAAAATAAATCTAAAAAAGTTGACTTAACTTACATAAATACAAATATCTCAATTAATGTTTGAGTTACAGGGATCAGTAGTATATTATTTGAAAGGTAATAAGACCATCTTCATAATGAAGTGATTAAAAATCTTCTTGGCCCACAAAATTAAAAATATTTCTGTGTACCGAAAAAAATTTTTGGTAACGTCATTATTGAGTAGGCTTTATTTATAACCTTTCAAACGCTATGTTGCTGAGGTCTGTAACTTAAGCCCTTTTAAGGACATTGACAATTTTTTTAAAAAACTGAACCTTTATAGATATATTTTTTAAGTTTTGATGATGACATTACATTTATTTGCCAAAGTGTAAAATGGAGCATAGACCAAATATATTATTTTTTGGGCAAAACCATACAAAATTCCATTTTTTGGATTTCCTTGAAGTCTTCGCGGTAACTAGTATTGTATAAATAAAAATATTTTTTAAGTCTTTTAAATTAAATTTAAAGAAGTCGTGAAATTATATTTAAATCTAAATTTGAAAAAGTGTAATTTCTATTGTTTCTCAATTTTTTTTTTAATTCTTCTTATACAACAACAAATATGTGACACACTGTGCCTGACTATTAAATAAACGAATGAAAACAACACCTGTTAACAGTTATGTACTTTATTGCAGTGAGGCCGAATTTTCAATTTCCAATAATTGCTGCCTGTGCGCAATCAATACAAGTACACAGTGTATAAATTATCAAATTCACAGCCTATAATTTTAGTATGTATAATTTTAGCCGTGAACCACACACATACACAAAGCAAAAAAGGTAGCATATTTTTAGGTAGCAGTGCTTTATTGTATGTATGTATTGCTGTTTGCCACTACCCAACAGACCATTCTATAAGCAAAACGTAACTCAATTGTAGAATAAGCTTATCATAAGAGATTTCCTAAAACTTTCTTAGTAGCATATTTATTTTAAGCTTATTGGAACGAAGTTCCTCATGGAAAGTTTGGAGCGTTATGCAAATGATATGCAACATATAAATGTTTCCTATGCTGCGGGGCAAAAAAAAAAATGTTAAGGGAAAAATACGTGTAACAAATACGTGTAACGAATACTGGTAAGAAATAAGGTTAAATTCCTTAAAAACACAGTGTTGGCGCTTTGGTATTTTCGCGATTTTCTGTGCTGCCGTTGTTTTCCGTGCACCATCTGGGATTTAGGGGAGATTTTCGTCCTAGTTTTTAGGAATCTGGGGAACTTACGAAGTTTTTGATATATATTTTTTCTAGCTTTTGGGAGTCCAGGGAATTTATTGGGATTTTGGGAGATTTGTGCCCCAGTTTTTTGGAATCCTTGGGCCAGGTCTGTCTTTGGCTAACGATTGGTGCCTTTGCTAAATAAAGGTGTATCGGCTAAACACCAGGTGTCTCAGCTAAATTGTTTAGAAGTATCGCCTAAGTATCGCTAAAGTTTCGCCTAAGTATCTTCCAGGCTATAGTTGTTTTTTTTTTTTTTTTTTGTTGACGAGCTTTTTTCATCTAGAGGTTTTTGTCGAAGGGCGACAAAAACGGGGGTCGTCTGACATAGCGACCGAATGTGGCCAACCGAAGATGGCCTGCCAATGGAGTAAGTCCAAAAGCGGTCGCCCGATGCCATAACGCCGAAAGTAGAAGGCCGAAGACGCACAGTGCTTCCAATAGGAAAAAATGTTAATATATCTGTATCTTTGAAGCTTGCAATCCGATTACAAAACGATGTATGCAAAGATCATAGAGTATGACTTCAAATCTAAGAATATTGAAATTTGAATTATCCTGTTGAAATGCACGTTGAGCTAAAGGGTGGGTGTCAAAGTCGAAGCCAAAAGTTTCAAAAAAATATTTTATAATTTTTAACTTAAAAAAATGTTTAGTTATTCCAACTCATACAGCCGTTAAAAGGAATCAAAATCAAGTTTTTAAAAAGAAAGTGAAAAATGGCTACATTTTTGTCAAAAATAGAGAAACCCATCGAGTTTTTCAAATTTCTCTACAAATTATATTACACATTATATAATATAATTAATCAGGCTTTTAATTATTACCCACCCTCTCTGAAATGTGGCCAAAAGAATAGTCAAGTTTTCAGAAGCATTTCATTTGCCTGCATGAAAACTGTATTAAACTTCATTTTTTAATTTTTATTTCTTGACTATTTATTCCCGATTCCCAAATCCTATATAGATAAGCAATATTATATCAAGGATTCAGTTTTCATTATTAAACAATTTTTAATAAAACGTTTACAATAGTATTCACAACACTCTTCTAAGCTTAAGGGTTATTGTGTGTAGTCTTATTATAAGTAATTCTTAAATCGTTTGGTTTGTTGGGTAAGAAATGATTGTCCGTGTGTGTGTGTGTGTGTTATTCTTTGTACTTTTGTATTTTTTGTTTTGTATTAAATTGCATAAAAATCAATTTTGTTGTTTTAACATTCATATTTTGTGAGAGTATTTCATGTCTCGAAGTATGTAAATGTGTAGTATGTAAGCCAGTATGAGATAAAAATGAAAAATACACATGAATGGTGATGACATATTATTATTATTATTAAAGTTACTTTTGGTATTCTTATAACATTTTTCTTCGTTTTTTTTTTATAAAAGAATATAAAGCTGATTTTTTTAAAATTATGAGTTTGTGCAAACAGCTGAAATAGGAAAAACTGTCAATGGTTTATAAACATGATATAGACACATTTGAATGGCATAAACGTATTGCGCTAAGACCACCTGAAAAAGAAGTGAATAATATAATTTAATATTTACTACAGTGAGTGCTGTAAACTATTAAACAGACTTAGGTAATACGAAAACTTCTAATTTACAAATTTATTTAATTTAAAACATGGAATAGAGTTGTATTTCTCTGAATTACATATTTTCTTTATTTGCCAAAAAGAATATTGTAAACATTGTTGTGCTAATTATAGAACTCACTGTACGAGGGCTATACTCTATAAACATAGCAAACATATTGCAGTGGCAGATTTATTTCTTTGCACATAGAGAAGTATATAGAGAGATGGAAATGATATGAAAGTATAAACTATAAAATTACACAACTATTTTTACTTATTTTCTTATAAAATGATAATATGTAACTCAATATATTTCAAAATAGTATAATCGTATTACTAAAGATCTATAAATATTTATAAGGCAATTGTAAGAAAAGTTCTAAGTTTTTAGAAAACTCTTCATCAAATTACACAATTGCATTAATATATAAATACATAACTGACAAATCATCTTCTATGTATGTAAAAAAAAATTTTGATATTCCAAAAACTTAAGTTGACAATTCCGTTAACATAAATAACAAATACAATAAAAACATTTATTTTTCCATAATTTTCTTTTTCACCAGTTACTTAAAGCATGCAGTAATATTTTCCATTAAAAAGTAAAATATTGCTCACAATTGCAGTGAAACTTAAGTAAACAACCACATTATTTAACTTGACTTTTACTCTATATTTTGGCAGTAAGCAATCACAGAATAATATATTATTTGAAAAACATAGTTTTCTTTTTAATTTTTCTTTGCTTCTTTTTTTTATTTTATTTAATCAATTTCACAAACAAATGTGGTTGAATGGTAAATTGTCAAGTAAGTTTTGTAAAGACAGACACAAGCTAGCATTGCGAAAATAGAAACTTTCCCTTAAGGGATTAGAAAACCAAAAATTGCTGAAAACAATCGTTAGAAATTAACAGAAATTATTTGCCATGACAACAAATTTTAAAATAACAAACAAATATATTTAAGAAATAGTGGAAGCACAAGTCTTGGGTCGTTAGTTAACTATTTATAAAACTATTTAAAGCTCAAAGTGGATTTTAAAATTAAAGTTTATTGAATAACACTGTATAACAAAATGACATTAGCAAAGTTGTAACAAACGACTGCTTCTGGACCACAGGAAAGAAAGATTACGTCCTGGCCTTTATCTCAAGCGGAGTTAAAACAAATGAAATATGCTAGTATGTTTATATATTTTTATTTTGCTTTTGGAAAAATAATAAGAAAATAATAAAAAAATAACAAAATTTTTTCCCTTCTTTGAATTGGTGATGTTGTAGGAAATCCATAAGACTGGAAAAGAAGAGAGTTCGATATATAGAATTAGCTTATTTGAAAGGATCTTCTTTTTGTAATTTACCGTTGATTTTTAATTAGAGTATACGAAACTCACCATGCATTATTAATTAATTACACTGTACAACACAAAAAAATTCAGTAACGTGTGACTTTGATTCGCACTCGTTTTGGCGATTTTTAATTTTTTTGGGATTTAGTGACTTTTTTGCGAAATTTATCGTTTTTGTCGAGTTTTGTTAGTTTTCGCGATTTTATTCGTTTTGCAATTTTTATTTCTTTTTGGCGATATTTTTAGTTTTTGTAATTTTTTATTTTTGGCGATTTTTTTCGTTTTGACGATTTTTCCCCTTTTTTCAAACTTAAGCCAGTTTCTTGCGATTTTTCGGGTTATGGCGCTTTTTGTTATTTTGGCGATTTTTTCGGTTTTTTGACAATATTTTTAGTTTCAGCGAATTGGGCGCTTTTTTCGTTTTGGAGATTTTTTTAATTATGGCAATTTTTTCGTTTTGGCGTTTTTTTTCGTTTTTTCGATTTTGCGCTTTTTTCAACTTTTTGGCAGTTTTTACGATTTTTTTTGGCTTATGGCGATTTTAATAAGTTTTGGCTATTTTTTCGGCTTTTGACGATATTTTTAGTTTCAGCGAATTTTTTTCCTTTTGCCGATTATTTTAGTTTTGGCGATTTTTTTCCTTTTTGACGATTTTTTTCCGTTTTAATGATTTATTCGTTTTGGCAATTTTTTCCCCTTTTTTAAATTTTTTGTCAGTTTTTTGCTATTTTTGCGGTTTTTTATGATAGTTTTAGTTTCAGCGAATTGGGCGCTTTTTTCGTTTTAGAGATTTTTTTAATTATGGCAATTTTTTTCGTTTTGGCGTTTTTTTCGTGTTTTCGATTTTGCGCTTTTTTCAACTTTTTGGCATTTTTTTTTGGGTTATGACGATTTTGGTTAGTTTTGGTTATTTTTTTTAGCTCTTGGTGATATTTTTAGTTTCGGCGAATTTTTTTCCTTGTGACGACTATTTTAGTTTTGGCAGTTTTTTTTCTTTTGGCGATTTTTTTATTTTTGCCGATTTTTTTTTGTTTTATTGCGATTTTATTCGTTTTTAGGCGATATTCTTTTCTTTTTGGCAATTTTTTAGTTTCCTAGATACAGCTGATCGTCAGGATCACATAGTCAAAATTACATTAACCGATAGAACGCCCTTTAGTATTTATTTTGTTTGAATTTCAGTATTTATTGGTGTAGTTTGTATAATCATACACTATATTTGAAAATGTTTAGTGTCTATATATGTATAAGTTCCTGTTTGTTGCATTAGGATTTCAACATGTCTCGTTGCTCGCTTTAGAACACCCTTTAATGTTTAACATTCAAATATTTGTTATTGTAGCGGCTATAGTTATATATATTCGCTGAAAACTTCAGCTTACAGATCTCCATAAAATAGCCTGTGACAGACAGACAACAATAAGGTCCTTTTCACTTTTGCTGTACCTTAAAAACTATATGGCTCTAACGACTGATTCTGGCAGAGGGCTCCAAAAAAATAAACATATACGTATATAGATGTTTTGAAAGTTTATATCTGGAACTCATTTTAGGCGGAGTTAAAGTTCCATCCAACACTCTCCGCCCCCTAAAAACTTTTATAAATATATTTACATCTACATTATGGTCGATTGTGTCGTCCTTTGGCTATACTTGCATTTATTAATGTATGTATATTACTTGTT
The DNA here is from genome assembly GCA_956483635.1 of Panzeria rudis. Taxonomy (NCBI): domain Eukaryota; kingdom Metazoa; phylum Arthropoda; class Insecta; order Diptera; family Tachinidae; genus Panzeria; species Panzeria rudis. The sequence continues at coordinate 20,531,857 of OY101450.1, read as the reverse complement.
TAAAAGGAAATCATGCTTGTATATGACACTTGCCTTTAAAACAAACAAACAAACAAACAAACAAACGAGCTCTTGTAACAACAATTTCCTGTTATAACAATATAAAAAAAATAACTAACACTAAAATTTTTATGAAAGAAATAAAAACCTATTTTCTAAAACCCCAACATATTGTTAAATTTTTGTATGCTTTTTCTAAATAAAATTTGTGCAACATGTCACAGTAAAGTTTCCGTTTCCTATTCAAGATGCTAAAATGTACAAACAATAAAATAAAAGTCAAGGCAAAATGAACAAACACAATAGAATAAACATGCTTACACTAACTGACATGCAATACAGTTTAGAAAAATGAAGATTTTAATTAAAATTAAATTTCTTGTTCATATAAAGTGTTTTGTTATCTCTTTTTCTCGTTTTGTATTTTATAGACTTCTACAGGTTCCCACACAAGTTAACATGAAAAAACTTTATTTATTTTTATATGTGTACAAATGAATTTACATCTGTGTACACAGTTACTATCTCTCTCAAATAAACGAAATGCACTTATATATGGTATATATTGTTATAAGTGTGTGTGTATGTGTGTGTTCATATTGTTGACTTTTTATAAACCAACAATACAATCAACTCTTTTTTAATGCCTGGTTGCTTATCAAGTTTTCTCTAAGTTTTAAATAAATATTTTTATTGCAATTTATATTTATTTATATAAGAAATTTTACAAATAAAATTATTAAATACTTTTAACCAGACTTGTATTTTAACCCATCAATTTTCCAATCGTTTTCACTACACATGCAAATACAACAGTTAAAGTTTCGAATAACTACTTTTTAGTATTGAGTACCCCAAAATAAGAGCAAATACGCGCTACCCACTACTCAATACATTGTCAGTATTTATTGTTATGTAAAAGCTTGAAAAGATATCAAATAATGAATTTAAACAACAGGTATTCTCCATTTGCATTGTATTTCTAATTTAGTTAATAATACTTCCTAACTTTATTGTTTAATGTAGCAACGATCTCAAATTTGGCGTGTGAATGGTAGTTGACGTCTTAAATATGTATGTCTAATTTGGTATGTGTAGCTTTGGTTTTCTGTAGGCTGCCCATATATCCTTTTTTGGTATTAAAAAAAATTTTTGATAAAACAAGATTTTCTGTCTCATTATGTAAAAACTTAAGAAATAATACTAAATTTATACAAGAAATAGAATTATTTGCATTGAATCTGAATGGTAAACGATGTCGCAAATATGTAAGTCTAATTTGGTGTATGTAGCTTTGGTATTCTGTAGGCTGCCCATATATCCTTTTTTTAGTATTAAAAACATGAGCTAAAACATGAGCTTTTCTATCTCATTATGTAAAAATTTTAAAAATAACATATATTAAATTTACACAACAAATATTCTATTTGCATTGAATTTCTAAAATCAACCAAAAATACTCCCCAGCTTCATTGTTTAAGGTATCAACGATCACAAATTTTGTATCTGAACGATAATCGATGTCGTAAATATGTAAGTCTAATTTTGTGTATATAGCTTTGGTATACTGTAGGCTGCCCATATATCCTTTTTTTTTGGTATTAAAAACAAATTGATTAAAAATGAAAATGTCTATCTTATTATGTAAAAGTTTTGGGAAACAATATTAAATTTATATATTTGGTATATGTAACTTTAATTTTCTATAGGCTGTCCACATATCCTTTTTTAGTATTAAAAAAATTAAGATAAAATTAAGATATAATATAATAAGATAAATTAAGATATACTTATTATTATTATTATTATTATTATTATTATTATTATTATTATTATTATTATTATTATTTAAAAATTAAGGAAACAATATTAAATTTAAAAACAGAGGTTTCATTTATATTGAATCTCTAAAACTAGTAAATAATGCTCCCCAACTTCACTGTTTAACGTAGCAACGATCTCAAACCTTGGGTATGAGCGGTAATTGATGTCTTCAATAGGCATATCTGTTTTGGTATATGTAGCTTTGATTATATGTAGGCTGCCAATATATCCTTTTTTGTCTTAAAAAAATGAGATAAAACATTAGCTCTTCTGTCTTGTTATTAAAAGGTTAAGAAACATTATTAAATTTATTTATTTGCATTGAATTTTTAAAATCAGCCATAAATGTTCCCCAAATTCATTGTTTAAGGTAGCAAAGATCTCAAATTTTATATTTGAACGGTAATTGATGTTTTAAATATGTAAGTCTAATCTAGTATATGCAGCTTTGATTTTCTGGAGGCTTCCCATGTATCCTTTTTTTAGTATTAAAAAACATTAAGACAAAATATGAGATTTTCTGTCCTATTATGTAAGAATTTACGAAACAATATTAAATTTACAAAACAGAGATTTCATTTGTATTGAATTTCTAAAATTAGCAAATAGTGCTCTACAATTTCATTGTTTAAGGTAGCAAAGATTTGAAAGTTGGCATATGAACGATAATTAATATTTTAAAAATGTATATCTAATTTGGTATATGTAGCTTTGATTTTCTGTACCTTGTGCATATATCCTTTTTTAGTATTAAAAAAAATTGAGAGAAAACATGAGATTTTCGGTCTTATTATGTAAAAATTTAATAGATAATAAATATTAAATTTACACAATAGAGACTCCATGTCATTGACTCCAACTTCATTGTTTAAGGTAGCAACGATCTCAAATTTTGTATCTGAACGGTAATTGATGTCTTAAATATGTATGCCTACTTTGGCATATGTAGCCTTCATTTTCTGTAAGCTGCTTATATATCCTTTTTTTAGTAGATAAAACGTGAGATTTTCTATCTTATTATAAAAAACTTAAGAAACAATATTAAATTTATACAACAGATATTTCATTTGTGTTGAATTTCTAAAATCAGCCCAAAATGCGTTCTTACTTCATTGTTTAGGGTAGCAATTATCTCAAATTTGGTGTATGAACAGTAATTGATGTCTTAAATATATGTGGCTTATTTGGTATGTGTAGCTTTAATGCTCTATAAGTTGTCCATATATCCTTTTTTCCAATTTTAGAAAAAATAAGTTCAAACATAAAATTTTTGACTGGTTGTGTAGAAACAAAAAAAAACATAAAATTTATAAAACAGATATATTATTTCTATTAAATTTAATTAAACTAGTCAAGAATTTCCTTCTACTCTGTTGGTAGCAAAGGTTGCAAAGCTCTCAAATTTGTTGTATGAACGGTAATTAATGTCTTTAATATTTATGCCTAATTTGATATTTGTAACTTTGATTTTCTGCAAGCTGTGCATATATCCTTTTTTCCAATATTATCAAAATTCAGTATATGCATCATTAATTTTTTTTTTAATTGCATTTATATCCTTTTTTCTAATATTACAATAATTAAATATAAAACATAAAAAAATATTTCTCGAATTTTATACTGTGGGGTCCGGGTTTAACGAATACTCAGTTTAACGATCTCTAATTTGCTGTATGAATGGTAATTGAAGTCTTCAATAAGTGTTGCTAATTTGGTATATGTGGCTTTAATCCTCTGTAATTTGCCCATATATCCTTTTATCCAATTTTAGTAAAATTAAGAGAACATATAGGATTTTCTGCCTTATTATGTAAAAGTTTAAGATACAATATTAAATTTACGCTACATATACTCTATTTCTATTAAACTTTTTAATGTTAGTCAAGAATAATCTCCAACTTAGTTGCTTAAACTAGCAAAAATCTTATATTTTGTGTATGAACAGTAGGTAATGAGATAAATAATTATAGCATACTGAAGAGTAGCTAAAAATACTTAAACATTTTTTATTTAAAGTACATAGTTAATCTCTTAAATTTCGAATAAGAATGGTATTGTATATGTATATAAATTTAATATTTTGGAACTTTCCCATATATCCTTTTTTATCTTAGAAAATTAAAGTTGCAAATTAACTTTTCAATCTCGTTACATGCACGAACAGAGGTGTTCTGAATAATACATAGTAAATATTGTGATGTCGCCTTCAATAACCAATAAATTTGTCAAATACTCTTTTTTCAATTGAATCTTTTCTCCAGATAATTGTACGAAATTTTATGACGATTAATTCTTCATTAATTCCCTATTCCCTTGCAATGATCTACATAAATGAAATAATTTCAGCTGAACAAAGCACTGACTAAAGTCAATCACCTCATAGAAAACCCTGTTTAATTTAAATATGTTATACATATTAATATTCTCCTCTACTTATGTCTTTTGACGCATGATTAATATTATTCTCTTAATATAATTAAATATCACGTATACGTCATAGATATCAATAATTAATATATAATCAATTAGTTATTCAACATAATCGATTACTCTCATAATGCTCTACATAACATAAACAATTTCATAACCTCTTTATATTTAGATTAAAGAATTCTAATAAAATTCTGTAGACTGTCTTGATAAAATTAATCCAATGTTGTTTTTACTAAGTGACTCATATATATTTAGTATATTGAATCAAGTGAAAATTAGACGTCAATGTAGTTTAATGCAAATTGTGTAAGAAAAATGTTTCTATATAACACATCACATTCCATAAAAGTTTATAAATACTAGTTTTGCCATTAACTAGAAACTCGAAATTTAAAAAAGCGTCAAACTAAATTTCTATTTACGCACTATTGATGACATCATTTGCATGGATTTTTTCATTTTTTCTTTAAAATTTTCTTTTTGTAATGAAGCTGCTACCAAATAATTTTATTATTGCTGGCATAGTTTTCTTCATAAAGTTCAATTATACATAATATAAGATGATTTCCGTTTTAAATGTCTTTGCACACTAAAAAAAAGTATTAGCAGAAAAAACAGGACTGTATAAAACAGCCCACTTTAAAATCATTTATATTTCAAATGGTAAGTACGTAAATTATCAACAAAAAAAAAACAGAGAAAAAATACACCAAATTTTATGGCATTATCTAGAAAAAATTTTACGCATAACGTCATAGTTTCTTTGACTCAAAATACAAGGACGACTTCATCACTAGTCCGTAAGCATCGTCATAATTTTTGTGTATAAAGATAGCAGACGGGTAACATTCCATTCATTTATACAATGAATGAAAAATAACTGCTATACTACGGCCACCAAAAAACAACAAGGCAAAAACACATTGAAATAAAATTTTATTTAATTTTACCACCTACTACAATTATTGGTAGGCAGAAATACAAACATGAACAGATTCATACATGTTTTCTCCTAAAACGTCTCCAGATGCAAAAAAAAGCAAATCAAATCAGTTAAATCTTTAATGGTCATCATTGCATGGGTTTTTAGTGAATGAACCGAACCTTTCACTCCTCCACTTCCTTCCTTCCTTCCTTGTACTGAAAGCTACATTATGGTCTGTTGTACTCAAATGTTGTGGGTCATGCCAAAAATAATTATAAAATACATACGAGGGTTATCAGCAAAAAAAAATAACCGGGCAACATGTTTATAACAAAGTTTAGCGAAGGGGACAAATGCCCATATTCCAACTCTTTTGCTTCTTCAGCCATACAAAACTTTGCATACCTGCAGGCGCTACTTTTTTGGCTATACAAAACTCAAGCAGTTGCCTTTAATAAAGCTTTTTAATATATATCTCTTTAATATTTTCAATATATCATATCTAACCTAATTTCTTAGTTAAAAATTAAAAAATTTTATTATTTTTGGAATGGAGTTCCTTATGGCACGTTGTGCATATGATATGCAGCATATAAATGTTTTCTATTTTGTGGGTGGCAAAAAAAAGTTGTTTAAATAAAAAAAAATATGTGTAAAAAATACGTGTGACGAATACTGGTAAGAAAGAAATACGTGTAACGAATACTGGTAAAAATACGTGTAACGAATACTGGTAAAAATACGTGCAAGGAATACTGATAAGAAATATGTGTAACGACAATTCAAAACGAAGGCAACAAGGCGGCGCAAAGGTTAAGTTACTTAAAACTCAATGCTGCCGCTTTGGTATTTCCACGGTTTTCGGTGTTGCCGTCTTTTTGCGGTGAATTTCTGGTATTTCAGGGAGATTTTTGTCCTAGTTTTTAGGAATCTGAGAAACTTCTGTGATTTCGGCGATATTTTTGTCGTACTTTTTGGGAGTCCGGGGAACTTCTGGGATTTCGGGTAGAATTTTGTCCAAGTTTTTTGGAACCCGTGAATTTCTAGGATTTTTGGGAGCTTTTTTTCCAAGTTTTTGTCTTGGTTAATAGTTGGCGCTCTTGCTAAATGAAGGTGTCTCGGCTAAGCACCAGGTGTTTCAGCAAAATTCTTGAGAAGTATCGCCTAAGTATCGTTTAAGTACCGCATAAGTATCTTCCATCTACGGTTGAAATTACTACCTTCGTTTACTTGGTGTCATCAAGGTAGGTGAAATTTTTGTTTATAAATTATAACTTTTTTTTGGGTGGTGGTCATGGCGCCGGGTCTGGTAACTAGGCGGAGTGTATCGAAGGGCGATAAAGATAAGGGGGCATCTGACATAGTGACCAAAACTGCCCGTCCGAAGGTGGCCTGCCAATGGCATAAAGCCGGCCGATTGCATAACGCCGAAAGTAGCAGGCCGAAGACGAACAGTGATTCCAATTTGCAAAAAAAAGGGTAATAAATCTGTTTCTTTGAAACTTGTGAGCCGATTACAAAATAGTGTATATTAAAATCATTGAAGGGGACCTAAGCTTTAAGAATGTTGAAATTCAGACCACCCTGTTGAAATACACGTTGAGCTACAGGCTGTCAAAGTTGACTCTCTCGGATATGAAAAATTTTGCCGGCCTCATAACTTTTACAAGTTTTATCCGATTTTAGCAAATTGAAACTTGCTGTAAAGCTTATGAACAGATAAAAATAACACACTTTATTTCGTTAGGATTTCTTTAATATTTTTAAAGATATTTGGCTTTGAATTTTAAAATTTTCGTCTTTGGACTCAACTTTGTTCTCTATTTCATCAGTATCTTCCTTCGATAATATCATATCCAAAATTTTCAAAAAAAAATATTGTATAATTGTTAACAGAATCCTTGATAGCACATAGAAAAAAGTTTTTAGTTATCTCAATTCATGTTGTTGTTAAAAGAAACCAAAGTCAAGTCTTCGAAATGAGAGTGCAAAATGACAAAATTTTTAAAAAAGAAAATCGACATTTTCTCAATAAATTTTCAAAACTAAACTTTTTTATTTTCAATATTTCAAAAGAATAGACTTCAAAAATAACTGCAGTTTAAATTTTAAATCGATTAAAGCGTGCACGCTCGTCCAGTATTGGACGAAAATGGTGATTATTTCTACGCCCTTTTAATTTTTACCCGCTCACTCTATAATGTGGCCAGAAGAGCAGATTTTCTAAAAATAGTCTTGTTTTCAGAAGCATTTAATTTACCAGCATGAAAACTGTATTTAAGTTAATTTTTAGCTTTTATTTCTTGACTATTTATTAAAAACAATCCTCTTATCATAAAAAAATTTTAATTAAAAGGGAATTTTTAATGAATTATTAATTAAAAAGAAAATATGTGAAGAAAATAATGATATCAAAATTTTTTTAGGGAAAAAGACTATTATGGCTATTTTTGTTATCCAAATCAAATTCAGCTAAGTTTTAGCTAATTCAATTAAAAAATGTTAATAAATAGTGCAAATCTTTTTCCTCCCCAGTGTACAATGAGAGGACTTTCTTCATAAATTCAATGAATTTCGACGTTAATCCAATGAAAAGTTTCATTAAAATTCAACCAACTTTCGTTAAAAGTATTTCCATGAATACTTCGCCAAATATACGAAATAGTTTCAATGAGGCAATGAGTTAATTTCATTGATACAACGAAACTATTTCGTTGAAACAAAGAAGTAATTTCATTATCGGAATGCGATCCTTTCATTGATTTAATGAAATAATTTCATTGATACAGTGAAATAAATTTATTGATAAAAAGAAACAATGTCATTGATTCAATGAAGCAAGATCATTGATCAAATGAAATAATTTCAATAATACAAAGAAATAATTTCATTAATACGATGAAATAATTTCATTAATACACTGAAATAATTTCATAAATACAATGAAATAATTTCATAAATACAATGAAATAATTTCATAAATACAATCAAATAATTTCATTAATACAATAAAATAATTTCATTGAAACAATAAAATAATTTCATTACTGCAATGAAATAACTTCATTGCAACAATTACATAATTTCGTTGATATAATATAAAATAGCAACAGCTGCAATTTTTTGCTTAAATATAAAGGGTTTTCCAAAAAATTACAAAACATTGTTGTCATGAATTCAATGAAATTATTCTTATGAAACTATGAAAGCCAATGATCCAATTCCAAAGAAATTAGTTCACAATATTCATGAAATTTTCATTGGATTAATAAAGAAATCTAATAAATTTACTTTATTGGATCTATGAAGCAAAATTCTTTTAGTGTATGTCGAATAACGTCCGTATTGGGTTAAGATTATCTGCCTAGCTGCCCTTCCAACTTAAAAATATAACACCCCTCGTACGTTTTTCTAACAAACCCATAAGATTAAATACGATTTTGTATATTTATTTATTAGCTTAGAAATGTTAAAAGTCTATCGCATTATTTCTTCTGAGGATAAATAAACATGTAAATATGTTTGTTTTGGTGTCCACATACGTGCGTAAGAATTTTTATATCAGCAATTTGAATCATCTTATCTTGTATGTAGAGTCCTAAACATCATACGACATTCACCCACTTAGAGTTGGTGTGATTTTTATCGAAATCAACAAAAAATAAATCCTTTGTTATTGCCGTTGTGTTTTAAGCAGACATATCGGTATTTCCCTCGCTTTATCTTGTTATAGCCGTTTGCAATCGTCGTCAATGAGGGTGTAAGTAGTAAAGTTGTAATAAAATAATTCGTACATGAACATTTCGTTGACTACAAAAATGTGTTTGCTAAGAGCAGGCGGTAGAAAGAAGGACTGTGATTTCTTAGTTTATTGTGCCCCAAAAGAATGAGAAATAGTAGAATTTTTGTTTGATGCTAGAAAAATTTGTAGTGGCGGCGGCGGATTGTTTAAACAAATTGGATATTGATTATGTGGGCGATTAAATGCTTTCAAAGGCAAAAAGAAAAATTAAACAGAGAGTTCAAATTGCTACTATTTAAATGTGCCTGCCAATGTAGAATAGTTCCTTACAACGCACGTTGCACAGTGGTTCCAATTGGAAAAAAAGGATAATAAATCTATACCTTGGAAACTTGCTATCCGATGTATGTAAAAATCATTAACGAGATCCTAAGCTTTGAGAATCCTTAATAATATAAAGAAAAAAAATTTTAGTTATCTCCATTCATTTATTCATGTAGAGCAGTTGAAATTTTAAATAGATTAAATAATGCACGCTACATCCAGCATTGGACGAAATTTTGAATATTTTTACGAAATTGTAAATTAATCGCTTAAGAATTTTAGTTTTACATACACTGATTTGTCCGCTTTGATGCTGCGCTTAAGTTTTTTTAGTTCGATAATATTTTTTCCGCCGTTAGAATGGTTTTTCCCTCTGTGCGGGCTGTTGCCTTCGTTTTGAAATGTATTTCTTACCAGTATTCGTTATACGTATTTTTTTATTTAAAAAAAATTTAACCCCCAATCATAGAAAGCATTTATATTACCACTATTCGTTACACGTATTTGTTACACGTATTTTTTCATTAAAAAAAGTTTACCGCTCAAGCATAGGAAACATAAGTTACAGTATATGATACACAACGTGCCATAAGGAACTTATTTCCGAAATTACTCATCAAGACGCTCTGTAACGTAGAATAGCTAGCTGGAAAATTATACATAAATTTACAACCAATAAATTATTTCAGAGAAAGAGTATTCTTCTTATCTCTCCTTAGTAAAAATTTATTCATCTCACTGCATATATAAAAATTTTGTAACATGCATATTTTATTAATTTTAATAATCTCAGCTCTTTTAAATTCAACTGAATATATCAATATGTTTCTCATATTATAATTAAATCTGCTGATAATTAAATTGATTACTTAACTAAGTAAATTATGACACTATCTTTTTTACTCTACCTTGTAATTAAACACAGCAATAAATTTTATACAAAATAAATTAGCAAATATTTGCACCCACCCATACTTTCAGTGCTATAGTAAACTTGTATTGCATACATTAAAACGTTTTTATTACTAATTAATTAAATTTAACTCATTAAAGTGGCGCAACAAGCCACAAAGGATATAATAAAATTAGTGTGGAACATAAATAAGCGTGTGGTAGCACTAAGCCAATATATACAGAACATATTCGCACACTTACCTTTAAAATTGTTTAAAAGAAATTTGAAACAGTCATTGCCTTTAAGATCTCCCACACAAGACAGCAAAAATAGCAAGACAATAAATCCAATACACCTACAAACAAAACGACATGACTGATATAACTAACTATACACACAAATAAACCAGTAACACAAAACATACTTAGTATATTAAAACCTCCAAAAAGTATGCAATACTATTAGATCACAACAACAAAAGTCATTCAATAAAACTGTAATAGAACCATTGCCGCCAATAAACGCCTTCCAAAAAAAATTTAAATTTGTACCTAAAAAGAAGAACAAAAATAACAACAACAACAACAACAAATACAACAAATACAAATTTGATTTAAAACAACAATTGCTTTAGAAATTCAAAATAAACAAGCAAACAATTCTATTGTTTTGTAGTATGTATATGGGATTGTGTGTCGTCGTCTGTGTTTGTTATAAAAATTATGACGTATGCGTGGGACGTACAATAATTTTTAAAATGACTACACTAACTTTATTTTTGTTAAAGTTGTTGATTTTGTGTTTTCTTATACGTTTGAATTATTTCACTTACTAAGCTACACAAGCTATACATACATAGCTACACCGAGAAGAACTTATTACCAAGCAGGATCTTAAGGACTTTTTTTGTTTTAAACTTTCAATCGTTAAATGGTGAAAAATTCTATGATACATAGTACTTGTACAATAGTAACAACAGCAACAACAATATGAAAGTCAAGAAAACATTTAGCTGACTCAAATAAACGGAGCAAAAACAAAAGCAAGAAAGGAAATATGCATCAGCCACCACAGCTTCTATGGTAAAGGATTTGTTGAGTTAAATAAATAGGACCAACTAACTAGTCTACTAGGAGAGTTTTTTTATTAAAATTTTTTTTTAATTTCAACTACACTATGCAACAAAAAATAATTATATATCTGCTAACTAATATATATTTAGATGTATGTATGGTTCTCTAAATACAAAAACACTCGGAAGTCAGCTTCCATCATAAATGAAGATAAAGAAAGCACTAATGACCGAAAGGTGGAAGCTTCCGAAAAGAACATTATTTTAAAAAAATTTTAAATAAGAATATTATTCTGTTCAGCCATGTAGATTGTTAACCTTCTTTTGTCCTTTGGAATAGTGATCATGTCTGGTTTCTTCAGAATATCTCGTTACTAACTTTAGCCCAATTGAACCAAGTGACTTTGTGTACAAGTGAATAGGACTCAAAGTCACTTGGTTCAAAATTATAATATTGATTTTTATGGTTCCGCATACCAAAGGTGAAAAGGATCCTGTCCATCCGTCTGTCTGTCTGTCTGTCTGTCTGTCTGTCTGTCTGTCTGTACGTCTGTATATCGCAGGCTTCTATCACGAGAACCGTGAGAGGTACGGACCTAAGATTTTCACTGAATATTTGTAACTAAGGTTGCTACAACAACAAATACTAAAAATTAATAAAAGATAAAAGTTAAAGGATTGTTCTAAAGCGCGCAACGAAAAATCTTGAAATCCTATTGTAATATATAGACACTTGATAAATACACACTTAACATATTCAAAGTTAGTGTATTGTTATATAGACTACACAAATAAATACTGAAATTTAAACAGTATAAAAATTAGAGGGTATTCTATCAGTTATTGTAATTTTGACAATTAGCTGGTTCTTGAAAACCGTAAGAGACAAAGTCTTGAAATTTTTACAGCTAGTATAGCATTTTTAAGGCAACAGTAACGAATGCTAAAAAACAAACAAACTAAAAATTAAAGGGTAATCTGTCAGGTAATGTAATTTTTAAATTAAACTGTATCTTATGAACTGTAATATTTAGAAACTTGAAATAAACAAAATTAATAATTAAGTGGCAAATGGTAAATTAATACTCAAAGGGTATCCCTTCAAGGAACAAACCGAAAAGTAAAGGGCCAAAGCGAAAAAAACGCAAAAAAATACCAAACAAAAAATACCAAAAAGTTAGAAAATAGGCAAAACGAAAAAAAGCTTTATAATGAAAAAATCGCTAAAACGAAAACTAGCACCAAAAATAAAAAATCTCCAAAACTAAAAAAGTCTCCAAAAAATTAAAAAAATCGCCAAAACGAAAAAACGCCAAAACCTAAAAAACCAATAATAAAAATATTGACAAAACGAGAAAAATCACCAAAATGAAAAAATCGCTAAAATGAAGAAAGCAACAAAACGGAAGAAATTGCCAAAGGAAAAAAACGCCAAAACTAAAAATGCCACAAATTAAAAAGAATAACAAAAACGAAAAACAAATCGCCAAAAGGGAAAAAGCGCTGGAACTAAAAAAGCTTCAAAACGAAAAAAATCGCAAAAACTAAAAAAATCGCAAAAAAAAAACGAAAAAATCGACAAAACGAAGAAAATCATTAAAACGAACAAAAAACGCAAAAACTAAAAAAACAAAATTAAATAAATAACCAAAGCGAAAAATAAATGGCAAAAATAAACAAATCGCCAGAAAAAGAAAAAAATTCGTAAAACCCTTAGAACGAAAAAATACGCAAAAACTAAAAGTTCGAAAGAACAAACAAAAATCTAGAAAACGAAATTATTTCTTTTTTATTGAATTTATTTTTTTTTCATAAAATATCGAAAATGGTAAAACGCATTGCACTTTTATTATTTTATCAGGAAATAAGTTGCTTCATATTTTGCTTCTACTTTTACTCCTACTTTTGCTCCATCTGATCTCCTTAATATTTTTACTGCCTACATCCATCCGAAAATGGAATACAACTCTCATGTATGGCCCGATGCTTCAAACTATATTTTGTAGTTACTCGACGGCGTATAGGAGAGGGTGAACAAGCTCATCGGTAACAGTAAGGTAGTCAACTCTGTTGACTCGCTGGAACATCGATGCAATGTGGGGTGTGTTTCGCTGTTTTATCATTACTACAATGGAGTGTGTTCTGATGAAATCAGGGAACTTGTTCCCGAACTTGTTTGCGAACAACACATTCTTCATTAGGAGCACATCCGTTTGTAGTCGATACGCAAGTAAATCGCACTACGGACTACAGAGTGAATGTTTTCTCCCTTCAGAGGTCTTTCCTGTTACTTTCAATGTTGGAAAGTTTAAATCGAATATCCATAAGCACTACCCCTCTATCCTCCTTCCCATAACCATGAGTATGGGTCATCCCCTGAAGGGCGGTCTTACCATAAAAAATACTTTAATTTCAACTTTTGCTTCAACTTTTACTCCAACTTTAACTTCAACTTTTGCTCCAATTTTTTATCAAACTTTTGCTCCAGCTTTTGCTCCAACTTTAACTCCAACTTTTGTTCTAACTTTTGATCCAACTTATGGTCGAAGTTTTGCTCTCATTTTAAGTCCAACTTTTGCTCCAACCTTTACAATAAATTGTACTTCAGCTTTTGCTCCAACTTTTACGTCAATTTTTACTCCAACCTTAACTCCAACTTTGGTCTAACTTTTGATCCAACTTTTGCTCTCACTTTAAATCAAACTTTTGCTCTCACTTTAGATCCATCTTCTGCTCCAACTTTTGCTCCAGCTTTTGTTCCAACTTTAACTTCAACTTTTGCTCCAATTTTTTATCAAACTTTTGCTCCAGCTTTTGCCCCAACTTTAACTCCAACTTTTGTTCTAACTTTTGATCCAACTTATGGTCGAAGTTTTGCTCTCATTTTAAGTCCAACTTTTGCTCCAACCTTTACAATAAATTTTACTTCAGCTTTTGCTCCAACTTTTACGTCAATTTTTAATCCAACCTTAACTCCAACTTTGGTCTAACTTTTGATCCAACTTTTGCTTTCACTTTAGGTCCATCTTCTGCTCCAACTTTAGCTCCAGCTTTTGTTCCGACTTTAACTTCAACTTTAGCTGCAACTTTTCCTCAAACTTTTGCTCAAACTTTTCCTCCAACTTTTACTCTTACTTTAAAACGAACTTTTCCTCCAACTTTTACTCGAACTTTTGCTACAACTTTTGCTCCAACATTAACTCCAAGTTTTGTCTCTACTTTTGCTCCAACTTCACTCAAACTTTTGCTCCATCTTTACTTTAACTTTTTCTACAATATTTGTTCCAACTTTTTAGCGCTTACTTTAAATCAAACTTTTGTAACAACTTTTATTCGATTTTTTGTTCTGAATATTGCTAAACTCCTTTATGGTCCAACGTTTACTCCAAATTTTGCACACACTTTACTCCACTTCTTGCTTCAGCTTTGACTCCAACTTTTGTTTCAATTTTTAATCCATAACTCCACCATTTATAGACCGATTTAGAAAATGAATATTTTATATAAAAGAGTACTTTTTGTACTCCATTGTTCCATTTCAATTTTTGTTTTTAATTCTGGACTTTCTGTATGTGTTTTTTGGAGTTGGTTTTTGTGCCAGAACTTTTTAGTTTTGGAAAATTGTTATCTTACATGATAGAATTTCTATATCGACTCAAATATCCATCTCTCTGACCGGCGGTCTGCTACTCTATTTTCTAGCCCGTTTGTTTTTCAAGAACTATTTTAATTTAAAAGAAAAAACATCGGTCTCATCTTTCTTTATAGGTTTATTGTATGCTAAAGAACAAGTGTGCTAACAACTATAAAATGAAATTGCTGTTTTATCTTGTAGTATGTTTGTACGTACTTGTGTGTATCTATTTCTTAGTATCAGCGTTACCGCTGAAATTTTTCAAACAAAGGCACAAAAAGGGGATCTGCAAAAAAAAGGGACATAAAAAGGGGATCGATATCAATCAACGAAAGCAAGGAGCGACCTTAAAAACAGGAAAAATAACTAAAATAAATAATTTAATTTTTAAAAACAAAGCTTAACGATCATATTTACTAAGTTATTTTTATAAAAATACATAAGGAAAAACAAACAAATACAACCAGCTGAAAATTAATTTTTCATAAAAATAATTGAAAAAACTATCTGGAATGATTTCGACAGTTAGGCTGAGGCCTCATGGGCGTTTTTAAAACGCGGCGTTCTACTTTTCGTATTAAATTTGAACTTTTAAAAAATTGAGAACTTTCAAATTTAATATAAAAAGCAGAAACGGCGCGTTTTAAAACGCCCGTGTGGCCTCAGCCTCATAGTATTTTTGCTGCGAAATAGAAATACGTTAATAAAAAAATTCCAAGCCTAGCATGTAGAGTATCAAAATAAAGGAAATTGAAATGGGATTACAAAAATATACATATAAAAGTTACATATGGTTTAAAGTTGCTTGGCAACTAAAAGTCCCGAAAACGCAAAAAGTGAACTTAAAAAACAAAAAAATAAAAAAGAAATTTAAAAATCAAAATAAAAAAACATTGTCCAGTAGTGGGGAACATAGTATGTTTTATTTTTATTTTTAGTTTTTTTACGCAGTCGGGTTTCTTGATTTTTTAAATTTAAATCAAAAAATTTATTTTGAGGAAAAAGCATTTAGGATTTTGGTAAAAAATTTAACAATCGTTTCTCAAAAGGTGAATATGTATAAGGGCATTGTGTAAGTTTTGTATACATTACTAAATTAAAAAGTATAGGATACGGTTGACCTTGCAGGCCATCCCTGGAATTTTGCGCTAAGTTAAATTTCAAAGAAGCCCTTAAAAATCCATACATTTTTAGAGTAATTAAAATAATGTATACATAATCCTTTTTAGGGTTCCGTACACCAAAAATGTAAAGGAACCCTATTGTTTTTACTACGCTATCCGTCTGTCTGTCTGTCTGTCTGTCTGTCTGTTTGTCTGTCTGTCACAGGCTGTTTTCTCGGGAACCGTAAGAGCTACGGACCTGAAATTTTCACAGAATATATAAAAAATATATGACAGTTCCAAGGCGAGCAACGAAAAATGTTGAAATACTAATGTAAAATTAAAGGTTATTCTATCCGTTAATGTAATTTTGACAATTTGCTGTATCTGGGAAACCGTTAAACGTACAATCTTGAAATTTTAAAAAAAGCTAAAACTAAAAAAATCCAAAATTAAAAATATGTCAAAACGAAAAAAAAACGCTTAAATAAAAAAAGCGCTTAAAGAAAAAAAGCACCAAAATTAAAAAAATCGCCAAAACGCAATATATCACCATAACTAAAAATATCGCAAAAAATTGAAAAAAAACGCCAAAAACCGAAAGAAGTCGGCACAACGAAAAAAGCACTACAACATAAAAAATCGCTAAAAACTAAAAATATCATCCAAAAACGAAAAAAATAATAAAAAATCACCAAAACGAAAAAAGCGCTAACCCAAAAAAAACACCGAAACTAAAAAAATCGCCAAAAACCAAAAAAATCGCCTAAACGAAAAAAAAGTGTCAAAAATCGCTAAAACTAAAAAATCACAAAAACCAAAAAAATCCCCAAAACAGAAAAAAGCGCCAAAACTGAAAAAATCGCCATAACTAAAATAAATCGCAAAAACTAAAAATATCGTCAAAAAGCGAGAAAAAAACGTTAAAACAAAAAAGCGCCTGAACCCAAAAATGCCAAAACTAAAAAAGTTACCAAAAATTGCAAAAAACCAAAAATCGCGAAAAAAAAACTAAAAAAATCGAATAAACGAAAAAAAGTGTCAAAACAAAAAAAATCACAAAAAACCGAAAAAATCCCCAAAACAGAAAAAAACCCCAAAACTGAACAAATCGCCACAACTAAAATAAATCGCTAAAACTAAAAGTATCGTCAAAAAGTGAAAAAACGTTAAGAAACGCAAAAAACAAAAATCGTCAGAGCAAAAAAAAACAAAAAATTAAAAAAAAAACGAAAAATTGCCAGAAAAAACAAAACTATCACGAAAATTAAAAAAGCGCCATAATAAAATAAAATAAAAGAACTAAAATTAAACAAAAAAGCACAACGAAAAAACTGCCAAAATGAAAAATTTGGGGCAAAAACGAAAAGGGATATACATATGTGTATTCGTACGGAACCCTTCGTGTGCGAACCAAAGTCGCACTTTACTTAATTTATTTAATTTCCAGCGCGATACCTCCAGAGCTACGTATCCGATTAAGATGAAATCTGCTGAATTTGGGGCAGTTTTTCAAGTCCAAAAAAAGTAAATGCATCCTAAAAATCGATTTGAAAAGAACTTTTAGAGTTGTTAAAATAAAGTGGTTTTTCAGAAAATTTTCCACAACGATATCTATAGAACCATTCAACCAACAGTCGACGTTGTTTAAGGGCCTATTCACATATTGCGTAACGCTATTTTCGGAGGTTTTTGGAAAATAGGTGCGGATCACTAACTTCATACCTTTGATTGAGGGAGGTTAAAAAAGAAAATTTTGAAGAATAATTGAAAACTTATCTTTCAAATCAGTTTGGAACAAATTTCAAGCGGATAGCATGGACTGACAAGTGTCTACTTTTACTCTATTTGATAATTGGTTTCTTAGTAACGTTAATTTGATCAATACCGGATCGAAATATTCAGTATTTGTTCGCTACTATTAATTAAAGATAGAATTTCACTACAGTGCTTTTGTTTAAAAAAAATCATAATATGGTCTTAATATCTATAATAACGCACATTGATTACATATTTCTAGCTCGGCTTCATGACACGTATGTAGAAGCTTGGGCATCTGCGTACATTTATTGCAAAAATAAAAACAAAAATAGAGTTTGCTCAAAAAGGGGCAAAAGGGACACTAAAGGTGGTTTTATACTATCTGTGTTTTACATCTGACTTGTCAAATTTCCCACTGCAAAAGCTATACATGTCGTGTGAACCTTTTGAAACATTGCCACCTGAAATTTACAGAACTAAAGTCAGGCGACAAAATTTTCAATTAGAGCGCGTTTTATTTTCATTTGACATCAGCTGTTTTGAGTTAACAAGTATGTGTTGGCGTCACTTAGAGGTTATGTCAGATGCGATTATACATGCACGTGTGAAAGCAAAAAATTAAAAATCGTCTGTAAATGGACAATTTTGAGAGACACGCAAAGTTACATGTGGGTCTCAAAACTGACAAGTCAGGTGTAAAACACAGATAGACTAAGTCCACCTTAAATAATACAAAATACCACAAAAGGGGATTTAAAACAAAGGGGCACAAAAAGTGGCAAGGCGGTCAGGTCAAAAAAGGGGAAAAGTGCGACTTTAGTCGCACTACGGTAACGCTGCTTAGTATCTATTTTAAAGCATTTATACTTGCTGTGTTTGTTCTTGTTGTGGCTTTTTCTATTTTCTCTGTTCAAATACACACGACATTTGGAACAATAATGTTTTATAGCAAAGCGTGGTGGTACAATTTTCTTGGCCTTAGACCAGCTCTATGAATAATATATTTATATGAAAAACATCTCACTATACGTTCCTTGTTCTGTTACTATTGCTCTTCTTTTATATTGGATGGTTTGTACGTTGTACGCTTGTGCTTGTGTGTGTGTGTGTGTTGCAATAATAAAATCGTTAGAGGATATTTGTGGCGCATATAAAGAAATAACGTTTTGAAATTGTGAAACGTGGGTGTTTTGTTGTTCCATTATGGAAGAAAACAAGTGAAAAAAAATTTTAGAATTTTCTTAATGGATTTTACGCTACTGTGATTTTTTTGCGTTCTTTCTACTTTAAGTTCTATTGGTTTTCTTTAGGTTTCTAAGAAAAATAAATATTTGTAGTAGGAGTAGTTTAGTCACATGTTGTGTGCTGTCTTTTGCTATGAAGATGACTCAAGAGTAGTAAATGTAGATTTCATCGTATTTTCTTTATTTTTTTTTTACTCCCTTGTAATGGAGTAAAAATATAATTTTATGAATTGAATTGCTGTCTATGTGAGTATGAATGGCAAAAATATTTTTTGGTAGGCTTTCAATTGTTGTTGTCCATATTTTTATATACATATTCTATATTTCGTTTGAAGTATTTTCTAACACCAACACAAATTATTTGTTTCTGGTTTTTTTTTTCTTCTTTATTTTATTTTGCTATAATTTATTTGTGTAATTGAATGAACAATATGTAAAACATAATTGTAAATCATAAATAAGTATTTTTGGGGTAAATAAAGTGCTTTTTCTAAAAATTTCACTAATCATTTGTCAAATTAATTTTATCGTTTTGAACATTGTATTGAATTTATGCGGGAGTGGCATAATAATAATTTACGCTTAAATTTGATAATTTTAAGAAAGATATTAAAAAGGGAGGACTATAAATCAAATATTTACAATATATAAATAATATTAAAAATAAATTGCACAATTTTAAGATGAGAATTAAACAACTTGAAAAAATGTTTAAATCAACTTGTTTAGCAAATAACACTATGCAACAAAATTAAACTTTTGCTATGACCTTTGATCGCCACCATATTTTTGATGCCTTATGGTCGTCCACTTACTACAAAAACATTCGAAATTAAAATTCTATGAATACGTTTCTTTTAGGGCTCTACACAGAACCCTATTGTTTTCGCTACGCTGTCCGTCCGTCCGTCTGTTTGTCTGTCTGTCTGTCACATGACTCTTTCTCGAGATCTGTAAGATCTGAAATTTTCACAAAATATGTGTAACTTTGGCCGCTACAACAACAATTACTAAAAATTTATGAAAGTTAAAAATTAAAGGGTGTCCTATAGCGAGCAACGATAGATGTTGAAATCCTAATATAATATGCAGGTACATACATACTTGATATATTCACTTGACATATTCAAAGTTGGTGTATTATTATACAGACTGCATCGATAAATACTTAAATTTACACAACATAAAAAGTAGAGGGTATTCTATCAGCTAATGTAATTTTGACAATTAGCTATATCTTGGGAACCGTAAGAGGCAAACTCTTGAAATTTTCCCAGCTAGTGTAGCATTTTAATTAAAATCGCGAAACTAAAAAAAATCTAAAACAGACGCAAAAAATCACCAAAAAGAAAAAAACGCAGAAACTAAAAAAACCCAAAATAAAATATATTGCCAAAAACGAAAAAACCGCCAAAATGAAAAAAACTTAAAAAGCCGCTAAAACGTAAAAAATCGCCAAAGCAAAACAAAACGCCGAAACAAAAAAAAGCCAGAAAATAAAAAAATAGCCAAAAAGAAAAAAACGCCAAAATTATAAAAGCGGTGAAAGGAGAAAAAGAACAAAAACGAACAAATCCACCAAAACTAAAAAAATTGGCGAAAACCGAAAAAAATCGCTGAAACGGAAAAAAATCGCTAGAACCAAAAAACGTCAAAGCTAAAAAGGCCAAAATTACAAAAATTTCCAACAGGAATAAATCACCAAAATGTAAAAAAACGTAAAACAAAAAAAAAACACCAAAACGAAAAAAATTCCCAAAACAAAAAAAAGTAAAAATAAAAATAAAAAAATTGGTTAAAACCCTAAACGAAAAATACGCTAAGACAAAAAGTCCCCAAAAACAAATAAAAGTCGCCAAACGAAAAAAGAGATTTATGTGCATTATTAGACTGGGCCAAAAAATCCACTTTTGTTTTTTAAGTATATCAAAAGTATTATTTTGGATGATTGTTATAATTTTTTGTGTCTAGCCAGTAGATGTATAGTGCTTTCAAAGCCTATAGTCATTTTGTGTAGTTTGTTTTTTTTCGCTAAAATCATAAATGTGAAGCATGCAGACAAAGAAAAATGTTTAACTGCGCGGAGGGTTGAACTGGCATGTTTCGATTGCTCCCGCTATTCTTGTCAGAGCTCTTTACCGCGTAGACCACTCAACCAAAGTCGGTGATTTGCAGTCAAGAGTTGAATATCATTTACCTTTAATCAATTCATACTGTCACTCTTAGAGCTGTATTTCATTTAATAGTTATTGATAATGACTTTTTCCTTTAGGTCTTGTGTTAAGCTTCTTGTTATTTCTCTTATTCTAGTATGAATTTTCATTGATAACTACAATTACTAGTGTGTGAATGTTTGTTGGTTCAGTTTATTTGAGTATGTACATTGCACATCCTTTTGCTCGGTGCCTTTAGAGTTTAACAATTGATTGCAATTAACTCTTGACTGCAAACCACCGACTTTGGTCGAGTGGTCTACGCAGTAAAGAGCTTTGACGATAATATCGGGAGCTATCCGAAACATGTCAGTTCAACCCTCAGCACAGTCAAAATTTTTCCTTTGTCTACATGCTTCACATTTGTCTCTAAATAAAATATAATTTAATTGAAAAAAGATATACTTTTTTAATTTTGATGACGTCACATATCTTAACAACCGAGGAAGCTAGAAATCCAAAATTTTATATCCATTACTTAAATATATGTAATACATAATTAAAAAATTAAGTAAAGTGCGACTTTGGCTCGCACACGAAGGGTTCCGTACGAATACACATATGTATATCTCTTTTTGTTTTTGCCCCGTTTGTCATTTTGGCAGTTTTTTCGTTGTGCTTTCTTGTTTAATTTTAGTTTTTTATTTTTTAAGTATTTTTCGTTGTTTTTTGGGTTTTTTTTTATTTTGGCGCTTTTCGTGATTTTTTTAAATTTTTTTCTGGCGATTTTTCGTTTTTTGCAAGTTTTTTTTTGTTTTTTTTTATCCGATTTGTTTAGTTTTGGCGATTTTTTGGTTATGGCATTTATTTAACGTTTTCACTTTCTGACGATATTTTTAGTTTTAGCGATTTATTTTATTTGTGGCGATTTTTTCAGTTTTGGCGCTTTTTTCGTTTTTGGGGATTTTTTCGGTTTTTTGTGGTTTTTTAGTTTTAGCGATTTTTTTTTTGTTTTGACACTTTTTTCGTTTTGGCGATCTTTTTGGTTTTTTGGAGTTTTTTAGTTTTGTCGCTTTTTTGGGTTTTTGCGTTTTTTTTCGTTTTTGTGATTTTTTTCATTTTTTTGCGATTTTTTCATTTTTTGATGATATATTTAGTTTTAGCGATTTTTCGTTTTGAAGACTTTTTCGATTTTTGACGTTTTTTTAGTTTTTTGGCGATCTTTTTAATTTTGGTGATATATTGCGTTTGAGCGATTTTTTAATTTTGGCGTTTTTTTTCCTTTAAGTGCTTTTTCGTTTTAGGGTTTTTTTTTCGTTTTGAAATTTTTTTAATTTTGGATTTTTTTAGTTTTAGCGTGTTTTAAAATTTCAAGATTTTACATCTTACGGTTTCCAAGATACAGGATATTGTCTCAATTACATAGTCAAAATTACAATAACTAATAGAATACCCTTTAATTTTTATTGTTTTAAATATCGGTGTTAATTGGTGTAGTCTATTCTACAGACTACACCAATTAGCACTTACTTTGAAATTTTAAAGTGTCTATATATAATTGTCTGTATATTACATTAGTATTTCAACATGTTGCGTTGCTCGCTTAAGAACACCCTTTCATTTTTAACTGTCATATATTTGTTGTTGTAGCGACCGAAGTTTTACGTATTCTATGAAAATTTCAGGTCCGTAGCTCTTACGGTTCCGAAGATAGAGCAGATTGTCTAAATACATAGTAAAATTACATTGACTGATAGAACACCCTTTAATTTTTATTGTTTTAAATATCGGTGTTAATTGGTGTAGCCTATTCTACAGACTACACCAATTAACACGAACTTTGAAATTTTAAAGTGTCTATATATAAGTGTCTGCATATTACATTAGTATTTCAACATTTTTCGTTGCTCGCCTTTAATTTTTAGCTATCATATATTTATTGTCGTAGCGGTCAAAGTTTTACATATTCTGTGAAAATTTCAGGTCCGTAGCTCTTACGGTTCCCGAGAAAACATTACATTAGTATTTCAACATTTTTCGTTGCTCGCTTTAGAACATCCTTTAATTTTTAACTGTAATATATTTGTTGTTGTAGCGCCAAAAGCTCTACATATCCTGTGAAAATTTCAGGTCTGTAGCTCTTACGGTTCCCGAGAAAACAGCCTGTGACAGACAGACGGACAGACGGACAGACAGACGGACAGCGTAGCGAAAACAATAGGATTCCTTTACATTTTTGGTGTATCGGAACCCTAAAAAGTATTAATTTTATTTTAATTAAATTTAAACAAATAAAAGTATAACAATTAAATTTCTTTAAGGAAATGTTCCTTTTTTCAAGCAAACTTTTCATATTTTAAATTTTTATTATCATTCTTAAAAGAAAAATGGCGCCATTCAAATATCATTTCTATTAAGATTTTATAACAGTTTGTTAAGAAAAATAACAAAAAATTATTTTCTTTAAAGAAATTTTAACACACAAACAAAGCGAAAGTAAACACTTGTCTAGCTAGTATTTCGTCAGTTTGCTTGAAAGCTAAGTAAACTTTCGGACAACCATTGCAATAACATTTGCTTTGCAGGAAAGTGAAATGAAAATTTTATTGGCAAAACAAGAGCGCTATATTTTAAATAATCCAACAATTTCCGATTTTAATTTGTTTTTAACTAACACAACCATTGAAAGAAACCTTTCTTTTTTCTAAATACAAACAAAAACTTTTTTAATAGTCGCAACTTTCCTTACATTATTTTTCTATTATATTAGTTTACAATTTTTATGTGATCTCAGTATTTTTGTCACCCACTCACAAATTTTTTGATTTGTATAATTTTCGGATTTACTTCGCAACCTTGTCAATCATCAATGTCAGTCACAACTTTTGATAAATAACTTTCTTAACTGTTTAGATTTAGACAAATACTTGCAAGTTTTTCTTTTCTCCAGCAATAAAATTTATGAAGAGCAAAAGCAAAAAAAAACAAGGAAAGATGAGTTTTGTTTAAAGGACATACTCTCTCGCGTTTACAGAAAAATCTCAAGAAGAAAAAGTTCTTCTAAGTTTTTATGAATTTGTCGCTTCATTTTTCCTAAATACCAGCAAAAAAAATAAGTGTAATATTTTCTGCTTAAGTTTTTGTTAGTTTTAGATGACTTAAATTACATTTGTGTTAAATATAAACCATGAAGATAACAGTTTTTTTCCTAAGGTTGAGTAAATATTTATATTAACTTTGGTAATGGTTTGAAATAATCACATTTTCTTTGGGCGGAAAGTGGTTTGGTTGCAAGGAAAAAACTTGAAAATGTTAGAGAAATAAAAGTTTACTACTAGTTCGTGAAAATATCAACAGGTTTAACAAATATTATAAACCAAAACTAAAGGTAGTTCCTTTAGTTTTATATAATTTCAATATTTTTTTAAATATGCGTTCGCATTTATTAAAAATAATATAAATATATCTTTTTGCAGCATAATTAACTTTATTTTGTGATATAAAAATCAAATTAAATCACACCAACTCTGAGCAAAAGTAGTGGTTACATTTTTTTGGCAAATATTTGCCAAGTGTAACCGTACCTTAAGAGAATTAAAAGCTGTTTAGGGGTTTGCCTACTAAAAAATTTATTGGCCCAATTCACAATCTTGTGCAAATGGTCTTGCATCGTTGCATTTGCAAAATGGTATAGCATATTGATACCCACCACTAACAATTGTTAAGTGGTGAGTATAATATACTATACCAATTTGCAAATGCTACGATGCAAGACCATTTGCACAAGATTGTGAATTGGGCTATTGTCTACATTTAGGCGTATTGTAACTCAAATCAACAATATACGGTAAAATCGTACTGATCTGCAAAAAACAATTTTTCGGTCCTTTAAATAAAAATATGTGGAATATAAAAAGTTTAATGTGATTAATTAAAATCCACTTGCAGTTGTTTGGAATGAAGTTCCCTATGGCACGTTGTGTATATCATATGCAGCATATAATTATATGATGGCGTGAAAAGCAAAGGGGTACAAGTGCCAAAACTAAAGAAATTGAGTTATATGCAGGAGTCAACACTTAATAACAATATTTATCACTCTATGAAAATTCAGACCTGTACGATGACCTTAAAAGACATAGGCGGATATTCATAGTCAGAACAAAGTATATTTTAAGATATTAAAACCACTATTTTATATGGTAATACTGGTTTTAAATTCCTAAAGTGTACTTTGTTTATGACTATGAATATGCGTCGTTGTGTATTAGAAACATAAAATACATATTATGTATGAAATGCATGAGAACAAAAAATTTTGAAGCTTAATTACTCAGAATGTTATTTTTCGCACTTGTCCTCTTTTGCTTTTAAGCCCCTCAAATGGTTTCTATGCTGGGGCCTAAACTAAAAATTTATTTAAATGAAAAAATACGTGTAACAAATACGTGTAGCAAATACGTGTAACGAATACTGCTAAAGGCCGTTTCAGACTATAATACAAGTATTAATACTTTTGAAGTAAATGCCTCCCTGATCTAATTGTTTTTTGAAAAATTTCAAAAAACAATAGCAAATTATCATGTCAGGGCTTCATTTTCTTCAAAAGTATTAATACTTGTATTATAGTCTGAAACGGCCTTAAGAAATATGTACGTGTAACGAATACTGGTTAGAAATATGTGTAACGAATACTGGTAACTACAATTCAAAACGAAGCCAACAGCCCGGCGCGAAGGTTAAATTCTTTTAAAACTCAGTGTTACCGTTTTGGTATTTTCACAGTTTTCGGTGCTGCTGTTGTTTTCCGGGGAAGTTCTGGGAATTCTGGGAGATTTTTGTCCTAGTTTTTGGAAATCCGGGGAACTTCTCAGATTTTTGGGAGATTTTTGACCTAGCTTTTTGGAATCCGGAGAGCTTTTGGAATTTTGGGGAGATGTTTGCTAAAATTTTTTGGAATCCTTAAACCAGGTTTGTGCCTTGGCTGGTGCGCTTGGTAACTGAAGGTGTCTGAGCTAAGCACCAGGTGTCTCGGCTAAATTCTTGAGAAGTATCGCCTAAGTATCGCTTAAGTATCGCCTAAGTATCTACCAGGCGATAGCTATTTTTTGTTAATGAACTATATTCTTTTTCCATCTGGAAGTTGATATTACTATCTTCGTTTATTTGGTGTCATTAAGGTAGGTGAAATTTTTGTTTTTAAAAAATAACTTTTATTTTTGGTCAGGGTCATGACGCCGTCTCCTGTGAGTAGGCTGAGTGTGCCGTGGGCCATAAAGATTAGGGAGCGTCTCACATAATGACCAAATGTGGCCGGCCAAAAGTTGGCGACCGAAGGTGGCCTGCCAATGGCATATGGCCGAAAGTGGCAGGCCGATGACATAACGCCGAAGTGATTCCAGTTGGGGAAAAAGGGTTACAAGTCTGTATCTTTGAAACTTGCGATCCGATTACGAAACGATATATGAGAAAACCATAGAGGAGGACCTAAACTTTTAGAATGTTGAAATTAAGATCACCTGTTGAAATTTAGATGACATGTCGAGCTACAGGGTGGCCTCATAACTTTTACAAACATTATCCGATTTTAATGAATTAATACTAAGGCCCACATTGGTCCGTTATATTATCAAAATTATTCTAATATTTTGAATTTCTAGGTGGGGGCTAGAACGATTCTGTGGGGGGGGGGGGGGGGTGTAGCATCCTCTCCCTTAGAATGGCCTAGCTACCCCAATGACTATAGCGATATTTCGTTGCTGAAGGGGAATTTTCACACTTTTTTAATAAAGAGCCAAAAAGACCCTTACATCAAAGCGTTAGAGGGTTAAAATGTTCTACACATATATTTTTCGTGGTGTTTTGCATAAAAATGCTGAACACATCTTACACCTTAAATAAAAGGCTAACAAGATTTCCTATCTCGAGTACTAATTGCGAATAAGTAAAAAAATTAACCCTTAAACACATTTTGAGCTTTGAATGATTTCTGGCGTTAAAGCTTAGTCTGTAGCTTCAGTGTCTTTGAGGACCTATAATAGAATTTTATGAGAAACAATTTTAAGAACATTTCAGTCCACCATATCTCCGCTTAAGGGGAGTTTTTGTCAATTTTTGAAAAAAGGGCAGAAAGGTCCATATAATGAAGAGTTAGAAGGCTACAATGTTGCACAAAGATATTTTTCGTGGTGTTTTACATAAAAGTGCTGAATATATATTATACCTTAAACGTGAGGCTAACAAAATTTCCTATGCCGAATTCTAATTGTTAATAAATACTAAATTAACCCTTAAACAAATTTTAAATTTTGAATCATTTGCGGCCTTAAGGCTAAGTCTAGAGCTTGGATGTCTTTGAAGACTTATAATAGAATTTTATGAAAAAAAAATTTATGGAACATTTCTGTCCGCCTTATTGTCCCTTAAGCGGAAACTTTCGTCCTTTTTTTAATAAAGAACCAAAACGACTCATACAGCAATGAGTTAGAGGGCTAAAATGCTCTACAAAAATATGTTCCATGGTGGTTTACATAAAATTGCTGAACATATATTATACCTTAAACATAAGGCTGACAATATTTCCTATGCTGTGTCACTATAACTATGGGAAAATGGGGGGGGGGGAGCTTTAACTCCTCCTAAAATGAGTCCTTGATAAAAATTCCAAAACGCCGATATACGTATATACATATATTTTGGTGTCTTGGTTAAAGAATCAGTCGGTAGAACTATATGTTTTTTTTTGTATTGTACAGTATAATACAACCCTAAAGTATGCTTTAAAATTATATAAATAAATCTATTACTATAATAGTTTCGTCTTGTTACGTTTTGTAATTTTGTCAAAGTCGCACTTTACTGATTATTTTATTTAAGCTGAAAATACATAATCAGCCGTGTCTCAAATTCCGTTCAGTAGAAAAGTGTTTTTCAATTCCCCTTTGAAATTTAAAAGTGGTTTGATTACGAAGAAAATTTTCGTTTTTCGTTTTATGACGAAGCCACTTACGGAATTGAAACCACTTCCGATCTTATTGGTATTCTGTGGACATGGCTGAAAGTCGCACTTTTCTGATTATTTTATTTGAGCTGAAAATACATATTATTTTAGTTTGAAACAACTTTAAAAATTGGCGAAAACTATCATATCAATTCGTTTGTTATTTTTTTTAGTTTGTTCACTCTGCACTCCCGCATTTGGGTCCCATTTCTGAACTTTTTTTTTGGTTTTTCTTATCCATTTTACCATCTTATTGTTTTAGAGTTGGCTTTGTTGCAAGAATTATGTTTTTAAAAATTTCACAACAAAATTAATTTTTTTCTATATAGTTCAGCCTTAACGTTTCTTTATTATAGCCTGCTTCAAGAACATAAAATTTCCGAAGATATGTTAACCCTATTCCAAGGGTCAAGCACAAATTTTGTTAAAATTTCAAAGTTTATCATTAATTCAAAAACAAAATATTTTCATAAAGTGTACCTCAATATCATATTCCCTATTTTCCCTTTTCTAATTTTCCTTTTTTCATATTTAATTTTCATTTAAAAACTTTTCATAAGCTAAATAATATCTTGTAGTTATTTTTTAATTTAAAATTTATTTATTTGTCCCAAATTTTGTACCTTCGCAACTAAAGTCCTACAAATCCTTCTGTTCACAAACGCATACCCTCACATTAAAGAAACTTTTCTTTTTTTCTCTCTCCTTTTATTCCTTTAAACCCACGTTTTTTCAATTAGAAAAGAAAAAGAAATGGCAAACACTGTAAAATTTATGATACATATAAATTTTTATTAAATGTTTTTCCACAGAAAACTTCTAACACATGAAGAAGTTGTACGAGAAGAATTAAAGGAAAACATTGCGAAAAAATATATGAAAAACTAGTGTGTTTTTTTAATAATTTTGCGCTGAACCATAAAACAAAAGAAAAAGTCATACATGAATTAAAAATAAAAAATAAAAAAATAGTAAAGAAAAAATAAGCAAGACGATTTTTTCAGATTTCTTTTCGGCGTTAGTAACAGATAATAAAATTTAGCTAAACGTAAAAAAGGGCATAAATAGAAATTTTTGTGTTATAAAATAAAAATTATAAATACAGTTCAACCACAAATTTTATTTAATGAATATTAATGTAAATTTCTTTTCAATTGAAAAGAAAATAAATTTTTATAATTTGCTGTTAAGTCCTTTTTCATTGTGTCCTTTATCTTATAATATTTATTCCTGTTAATCTTTTCATGCAAAACATTAAATATGCATTCAAGCACCCATGTATTTTTAATACAACAACAATTGAGCTGGTGTTGAAAACAATGAAAAGAAAACTCCAACACTCCGTGTCAGTTTGGGTGTTGAAGTTTTTTTTTTTTCTTGAAAAAAAAACTAGCAGAAAAAAAATTTCTGTAAAAAAAGAATAAAATTAAATCTTGTGTTATTTCATTCAGAAAAATATGTGTGCTTGTGTATATAGAAACTTTGTCCTGCACACATAAATACAAATGTATTAAATGCTTTGCACACGCAATCATACATACAATACATTGACTCATATATATTTGTATCACTTGTGCATTTGGTCAGATTATTACATGCACGAGTTTAGATTTGTTTTAGTGAACATTTACACACATGAAACCCCTTTTGCACATTTGTCCTGCAACAGAACTTGTCTTAAGGAAGTTTGTTTTGTTTTCTTTCGATTTTAGCAAAAACAATTTCGTCACCAAAGGCGTCAGTAACTTTTGGTTATTTATGCATACATACATACATATGGGTATTTCCACAGGAAAGTCCACTTTCTGTCACGCTCGACGCCAAGCAATTATGTAAGTTTTTTTACTTCTTCATATATTTGTGTAGCGCATAAGTAGCTCTACAGTTAGTAAAAGTTTAGCAAAAATTTAACCACTTGATTCTGAAAAACAAGCTTACTTTCTTGGTGACGAACGTGACAGAAAGTGGACTTTCCTGTGGAAATGTCCATATAGAAAATTTATATATATTTCCATTATTTTTTCTATTGTCCCTATTGCACGCTGGTTTTAGAGTGAAAGGATTTTTCTGGACTCTTAACTTTATGCTTAGTATTATTTTCGTTTTCTTGACAGTTTATGAAAATTTCATATTTTTTCTACTTTATTTCTATTATTTCTTTTTTCTTTCATTTGATTCACACTTGGCTACTTGTGTGTGTTTGTTTGTAATTGCGCTTGCATCCCCATTCTCACTCCAGTTTGGTATGTGTTCGAATATCTTTTCACAGTTTGTTTAGCTCTTGATGCAAATAGTTTAAATAAAAAGTTATGATTTTTACATTAAAAATCTTCAGTTCTATTTAATTTCAACTGTAATGGACAGGTTAGAAGAAAAAGTATTGATATCTTGTTACGAAGAAAAAATTCAGCTAACTGCTTAAATTAAGCACACTGCTTAAACCTCTTAAGGTATGCTACTGAATCTCTTAAGTTTAGCGATATCTAATTTGAGCTCAACAGCACTACTCTGTTGACTAAGCTAAGATTAACACTTTTAAAAATTTTAATTCGTTTGATATTTAACACTTATACAAAAAATAATCATACTGACAAATGTTAAACATTTGCTGCCTTTGAACTGGCTGTATTTGAACAAAATTCTAAGGAATGTTTATTTATTTTCTGCTTTTGAAAAGAAAGATTTATGTTTACTTAATTTCTTACTTGGAAAAATAATCAATTATCAAGTCTCATAAAACACAAGGCAGCACAGGTCATTAACACTTGAATATAATAAATGTAGCATACTTTTTGGGGTAAACTTTATAAAGAGAATTTTAATTAACCAAATATTTGTTTGTCATAAATCAGTTAAAGTTTTAATTGTTACTAAAACAATGTTATAAAATAATTTAACACAAAAGCAATCATTCTTTTGTTTTAAAAATAATAAATTTATAAGAAATCTCTTGTTATAAGATTGAATGGCTTCTGAACAATTGTTAAAAACTTTTTATGAGATGATTTATTTTGTTAACAACATTTCCTTTATCACTTTATATAAAGGTAGCATTTTTTAGATTATTAAATTTTCCTTAAATTTCAGTTGAATAAGTCGAAATGTGTGCTGGCATCATGACAGGATGATTAATGATGTTAAAAAATCTGCTTACAAATTATGCAGTAAATTTTATTTTAATTTGTGTAAGAATATGCTGGCCTACCATATATCCTTTAATTCAAAAATTGAGTTTTAGCAAGAATTATGTTTAGATTGTATCCAGAAGCTAATATGTAATTATTTTTAGAATTATTTTTTAAGCACTGTGGCAAGATTCATTACAATTGGTTCAAAAACAAGCTTACCTCTTATATATCCTTTATTTTGAAAATTAAATACAATAAAAGCTGGCAACTATTTGTTAAATTAGCTTTTCAATGTCTATGTCGAATTTCATTGCAATCGGTTTAAGGACATACCTACCTCCCATATATCCTTTATTTTAAAAGTTAAATTTTTGCTACAATTATGACCAGATGCAACCAAACTTGGTTTTTCATTTCTCGAATAAAGCTTACGATCTCTTTGCTAAATCGAATCAAGGACTTGGCTACCTTCCAAATATCCTTTATTTCAAAAGTTTTAATTCAGCTACAGTTATGATCAGAATGCAACAAAACTATAAAAGTATTTCTAGAATTAAGCTCTCAAATTCTGTAGTAAGTTTTATTACAATCGGAGCAAAAACCTGCTATCTTCTCATATATCCTTCATTTTAAAACTTAAGCTTTACGCTACAATTGTAACCAGAGTGCAACATAACTTAATAACTATTTCTAGAATTAAGTTTGCAAACTCTTTG
The DNA here is from genome assembly GCA_956483635.1 of Panzeria rudis. Classification (NCBI taxonomy): domain Eukaryota; kingdom Metazoa; phylum Arthropoda; class Insecta; order Diptera; family Tachinidae; genus Panzeria; species Panzeria rudis. Next base: position 20,499,903 of record OY101450.1, on the reverse strand, counting down.
AAAATTTTCATTTCACTCAGTGCAAGGACATGCCTACCTCCCATATATCCATTATTTTTAATAATGCTTTACAATTATGATCAAAATGCAACAAAACTTAATAACTATTTCTAAAATTAAGCTTGCAAACTCTGTGGTAAATTTCATGTCAATCGGAAGAGGTACATACTCACCTCTCTTATATCCTTTATTTTTCAAATTAATTTTAAGGCACAATTATAATCAGAATGCATCAAAACTGGGTACCTATTTCTAGAATCAAGTTTGCAAACTCTGTGGAAAATTTCAATTCACTCACAGCAAGGATTTAGGTTCCTTATCTGTATACTTTATTTTAAGAATTAAGCTTAACTACAACTATGACAAGAATGCAACAAACTTGGGTAACTATATCTAGAATTAAGTTTTCAAACTCTACGGTAGATTTCATTTCATTATGACCAAGGACATACTCAGCTCTCTTATATCCTTTATTTATTAAATTAATTTTAAGGTGCAATTGTGATGAGAATGTAACAAAACTGTGTGCCTATTTCTATAATTCAGCTTGTAAAGGAAGAGATAAATTTCATATCAATCATAAGAAGGTTGTACCTTCCTCTCATATATCCTTTATTTTAAAAATTAACCTTTAGCCACAACTATGATCAGAATACAACAAAACTGGGCAACTATTTCTAAAAATAAGTTTGTAAACTCGGTGGCAAATATCATCACAATCAGAGGAAGGACATCCCCAACTTCTATATGTATATTCTTTATTTTTAAACTAAGTTAAGATACAAGTATGATCAAAATGCAACAAAACTATATAACTATTTCTTGAATTAAGTATGTAAGCACTGTCGACGAAATTCACTTCAACCGGAGCAAGGACATGTCCATCTATCATATATCCTTTGTTTTAAAAATGAAGCTTAAACTACAATTATAATCAGAATGCAACAAGACTGTGCAACTATTTCATGAACTAAGTTTGCAAACTCTGTGGTAAATTTTATTTCCATCGAAGCAAGGACATGCCCACCTCTTATACACACATATATCCTTCATTCTAAAAATAAATCGTTGAACATTTCTAAATCTTAGCTTGCAATCTATGTTTTTAATTTTATTTCAATCAAAGCAAGGACGTTTCAATGTCTCATATATCCTTTACTTTAAAATTTCAGCTTTCGATACCATTATGATCAGAGTGCAACAAAACTAGTTCACTATTTCTGGAATCAAGCCAGCAAACTTTCTAGAAAGATGCACTTCTATCAGAGCAAGTAAATGCCCTCCTCCCATATATCCTTTATTTTAAAAATTCAACTTTAGCTACAATTATGATCAGAATGCAACAAATCTGGGTAAGTATTTCTAGAGTTAAGCTTGCAAGCCCTGTGGTAAATTTCATTTGAATCGGAACAAGAACATACTCATATCTTATATATCCTTTATTTTTTATATTAATTTTAATTATGATCAGAATGCAACAAAACTGGATACACGTTTCTAGAACTAAGCCTGCAAACTCTGTGGTAAATTTCATAGTAATCAGAGCAAGGACATGCACACCTCACAGATATACTTTACTTTTTAGACTAATTTTGAAGATACCATTATGATAAGAATACAGCAAAATCTTATACCTGTTTGTAGAATTAAACTTGCAAAGTTCACGGTAAATTTCATTTCATTCGGTCATGCCCTTGCCCATGTCTCATATATCCTTAAGTTTAAATATTAAACTTAAGGTACAATTAGGATCAGAATACAAAAAAAAACCTGATAGCTATTTTTAGAATTCAAAAAACACCTGATAGCTATTTTTAGAATTAAACTTGCTAGCTCTTTATTTCAGTCAGTAACAAAATATGCCTACCTTCCATATATCCTTAATATCAGAAATAAATTTTAGCTACAATTATGTTCAGAATGCATCCAACAACTAGTAACTATTACTTAGATTATGATTGCATGCTCTATTGCGAATTTCGTTGCGATCGAAGCAACATCAATCATATCTCCCATATATCCTTAATTTTACAATATATAAGTTTTTGCTACAATTATGATTAGAATGCAGGAAAAACTTGTAACTATTTCAAGAATCTTGCTGTCAAGATTTATAACAAGTTTCACTTCAATCCCTACAAGGACTCGAGTTAGTTCCATATATCCTTTTTTCTAATGTTTCTTTAAAACCTTTAAATAGTGTCGAAAAGTAATAACTTTTAACAAGTAGCTTAATAAAGGTCATACAAATATGTATTCTACAAATGTATTATATTTCTAAATTGATTATTAGGCTAAGGTTCGTAACGTTATATTCAGAAAGAATTGGGCATGATTAATATACCAAGAACAAGGGAAAAATTAACATCAACTTAATTTTTCAATTTATTATTTTCAATTTATTATTATATTTATATTTCCCTAGTTAGCAAAGCTGTATTTTATTTTCCTTTTGAAAATATTCCTTTAACGCCTGCTACACAGAAAAAAATATGTTTCGTTTTTGATAACAAAAATCCCGGTATTCAATAATTTTTTTTTTCAAATTTCCTGTGATAAAGAATTCCCCTATATTGATAACAAAATTATTTCAAAATCAAAATATATACATAAAATAAAAAAAATGTTGACATGGCTGGAATACGAACCCGGGCTTTCCGGACGTAAAGCATACACTCTCTAGCTGAGCCATATCCCATTTATTTTTTTATGGGATACAACTTGTTTTAAGTACTTATGTATAAAAAGAAAAGAAATAACCGGCATGGAAAAGAAATACTTACAACGAAATATTTTATTATGTTAAAGATAAATGTTATTGAAACTCATATTTTTTTTAATAACATGGTTTTATTGAATATAATTCTTGTCTATTTTTTTCTGTGTAGTGAAAACTCTCTGTATCTAATATTAATACGTTTGTTTGCCATTAAACATATTTTTCAAACATCATGCTCATTTTCTTCCAAAGACTATTGGAAATTTTTAAAATCTTTTTCAAAACATGCTCGTATAATATAACACTCTTTTATATAACTGAAAGTCTTTTCGCCTTAAAAATTATCTTTCTTTTCTTTCTATTTTACTTGACTTTCTTCCTTGTCATCTCAGTCTTTTGTGATTCTCTTCACCGTTTATTAAATTGTATGAAACTTTTTCTGTTGTATAGCCAGCATGTGCTCGTGCTTCCCCCATGTGTGCAAAGCATTAAAATACACTGACTATATATACATTGTCAGTATGATAGTTTAACTTAATTTGTTTGGTGACATTAACTAACTTAATATAATAAACCACAGAATGCAAACATTAACAGTAAAAAAATGAGGAAAATAGAACTTTTGTTTGATACAAGAAAATATTTTGAGAATGTAAAAATGGAAAAGAGGAGACAGAGTGGGGCAAAATTGAAATATTTTAGAAATAAATCAGCCACTTCTAAATGGCTGCTGTGATTGACATAAAAATGCATGTGTTGATGGAAGAAGAGTATAGGAAGCTAAGTTATGTTGGCCAAGTCCTTAAGTCCATGAGGCTCCAAATTGAGCCAAACATTAATAAAATTTACATATCTAAGGTTCTCCAATTTGCAATCACTACTCCGGAGTAGTCTTTGAATTTTTCCATGAAAACTTAAACTATTCTATACCTCTGCTAGCTAATTATAAAAATATTCATTCATTTAAAAATTACTGATATAATGCTAACATATTCAATAGAACACTGAAGATGGCACATAGCCGAAACCGGTCTGTTTACAAACCAAATTTGACGTGGGATGACGGAAAATCGTTCCAAATTTTTTTATATATTTTTTGAAATCATATCATTTGTGTTAAAATAATTTGAAAAGACATGTTTGCAGCATAATTGCTACAACTATATTATGGTTTTGATAAACAATGTATGATTGCAACCAACAGAATTATTATTACGTTGCACGGTGCGGACTTTACCAAAACAAATGGTAATAACTCTAGAACTTCTAAACTGCAAATTGGATTTAGCTGAAAATTGAAATATCTTTAGAAGAGGAGTCAGGCTTTATAAGCCTTATCTTGGTGGCCTTCCAGCTTAAGCACGAGAGGAGCTACAGTGGGTCAAAATTTTACCACCTCGAATGCAAAAAAATTTCTGAGGCTTGTAATATTTTTAAATGTTAGCCGATTTTAAAAATTTAAAGCGCTTTGAGTTTAGCTAAAAAATGGAAAGAAATAATCTTGCTACATCTGTTTCCGTATCTCGCATAGTTTAAAAGGTATGTGACTTTAAAGAGAAACCAACTATATATTTTTGTCTTGTTTTTTTTAGTTTTTTGCTTATAACTTTTTAGTTTACAGTTTGATTTTAATTTAAAAGGCATCATTTTATTCTTGATAAACTCTAAGTAAAAGTAGAGAAAAAAGTTTTTTTATTATTTGGATTCTTTAAGTCGGAAAAAGGTTAAAAAATCAAAATTTTGAAATTAATGTGAAAAACCATATTTTTGATTTTTTTTTTTCAAAAAAAATTATCTTCATTATTTTAAATTTTCTAAAAAACTTTGCTAGGCACATTCATTCTTTCGTTACATATCACGAAAGGCAATCAATTAAGGATGTGTTTAGCGCCAATAATTTTGTGTTTTGGACATGTACCCTACATCCAGCAGTGGCCAAAATAGTAAATTTTAAAAATAATTTTTGTGTTTATGGCCCTATAAAATATTTCAACTAAGGATTTTAAAAGTTCAATCGAATACGTTTGATAAGGTAGATAGTTCTAAGATTCCTGGCAAAAGTTGAAGACAGTCTGTTCATAAATGTGGACATATGAGCAGATTTTCTTAAAAAAAGTCAAAAATTTAGGAAAAGTAAAGTTTTGTACCATATAAAATATATAGTAAAATAATTTTATTTTCTCAAATGGACATTTTTGACTTTTATTACGTGTGAAAAAATTATTCGATTATCTTTTTTTGATCTCGTGATATTTCGATTGTAGGGTATGCAATTCAAAGAATATATAGAATGCTCTTAACTTCTTTTCTTTTATATTCAATATATTTTTCATCATTACAGTCTAAATAATTCTGAAACGGTTGAGTATATAAAAAATTATATTATAACGGCTTAAAGGTAATTTTATTTAAAGTTTTTTTATGTATTTTGTAATAAAATTGTACAACTCCTGCAAAAGTTATGATGAAAGTGGATGGAACAGCTTCCTAAAAAAATTTAAAATTCTAGAAGTCAGAGCCATTTGGTATCCTATTATTTAAACTACAAAAAGGCAAGTTATTATTATTATTATTTAATTTCCTTTAATGCATTCAAATTAAAATACAATTTAGAATACTAATAACCATCCTTTAAACGTATAATCTTGATCTTTTCAAACAAAACCATTTTCATTTATTTAATTTTTTATATCTTCTTGTCAAATACCCTTCTACTCAATTAGTTATATTTCAAGCAATTGCTAATTTCATATGTATGAGAAACCTTCAAAAGGGAAAAACTAAATTAAAAAAAACACACACACTAAACAAACTTTTAATTTTGTATTTCTTTTTTTAATTTTTTCAGGGTTTTTATAAGCTGCTATTACAGCTACTTGCACTATACAATCCCTAAGGTCTCTAAAACAGGAAGCATATAACTACGAAGGAGCACAATACTGACTCAACATGTCAATATCAATTTAACAAACAGTTGTTGCCAATGTATTTCTGAGTATTGCTCTTTTCTTTTTTTTCAATTACATTCTTTTTGTTTTTTATTTCAAATTGTTTATTTCAATTCAATGCATTTAATGAAATGAAATAAACTAAAACAAATACCCGGGCAATAGATGAACAAGAAAATAAAAAAAATAAAAATAAAGAAACTAGGAAAAATTCCACTGAAAAAAATTTGTTATGATTGTCATGTTAGTTTTTGCTAGATAACATCCAAGCACACACTCACATATACATACACATACACACACACACATATATATATAACATTAATAAATGTTGGTGTATTATGGTTTGTCTATACATAAATACACTTATATGTTAACATATGTCTGATCTTCCGTTTCATTCAAAATACCACATCCGCTGTTAAACAAATAAAATACAGACTGTCTGCTACAATCGCATGTATCCTGTTTAAACACATACACACACATTTATACACTAGTTTCTATTTAATATAAAAAAAAAGTGGGAGACAGAAAAATAAATGCTGCAACTTACAATTGTTTCCCTAGTGACAGATGTGACAGTGTTATATAACACAAAAAAACATCCACACACAGCAAATACAAGCAATAATATATATAAAAAAATGAATTAATTTCTCGTTAAATGCTTTTAATTGCTTAAATCTCTGAGGACAATGGAAATATTATCACAGCTTATATGTATGATGGATTCTTTTATACAATTAACACACACACATCTCGTTAACACTTTGAAATAATGAAATATTAACAAAGTATTAAAAGAAAGAAGCGAGATGTAAGCGATTTTTTTTAATTACTAAACATATTTTAAATCTTTATGAAATCTATTTAACATATTGTCATAATTTTATTTTAAATGAAATTTATTTGCTGGTGTTTAAGCATTTCATTATGCATGCGGTCGCTAGTTTTTACATAAAAGAAGCTTTTTATATAAAAGTTTTATTTAAGCCACTATTTTTTAAAGATTTAAAATGTGTTAAATGAAATTTATTTGCTGGTGTTTAAGCATTGTCTATATGCAGCATTTCATTGGTGCCTTACCAAATCGTCAGTAGATTTCAAACACAATTTTGAACAGTTACAAATCCTTTATCTTATGTTCAAAATTGTGTTTGAAGTCTACTGACGATTTGATAAGGCACCAATGAAATCCTGCATATAGACAATGCTTAAACACCAGCAAATAAATTTCATTTAACACATTTTAAATCTTTAAAAAATAGTGGCTTAAATAGAACTTTTATATAAAAAGCTTCTTTTATGTAAAAACTAGCGACCGCATGCATAATGAAAACTTGGCGTGAAATTAGCACATGTGACAAAATTGAACTGGATCTTAACAAGTTTTCCTATACAATTTGACATTAAAAATCAATGTCGATTGTAGACGCGACTCATGACAGTACTCTACGCCGATTTTGAATGACAAATTAAATTGAACAATTCGTTAAAATCCACTTCGTCACTTATACTAACTTCATGCCAAGTTTTCGTTATGCATATGTCCCTAAATTTTTAAAACGAATAGGTTTTTATTAAAAGGCGTTTTTTTAGCAAAAGTAGCTTTTTTACAAAAAGTTATTTTTTACAAAAAAAAGCAAAAAAAGCTTTCTACATAAAATTTTTTTTACATATATCAGCATTTTTACAAAAAGAAGCTTTATTACAAAAAAAAGCATTTTACAAAAAAAAGCTTTTTACATAAAGCAACTTTTTACAACAAGAAGCTTTTTTACAAAAAGCAACTCTTTACAAAAAGAAGCTTTATAACGAAAAGAAGCTTTTCACAAAAAAAAAGAATTTTTTCTACAAAAAGCTGGGGTCTAATCGTGACTTTCGATATCGAGCTGATTCGATTGCGTTTTCTTAGTTTGAGATTATGACATTCGATATCGAACAATGTGTTTATATTGTTCGGTAGCGAATGCTATGGAATCAGATCGATTCAAAAGCGACAATTAGGCCCCTGATTTCTAACAAAATCAGGCTTTTTACAAAATGAAGACTTTTTTTGCAAAAAGCTTAATTTTAACAAAATTAGCTTCTTTACAAAGATAACCTTTTTTACCAAAGGAAACTTTTCTAGATAAAGGAGCTTTTTTGCAAAAATTCGATTTTTAACAAAAAAAAATATTTTTTACAGAAAAAATTTAATTTAAAAAATCGAAAACCCGACTGTGTGAAGAAGACTAAGAAGAAAAAAACAGGTCCAGTAGTCTAGAATACTGTTAAGTAACGTTAAATATTAAATTCTAGCGCGGAATATAGAGACTTACAGTCGGGAGCCATTATTGAGATTAGAAGATTCGATTTTTAATGCTTCCCGGCTGTAAAAGTCGCTATGTTCGCATTAGAATTTATGATTTGTTTTATGCATGTATCGATCATTAAACTATTTCAATTAAGTAGTTATTTAACATTACTTAACAGAACTCTAGAGTACTTGAACAGTTTCTTTTTTTCTTTTTAGGATTTTTATGCAGTCGGGCTTTTTTGTTAAAGATCCTAAAGGGTCATACGAAATGAAAAATTATAAGAGAAACTTTAAGGGTGATTTTCAAATGCCTATTCAATTATACACATTTTTAAATAGTTAGCGAATTTTTTTTCTTCGATCTTCAAAATCGGCCCACACGTTTGGTCTCTAGAGTGCCACAACGGAACAAACTTCCATACATACGTTAACAAACACAATTCCCTTCTTTGCGACGCGCATTCGTGTAAAAAGAAGCTTTTTATTAATTTCATACGAAAAGAAGATTTTTTAACAAAATAAGCTTTCTTACAAAAAGGGGCTTTTTTACCAAAGGAGCTTTAATACAAAAATAAGGTTTTTTAACAAAAGAAGCTTTTGTCCAAAAATGCGCTTTTTACAAAACGAATCTTTAGACCTTTTATAAAAAAATACCTTTTATAGAAAAAAGTACCTTTTATAGAAAAAAGTACCTTTTATAGAAAAAAGTACCTTTTATAGAAAAAAGTACCTTTTATAGAAAAAAGTACCTTTTATATAAAAAATACCTTTTATATCAAAAGGATTCTTTTATACATCAAGTAGCTATCTATTGTTAGGGGTTTGATAATCTTTATCATATCGAGCCTTTTCTTCAATAGTGTCATAACCCAAAAATAAACCTTGTGAAAAAATTTCATAGAAATAACTGGCTTACTCAACTCATGCGAGAAGAATAAAATTTTATTATACCATTAATCATTTTATTTTACCTATAATCAACACTAGATATATATATATATATATATATATATATATATATATATATATATATATATATATATATATATATATATATATATATATATATATATATATATATATATATATATATACATATATATATATATATATATATATATATATATATATATATATATATATATATATATATATATATATATATATATATATATATATATATATATATATATATATATATATATATATATATATATATATATATATATATATATATATATATATATATATATATATATATATATATATATATATATATATATATATATATATATTAATTTTTTTCTAAAATTTGGGATTTTTCATGAGGCTGAAGCTATGAGGTTATGAGGTTTTGAAGTTATGATGAAATTGGTGTAGATTTCATCATAACTTCAAAACCGGTTATCCAATTTCCTTACAAAAACCACTAAAAAACTTGGAAAAATATTACCTTTAAGCCCTTCTAAAATAATTTTTTTACATACTAAATTTCTCCCTTTTTGCACATAGTTATACTGACTCGGCATAGAATATCTTGTGGGGCTTAGGTTTAAGATGTATGATGTGTTCAACAATTTCATGTAAAATACCACAATGGACATTTTTATGGAACAATTAATCCCGCTATTACGCCTCTGAAGAGGAGGTTTTGCCCCTTATTTATTTAGGGGCCAAGCAGACCCATAATCTGAAGAGCTAGAGGGTTAAAATGTTCTACAAAAATGTTAACCGTGCTATTTTACATAAAAATAGTGAACAAATCTTATACGTTAAAAGTAAAGCTAACAAGATATACTTTGCGGAATACGTATAACTATGTGCAAAAGGGGGAAAATTTACCTCCCTCTAAAATAAATCCCAGATGTAAACTTTCAAAACGCCAATGCACGTATGTATTTTTTTTTTGGTTACTTCTACCACAATCAGTTGTAAAAAACTTGTTATTTAAAATTAAATTACGTAAAGTGCGGCTTTGGCTCGCAAAACAAGGGTACCGTACGAATACACATATGTATATCATTTTCGGTTTTTTCTCCTTTTTCATTTTTTTTATTCTTTAAGTTATTTTTCGTTGTTTTGGCGATTTTTTTGGTTTTTGCGCTTTTTTTCATTTTCGTGATTTTTTCGTTGTTTTTTTACGATTTTCCATTTTTTGCAATTGTTTTGCCGATTTTTTTAGTTTTGGCGATTTTTTGGTTTTGGCGTTTGCTTTAACGTTATTTTTTCGCTTTTTGACAATATTTTTAGCTTTAGCGATTTATTTTAGTTTCGGCGCTTCTTTTCAGTCTTGGCGCTGTTTCGGTTTTGGGATTTTTTCGGTTTTTGGTGATTTTTTTGGTTATAGCGTTTTTTTTTTTTTTGTTTTCAAACTTTTTCTCGTTCTGGCGATTTTTTCGGTTTTTGGCTATCTTATCTAGTTTTGGCGCTTTTATTTTCGTTTTGGTGATTTTTTTAAATTATTGTCGATTTTTTTAGTTTTTGATGATAAATTTAGTTTTAGTGCTTTTTTCGTTTTGACGACTTTTTCGTTTTTTGCGTTTTTACTTTTTTTTGGCGTTTTTCCGTTTTTTGCGTTGTATAGATTTTTTTTAATTTTGGTGCTTGTTTTCTTTAAGCGCTTTTTTCATTTTGGCGATTTTTTGTTTTGATAATTTTTTAATTTTGAAATTTTTCTGTTTTCGCGTTCTTTGAAATTTCAAGATTTTACCACTTACGGCTTCCAAAATACAGCAAATTGTCTAAATTACATAGTCAAAATTACATTAACTGATAGAACACCCTTTAATTTTTATTGTTTTATATATCAGTGTTAATTGGTGTAGTCTATTCTACAGACTACACCAATTAACACTTACTTTAAAAATTTAAAGTGTTTATATATAAGTGTCTGTATATTACATTAGTATTTCAACATTTTTCACTGTTCGCTTTTGAACACCCTTTAATTTTTAACTGGCATATATTTGTTGCTGTAGCGACCAACGTTTTACATATTCTGTGAAAATTTCAGGTCCGTAGCTCCCGAGAAAACAGCCTGTAGCAGACAGACGAACGTACAGACAGACAGACAGACAGACGGACAGCGAAAACAGTAGGGTTCATTTACACTTTTGTTGTACGGAACCCTAAAAATTGATTTTTTGTACAATGTAAATATTCGTAATTTTAGTAAAAATCAGATTTTTTAATAAAATTGAACAACCCCTTAATAAGTTATGATGAAATTAGTGCCTCAACTGTTCTTCTACACATGCTGAGGAGTATTGAACAGAAAGAATTCCTTGAACAATTCTGTATAAATTCGTATATAAACGTAGAAAGTACCACAGGGCCATCAAACATTCAAAAGTGCCACAAATGGCCCAATTGTGCCACATTTTGCATCCCTTCCTTAACTCATATTCTGTAAAACGTAAAACAAGTTTTATTGAGTTATGACTCTCTTGCAGTAAAGGCAATTATGTGAAGAATATTGCTCTCACATTGCACTGATCTGTATAGCTGTAGCTTGTATTAAAAAACCATAAAATTAAATTGAAAGCGCACGTGTGTGCCATTAAAATAATTTTTGTTTTTATTATCATATTTTTAAAAAATATAATAAGAAAATGTAATAACATTTTCATACAATTGTTAAAGCACCTAAAGTTACAGTAAGAAACAAAACAAAGCATAAACTTATAGAACATTTTACTAAACATATAAAATATTTCTTAACTTCAGAATAGAAAACAAACATTTGCTTTTCACCTTAAATAATTTCATTGTTAAACAAAACTTCCTGTTTTTTTTTTGTCCTACACGATTTATTTATGAGTTTTTGCTTTAGCTTTTGACATTTACAAAAAAAATATTTAACATTAACTTTAAATTTACTTTTTATGGTTTTTTATGCTTAGTAATAATGAAATATCAATGTCAAGGTGTTTTAAAATATATTAAAACATTTGTACAGTGTACTTTTAGGTGGCTCTTAAATTATTGTTTAAAAGCATACTTTTAGGTTTAAAGTGCTCTTAAAATGTACATCATTTTTAAAAGTAATTTTCCATAAAATTTATTGCTTAAGTTTATTCACTCTTAATAAATTCAGGGGTTTTTTTCTAGCATTTTCTTTTTCCTTTTAGAATACTTCTTGCTGTTCATTGACTTTGAACATATAGCACATTTCCTTCCTGCAGAATATGTATATTTGTGCCTTATAGCAGCATACTTAATATGTTTTTACGCTTTATTACACTCATTCAATTATTTGTAGAGTCTTTGTTTTAAACTCTCAACGTATTTGAATTGGTATTTTACGATGCTGGAAAATAATTTGCCTGCAATTGTAGTACATCTTCATTTAATGGTCATTTATATTTTTTTATGTGTAATATTTCTTACCATTTCGATAGTCATAAAATATTTGTTATAAACGATTATAGTTGCCTGTTAAATATGCCGTATGCATTTACATATGGACACATAAATTTTGTTAAAATTAAAAAGGAATTCATAAAGGAAATATCAAAAAAGTAAAAAAAACTCGGTGGTGCATTAACTTAAACATTTAATGCAATGCAATGATCCAGAAATTAAAGATCCATATAAATTATTGTTATTTCTTTAATATAAAAATTATTAATGATTTTGCAAAATAAGTATTTAATAACACTTTAATTATATATCTTGATTTCTTTCATATGGTATTCTGTGTGTTCTTTCCTTTGAAATTAATATAAATAAATATGTTTGACCTTTTACTCATACTCTTACATAAAAATAATTTTTAATTAAAATTTATTTAAGGCTCTTCCTGCGTATAAACAAGAATATTTCTATAATTTGCATTTATTTGCACAGATATAAATATTCTTGTAAATTGTGATCCTTAAAATATGCAGCACTTTTTTCCTTAAGCTTTAACACTCTTAGCTCTCTCTCTCTCTCTCACTCTCTCATCTTAACGTTTTTCTTTTTAAATACGCTATGTGTGTATGGGTGTGTATTTATGATACTTTTATTTATTATGGAATAACCCAATTGCCCACGTTTTTAAGATATCATCAATGAAGTGTCGCGACACTTGGCGGACATGCGGAACAAATATTCGACAACATTTTCTAGCAAATGTCTTGGAAATCAAGCACGACAAAGACGCTCAGCTTGCCTTTCACATAATTCCAGTGTGATTAAGTGTTCGACAACGTCGCCTATTTTGTCGTCAACGATTGCATAGCACACAATGTTACCTAAATTGTCGTTTATGATTACGTAAGCGATAATATCATCGATTTTGTCATTAAAATAAATACATATATTAATATTTAATTATAGAACGGACTTTATATAACATTTTTAATACTCAAATTTAAATTTTTACTTACTAATAAATTCGTTTCCGTTTCATATAAATTAGTGATGTTAAGGGGACCGACTTAGCTTGTATTCGAACTGGGTCTGTTCAGTTCAACACAGTCCTATAAGTAAATTATCGCCCGTATCATCTTGCTGTAGCACCACCTATGTAAAACATCGATAACAAAATGTCAACATAGATATATGTTTGATGGAAGAAAAAACGTAAGACGTTGTCGCAAATATTGTCCTTAATAAAGCTTAATTGAATACAACATTTAGGAATATGTCGCGCATTTGGTCTTCAACAAAGTTAATTGAAGACAAACCAAAAGATATTGTCGACTATCTTGTCCTCAATAAAGTGGATTGAAGACAAATCGTTAGAACTTGTCCGTCATTTTATCCTCAACAGATTTAATTGAAGACTAGTCGTAAGACAACAAAGTTGGATAGAAGAAAAAATCTAAGATATTGTCGCACATTTTGTCCTCAACAGTTTTACCGAAGGCAAACTATACGACATTGTGGATCATATTGTCCTCCACGAATTTCGATTGACGACAAATCTTAAGACACTGTCACTCATCTTGTTTTCAACAACTTTACTGAAGACAAAAAAGTAAGACACTGTCGCTTATATATGTCCTCAACAAAGTTGGATGGAGGACAAAATGTAAGACATTGTCACACATATTATCCTCAACAAATTTACTGAAGACACTGTCGCTCATCTTGCCCTCAATAATTTTATTCAAGACAAAACTTAAGACACTGTGGCTCATATTGTCCTCAACAAATTTAAATTGACGACAAAATGTAAGACATTGTCGCTCATTTTGAATTCAATAATTTTACTATAGACAAAAAGTAAGACACTGTCGCTTATACATGAACTCAACAAAATTGGATCTAGGACAAAATGTAAGACATTGTCACTCATCTTGTCTTCAACAATTTTATTGAAGACAAACCATAAGACACTGTCGCTGATATTGTCCTCAACACAAATTTGATTTGACGACAAAAGGTAAGACATTGTCGCTCATCTTCTCCTCAACAATTTTACTGAAGACAAAAATTAAGACATGTCCTCAACAAAGTTGGATTGAGAACAAAATCTAAGACATTGTCGCTTATCTTGTCCTCAACAATTTTACTGAAGGCAAAACATAAGATACTGTTACTCATATTATCCTCATCGAATTTGTATTGACGACAAAATGTCAGAAATTGTCGCTCATCTTGTTTTCAACAATTTTACTTTAGGCAACACATAAGACACTATCGCTCACGTTGTCCTACACAAGTTTAGATTGACAACTTTACTGAAGACAAAACATAAGACACTGTCGCTCATATTGTCCTCAACAAAGTTGGTTTAAGGACAAAATGTAAGACATTGTCGCTTATCTTGCCCTCAACAATTTTACTGAAGACAAAACATAAGACACCCCCGTTCATATTGTCCTCAACAAAGTTGGATTGAGGACAAAATCTATGATATTTTCGCTCATCTTGTCCTCAACAATTTTCCTAAATGCAAAATGTAAGACATTGTCGCTCGTCTTGTCATCAAAAGTGTTTAAAAGAGGGCAACATCCCTCAAACCGTCGTGAACCACTATTTTTTAAATTGTCGACTAGAAAACCTGATCGACAAAGGAGAAGCCGTGAATGAATTGTGAAAGACAATATCGTTTACGACAATCTGGACAACTGGTTTGGAATAAGCCATGTGCTGGGGTGGGTATATATGTATGTGGTTGATTCTCATTCTAAACGTATATTTTGTGTTTTTGTTTTTTTTTTTTTTGTTACCAATGTAACTAAATAAAACATGAGACGGAAGAAGGACTCATATTATAGTTTTCCTCTTATTCAATGGATCCTGAAATACAATTATATATTTCGATTTTTTAAAATTTTTGTGTATTGAGCGTTACATTTGCTTTCTCGGTTGTTTCGGGAAAGATTTTTGCGACAAAAAAAACACCACAAAAATGACTTCGGTTCATATGGAAAAATTTTTAATTTTTATCTTTTAAAATAATTATTTACAAAGAATGCTAACTTTTCTTTCAAATAAAACATATCTTAATAAAATCAACCAACAATGTCAGAAGTTGTGTCAATTTCAAATAATTTTTTTAGCAAAATACGACCTACCTAATACATTCTTCGGAAAATAGAACAGGCCACAGTGAGAAAGAAGCAAAATATTTTCAAAGAAAACCAGACCTTCAGCTACTGTCAACTTTTGTTTAACGTCTTAAATTTATAGATAAATTATATATAAACAATTTTTTTACGTAACGCTCAATACATTTTTATATGGATTCAAAATTTTTTTCAGAACACATACTATATTTTGAGTTCAATACAATCCATATATATAATCGTGGATGTATTTTAACATAAGCTGCTTAGTTATTAACTAAAAAATTTTAATTAAATTAAAAACATATCGATGACACTCAATATATATTTTTTTGGATGCAAATGATGATTGATTTAAAAAAGTTCACAAAACTTTTAAATATTTAGAAGTACAAGCCTACGCTGCTATTTTACGGCATGTGGTTCATTCGATTTCAATAATTAAACTTAGTAATGAAGCATATTAAAACAGCGTAACGTTCAATACAGAAAACTGCGGAAAATAACAAGTTTTACAAAAAAAAAAATTTTTATATTTTTCAAAAATTTGATGTGTGAAATAAGAGAACCAAGTGCACATATTCTAAAACCGTTATAAATTTAATATCGCTTTTGAAAAAATTCATAGTTTCTTAATGTGGAAAATCAATAGCATGCATTACGGACACGCCATTTTGTATGAACAGAGTATAAACAGTATTTTCGTTCGTCGCTTTTAACACATAATTGTCAGTCTTACACAAAAAAAAACGTATGTACATTTATTTATAATCTATTGAATCATGCTAAAGCAGCTTTGATATTAAAATTTATGCGTTTATTTTGTGAAATACTTTACTATACTTTCAACGGACATGAAAAAAGCATATGAAATGAGAATCACCCAAGTATGTATTAATTTTTCTTAACATTTCATTTTGTTTAAAGACTCTGGGGAAATTTTCCATTAAATTGTAAGAAAAAGGAAATCGGCCATGTAAAAGAAAAAGCGAATGTTAAAAATTTTATTATTACAAAAACACTCAAAATTACTATTGAGAGAATTTTTAAACAAAAAAGCTTTAAACAAAATAATATAAAAAACATAAGAAAATATATTTTGCCATACTACTTTCAGCTGTTAAATCAACATTAAAATTAGCAAATTATACATGAGTTTCTTGAGAATAATTGCCTCTAGGGAATGTGTGTCTTACAAGGTTTAAAAGTGAAAGTGGTTTCAACAAACATATGAAATGCATACAAATCATTTAAAAACTGTTTGTAACAAACAGTGCAGTAGAATCTTGCAATGCCTTTTGCACTTATTGCAAGACGTCCGACTTATTTCGTATTTATTCACAATTAGTTTTTAATGATTTCTGGCGTTGCAGTTGAGTCTAGAAATTTATTGTCCTTAAAGACTTATAATAAAATTTTATGAGAATTTATTTTTTTAGCAAATTTTAGCCCGTTATCTTACTTTCGAAGGGGAGTTTTTTGTTCTTTTTTAAGAAATGGTAAAAAAAAGACCCATACAGTGAAGCGCTAGAGGGTTCAAATGTTCGATGAAATTATTTCTCGTGGAGTTTTACATAAAACTGCTGAACACACTTAATATATTAAACGTAAGGTTTACACAATATCTTATACCGATTCTCTATAATAATGACCAAAATTTAAAAAAAAAGCTAAAAATTTGGAGTTTTAAGACACCAAAAAGTACTAAAAATAGTGCCAAAAGCACTAAGTTGGGATCACTGATGACAGCTCATGCAAAGTAAATAATTATTTTCAACGTCTTCCAATACCACGATTCTTATGAAACTTTGCACACAGATTTTTAGTAAACTTAAACAATACAGTATAAGAAGTGATAAAGGAAGTGGGCAGTGCCTCGCCCATACAAAGTAAATAATCTCTTTTAGCTACTGCTAAGACCGAAAATCTAGAGCAATTTCTTTTCAAGTAATGGAAGACCCACGTTTAAACCACAAATGTTTTCACCTTCACTGCCTATTAATTATTTGATCTCCTTTTTTATATCTTTTTTCATAAAAAAAAAACTTCAGGAACAAACTTAAATATCAAACAAGCCTTTTACCTGCAAAGTTGACCTTGTGTTTAGAATTTCCTTGTTTTTTACTTTCTCTTCATGATATGTAAAAAAAAACTTAAAACATTATTTTTCCTTTAATTTTCTAACTTTTACTTTCTTTCATAATTTCACCATCTTTCTTGTTAAAATACTTCTTTTGTTTTTATATATAAAATATTATCGCACAAAATGTATTTTATCTAAAAATTATGTTTCTTTGCTACCATTAACACTACAACAGTTCGGGAATACGCTTGTAGGTCACCCAGGCAAACAGTGTGTTGATAATAAAAAAATTTTAATGGAAATAGGAGCCATCAACAGCATCAACATTAAATTTATTATAAACAGCTACATGAAACCCTGTTACATGTAATGAAATATGTATCCAAAGGAAGAAAAAAAGAAAAAAAAAAGCAAAATGTTTTAAGAGCATAAAAACACTTTTTTGTAAAAAAAGAATAAAACGCGAAAATTTTAAATTCTTATACAGATACGAGTATGTATATATTGTATGTATATTAAAGTGTATGGCAATATAAAATGTAAATAAAGCCTTTACAATATTATTTTAAGGGTATAATAAAAGCTAAACTGGAATTGAAAGCATTTTCAGTGCCGCAACACAGTTGTGCTACGGTATGGCGTGGTGGCTAAATATTATATACAACATCTCGTTTTTTAATACTTCTTCTGTAGCCTGGCTTTTCCACTTTTAAATTGTTATTTATATTGAAATTATGCTCCACTTGTTGCATACAATTTCAATTACTCACACTTATGCAAACAATTTAATGAAAGTATCATGTTGTACACGAAAAAAATAAGCCCTCAAAACACACTATACATGACCACATGAAAGTGAATTTCTGTTTTTTTATTGTTTTTTTATTATTATTCAAATGCAACCATTAAGACTAAAATGTTTGGTACTTCGAAGCTGAAGCTGAAGAGATTGATAAAAGCCTTTGTAAATTACATACATTTAAAAGATGCTCATTAATTCCCCCTTTTATAGTTAAAAAATAATAAGTTACAATTACCCAATTGGCCAGATTGTCTGACACGATATTGTCGTCGACGATTCGTGCATGGCTTGTCATCTGTGTTTGTTAGGTTTTCTAATTGACAATTTCGCGTTCAAGGCAATCTAAGCGGAAAATTCTTGGATGTTGTCTTTTAATAAACTCTTTTGACGACACTATTAGCGACAATGTCTTAAGTTTTTGCCTTCATTAAAATTGTCGACAACAAGATGAGCGGCAATATCTTAAAATTTTTCCTCAAATCCAACACTACATGAGCGACAGTGTCTTAAAATTTGTCTTCAGTAAAATGTTGAGGACAAGATGAGTGACAAAGTCTTACATTTTGTCCTCAATCAAACTTTATTGAGGATAATATGAGCGACAATGTCTTAAGACTTGTCTTCAAATCGTTGAGGTACGATGATCGACAATGCCTCACATTTTGTCCCAAATCCAACTCTATTGAGGACAAAACGAGCGACAATGTCTTACATTTCATCCCCAATCTAAATTTGTTGAGGAGAATATGAACGACAATGTCTTACGTCTTGTCTTCAATAAAATTGTTGAGGACAAGATGATCGGCAATGTCTTACATTTTGTCCACAATCCAACTTTGTTGAGGACAATATGAGCAACATTATGACACATTTTATTTTCAGTAAAATTGTTGAGGACAAAATGAGCGACAATGTCTTGCATTTTGTCGTCAATCCAACTTTGTTGTGGACGATACGAGCAACAGCATCTTACATGTTGTTTTCAGTAAAATTGTTGATGACAAAAGGAGCGACAATGTCTTACATTTTGTCCTCAATCCAACTTTGTTGAGAATAATATGAGTAACATTATGACACATTTTATTTTCAGTGAAATTATGGAAGACAAAATTAGCGACAATGTTTTGCATTTTGTCCTCAATCCAACTTTGTTAAGGACGATATGAGCAACATTACGACAAATTTTATTTTCAGTAAAATTGTTGACGTCCAAATGAGCGACAATGTCTGGAATTTTGTCCTCAATCCAAATTTGTAAATTGTTAATTGTTAAAATTGTTAATGATAAAATAATCGAGAATGTCTTACATTTTAACCTCAATCCAACTTTGTTGAGGAAAATACGAGCGATATTATGTTACATTTTGTCTTCAGTAATATTGTTGTCCGCAACATCAATAATTTAAATGAAACGGAAACAAACAAGTAGCTAAAAGGTTAAATTTGAATATTAAAAATATTAAATAATGTCTGTGTATTATCGTGCACCCATACTTGATGTAGTCTTAAAGACGTGGCCAACTGGGTAGGAGTAGGCAGGCAGATTCAACTTTAGTTCATATGTTAGACGGGCTTATCATTTAGAACATAGAAGATAGGTATATTTATGTGCTTACAATTGGTATACCAAGATGGTATCAACCAAAAACAACACCACAAGGTATTTAAGTAACTTTTATACCCAATTCCCCAGATCAGATTTAATTTTGTTACGCAGCTACATATATACATACGTATGTAAATATTTACTCATGTTGAGCGTTGTAATGTTAAAGTCATTTACTTCTTATTCTCCTTGAACATGTAGACATAAAACAGAGAATTTTAAGCAATTAACAAGTGTACCTAAATATACGAATAAACATTGTCCTTAAATTTGACAAACTATATACATCTGTATGTACAAGCATTTATGTATGGATATGTATATATGTATTTCCTTAACTGAGGTTAATATAAAAATTCAAATTTAACGGACATGCAACGAACGGTTTAGGCACTGCCACCTCGTAAATTTAAATTCAACTTTACGTGACGGAGCTGCCAGCCTACAACTTACAGGAAGTTTACAATGGGCAAGTTATATTACACGCATTTTCGCGGATTTTGTTTTTTACACAGTGTTGTAATCTTTTGACTTTTGCTGTTTCATCGATTTTCCCAATCTTATTCAGTACTTTTTCCATATTTAGAAAGTCCTACATTGAGCGGCCCCCTATTATTAAATTAAACAGCCATTTCAAGGCGAATTGACAACCAGGTGACGTTTCAACGTTAGCTGGCCCTACGTCTATACTTGATATATTTTTATCATGACAAAAGTCAAACTTTATATTGAAAAATAATTTGTTTTATGTTAGATGTGTTTCCGGTTTTTACATGAAATTTAACATATATGCAGTCCAAGGGAATTGAATACGGTGAACTGAATTCGCCACTGGCATCACCTTGAATGGATTCGCCTTCGTTCCAACGGTTGTACGTCGTGGCCAAGGCGAATCCATGCTAGATGATGTCAGTGACGAATTCAATTTGCCGTACTCAATTCACTTGGGCCGCATATAAGTTAAACTTCATATAAAATAAATGTAAACAAAAAGTGTTATAGTTTTTTTATGTGCAGTCTGACATGTAACAAAAACACTAACAAAAAAGTCATTTGCCGTAGTAACAGTAACGACACCTGGCTGTCAATTCGCCTTAGTAATGCCAAGGCGAAATATCAACCAGTTGGTGTTACTACGGCCAGGACTGTCAGCTATTTTCCGACCTATTTCGCCAAATGGATTTTAAAAATCGCCAAAAGTCACCAATGCAATATGTAATTTGTATTAATATATATATCATAATAATTTTCTTTTATATAATACTTTTTTTAATATAAATTTTTATAAAATAATCGTAAAACAATTTAGCACAAAATCGCCAAAAATTAGAAATAAAATCGCCAAAAATTATATCTCTATAATTTTTCTCATCCAACTTCAAAACCTATTAATGACTATCATTAATATAAGAAAAATCATCAAAATCACATTGTTTTAATTTCTTGCAGACGAGTTTTTGTGGGAATAATTTTTGAAAATACTCTATCAACAAAATAATTTCCTTGAATCGTAAAAATTTTAAAGTCCAATTTTGTTTAAGAAAATAGCTATAAAAATCGGTAAAAAAAACATTTATCGCTAGAAAAACCCCAATGTCGCCAAATCAAAAATGTATACGCCAAGCAAGTTGAAAAATCGCCACGTTTGGCGAGAAATTGCCATATCTGACAACCCTAACTACGGCAACCGACACCCGTGTTGCGATAACATGTAAAATAGGATTTTTTTAATATTTTATATGAAGCTTAAAGAGGCCCACCCACTTGCAATATAATTGTGGAATTATTCGTATTGTACAATAATATCGCCAATGTGTATGTCATATTCGAAGGTGGCACACTATGTAGCCAAAAATCAAAATATTTTTGAATTTTATTGTACAATTAAGAAAATTGTGTAATGTTTTGGACACATTATAAGAAAATACAATTTTTTACAATATGACAAAAATGATATGAGTTTTTTAAGATATTACAACGTTGAGAACAAAGCTGCCGATTTTTTACTATATGACAAAAACGATATGACATACCGTATTTTCATATCATAAGTATTTTACAATATGACAACACTGAGGAAGCCATAGATCATGAAGCCATACATGTGTATATAACAAAAAGAAAAGAACAACTTTGCAAGTAGCAGTTACTTGACAAATTTTGTCACAACTATGAATTGTGATTTTTCAGTAAAAGTGATTAAATCACAGGTACTGAACTATCGCTCATCTCTAGTGCGTATACGCAATTTCATGTGCATAATTTTAGTTTTGTTTATATGGAATTTGTTGTTGTTTAATATTACGAAGAAGAAGCAGACGAGAATTCCAACTACAGACCAATTTTTCTTGCGCAACTTTTAATTCAGCTGAGAGAAAGAAAGAGGACGGGTTTGCTTTCTCTGTCCTTCTTCTACCTGAAGGAAAAGTTGCTCAAGAAAAATTGACCTATGCGAACCTGATGTTAGCATATAAAAACGTTTCACTAATTAAAATTTGCTTGAAAATTAAAAAAAATTAATTTGAGAAGAGTTTCTTGACTTGCACGGGCCACTATGATTAATGTTTTCATCATATTTATTTGTTTTTCAATATAATAGCATTAGAAATCGGGAAGCACAAAATTGTGATATAATGAAGGCAATAATTCAACAGCATGCTGATATGTGATATGCTACGGAGCTCATACACAATATTTTGATTGCCCCTGGAGCGCATCATACACCACGATGCGCTTCGAAGATCCCATCGCAGTCAGGTTGTCGCCGTCGCAATGTTAATTTTTTATTCCTGTACGCCGTTTAACTTTTTATCCGGCCTGATTGTCTACTACAGCATCTACAGGAATATATCACAATATTTTGCAAACTTTTTTTAAATAATTTTTTTTATCAAATAATTCAAAAACATTGTCAATTTGAAGTGATATTAAATTGTTAATTGTAATATAAATACCTTAGTTGATGATAAAACAAGAATATTTCCAAGAAATTTGTGTAATAAAAAACAGGCGGTGCACAGAAATGCACACAATCAACCGGGTGGTCGGCGAAAAGAAAAAAGCTTAACCCAAAGAAATGTACAAGGAGAACAATTAAAGAAAGAAAAAAAAGATAGAAACTAAATGCACATGCAATAATTCCTAAAAGAATTTTACTATAATTTTCATAAACAACCAACATAATTTATTACATCAAGACAATTTTTTGGTCAAACGTTATCAGAACTAAAACTTTTTACTAATTATATAAGGAATTTTATAGAACTACTGAACTACCGACCTCCCACAGTGTAAACGTGCTTTTTGTCTTTAGCATTAAGAAAAACGAAAACCAAAGACGGATTTAATACATCAGCACCAGCTGCTTTCACAATGGATGTGTACGATGTCAGTGATGATCTGATTAAGAAACTTAATGATTGGAAACTAATAGGAATAATATCGGGAAAATTTAATGAACTGAAAGAGAACCACTCCAAGGTGAATTTTGTTGAGCATGCATTGATCGATTTCAAATATATCGAGAAAATTCTATTAAATGTTAAACTACGCGAGGAGAAGTGCAATAAACGTAGCTCCGAATATCGTATGTTGGGTAATGAACAATTTTCATTGAAAAATAAAAAATATTTTCAGGTGAGTAATAATGATGACTATGGGTTGAGAAAGTAAAATGTGTGTTTTTATAATTAAAATATGTGTTTGTTTTGTTGTGAATATATCTATTTTTAACAAAACGTGTTTGAAAAAGTGATTATATTTAGATCATAATAGAATAGCTATTATTTGGATACACGACAATTTAATGGCAAACAAACATAAAACACTGGAATTCAGTATACAACTCCCCTCACCTTTAGTAAGCGAAGTCGGTGTTTGAAATTAGAGGTCCTTATGACCGCGGATATCAAGACACAAAGAACCTCTTCTTGTGACCTGTTTAATGTTCCTCCATTATAATGATGATGAATAGAATTGTAAATTTTCTTAACTAAAAGTTCATGTTTTTGATTAAAAAATCTTACATTATGCCTGTTCGTTTACTTACGACAATTCACTATTTTTACTACAGCTGGAAGTTTTCAATACAAAAAGTAAACAAATTTTTCCAATTGTAGTAAAAATAGTAAGAATTTCGAGTAAACGAACACAGCTATTATCGAATAATATTTGTACGTAATTATTATTTGAACTGAAAATGTGTATAAGTCTGAAGTTATTATTATTCGGCTTAAGTTCACAATAATTGAATTAATGTAAATTCAAATTATTTTTAAGAGCGGAATATTAGAATATCTAATCAGACTAGCAGAACGGATTAGTACTACTAATTTCGACAGCCGCTACGCTGTCATCATCAGCGTCCTTTGTTCGCTTTTACCACGTTTGATCGTTGTAAAAGCGATCGAATAATTTAATAAAATATGATTTATAACGGTATATTGGGGTCTGTTCTATATTTCATTCGAAATTAAAATGACATTTTGCATGGCGTTGTTTTACAAAAATTTACATGATCATTCAAATTTCTTTAGGAACAAAAAGTCAGAATCGAGGCGTATCTACCAAAGTGGTATAATTATTGCAAAAACGTGTACATATTTGTGGTATGCAAATTGAGTACAAGCTTTATTTATTTGAAAGTCAAGTGACGATCTGACGAACCATCATGGTTCGTTCTCAAAATTTTGACAACAAATTATCGCTAGTTCATCTGAACTTGCTGTAAAAAATATAAACAAAGAAAACACAAAAAATTAATGTGTTCAAAAAAATAAATAAAAACATTGAACAAATAAAAAGTATATATTTACTTACATACATATATTTACATACATAAGTATATATAATAAAAAGGCTAGAAGGATTTGCTTCTAAGATGAAACAAGAACAAGCGTTTGAACACCAGGATTCGCAATCGGGATTCAGAGAGCGAACCAAGTGGTTCATATTACCTTATGAGATTGCTATAAGAGCTCAAACGACGAGATCTAATGAAACTCGGTTTCCGAAAATCGGGCGGAAATTAGTAAATTCCCATTTTTTGATTGCAGGAAGTTAAGAATTCCAATGTACAATCTTCTTCCTTTCTACGGTTTTACCTATTTCCTTCAATAAATTAAATTTGTTTAAATGCTAGAACTAAAGAATGAGCTGCTAGAATTTATAAAATAAAATGATTTTCTAGATATTGTGCTAAAAGGTTAAGGTTTTGAATCAATGTAAAGATTAATATCCGTTTATGTATTTCATATTTGATTTTTTCAAAACTTCGAATTAGTATATATGTATTTATGGACATTATTTTCACTTTAATTTTAGTTAATTTTAACGTCTAATATATATAATACATACCTAAATTTCATAATTTGTGAATGATGAACAATTTCCATTTGAAAAAAAAATTATATATAATTATATATTTGTACCAAGGCGAATTCATGATAGGTGGCCGCAAGAGCCCAGCTGTTTACGTAAATATATATAAATTGATATATCTTGATTTGTACACTCTAAAAGATACTAATTTTTATTCGAATATGTACTCGAACAATTTTAGTGCGAGTGCTTAAATAGTTTTTATTCAAATACTTAAGTAATTGTTAGTCGAGTATTTGAAAAATTTGTATTCGAATACTTGAATAATTTTAATTCGAATATGAACTCGAAACGAATAGTAGAATAATTTAGGATCCTATTATGATTCACCACATAAATAAGTTGAGTTGTCAATGTTACGACCAAACTCAACTATTATTATTCACAACTAATTTTAGTTGTCTTCGAAATAATGGTCCTGTCCCGTTCTCTTATTTATATTGAAAACAAAAACAAATGCAAATTTTTATTCCCCATTATTCTGTAACTATCTGTCGACGTCACGTCAAGACAATACCGAAAAATTGGAGCTTGTCTACTCGCTGTCGACAAAAATTTACTACTATAAGCAGTCTCTTCCCATTTTCTATGCCTTAGAGAATAATAAGTGGGTGTCAGTAATAGTAAAGTGTTGTCGGTGACGAGTAGAAATGTGACAATTTGTTGCTATTGTCTTGACGTGACGTCGACAAATAGTTATGGAATAATGGGGATTATTGTTTTCCATATAAATGAGTGAACGACATTGACTTGTCGACATCGTGGGACAGGCCCAATGTTTGATTAAATGTTCTTATCAATGCTCTATGTTTTTTGAAACCATAGTAGCCAACACCGAATATTTTAAATATTTTTATGGCAACAATATTGGTTGACAAATGGGATAGGTTGTCGTCTGTAATAATGATGCACACTTTAAAATCACCATTTTAATAGTAAACAAAAGTAACACAGTAGTCGAAATAAAAACCAAAACACAACTGATAAAAAGCAGTTGTCTCACTTAGATGAAAGTTGAGTTGAGTTGTAATCCACAATAAGAATTTTCCAACTACATACTCAGCTATCAATTTAGTTGTGAATCGTAATAGCCTCGCGCCCTAGTCATGAAAACCAATCAACAAATCATTCTTTGTTTAAAACCATTTTAATAAAAGTACTAAATGAAACTTGTTTTTTAATTATTATGTTCAAGGCTTTGGAGTTGTATAATAAAAGCATTTGCTTTTCTGAACCCGATTCGGAAAACATAGCCATTGGCTATGCAAATCGCTCTGCAGTGTTGTTCGAATGGAAACGCTATCGTGAATGTTTGCTCAATATTGAATTAGCCCGCAAGGCAAATTATCCTAGTAGATTAACGCACAAATTGGATAAACGAGAAAAAGATTGTCATAAACTATTGGCCAGTCAACCGCCCGATATTCAGCCTTATGAATTTCAAATGGAATTCGAAGCACATTCCCAAGTGCCTCATATAGCCGATTGTTTGGAAATGCGCGAAACGCCCGAACAGGGACGATTTATATGCACCAACCGTGATTTGAATGTGGGTGATTTGGTGGCAACTGATGAGCCTTTTTGTTCTACCCTACTGCCACCAATGCGATTTATACGCTGTGCCACCTGTAGAAAAGAAAACTTTCTAACACTTATACCCTGCGAAAGTTGTTGTTCGGTCATGTTTTGCTCGGAGGAATGTCGCGAAACGGCTGTCAATACTTTCCATAAATATGAATGTCCTGTCATCGATTTGCTTTACACCCTTTTTAATAAGATCCATAATATTGCATTGAGGGTTTGTCTAACAGCCTTGGAACTATTTCCCACTATTGAAGAGCTTATGGCATTTTGCGATGATCCTGATAATCAAAATCGTTCTGTATTTGATTTGGACTATACAAATTTTACGCCTCGAGAACACTATAGAGCTGTGCATGGCATGGCCACTAATCAACATTTACGTTCGGTATCAGATCTATTTCAGCGTTCCGTTGTGTGTGCTGTACTCAAGCACTTTATTATTAACTATACACCATTAAAAGATTTTTTGGGTGGTGAAGAAGGACAAAATTTTTTTACCGAATTGCTGTTTAGGCACTTGCAGACTTCGCCCACCAATATGCACGGCATCGATTTAGTGGAGCAAATCAATGAGACTAAAGACGATACCAATCATTCATCGGGAGCATTTGCTTTTTTGTCTTTGCTAAATCATTCATGTGCCCCCAATACTGTGCGTATCTATAAAGGTTGTAAAGCATATTTGTTTGTCCTTCGTAAAATACCTGCCGGTGACATTTTATATGATAATTATGGGTAAGCTAAAATATTTAAGTGTTCATATCATACGTAATAAGTGATATAAGAAAAGGCGTATCACGATTTTGTCGAAATTGCTTTTTTAACGTTTTCTGGTAGTCAACATTCTCCTTAAAGAACTCTAGTAAATTGCAGCTAAAAATAAAAGGATTTATGGCCACTTCAAAAACTATCTTTGAATGTAAATGCTTTAAATTTTATTCAGTTTTTTTCCTTCTCCTGTAAAATATCGAAAATTCGAGATACGTTTTTTTTATATTAAGTCATCGATATGTTGTTTGTATTTAGTTAAAATTATTATCATCTCTTTTAGCCAACATTATGCAATAACCCCTAAGTCAGTTCGTATTGAAATCCTTTCAATGCAATACCGTTTCACCTGCAAATGCGAAGCCTGTGAGAACGAGTTTCCCACACTAGATCATCTGAAGCCCAAACTATTTGTTCCGTCGTACGTCAACAATGAGCACCATTTCGAGAGTTTAATACATTATGATTTTGATTTTGCTTTAAAATATTATCGCAAATATTGTGAATTCCTAAACACATATGGTGAAGCTTATCCTTGCGATCAAATAAGCAAAGCTGAAGAAAGTCTCAAAATGGCCCTTCATATTTTAGTCGACGCCGTGCCCCTTAAAGCAAAAATGAATCAAAGTCCACAATTTTTTGATAGAAGCAAAACGGATGAGTCCAAACAAGAGACAGAGAATGAGGATAATTTACAAACTGAACTAAAAAATAATCAAGAAATGGAAGCTGAGGTAAAAACAAATTAATAATAAACACATTTAATACACAAAGAAATATTTTGGATGCCATATTTAGATGACTACAAACAACTGAAAAAATGACAAAAATGGTTGAACTATATACATATGATGTTTCTAAAATTTAATGTTTATCATGTGAATACAAACGACAAAAATTGAAAAAAATTAAGCAAAACTAAAAGTTAAGGAAAATATATCACTCATACTTCTCACAAAACTTTTATAAAAGGAAGATGGTACTTGTTTTTGTCTGGAAATATAAGCTGTGAAAACATTAAGAAACGGTAAACAAATGTGTACATGTGTAATGTGTGTTATTTAAACTTTGTACATATCGAGATATAACCACAAAGAAGCTTAATAACCCAAAAGTAAATTTGGCAGGAAGATAATTTATTATCCAAATAGATTATATAGGCTAAAGTGCACAACAAAATGCATTGCAGTGATGCAAAGTCGTATGTGCTTTGTTGTTTTAAACAATTTAAAGTCTCATCACTGCAAAGCATTTTGACGTTTTGGAAGTCAGCCTGGCCCCACTTTTAAATTAATGTTAATCAGACGCTTATCACAACGACTCTCCAGTGTTACCGTTGGTTAATTTTGCTCTATATCCATTTTTCTGATTTCAACAGAATAAGCGGTGAAGGCAGAATACACATGAGCACTGAAGATGGAATGTGTAGCGACTTCCGAAAACAACAGTGCTATGCTCTGCGGTGTATGTTCTACATTAAATTAATGTTGATTTTTCCCACGTTCCTTGGAATATTAATCGTGTGTATTCTTTTTGAATATAACTTTTGGGACGCTTAGCCTAATAGCCAATTTCGACTCAAAAGCAAATAAGTTCGAAATAATAATTTTAAGATTAAGAGCAGGTGAGATTTTAATTTCAGTAGCAACACAGAAGAAAATTGTTGAATTTCTTGTGATAAAGATTTTTGTATACTCTTCTATCGAAAAGTGATATTCAATAAAAAAAATAAAGGATTTGGTTAACCTTGCAGGCCTGGAGCTTCCCGATAATTTCAAACTCAAAGCGCTGGAAAATCCATGGATTTTTGAAGTAATTAAAATCGCTTTCCGAAATTTTTCGACAACGATATCTCTCGAACCATGCATCCGACTTCAATAAAATTTTCAGCAGTTGACATTGTCTTATGAGCTTAAGAGCTGATTAGATTTTGGATTCGATCGGCTTATTAGTTTAGAGTTTATTTGAAAAAATGAACCGAATAACTGTCTGTTCCCGTACGTGCAAAACGTTACACAAACTTAACCGAAAGCTCTTTTCAATACAAAATTTGTATTGCAAAAAGCTTTCGGTTAAGATTGGGTAACTTCGGACACGCAAAGAAACAGGCCTAAATTTTATATTAAAAAGAGCTTTCGGTTAAGTTTGTGTAACTTTGTGCACGTACGCGAACAGACAGATTATTATCCCACCCGTTCTGTAAATCGAGTCGGTTTAAAAATTGTCGATTTAGAGAAATTGAATCCGCTAATATCAAAAATTTTCAGATTTTTTTTGCAGTTTCATATTTTTTAGAGCTTAAAATATCATCTGAAATTAATTTACAATATATGATTTTTAATTTACTATATATGATTTAAAATACATCAAGGGGGGCATTATTTATTTTTGGAAAACGGAAAATTTACTTGGATTCGGTTTAATGAACAGGACCGAATTATATAATTTCATGCTATATTCGAAAATTTCACTTGTTAAATATTTACTTTTTTTATGTAAAGGCTGGTACGGAGTTCTAACTGAAATTCAAATAGGTTTTTGAAAATAACGCCTCCCCATGGTCATCTAGTGGGTAAAAAAAGCATAACATGGATTGACCCGAACCTTTTTTCCGTAAACCTAAACAAAAATTAATGTTCATACAATTGTTTCACGAAATTTTTGACATTTCCTATTTTTCGCAAACTCTAATCCATTTTTAGTGTTTTTGTGTGTTGTAAATTAGAAAATAAATAAATTTGTGTGTATGCAAACACAATTCTTTGTCCGTGTGGAAATAAATGTAAACTCCAAACGTGAATTTCCGTACGAATTCCGTACCATTGTATTTATACAAGATGAAATTAAGTAAAGTAATGTAATATTGATATCATCTGTACGTCATTCGATTTCGAAGTAACTCTTCCATGTTGTATTATTATTTACATTTCTGAACAAAAATGATGCCAAGTTCATAGAGTTTTTACTGTTTTAGATCTTTTCAACCATATCATATCTCGCTAGATCTTAAAATATTAAAAAGTAATTTATATACAGGGTGTCCCGTAAATAGTGATCCAAACGAATTGTGTCGATAAACGAGATCATACCCTATCAGAATAACCTACCATAGGTCTGTAAAAGTGTTACGGTTTTCGAGATATTCGCAATTTACGAGTTTTTAGTTTTGGTTGTTTCCTCGAAAAATTGAAAAGAAATCTGAGCAAGGGGCACTCGTATAATTGTGAATATCTCGAAAACCGTAACACTTTTACAGACCTATGTTGGGTTATTCTGATACGGTATGATCTCGTTTATCGACACAATTCGTTTGGACCACTACTTACGGGACACCCTGTATATGCGAGTATTCACACATTTCGACTAAAAAATAAAACAAAGATTTTATTTTTACTTTTTCTAAATTATTATTTTATTATTTATGTACTTTGATATAATTTAAAGTAAATGTAACAGCCAAGGCGAATTAATTTTATAAGGTAGCATCACGGCCGAAATAAATTTTCCTCGTGGTGTGCGATGGATGTCAAACTTCATATATCAAAAGGGTTGTTTAGTTCTGTTGTCATGTTGCTTCACATTTAATATATTTTCTGCCGCCAGATTGCCACAGCTTGACAAAAGCCATTAAAATAATTTTATTTACGCTAATTTTCGAAATTTTATTAAGAATTGATACAGGAAAGGTTATCACAAATACATTTTTTATAATTAATAATAATTATCAGGTATGTCGCAGAAACTATATTCGAACGAATGTGAAAACGAAAGTATTTTTAGTTTTTCTAGTAATCGTTTTCACTTTCGTTTTCACTTTAATTAGTCAATACCAGCTGGTCTATTCTTAAATTAAGTTCTTTAGATACCAATTACAGCAACTCTCCAATGGCAGTTCCAGAACACATATAAAGATTCAAGCGGATTATATCGATGGCGTAATAAAATTAATTCTTGCCAAAAAAGAAATAGGCCAAATTTTTTATCATAATGTTGTACTTTCACGAGAACTTATTATGTGTGCAAAGTTTCATAAGAATCGTTAAGTAGCAGTAATTAAAATGAATATTTACTTTTCATGGGCGTGGCATTGCCCACTTTTCCAACCTAAATGTTGTATTTCTACAATAGCTGAAAATGTGTTGCAAGAAGAATCGGTTTAGTAGAAGTTGTTAAAAAAGGATTTTTACTTTGCATGGGCGTGGCACTACCCACTATTTTAGTCATGATGTAGTATTGAAACGGAAGAGTACTGTGTGTGCAAAGTTTCATAAGAGTCGCTTGACTGAAAGTACATAGTTGAAAACGAATATGAATTTACTTGGTATGGGCGTGACCATGCCTATTTTTATACGGCACCAATCTGGAAGTACATCCTTTCAAGTAAAGAAGAAAAAAATCCGAAATGGGTTTTTAAATGGCGGAGTCTTAAGAGTTTTAAACACACATAAAAAATATGTGATGCGGTTGACCTTGCAGGCCATCCTGGAACTTTCCGCTAATTTCAAACTCAAAACTAGATTTTGGAGTAATTAAAATTTTTTTTTTAATTTTCGCGACGATATCTCTCGAGTCCATTAACCGATTAAGATCAAATTTGCTGCATTCGTAGCAGTTTATCAAGTCCAAAAGGTAAATGAATCCTGAAAATCGATTTGACAAGAAAGAACGATTGGAGTTATTAAAATAAAGCGGGTTTTTTCGAAATTTTTCGTTAACGATATCTTTCGAACAAATCAATCGATCTTAATGAAAATTTCAGCAACGACGCTGTTTTTTTATCTTAAAAGCTGATTAGATTTTGCATTCCATCTTTTTAGTAGCTTAAAATTTATTTTAAAAAAAATTTTTTTTTCGAAATCTTTTTTTTCTAATTCTTTAAATCTACCGAACCGAATCCGTTCATTATATCACAAAATCTAAGTGAGGTCAATGTGTTTAGATTGTCGCTAATTTGGTTCCAATTAAGCCGTTCTTGAGTTATGAGAGGTTTACATAAACACACATACACATACCCATCCATTATCCATAGTACATACCCAGCAAAAAAAGACATGCAAAAGAAAGAGCTAAAGCATGGGCTCTAAAGATACTGTATGCGCTCAAATTCGGGTGATAAACGCATGATTTCACATTTAAATAAACTGCTCGCCATTCAAATCAGTGCTTATGGCCGATGAAGACTCGATGATTTCAACTCGTCTTTACATACATGCGAAAACTGATAAAAAATATAAATTTAAAAAAAAATTTACATGGCTAGGATACGAACCCGAGTTCGTCGGACGTTAAGACACACTCTCTACAGCTGAGCCCTATCCGGGTTATTCATTAATGGGGTAAAATGTCTTTTAAGGAAAATATGCCAATGTGATGATTTAATTCCTTTTTGCATGCCTTTTCCGCTGGATAATTAATGCAATATTTTATATATGATTATCTAGCAATGTCGCATGCATATTTCATGAGTTAAAAAAACTGCGGCTTTATTGAGAATTACGATGGAATTAAGAATGCATTCAGAGAAACAAGTTCTCAAGAAATCACGAAAACACTATTTTATTTTGCACGCGTTCATTAATTGTTTACTGAGTACATCCACTCGGGCTTTATCGTAAAAATAGCCAGAATAGACTCCCATGACCTCAAAATGTCGAGATCAGATGAAAACTCGATTTTCGAAAATCGGGGCAAAATCAGTAACTTCCTATCTTTAATTGTGGGAAGTTAAAAAGTACATGACGAATTGACAACCTCTCTCCATTTTTCGAAGTCGGTTAAAAAGGCATATCTAGATTTTTGGTTTTTTTTTATTTACATAGAAAATTTTTTGTTATTTTTAATCGGAATTTATTTAATGTATTTAGACTTGACTACCAAAATACGTTAAAATCCGCGATTGAAAAAAATCGCTATACGCCTTTTTATATACACTTCAATTCGAAAATCTGTTCGTTGGATTGGAATTACAGAATAACTCTTACAGTTTTCTTATGAAATCACTTTGGGAACTATACTTCCAGAGGTGTTTTATTAATTAAAAAAAAAGACTTCATTATGAAAAGAAAGGCATTAAAAATGTTGCAAAATTTTTGTAACCAAAAAGAAAAGCTTGAAAAAATTTCAAAAGAAATGAAGAAAAATGTGAACATTTACAATATTTTAGGACATAGTTTAAAAGATAAAATAAAATCATAACAAATTAATTTATTTTACTATATAAATCCAGTAAATCCTTATTAAGAACAGTATTGGAGGTCTGTGTTCTGACTAAAGGCAGTTGAGCATTTATTTGAGCACAAGTTGCTGATGAAGCTGCAGCTGATGCAGATGCATTGTTTACATCCAATTTTCGATTATGCATAGGATTGAGATGCACAAAGCCGGCAGTTTGTTGGTCTGACGTACAAGCTGTATTGCTGCCATAGTTTCCACCATTAACATCTAAATCTTCGAATAATATGTTACATTGCTGTAAGTTTTGTTCAAATTTCCTTTGAAAATCTTGAACATTAATTAGTTTAAAGTCATCTGGTGTTGAAACTGACTCCTCCTCTTTTAAACATGATGTTTGTGGAAAATTTAACATTTCAACCAATTGATTGACACACTTGTTGTTGCCCTTACTCGCCAAAGATTTTTCATTTATTTGTTGCCTTTTAATCTCTGTTATTTCAGCGCTTTTAATATAAATATTATCACCTATACAATCTTTAAAATCTTGATAGTATATAGAATCCACTTGATCGAAAATTGTGCCATCTAACGCTTGAAATCCCAATCTTATTAATAGCGATATTTTTGTATTAAACGCTTCCAGCCAAGATTTATTTGTTCTATATATGGAATGTTGTTCACTATCCGAACAGGAATTCCAAAAATCAAGTAGAGTATTTTTAGTAAAATCTATTAAAAGAGAACGTTTTTCATCGGGATAGAAATTACCGATGGCCTGCAAATGTCTGAAAGTTATATCCATGAGATGATATTGCTGTTTGCTTTGAAATAGTTGCCATTTATAAATCATTGTCATTAAATTCCACAGTTTGCCCATAGATATATCATCTAAACGCATTAACGAACATGTGGCTATGTCCTTGAGCATAAATTTACAATGTTCTTCGGTTAACAGTTGAGCATTCGGTTGTGTTGAGCCCACGATAAGGGAATCAATAAATTTCGGCTCTAACAAAACAGCTGTGACATCATGAATTACTGCGATGAAAGGAAGATGAAATTAGAGATTAAAAAAGTTTTTCTAAATGGAAAATTTATATAAATTGAAGAAATTTTTGGAGTCAAGTTTAATTAATATAGGCTCTTAACTTCAAATTCTGCCATTTCCAAATCAAATTCGGGGGTTTTAAAACAAATTCAGACTTCCTTAGAACTCGAAGCAGTTTTCCAAGTCCTAACAAGTGGCTGGATGTAAAATACAGTTTTGACAATAATTTTAGATCAATAACCTATTTTCGAGATTTTTCGACAACGATATCGACGTGCTTTCTTAATGCTAAGTCCTGGGAGCAAATTATGGCATTCGATATCGATCAAATTTGTATTTAAATTGTATTGAAATTTCGATCGATATCGAATGCCGTAATTTGCGCCCTGATTCGATTTTAGATTCGATAGGAACAGTTTCTTGAAATGT
Organism: Panzeria rudis; assembly: GCA_956483635.1. Taxonomy (NCBI): domain Eukaryota; kingdom Metazoa; phylum Arthropoda; class Insecta; order Diptera; family Tachinidae; genus Panzeria; species Panzeria rudis. The sequence continues at coordinate 20,464,559 of OY101450.1, read as the reverse complement.
AATTCAAAGAAACATTTTAATATTAACGAGGTGCCTAAGTTTAGCCAAAATCTTGAGAATGGCAAAAATTTTATTACGATCGGCTAAGCCGTTCAAAAGTTATGAGTGTGTTATATGCTTAAACACTCACATCCATACGGACATCATCGCAAAAATAGTCAGAATTGCTTCCTAGGACCTCAAAACGTTGAGATCTGATGAAAACTCGACTTTCGTTAATCCAGATGATATCAGTAACTTGCCATTTTTAGGGTTCCGTAGACCAAAAGTGTAAAGGAACGCTATTGTGTTCGCTGTTCTTTTGTCTGTCTGTCTGACTGTTCGTCTGTCACAGGCTGTTTTATCGAGAACCATAAGAGCTACAGACCTAAAATTTTAACAGAATATGTAAAACCTTGCCCGCTACAACAACAAATATATGACAGTTAAAAATTAATGGGTGTTCTAAAGCGAGCAAGGAAAAATGTTGAAATATGTACTAATGTAACATACAGGACACTTAAAATTTGTAAAGTTAGTGTTAATTGGTGTAGTCTGTAGAATAGACTAAAGCAATTAATACTGATATATAAAACAATGAAAATTAAAGGATGTTCCATCATTTAATGTAATTTTGACTTTGTAATTTAGACAATTTGCTGTATCTTGGAAACCTTGAAATCTTAAAAATCGCTAAAACTAAAAAAATTCCAAAATTAAAAAAATTTCAAAACGAAAAATCGCCAAAATGAAAAAAGCGCTTAAAGAAAAAAGCACCAAAATTAAAAAAACGCTAAAACGCAAAAAAATATCAAAAGTAAAAAGATCGACAAAAAACTAAAAAAACGCAAAAAACCGAAAATAGGCATCAAAACGAAAAAAGCACTATAACCTAAAAAAATCGCTAAAACCAAAAATATCATCAACAAACGAAAAAAATCGCCAAAAATAAAAAAATCACCAAAACAAAAAAAAAAACACCAAAACTACAAAAAATCGCCAAAAACCGAAAAAATCGCCAAAACAAGAGTCAAAACCGAAATAAAAAAAATCAGCAAAAACCGAAATTAAAAAAAATCACCAAAAACCGAAAAAAATCCCAAAAACCGAAAAAAGCGCCAAAACTAAAATAAATCACTAGAACTAAAAATGTCGTCAAAAAGCCAAAAAAGCGTAAAAAAACGCCAAACCAAAAAATCGTCAAAACTAAAAAAAATCGACAAAAACAGAAAAATTGCAAAAAACGAAAAATCGCAACAAAAAAAATTATAAAAACTAAAATTAAACGAAAAAGCAAAACGAAAAATTTTTCAAAATGAGAAAAAAGGGATAACACGAAATTGGATATACATATGTGTACTTGTACGAAACCCTTCGTGTGCGAGCCAAAGTCGCACTTTACTGAATTTATTTAATTACGGGAAGTTAAAAAATATGAATACAGAAGCTAACGGTGCATAGAGTAAAAGCAGAGCATAGAAATGTGCTAATTTAATTTTCAATAAATTATGGTAAATTTAAACTAATCCATCTTTTATATAATTAATAATAAGACGTTAGAATAATTAATAATTCTCGTACTAAATTTTACATATGTATAACCGATCCATCTAAAAAGTGATTAAATCCGAGATAAGAAGTGTTGCGGGTCTGCGAAAACAACGCTGTGATGCTTTGTCCTGTAGGATGTTACTAATTATCGTTCATTTTTCCGCTGATCCTTGGAATATTGTCTCATGTCCAATTCTTTCCGAATAAAATATTACGAACTTTAGCGTAAGTCACTTTATATGATACAATATATATCTTGTAGGTAGAACGGAAGTGGAAGTGTGTTTCACACTATCCTCCCAACCTAACCTATGTACAAAAATTTTTGTAATAGTTTAACTAGCACTGTAGAACACTATTCTAAATTATTCTATATTGTTGGGGCACGAAGCACATGGCAAGTTAGCCTTCTTCTGTGAAGCTGTTAACCCTTTTTGTACATAATCTCAAATTTTGCAAAAAAGAAAACACAAAAACTTACGGCCTGTCCCACTAACAACTAAATTTGTTTATCAATTTATTTATTTATTTACTTACTAACTAAATAAGTAAGTTTTTTTTCGTTTAGAATTCCAGGATTTTTTGTTCATTCGACATCCTGGGACAAACTGTTAATAAATTTTGCTTAATTGTATTGAATGGAAATACTGAGCATAAAAACTATCGAAAAATGTTTCATAATTTTTCAATGCCAAACACAAGCAAAAACAATTACAACAAATTTAAAAGTTATCCTTTATTTTACTACTAAATAAAAAAGAAACAACAATGAATATGTACGTAGATATGTAAATTTCGGGCGAACGAGAGAGTTCCCTCTCAATAGTGGGGTAAATAACTTTATTTTAAATCTATATTTTTTATATATGTATATATGTACTGGTATGTGTGTGGCTAGTGCGTGTTTTTCTTTTATTTAAGGACTCGTACCTTGTATTGACTTCTCAAGTGCAATTTGTTGCGCCTTTAAACGTTGGTCGATAACAAACAACATTTCACAACCCAAATTTACCAAAATGAAAACATTTGCTCGAGGACTTAAATTGTGACTAAACGAAGTCATTTTTACAGCGATAGTTTCCGGTCAGGTGTGTATTTTTTTATGTTTTTGCAGTGCGACAAGTTAAACGGACACACGTCTGTTAAACACGAAATTCAAAAGAAAACTGATTGACTAGTGCTTTAGTATTATTTTTTGTATTATCCAGTTACTAGGTTGTTAGTGGTGTACTTAGTAAATACATATGACTGCAAAGGATATTGTGGGTTTCTTGTCAATACAATAACAGAAGTCTAGCAGCAAATAGCATGTCTACAAGTTATTAGTGTTTAAAGTTAAACAGATTTTAGTCGGGTAAACGGTTTCTTATTTTCATTAGATGTATAACACAAGGAAAAGTTTTCTTTCCTTTATTATCGGCCCTATTCTGTAAACCGAATTCGAGTAAATTTCTCGTTTTCCGAAAATAAATAATGCCCAAATTGATGTATTTTAAATCGTATATAGTAAATTAATTTCAGATATGATATTTTTAAGCTCTAAAAAATATGAAACTGCAAAAAAAATCTGAAAAATGTTTGCTATTAGGGGATTTAATTTCTCTAAATCGAGCGTTTTTAAATCGATTCGATTTACAGAACATGCAGGTATATATATGCACTAGTATGTATACTCGTATGTATACTTGTATACACTTAAATAAGGTCCAATGTGCGTTGTATAATATGTTGGCTGCACACCTCGATTAACTCTAGCCTGTGATTTTATCGAAGTGTTGACCTTGGACGATATTTTTTAATCTTTTAATTTTATTGCTCAAAATAATTTTACCTTGCATTAATCTACATACATATACATATATAGAATATAAATCTTTATGCTATTTATATAGAATCCCTTTAAAATTATAAATAATATCAACAATATTTTTTGTTTATTGGTTAACTGATTACCCATTAACACTAATATGGAAAAATATGTTTGATTGTTCGTTCCTATAAGTAAAATATGGTATGTTATAACAATATTGTAATTTGTTATACTAAAATTAAAAAAGAACCTTTATGGTAAATGTTAAATACCGTATTGAGTACAATTTTCTGAATAATTTATATTAGCTCACATCACACGTCATTCGATACTCGATAAATGGGGGGAAAATTTCGCATACATTTTGTTGCTGTAAAATTTCGTTTTATAATTTTCAACAAGAAAATATATGGGCAATTTTTTCAATTTAACAAGTAAATACTTACCGAATGACGCATAGTGGTTTCAATAGTAAAAAAGGGTAATAAATCTGTATCTTTGAAACTTGCGATCCGATTACAAAACGATGCATGTAAAAATCATAGAGGAGGACCTAAGCTTTAAGAATGTTGAAAATTGGCCCAACCTGTTGAAACACACGGTGAGGTACAGGGTATCTAAGTTGACTATATTGGGCATGAAAAACCTTATTGGCTTCAGAACTTTTACAAATAATCAGCTTGTTCATAGAATCCGATACGGAATTGGATGGGAAGCGGAACTACAATCCAATCCAATTGTGAATGGGTTCTTGAAAACGTAACGAAATTGGTTTGTTCAAAAAGTGATTATTTTCGTTCAAAATTCAAAATATCGTTTACAAAGTTGTATATTTGGTGATTAGAAGCTGGGAACAATATGTTCTAGCTCTTAAATGCATAAATTATAGGGCTCCATGAACTCCAAGTTATGGACAATTAATCCCGTCTCTGAATGGAAATTTCCAAATTCAAGTACAAACGGTTTTCACGAACGCAATCAACCGATTTCGTAGATAAAATTATGCCAAACCAATCCGTAATAGATTCTATGAACATGCTGGTTATTAGAGATGAGCGATATTTCAGTACCTGTGATTTAATCACTGTTACTGAAAAATCACGATTCACAGTTGTGACAAAATTTGTCAAGTAACTGCTACTTGCAAAGTTGTTCTTTTCTATTTGTTACATACAGAAAATTATTATGGCCCCTATTATGATTCACAACTCAACTAGGTTGAGTTGTCAATGCTACGACCAAACTCAACCATTTTTTTGTATTATGATTCACATAATTTTAGTTGTCTTCGAAAAAATGTTCGAAAAAGGCTCTTATCTATACTCTCTGTTGTTTGAAACCATAGTACCGTACCCATAACAAAATATTTTTAGTTTTGGCCTCACTATTTTTTCAGGAGATTTTATATTTTATGGATATGGCAACAATATGGGTTGACAAATGGGATAGATTGGCGCCTAAAAGTACCATTTTAAAAGTAATTAAAAGTAACACAATAGTCGAAATAAAAACCAAAACACAACTGATAAAAACTGAGACAACTGCTTTGATGAAGTTGTATTCCATAATAAGAATTTGACAACTATCAATTTAGTTGTGAATCATAATAAGGGTCTATATTTCACTGTTTGTGTGGGTAATAACGTTTTTTTATTTACGTACAATAACAAGAAACGAATAGTGTTGCTATTCCTCGTGTTCTCCTTCCTTATTAGTATTTCTTTTTAAAATTCAAAGTATATTTTAAATCTGCCTTGCTATATTAAAGAACAACGTTTTTGTTGTAGAGATGCATATGTCTTTTGATTATTAAATTGCTAAAAGAGAACTGAAAACAGTGATCACACTCACAGTTTTAAGTAACAGTGATTTTTAAATCACGTTCACAGTTCACGATGTTCTTTAAAAATCACGGGATCGTTCATCTCTACTGGATATCCGATAATAATGAATTTAAACTGTTTGTAAATCTTATAAATATAATCATCCTTATCATGAATTCCACATGTGAAAATTTCCGAATAACATTTTTTGTTCACATGGATTTTAATTTCGTATCATGAATTCCATGTGAATAAAATAACATACCGGTTTTTAAAAACATGTACGGGATGTTTCTTGAGAGCAAACAAATTCAAAAATGAATTTTTTCGGACTACAAATTTAAACATTCGGAAATTTTCACAACACATTTTATTCATGATACGAACTGTTCACATGTTCGGAAATTTTCATGTGAAATTTTATTCGTGATAAGAGGCTGAATAATAATAATATAGACAAAAAAAATACACTTTATTCCACTAAGGTATCTTTAATATTTTCAGAGATATTTAGCTCTGAATTTTTAAATTTTGGGTTTTTGGCTTCGACTTTGTTCCCGATTTCGTAAATATCTCCGGTAATACCATATGCAAAATTTAGAAAAAAAAATATTCAGCCTTATTATAAATAGAATTTCACATGGCAATTTTCGAACGTGTGAACAGTCGGTATTATATATAAAATGTGTTGTGAAAATTTCCAAATGTTTACATTTTTAAACTCCGAAAAAATTTCTTTTTTTTTTATTTGTTTGCTTTCAAAATATTTCACTAACATATATTTAAAACAAAGTATGTTATTGTATTTACATGGAGTTCATGATACGGATTTAAAATCCATGTGAACAAAAAATTTCTTTCCGAAAATTTCATATGCGGAATTCATGATAAGGCTGATTGTATAATTTTTAAAAAAATCTTTGATCCAGAAGAAATTTGTAAGTTATCTCAATTCATGTAGCCGTGAAAAAAGATCAAAGCCAAGACAGCAATGAGGGTAAAAATTTTCTAAATTTTGACAAAAATAGAGATTAATTGTTTGACGTTCTTCTCAACAAATTTTCAGAGCTAAAAACTTTCTTTATCCGTATTTCAAAAGAGCAGATTTCAAAAATGACTGCAATTGAAATTTTAAATGGATTGAAGCTTGCACGATACATCCAGCATTGGACGAATATAGTGAATTTTTCTACGAAATTCTAAATTAACTGCTTAAAAAAACAAACGCCCATCGAGTTTTTCAAATTTCTTTACAAATTATATTAGATATATTTAACTAATCTACCTTTTAATTGTTACCTGCCCGCTCAAAAATGCAGATTTTCTATGGCGGGTTTGATTCCCGCCATAGACCCTGGGTATTTTCCGCAGACAAGCTAATCGCTTCGCGGGTTGGGTTTGTTAAAAAAAAAGTACTAAACTTAATTTTTCAATTTTTATTTCTTTACTATTTATTAAAAAACATGGCAATCTTCTTATGTTTAAAAATGTTTAACGAGCATTTTTTATGATTTTGTAATTCCAAAAAAAAATTCGTGGGAAGAAAATGCGAATTTCCTTATTTTGGACAAAATTTTATACGTATGAGTAATAGGAAAGCACATACTATCATATTACTCATACGTACTGTTCGTATCCAGTTCGCCATATTTTTTATTTTTATTTGTTTTAAATTTACATGAAACAACGTATTTAAAACAGGGAACTTGCATGGGTTCAGTTCATTCATTTTAATGGAGATCAATTTATTTAAATTCCCGCACAAGCACATGATCTCCAATGACACGCTAATATTAAAACCATGCATGTTTCAGCTAAATCGAACCATTTCGTCATCAACTGAAACCACGATTTAACTCTATTTTTGTCACGTTATATTTTGCTGGGATCTTTCAATCAATTAGTTCACATTTTGAATAATAAGGAAATAATATTATTTAAAATCGAAATCAACTTGTTGATTATTTGAACAAAATCTCGAAATATTTGGTTATGGTCTTGAAAAAAGTGCTAATTGGTAGATGGCAGGATTAAAATTGCTCATACTACATTGTATTGGAGAAAGTCTAGACGAAATCCTCACACTTCAATTATTTCATTTAATTAATCAAATGTCCTTTACATACATATATCTTTTTTGAAACGTCCTTGTTATACTTTGAATTTAATTGCTAGCAGATATTACATTTGGCTTTTAAACGTTTAGTTCCCACATTAATTGAAATAATTAAATAAAAAAGGTTTGCATAACCTAAGGTGGTACACATACGTATGTATGTATTCGTACATGTATAGTATAGATGTATACATATATGGAATGATGTGTTTTTAAACAATATTCTATTACAAAATATACAAAAAAATCAATCAATATGATGAAAATTGCTCACGCTATTTAATAAAGCAAATATATTTGCCTATAAGAATATTATATACATCTACACATACATACATATGTAGGTATGTACCCAGCAGCTGAATTTACAACTAGATACGCTTTGGAAAAGTTATATACTAGTTGTAATGATAATAGTCAAAAAACGACAGTGATATTACTGGTTGTATCGAGACTAGTAACGATACTAGTCAAAAAAGGACACAATTTTCAGGTTTACGACTTATACATAAAACATATTTTTAGCTCTTATAAAAAAAAAAGTAGAAAGTGGCTCAGTTGCTCCTTGAAATATGAGGAATGTGTGTTCGTACTCCTGTTGAGCCAAAGTTTTTTTTTTTAAGAAATACAAAACGATAAATAATAAAACTAGTTAGAGCACTACTTTACAACAACTGGTATTCCAACTGGGATATAACTATATACAAATGAACTAGTTGTGCTCCTATGATAACCTAATGTTAAAATCGATAGTTCGATATATGAAAAAAGGACAGATAGGCAACTATTCTGAGTTAAAAAGCAACTAGTATATATCTAGACACATACTAGTCATTTTGTATGCAGGGTATATATGGGCAAATCCCAGAAATGGTCTACCAAGGACAGAATCTTAGAGTTGTCCAAATTGCTTGTATATGTTGATGGCATAATGTCCAATATATTTAACCTTAAAAATATATAAAGGAATTTTTTTGGCAGGGATATATCTACACCGAAAAAAGAGCCAACCTTGCATTTCATATTGAATACTATTTGTATGCGTTTAGTTACACATGTGACCGTAAGCTTAAGTTTGGATATTCGAGGTCGAAGGTGGTCGGGAACGCCCCCTATCTTGAAAATAACGGAGTGACTATTTTTTTAGATTATCTCGTAAACTATAAGGACTATGAAAATTTTATTAAAACCTTTCTTTTAGATAATAATATTATCTACAACTCCACTAAAAATATTTTTATTGTAAATTGTAGAATTAAAAAGTTATAGATATTCAGCCTGTTCACTGAATCCCATACGGATTGGTTTGGTATCGTTTTCTCTACAAAACCGGTTGATTACGTTCATGAAATCCATTTGTACTTGTATTTGGGAAATTTCCGTTGAGAAACGGAATTAATTGTTCATGAATTGGAGTTCAGAAGTCTTTTAATTTATGAATTTGTCAAGTAGAACAAATTATTAAATACACAACGTAGTAAATGATATTTTGAATTTTGAACGAAAATAAACAGTTTTTGAACAAGGCAATTTTGTTACGTTTTCATGAACGTATTCACAATTGGAATTGGAATGGAATTCCGTTTCCAATCCAATTCCGTATCAGATCCTATGAGCAGGCAGATTAAGAAAAAATGTAACGTGCGTCACAAATAGTTCATGGCTTTTAATAAAAAACTAAACATTTTCTTGACTGCAAATAAATGATTTTATACTTGTACGGGTATGTTCTGTATTTCATGTGGAATAAAAATGTGCGGAATTATCAAAGCATTGTTGTTGCAAATTAATATTTATAACAACAATGCTCTGATCATTCCGCACAATTTAATTCCACATGAAATACAGAACATACACGACTGCCGTGTAATGAGTTTTTTGTTGTCGAGATGAAAATTTCTTCTCTCTGATGAAAATAAGATTACATATGTTATTAGAAAAGATATTTACATGGAATAAAAATTCAATATTGATGAAACTTGGTATTTTACTTGGATTCAGATTTTTTTAAAACATTTTATTTTACTTAATTTCTTCGACCTTAGAATTTGTAAATATTTATTCCTTATTTCAGGCTCAATGTCATGATCAACATATTATTTGACGAATGTAATTGCATTTGTATGCTAATTTAAGATACTTAAAAGACCTTTCGCCTATTTTAAGGTGGTAATTAAAGAGAATTTTACACCGATGGTTGAAACACATAATTTCATTAGTAGTTTCAGTTATTAGCACATACATACAAATTAAAAACGATTGTAAATTATGGGCTTAACGTTTTGATTAGCAATTACTTCCCGCTGACGACACAAATTAAGGAGATTTAAAAATTCGTTTGTGCTTATCAGCATATTAAATTTTCTAATGCATATATAGACACTAAATTATGATAGCCGGTATTAGTGAGGCAATAAAATATTCTTGGGTATCTTATTGCAGAAAAATACAATTAAAATCTGCAATTAAGATTGAAGTTTAAAGTCCAGTAGTAATTAAGATTAAATTAGGTGCTGAAAAAATATGAAATCATATATCCAGAGGTAAATACGTTTATAACGAAGTATGTATGTCCAAAATAAAATTCAGTTTTATTTAAAGTTTGTTCAAGGTTAGATTTAATGTCCTTTAAGGTTCATCTAAAATTTATTTTATGTCTAAACTAAAATTTAAGCAAAAAGTATCAATATTTAATTCACATATTTACAGCTTTCTAAACTTTTTTATAGGCAAAAAATAACTTTTTATATATTAACCATGATACAAGAATATTGTATCATTATATTAGTTATAAAAATATCAAAAATACTTCAATCCAATTAGTTTTTACATTTTGAGTATATACTTTTTACCAGCAAAACCTTTAAAGTTAAATACATCTGCTGAGAATTCCTCAAAATTTTCAAGAGGAATCATTTCATGCACTGGAGCTGTAAACTTTTGTTGTTCCATTAATTCGCACAATTCCTTGAACATTTCGATACGATCGGGTGATTGAGAGTTTTCTTTAGTCCACCTGCTCATCCAGAAACCACGAAAAGATATATCTTTAAAAATCAAAGCAGCAATTGCTACAGTGACAGGTTCACGCGACATGCCACCATACGTAACCATAACACCTTTGTCGCTTAAATGTCGCGATACCTCGGTGGCACTTTTGCCTCCAACACAATTAAATGCTAACTTTGGTTTAGGCAATTTAGCCTCTTTAAACAAGGTCGTAGTGCGTATTTCCTCTTCTGTTAGTATTTCTGAAGCACCCAACGATTTTAAATGAGTTTTAAGTTCATCTACATCAGGTCTATTTCTAACTACTCCCACTGATTTGTAACCCCAAACTTTGCAGAGTTGATGAACTGCCTGACCAACAGCACTGTTGGCACCATTTTGTATGACACAGTCACCAGGAGACAGATTACCAAAATCCTTCAGCATTCGATAAGCTGTACAAGGATTAACGGTTATGGTGGCCGCTTCAGCAAGGCCGATTTTAGTCGACACCGGCATCAACTGTTCCTCAGGATAAACAGCATATGTGGTCCAGGTGCCAATACCAACAACAGAAGGTACCACGCGTTGACCTTTAGTTAGATTTTTCACTTTATCGCCTACTTCCACTATCTCTGCAACACACTCATTGCCAGCCACTGCCGGAAACTTTGGCTTAATAGGGTATTTACCTTAAAATAAGAGACAACTAATAGAATCTTATTTTTGTTATAACACAAGCATTAATTAAATCTTACCTTGTATGGTATTTATATCGGCTGGATTTATGGGTGAGGCCAAAATTTTCACCAACACCTGGTTGTCCCTAGGCTTTTCCAATTTCTCTTCCACCAGTTGCAAAACATCACCCGGCTCTCCATGTTGTGTATATTTTAAAGACTTAGCGACAACAGACATATGACGTGGCCATTGCAATGGATTTATGGCTGCCGAGAGTTTTACTTGTTTCGTTAATAATTTTAAATGGTTAAACAACATAACGAGTGCAGCGTTTTATTATTAAAAGATGTTCACTCACGAAGTTATGAAATATAATGCAAAGAATTGGTTGTAATAAATACGGATACAGCTGTGTTTTGTTTATATTTTGTCTTATTGTGTAAAAACGACCGTGGAGATAAAGATACTAGGTCTGTTCAATAACTGAAAACTGTTACTAGTTAAGGTATCTTTACATGGTAATAACCAAAGCTGTTGAAAATTAAAATAAAAAAATCATGAGGTAATATCCCTTTTTACATAAACAATTTTTTTTAATTTTTTTTCGGCGCTCTCTTTTGGTTCCGGAGCTAGGGGGTTCAAAACTTTTATTTTGAACTGGCCATAACTCTGCACGGATATAAACGATATGTGTATCATTCGCTCTGAAATATGTGTCTACTGGTATATACACTTTTGAAATCCATTCACCCATAGTGAACCAAATGCAATTAAAAAAAAAATTAACCCGACTTTTTACGTAAAAACGCAGTTATCTCAAAAACTTACCCATATAATGGTAATTAAATATATACATTTATAGAGAACCTTCCAAGCTTTCATTTGGTGTATACTTGTAAGCTGTCACTAATGAAATACTGAAGTTATGGAACTTCAAAAATGAGTTTTCAAAAATATATATTTTTTCGAGGCAATCTCCAGTTTAGAAGATGCTAAAATTTATAACAGGTTTTTTGCTAGGCACAAAATCTTTCCTCAGCGAAACTACTATTTGACATACATAGAGGAGAAAATACTAAAGCCCGGCCAAAGGCCAGATAGTCAGAAACTTTTTACTCAGCGAAATCACTATTCGACATACATAATGAAAATAACTATACCATATAATCACAATTTTGTATATATATATATATATATATATATATATATATATATATATATATATATATATATATATATATATATATATATATATATCTATATATATATATATATATATATATATATATATATATATATATATATATATATATATATATATATCTATATATATATATATATATATATATATATATATATATATATATATATATATATATATATATATATATATATATATATATATATATATATATATATATATATATATATATATATATATATATATATATATATATATATATATATATATATATATATATATATATTATATATATATATATATATATATATATATATATATATATATATATATATATATATATATATATATATATATATATATATATATATATATATATATATATATATATAATATATATATATATATATATATATATATATATATATATATATATATATATATATATATATATATATATATATATATATATATATATATATATATATAAATAAATATATATATATATATATATATATATATATATATATATATATATATATATATATATATATATATATATATATATATATATATATATATATATATATATATATATATATATATATATATATATATATATATATATATATATATATATATATATATATATATATATATATATATATATATATATATATATATATATATATATATATATATATATATATATATATATATATATATATATTTTTTTTTTTTATCAGATAGGGTATTATTATTTATTTTTTTTGAGTTCGGTAGCTAAACTTAATTTGTTATATCTTTGCACCCGACCAATGCCGGCTGTGCATACTTCTTAAAAAACTATTTATTTCTAAGAACTAACTTTAAATTGAAATTGTAAAAAAAAACCAGGCTAAAAAGGAATAGTGTGAAAAGCCCAAAACGTAAAATATGGTGTCCATTTCTGAAGTGTATTGATGCCCTCTATTGATCGCCATTAGCCGTTATTGCGCTCACCGAAGATTTTCCTCTTTATAAGCGAAAACTTTTTTCAGCGATTTTTGCAAATTTTCAAAAAGTTTGCTGGGTATAACTTCTGAATGCAAGTATTTCAGAATGTGAGAACCCCGTTGACAAATTGTATTTTTGTCCTTTATCGATTGCCATTAGTCATTATTGCGCTCACCGAAGATATTTCTTTTTATAAACGTAACACTTTTCGGTGATTTTCGCCTGTTTTCAAAAGTTTGCTGGGTTTACCTTCTGAATGCAAGTATTTCAGAAGATATGTAGGTTAAGTGAGTGAAAAAGTTTGCCAAGTGACAAAAAAGTTTGCTAAAAAGTTTGATTTCTTCACGGTGATATAAAATTTAGTGTCTACACGATATGTTGGCACTGGTAAATTTTTTACCATAAATCAAGGCGAAATAATTTTACAGGTGGTGGTAATAATACAAGAATCACAATATCAATTCGCCTGGTTGGCCGTATATGTAAAAAACAGAAGACGAAAATTTATTTAAAATTTACAATTTATATGCCTAAAATAAATACTTTCTTTTGTTTATTGCCACATAAAAGTGTCTATGCCTTAACTCGCCTTGGACTAATGCCGGCCATACATTACACAAGTTCGCTGCACAAGTCTAGCATTGTACAGTGCGTTTGTGCAGTGCAACGATAGATTAACACCAGGTAGTCGCAAGAGAATTCGCCGTGAAGAATTTACATTTGGGCTGTCAAAAAAGCTGATACATTAACACTGCTGACAGCCCAAATGTGTAAACATTTACGTAAACAGCTGGGTTATTGCGGCCACCTATTATGAATTCGCCTTGGTGCAGTGCATGGCAATGTTTGTGATATTTCATGGTAGAATAATATACTAGGTAGCCCTGGAACGCCAGCTGTTTTTTTTTCGTGGTACGAACTATCAAATGTTGTGTATATGTGAAATAACTACGTTGCACACACAATACAACACGTATGTTTGGTGCTTCTGTTATACAAACACACACATGCACTCTCTATTAATGTTTGACATTTCGGACCTCAAATGTACATTTGTATTAGTTATGCGGCTACCTTGTATGTATATTATTCTACCATGGTGCTATTTATGCAGTGAACTGAGCAAAAATCAAAACTATTTTAATATATGCTCAAGTTTCTTAAACTCTACAGTGAGCTTGTGTAGTGTATGTTGCAAACGCTCAGTTGTGTCGCGATTTTTGAAGATTTAAAATGAGCGCAGAAAAAATTTTCTGGACAAAGTTTGTAGAATTATGCGCAGAATCGTTTGCATTATGGCATATTGAAAGCACCGATTACAGCAAGCGAATCATAAAATTCGAAGTCTATGAAAAATTATGTAAAAGAAACGAATTTTTTCTTTTTATTTATATAGCAAGCAATAAAATAGCGCTGTATTTGCACATGTTGTCTTCTTTGCAGTAGCTTTGAAATAATAAACTGCGCAGTTTACTTGTATAGTGCGTATCACAAGTTTCGTTTACGCAGTGCCAGACTTGAGCACTGAACTTGTGTAGTGTATAGTTGGCATAAACTTAACATATTTTTCCAGAAAAGAAATCGCCATTAGTTGTTTTATTCTACCGTCGTTCTCTTCAATGTTTATCAGAGTTTATCTGAGTTGACGCTGTCAGATGTAAACACTGAATAGAGCTGCAGCATGGTGATATCAAAGCGAATTAATATCAAGTGGCCTTATCATCAAAACAACACACATACAAAGTAGGTGTAGGACTATTTTTATTTGTGCTTTGACAGTTCGGGTTAAAGTTTTTCTCTTTTCTTATATAGAGTTTGACTGATTGGGTGTAATCAGCTGATGATCATCTGTGATGATAGGGCTACCTGGTACTGAATTCGCCTTGGGTGATATACTGTTACAGTTGGCTACATCTGGCAGCACGCTTGCTAATATCTCCAAATCGTCCGGCAGCCTTGACTATTTGACATTTTCAGATTCAACTGCAGCCAACTTCAGTGATATCCTGTCCTGTTCATTTCTTTTCTAATTTGCAACTCGTGGAAGGTAGGTGTTTATTTTTGTATAAGTAGTAAAAGTGTTAATTAAAATGTAAAAATAAAGTAAAATTTAAACATGTGATGATATAAATACTGGCCTTGCACCATTCTGAAGCTTACACCAAAAGCATCTAAGTTGTTGATACGGCAGAACTGATTAATTAAAGAATGTTACATTTAGTGAAAAGATATTTGTGTAAAAGAAAACTACTAATTCCATTCTAATTTTAGAGCATTCCAATGTCACATAAACAAACTCACAAAATGTCTATTCTCAAAGAATTATATTCGCGGATAGACCGATGATGTGACAGTTATTTAAAAAGAATAACATTTAATTGAATTCGTTACTAGGTCTATCTTCATCATGGGTGCCTATCGTTATATGCAGGAATTGTACCGAAAGAAGCAAAGCGATGTTATGCGCTATTTGCTTCGTATTCGCGTGTGGCAATACCGTCAGTTGACAAAATTGCACCGTTCGCCCAGACCCACTCGTCCGGACAAAGCTCGCCGTTTAGGATACAAAGCCAAACAAGGTTTTGTCATCTACAGAATTCGTGTACGTCGTGGTGGTCGCAAACGCCCCGTGCCCAAGGGTTGTACTTACGGCAAGCCCAAGAGTCATGGTGTCAACGAATTGAAGCCATACCGTGGATTGCAATCCATTGCTGAGGTAAGAATTTATATTAATTTAAAACCCCAATTAGGAGAGACCCTGTTTTGGTCCTATTAACTTGAACCAACTTCATGATGCTAACTTTACCTTTATGTGAGAATAAATTATGTTGACTACATATCCTTCCTTAGATGTCTGATCGCATTATATATAATTTTATTTAGTATAAATTATTTCAGTTAATACTACGTTTTTATCACTTTTAGGAGCGTGTTGGTCGCAGATTGGGAGGTTTACGTGTATTGAACTCATATTGGGTTGCTCAAGATGCTTCCTACAAATACTTCGAAGTAATTTTGGTCGATACTCATCACAATGCCATCCGTCGTGATCCCAAGATCAATTGGATTTGCAAGCATGTTCACAAACATCGTGAACTACGTGGTTTGACATCTGCCGGCAAGAGCTCCCGTGGCATTGGCAAGGGTTACAGATACTCTCAAACTATTGGTGGTTCTCGTCGTGCTGCCTGGAAACGCAAGAACCGTTTGCACATGCACAGAAAACGTTAAGATGTTAAACATTTTATACTACTGACTGAAAAGTTCTGAATAAAATTATGTTTTTTTTAATTAGAATTTGGGCTATCCCTAAATTTTATCCGTTTTACTAATCAAATTTAAGAAGCTTTACAGCCGATTTAGTAGTTGAGAAGTGAAATACGTAACAATGGGTGCATTCGTAAATTCAGTAATTGTGCAATATTTTTTTAAAATTCACCCCTTCATAAAAATTCCTTTACGCAAACATTTTTTATTAATGTTGCAATAGTTTGCAGGGCGGTTGCAAAAATTTACTGCATTTACGAGACCATTGTTAATAAATCCCTCTATTGTGAATTGCGTCGTTGACGTCACATCAACAAAAAATTATCGCTTGTCTATTCGTTGACTACTATTAACAATACCTTAATGTTCTTTAAGGCTTACAAAATTGAACGAGTATGTTAATATTATGGCTCGATGGCAACCGAACTTCAGTTGCGTTGCCAGCCGGCAACTGAAAATCTGTGGCTGCCAAAAAAGCAACTGAAATTGACAACTCAGTTGCCATCGGTAATATGATTTTTAGCAACTCGCAACCCGACTGAAGTTCGGTTGCCATCGATAATCGAGCCATTAGTCAATTGTTGTCGATAGAGAGTGGACAACTGAAAATGTTTTGCTGTCGTGTTGACGTGACGTCGTTTCATAATTAGGGGGCAATGGCTTGTCACTGCTTGCAATGTGTTTATTCCAGGGATCAGAAGTTAATAACTTAAATTAAAAATTTTTCATTGAAAAAACAAAATATTCAGGTGCTTACTCTAAATTGCGATGCGAAAGTCAATGCCATTCGAAAATTATAAATGCGAACAATTACTATTCTGTGTTACGATGTTCGTTTTTTATTCGCATTTAAAATCTGAATTGCGCAACTATTTTATAAATTAAAGTAGATTGATTTTATAATCCAAACTAACAAAAAATTTAATTTAAAATTTTACGTTTATTGTTATTTTTGACCAGTGTTGCCCCGATTTTGCATCGTAATTCTGAATAAGCCTCCAGGTATGATGAAAAACGATTTTAAAGCGATAATCAGGTATTTGATAAAAAACGATCTAGACACAAACGATTTGAAAGCGATAAAAGATGTGATGTGTTTGTTTGATATACTCGTTTTGTCAATCATTTTAAAATTTGTTTTTAGTGTTTTTTCAACCTTTTTGACAAATCTCTCTTCACAGTTTTATTACATTGTTTATATTGTATATTCTAGAGTGCTTTTTAAAAGCCAGTAGTTTGAGATTAGCTCAAAACTAAATAAAAAGATCAGTCGGAATTCATCACACCTTTCCAAAACAATCGTATTGAAATCGTTTTGAAACGATCGTTTTCCATCACACCTGAATGTGTTTGGTATAGTCGTTTTGTCAATAATTTTCAAATTTATTTTTTCATAAATTTTTGATAAATTTCTCTTCACAGTTCCATTGCATTGCTTATTTTTTATCTTCTAGTGAGCTTTTTAAAAGTCAATAGTTTGAGATTGGTTAAAAACTAACTGAAAAGATTGGTCGGAATTCATCACACCTTTTCAAAACAATCGTATTGAAATCGTTTTGAAAACGATCGTTTTCCATCACATACCTGGGGGCTATTATGTAATTCGATTCGGATAGGAAAATTTACGAATTCGTACAAATTGAAATATCGTACGATTTTCGAACATTTATTTACGAACTTGTGTTGTTTTCTCTGTCTTACAGCTGAATACTTTGTCCCCACCGAAATCATCCTTAATGTAAATCCCCTTTAAGAGTTGCAGCGACAAAAATCGCATTTGTAAACCTAATCTTAGTCAACTGTTCTAGTGTACCCACCTGTTAGATACGCCTTGCACTCTTGAAGCAGGTTATTTCATGAACAGCTGATAAAATATGATGTTAATTAGCGTTTTCTTGCCATCAAAATCTATATAAAAACTAAATAGAAAAATTTTCCCATATCAGACTTGGCAGTTAGAAAGTTGGCCCATATGAATTTTCTATAAATTTTGGTTTATCTTGCTTGGTTGGTTTTGTTAAATTCTTATCATGGTGAAATAAGTATACAGGTGACCGCATAAGAGAAACAAATACAACAATGTAACAAAAAAAAAAATAGATGATGCTTGTCAAAAATATATACGTGCTGGACGTGGATTATGCACAAAACTAGCAGAGCAAAAAATAATCTGCTGGCGTTATACTGCCACCTGTATACTTATTTCACCATGATTCTTATCATTCTCTTTTTAATGATCGTTAATTATTTCTATTAAGAAAGGAACAATTTCATTAAAAACATTCATTTTCCAGCATTCGTGGCGTAAGTGTTTAATTTAATTTGCTTTTTTCTATATCATTGAGTTCTGTTAATTAGCATTTATTTATATTAATTAAATCTTGATTTCAACTGACATTTGTAGGAAATATGGCTCAAATTGCTAAAATCTTGGCCGGTCGTGCCCAACAGGTATTGCTAACTACTGCAAAACAACCCTCCTTGGCTCCCCGTTTCTATAGTTCAGCTGGTAAGTAATGTCGTGGTATTTAAGCACCTTGCTATATGAACTTTGATATGTTTTTAAGAGTATAGTAAAAGGCTTTGATCAATTTGCGGTTTTTAATGTTGTATTTACAAAGGATGTATGTATGTCTGTACTTTGCACCTTAACTCCAACAAAAATTTGTAACTACATCACAAGTGCCACTTAATTAATTAATGTTGACAGAATACTAATACAGGTCTTGCCGGTCTACTAGCAGAGTGCATAACAATCATATCAATATTTTATATTACGTAATCTACACATTAGAACGTGAGAAACACATTTTTACATTCATACTTAACGCTCTAAAGGTGCAGCTGATTTTGACCAAAAATTTATGATTAGAAAGATATTTACAAATGAAAACAATGTATGTATGCATGTTTATCAAACTCTGTTCAGTATCGTGCTAGTTACAATGTACTAAGAAACCCATAAATGTACATTACTTGGAGGTTACACGTTCAAGTTTTGTTTCAATTTTTGTTTCAAGTTTCAATACATTCACACTTTTTTACTAACACACTCACATAATTGGAAATTGACTACCAACTTGATTTAAATTTTGCTTTCAAGATTTGTTTCAATTTTTCGTTCAATTTAAACAGCTGATCTCTCTTATTGTAAGTAAATTACAGAAAGACTCGGCTATAACAAACTTTGTGCAAACAGCAAAAAAACCCGCTCTATGACAAGTTCGTAATAAGCGTAGTTCGATACAAACGAGGACTCGTTAACTACGAATTCGCTATTACGAATTATTTTTGTATGAAAATGGCAACCGAAACGTCGGCACTTTAGACTTAGATCGTTACAACGAGAATTCGTTATAACCGGGTTTTACTGTTTCGTTGTTGATCCCTTGACGACGGCATCTTGAAAACAAAATTGACTATCAAGTTGCTTACAGCCTACGTCATAGCGTCAATTTAAAGTAGTTTTAACAAGCAATACGTGTGATCAACTTGAAAGCAATTTCTTGAACGTGTAACTGCAGAGCTAGGGAGATAACTTTTGGAATTTTTTGCAAATATCAAAATTTGCTTGGCAATGCTGAATAGTCCATGGAAAAACATGAATGATTGTGTTTTACTTTTTCGCGATCATTAAAAAAGGTGCCTCACCAAATGCGATGAAGTTTGGAATAAGGATTTTATTGATGGCACTATATAAAATAATTTTTTATATTTTAGTTACACTAAACTTAAAATTTTTTTTTGTAACACATAGAGCCCTGTTCTGTAATCCGAATCCGACTAAATTTTTTCTTTCTCCAAAAATGAATAACGAACCCATTGACATATTTTAAATCATATATAGCAAACTAATTTCAGATATGAATCATTTACATATATTTTAGACTCTAAAAATATGAAACTGAAAAAAAGTCTGACAAAATTTTGCTATTAGTGGATTTAATTTCTTTAAATCCAAATTTTTTAAATCGACTCGATTTACAGAACAGGCAGTTAGTTTGTACTTTTCTTTTATTAACATTGTTATGTAGTTTTAAAATTGCTAAGAAAAAAATCTTGTAAGGTTTTAGAAATCGCATTCGATGCGGAAGGGTTTTGTTTTAAACTGACCTAAGATATATGTTTTTATTATGAGTACAATATTCCCCATAGCGTAGTGCCTGGGAAGTTTTTAGTGAAAAAAAAAGTTTTGCCCTAATGTACATGTCCAAAAATATTGTTTCATTCCAAATCAAGTGCCACAAAGGAAATATTATATCGTCTTTTCCTAAAACTAGATAAAATTCTGAAAATAATGAAATAAGGAGGGAGTACTTAGAAGTTGACTACCAGAAAACATTAAAAACGGTCGAGATAAACCCTTTACATATTAAGCAAACAATATATAATATATATAGAAATAGTGATCGAATGATATTTGCGTGATTTTTTATATTTTGCTTTGATTATTTACAACTATTGCAATTTTTACTTGCTAATTATTTAGCCTCAAATTTCGAATTCATCAAGACCGAATTGGCTGGTGAAAAGAAAAATGTTGCTGTCATCACTTTAAACCGCCCGAAGGCTTTGAATGCCTTGTGCAATGGTTTAATGTCCGAAATAAACAGCACTTTGCATAAATACGAAAAAGATGACAGCGTTGCAGCCATTGTGATCACTGGTAGCGAAAAGGCTTTTGCCGCTGGTGCCGATATCAAAGAAATGCAAAACAACACTTATGAAAACTGCATTATGGGCAACTTTTTGAGCGATTGGACCGGTGTTGCCAAATGTCAAAAGCCAATTATAGCTGCAGTTAACGGTTATGCTTTGGGCGGTGGCTGCGAATTGGCCATGATGTGCGACATTATATATGCCGGCGACAAGGCCAAATTTGGCCAGCCCGAAATTGCTTTGGGTACAATTCCCGGTGCTGGTGGTACCCAACGTTTGACTCGTGTTGTTGGCAAATCCAAGGCCATGGAAATGTGCTTGACAGGTAACATGATTAATGCTGTTGAAGCGGAAAAGATGGGTTTGGTTAGTAAGGTTGTGCCAGCCGATCAATTGGTCAATGAAGCTGTTAAATTGGGCGAAAAGATTGGCACCCACTCCCAATTGATTGTGCAATTGTGCAAGGAAGCTGTCAATACTGCCTATGAGACCACATTGCAAGAAGGTTTGAAATACGAAAGAAGAACTTTCCATGCTACTTTCGCTACTGTAAGTTTTAATAATATTTTATTGCTCAAGTTGAGAAATTATTTTTGATGTTTAAATTTGCAGGCTGACCGTAAGGAAGGTATGACCGCATTTGTTGAAAAACGACCGGCCAACTTCAATAACAACTAAATTTGCTAATGAAATGTTCTATGTTGTTAGAACAATAGCTACATATATCTATATTTTATTATTTGTTTTATTTTTCCAATACCAGGAATGCATTTATAAATATTATTGCGAAAACCAAGTTTTCATTTTTATAAATTTTTTTTACAATAAGAATAAAAAATATGAATATATAAAATAATTTTATTACAAATCTTTTGGAACTATTTTAAGAATTTGCTAAAAAAGAAAACTACTTCATTATTACACAAAAAAAGATTAAAGTGAAATTAAACTTGTGTTGAAGTTTTAATTTAGAAATTTTCATGTCTTTATTTTAAGATGAAGCAAATTAAAAGTGTTGAATTTGCTTGTAATTTGATTTGATTTGATATTTTTGGGTTACGCTACTATTTGTAGCGATCTATTTGGCACGGAAATTTCCATATCGCCATGACTAATTACGGCTTTCGCCTTAGGAGCCTCCTCCAAGAAACTCGCGTCGATCTGTACAGAAAGCCGGAATCCTCAAAATCCTCTCCTGTTTTGTTCCAATGAGTTTTGTTTGGTTTTCCACCGCGATTTCAAAGTACGCTTTCTTAGAAAGCTAGGTTAGGTTATCAAAATAAGTTTTTGCATGCGGTTAACAACCAACGACACGAAACAGCAACTCGGCACCGTTAACTGCCACCAACTTGCTAATCACATGCGGGGGGTGAGACGCAAAACTGTCGAAGGCCAATAAACGAACAGTGGCCTGGTTGCATTTACGAAGTAATTGCCAACGACGCGTGATGTTAACTCGCCCAGAGCTGCTTTACGACTGGCTTGTAATTTGATTTATGCTCTGAAAATAGCATTAGTTAATATGTGAATAACGCCTTAGGCGAAAGGATCCGAGATGGCATAAGTGGCGCCAAGAATTTGATGTAGGATTAAGAAACCACCCACCCGAGTAAAAAATTAAGCCACATTTAAGCCATAAGTAACGATGTGTGATCTGATGAGAAATTAAACGTGCTGTATTTTGAGGCGTGACCAAAAATGTTTTTTTACTTTTTTAGAATAGTCATTGACATATAGACCCCTTAGCACCAAATGATCGTAAGCGACATTTTGTAAAAAATTTATTTTTTTATTAAAAAATTTTATAAGCCTACCGATAGTTTAAAATCATTATGTCCAATTTGTTGATAACTTTTGAAATACAGGCTGGGCAATTTAATCGTAAGCGACAGTTTATGAATATAAATAATTTTTAAATTCAATAAAAAACCCTCCTGAAATATTTAATTTTTGGCGCTTACGATCATTTGGAGCTAAGGGGTAAATTTTCACGAAACCATTCACAATTGGAATTGGATTGGAATTCCGTTTCCAATCCAATTCCGTATTGGATTCTATGAACAGGCTGATTTTTTATTTTTTTAACAAAATATGAGGAAAATATTTGAATCGCTTGCTATTGATGTTTTTTAGTTTAGTCAATTTGGTTGCATTGGTGCATTCGTATATTAAACCAACCATACGAATTTTTTACGGGAAACCCGTGCACTTTTGCTTTAACAATCGTTTATGAACAAGGGATTTAAAGGTTATCTCCCACATTCGTAAGCGATTATTTGAGTTAATGTTGGTTTAATGTACCAATTTTGTACGGGAAAATCTGGTTTAATGCATACATTAACTTTAGCAATCGTTTATAAATATGGGGGTATAAATTTCATATAAGACGTATACCTAATTTTTGGCAATCTGTCATTAATCATACGCAGCAGTTTTCCTTTTAATAATCTAAAAAGTATGCAACATAAAACAATTGAGTGATAATATAACACATCTACAAAACTACCCAGAAACAATTTTGGCCGACATGTCCAAGGTAGATCTATAAGGTATACTTATCGGCGAATTGATACAACAAAGCAACTTTTTTTTGGGATTGTGGTGTCAAAAAATGTATGAGAAAAACTCAAAGCGAATATTAAAATGTGAGTGGATTGGCAAAATACACTACAATTTGACAACAAACTTAACGAACATATGGGCGGATGCACAGACCTTATATATCGAACTTGTGCATGTCTGTCTCAGATATTTGGCAGAATATCCGGCAGTTTTATGGCACGACCTTTCTGCACATTTTCTGAAAAATTATTCTATTAATATCAGACTTGTCTGCACATTATCTGAAGGCAATCAATTTTTCTTTACGACTTTTAACAGAATAGTCTGGTTATGTTCTAAGCTACAACTTAAGGCTTTTAGCAGGCACATTGTCAGATTTGAGTTTTTATAATAATTTTCAATTATCTCTGGAGAGTTTATCGAAATTGTGTAAACGTTGTCGAAAATTTTTTTAGAATTTCCCAGAAAAATTCCTCAGAACTCGTTCAGAATTCTCTTGAACTTTTCGGCAAAGTTCTTAGAATTTCAGTAGACAACGAGGTCCGCTTTCTTGTCAACCGCTCTTATAATTTTCGGCACATAGGACGAGTTCCAAAACATCAAAATACATTGTAGTGATGCAAATTTTTAGGTGCTTTGTTATTGCAAAGAGAGTAAAGTCGCATCACTGCAATGTATTTTGATGTTTTGGAATTCACCCACATTTTTAGCGACATCGGCATCTTGTGGCCAACTTTGGACAGTGGGTATATACAATGGACAGTGGCACTACTTAAGTTCCCATACACTTTCAATATAATTGTGCAATTTATCATTACATGTCTATTATAGAAGGTTGCACAATATATTGGCAAAAATAAAAAGGCTTGTTTTTTGTTGCGCAACCAAGAGAAGTTAAATTTACAGTGCAATGTGTTGGCAACATTGTCCGATATTGTTTTTACTTTTATATTGTGAGAAAAATTTAAGGATATATCATTTAGAAATATTGTGTATATTATTGAACACTATAGGTTAAAACGACTAATAATGTGAATAATAAAGTATTCAATAATATTGTGTAATGCATGGGCTGCTTTAGCGCAAAATTATCGTATCAATTCGGCTAGACGCTTAGAAATGGCTGATTGATTTCCAAAATATTTTGGTTATACCTCATAATGTTTTACTTCGACAGGAACTCAGTGTGTACGCAAAGTTTCATAAGAATGGTTAAGAGAAGTAGTTGAAAAAGATTAATTATAAATTTCAAATGGAAGTGACATTGCAAGGCATATTCATTACAGGTACCACCATTACTAAAACAAATACAACACCAAAAAACACATGTATTTTGTTGGTAGAAATACCTCAGAAATATGTCAAATCCATTATCTGTGAATTGCACACATTCATAAGTTCTCTCAAATTTACTAACCCATGCCCGTTGTTGATAGAAAAATCCCAGACATGTGTCAAAATCTATTGCTGTGTGACGCACACATTCTCAAATTTACTAAAACAGCTGTTCTTGTAGTGGTACCTGTTCAATATACCTTGTGACATTGTCCACTTTTCTTCTCATTGCTAATCAAGGCGAAATCATACTAGGTGGGCGCGAAAGCCCAGCTGTTTACGTAAATGTTTACACATTTGGCCTGTCAGCAGTGTTAATGTATCAGCTTTTTTGACAGCCCAAATGTAAATTCTCCACGGCGAATTCTCTTGCAACTACCTGGTGTTGATCTACCTTGTTGCTAATGTTATTTTTTGTCAGTAGAACTCAATGCGTATGCTCAGATTTATACGAAACCGTTGAAGTATATTTATTTTCGGCACTGTTGTACTTAGTTAAAGAGCTCCTCCATAGTTATTTTAATCCTTTCAAAAAAGACAAGGCGGGTAAAAATGCTTGGTTTGCTAAAAGGTTTCCAAAATGTTAAACATTTTCAAATATTTATTTGATTTCATTTTATAACAATTATATATAATAACGTTTTAAGTATGAGCTTTAAAAAAATTTTAAACTTTAGCTATAATATTTAGATAGGTGGTGTATATACTTAAAAGGGCTTTCCGAAAGCTTTTATTACCAAATGAACATCTGATTTTCCTAAACATTTAATAGACAGAAATTCAGCTTAGTTTGATTTAAAATTGCTTGTAATAGCACGAATGCTATTTTAAGGCATTTAAATATTTTCAATGAAAACATTACATAAATAATAATTAAATTCACAAATAACATGTACATAATTGAAAAACTAAAGAAACAGTAGTGAATTGTTTTAAACAATAAAGAATATCAATATATTATTAACACTTTTTAACTGAGAAAAGCATCTAATAAGAAAGAAAACTGACTAAAAAGAAAAAAAGAAATAACAAAACGTATGTATATGCCACCCCGTACCAACTGAAATTTAGAGAGAAAGAAGGAAATACAACAAATACAAAAACTAAAGAGTAGCGTACACACACACATGCATACACACATTTAACGTACGATGCATGTGTAATACAACAAGAACTATTTTTACTACCATTTTAAAAGTCAAGCAAGAGAAAGAAAATATATAAAAAGAGAAAAAAAAAAATTGTAAGAAGAAAAAGGATTGTAATCAAGCATAGAGAAAATCTGACGTTTTATATTACATACTTTAAGGAAACTAAAGGAATTTAAATGAAAATACGCAAAGAAAAATAAAATAATTAAAATAAAATTTAAAATTAGAAACACTCTATCATAACAACACTTTCATAAGACTTGAAACTTTAGTTAAAAAAATAAAATCGATTGAAATCAATATTTGCTTGAAGAAATATTTAAACCAAGTGTTATAAGAAAAATACAATAACCTTAAAAAGATGGATATGTTAAATCAAATATTAAACATGAATGCTGGTGGGGCTTATGGTGGTGGCAAGGCTGGTGGTGCCTTTGATCCCCTATCATTTGCCATGAAACCACAAGTAGTGATACGAGCCTTGTGTTGGGTAAGTTTTGAGGGTCATATTATGATTATATACATACGTAGATACATACATATATATATATATATATATATATATATATATATATATATATATATATATATATATATATATATATATATATATATATGTATATATATATATATATATATATATATATATATATATATATATATATATATATATATATATATATATGTATGTATATATATATATATATATATATATATATATATATATATATATATATATATATATATATATATATATATATATATATATATATATATATATATATATATATATATATATATATATATATATATATATATATATATATATATAGTATATAAATGATGTTATAAAAAAAATTGAATCTCATAAACATGTCCATGTAGTTTATAGTAGAAATGAGAAAAATCTCTGTGTTTAAAAGATTGTATTTTGTTATTGGTATAATTAATTTGTAGTTTTCACACGTTTAACCCTTAATTGTTTAAATTTAAACTATGTATTTCATTATAGCAAGTATGTATATACATATTTTACTTCGTTTCGTTCTGCTTTTTATTACATGTGTATGCTTGTTGTTGATGTAAACTTGACACCTTGTTTTACACAATGGCCTACAATACATATCCATACATACATATTTACTAGGGATGTAACGAATACCGATACCGATACCGATATATCGGCGATACTTCAGATTTTCCGATACATCGGTATCGGCGATATTTTACTGTCGATACGACGATATTTAAAAAATTTTTTTCAGTTTTTTTTAAACAAATTATTTATTTTTTTTTTAATTTTACCAAGAACTAAATTCATTTCGTTATTTTTTAAATCTTATTAATATCAATTTTAAAAATTAATAATATTTTACGCTGTTATTTTGCAAAAACAATAATTTATTTATTGTTAATTTTACCATGAACTCAAATTCAATTCGTTGTTTTTTAAATCTTATTCCCAGCAAAAAAAGACATTATAAAGAAATCATGAAAATGTAGCAGTCGCGATCCGGAAATATTGCGAATTTGGATAATTTCTAATTAGTTTCACATTTGCTTGTCATTGCAAGAAGTTCTCTTTTTCCATTACCAATCACCGAATTTGAAGTGATGTTAGGACAAATTTCTTTTTCGGTGTTCTATAATGATTCCTCAAATAATTCTGGAAAAAAAGCCGACTTCAGTATAAAGAGTAATATACTTGATGGAGTTCCATATAAACAATTTTGAAAATCGGTAAGCCAATGGAGGAATTGTGCTCTAATAAATATTTTGGGTGGAGGCGTGGAAGACTTGCCCCACAGATTTTCGTAGAAAAATTATGCGACCAAACTCTAGGCAAACCATTTCAAACAAAAAATAAATTTTGGAATTCGGCCCATAAATGGAGGAGCTATGCGATAATCAATATTTCTGGGGGAAGGGGAAATCCCGCACAGATTTTAGAGAACAATTATGGTACCAACCTGAAGGGGGATTTGCAGCAAATTTCACAACTAATTTTCGAAAAAAAAACTGTAGTCAAACCCTTTCAAAAAAAAATAAAATTTTGATAATCGGTTCCCAATGACAAAGTTATACATGGTTCCCCCTACCATTTTCGAAAAGAATTATGGGGCTAAACTACTAGCGAACCCTTGCAAACAACACAAGAATT
Organism: Panzeria rudis; assembly: GCA_956483635.1. Classification (NCBI taxonomy): domain Eukaryota; kingdom Metazoa; phylum Arthropoda; class Insecta; order Diptera; family Tachinidae; genus Panzeria; species Panzeria rudis. The sequence goes on along the minus strand of OY101450.1, from coordinate 20,436,279 downwards.
TTGAAAAGCTGTTCACAAATGACTTACTTATGGATTGGTGGGGAGGGGGAGCAAACTTGGTTCTCCGATTTTCGACAAAAAAAAAAATTGGAACCAGTTTTTGTCAAACCCTTTCAAACAAAACAAGAATTTTGAAAATCGGTTCACAAATGACAGCAATGGGGGGAGCGAATTTCCCCCTCCGATTTTCAAAAAAAAATATGGGACCAAACTGCAGGCAAACCCTTTCCAAATGACATAGTTATGGATTGGTGGGGAGGGGGAGCAAACTTGCTTCTCCGATTTTCGACAAAAAAAAATTGGGACCAGTCAAACCCTTTCAAACAAAACAAGAATTTTGAAAATCGGTTCACAAATGACAGCAATGGGGGGGGGGAGCGAATTTCCCCCTCCGATTTTCAAAAAAAAATATGGGACCAAACTGCAGGCAAACCCTTTCCAGCAAAAAAAGAATTTTTAAAATCGCTTCACAAATGACAGAGTTATGCGTGTACAAACATAAAAAAGTAAAAAAAAAACATACACACGAATTGATAACCTTCTTCTTTTTGGAAGTCGGTTAAAAAAGGATGAAAAATTACCCATTTTCAGAATTTATTTCTTTTTATGCGAATTTAAACACAAAACTGTGTTTTCATGTAAATTTAAGTGAATAAATATAAACTTTTAGCAGACTTTTAATAATTAAGCTAATAAGTTATTTAGAAGAATATTAGTTGATAAATGTCCTTTAAAAAATCAATTTTTTAAAAAGCATGGCGAGTATTTTTTTAAAATTATAAAGTAATTACAAATTTGTACTGGCTTTTCTACTAATGATCTGCATATTTTTAATATAGATTCTTTGAAAGCAATGAAAATGTAGTTCCTTAAAAATTACTTCCAATTTTATATACTGTATTAATATCTATTTTAAATATTAATAATCTTTTACACTGTAATGTTGCATAATAAAAAAATTTCCCTTCTTGAGTTTTGTTAATCTAAACTTGAACTCAATTTCAATATTCGTATCGGTATCGGAATCGGTATCGGCGATATTTATTTTTAAGTATCGGAATCGGTATCGGATCGGCAAAACGGCGTATCGTTACATTCCTAATATTTACACTAGCAGAGTTGCCCATACATATGCATTATATAAAAAAATAGTTGATTTATAGGGTGATTTATTTGGCTGATTGTGTATTAGAAACAGGTATCGAATAAAAATTTCCAAGTATGTATATATAGGTACATACATAAACCTAAAGTAACTGATTTTTACTGCTTGTGCTTCGGGCTCCTTAAGAATTAAGAAATAGTTTTTGCAAAAAAAAAAACGAATGGAAAGGTCTAGTCCAAAATAAAAAAATGACGAAACCTGTTTTAAGGACATCCGCTTAGAACTATCTTACTAAGCTATATACATATCGGGCATCCCACCCCCAAATCGGATGGTTTGAAATTTTTATTTTTGATTTCCCCAATTTTGTGAAATTTTTTCGTATACCACAAAAGAACCTTTCTGTTAAATTTTGAGATTTGTTTATTTACTCGTTCAAAAGGTATTGAATTTTCAAAAAAAAAAGTCACGTATTTTATTTTTTTGCTCATAACTTTCTTAATAATGATCCAAACTGGAAATTTTTTTTAAGTTTTTGTTTTTAGATGTTTTTACAGAAAATATTTCAATTTTTTCAAGCCTGGTCCGGTATTGCGCCTTCCATAACTACTATATTTTCCGATTTTTTAATATTTGAAAAAAAATGTTTTTCTATAAAGCATGAGAAATTTTGTAAATACAACTGCTTGCAAAAATCTCTTACCGCCTATGCATTTTTTCAGATTTATAAATAGGAAATAGACACAGAAGCTAAATATGAAGATGCTGTCACAATGCTGGCAGATTTTTTTCAAAAAGAGAAATAACACAATTTTTCTGGGGAGGGCAAAGCCCACAGTAGTCCCTACAGTCAGCTTCTATTATCAAAATTACTCTAATATTTATAATTTCTAGGGGGGCTAGAGCGGTTCTGGGGGTGTCTCACCCCTCCCCAGAAGGGCCTAGCTACGCCAATGCAGGCAATTAATGCCTAATAGTTAATTAATTAATGTGTTACCTTCTTTGGGAAAGGGAAAGTGTAGAGAGAACTAGAAAGCTTAATTCATTTAAAACTCTGCTGTTGCGCGTTTTTTGTAGAGCTGTGTTGCAGCCCCTCTGGTGTCAAGTAGAGTAATTAATTTTTTTAAGCTGTGTAGCCATTTATTAGTTCTTTTACTTCGCCGACGATTCTGTTACAGTACAGATGCTATAAGACTCTGCCATAGGCTCTCAAAAACACTCAAGCTTCAAACTTAACGGGAACGCCAGAAATCATTCCAAACTTAAAATGTGCTTAAGGGTTAATTTGGTACTTATTCACAATTATTTCTCGGCAGAGAAAATCGACTAAGCCTTACGTTTAAAATGTGCTCAGCACTTTTATGTAAAACACCACGAGGAACATTTTTATAGAACAATTTCACCCGCCATATTGCCGGTAAAGGGGAGCTTTTTGCCATTTTTAAGAAAGGGCCGACTTACAAAATTTCTTATCGAGATCCTATATTCAAAATGTGTCAACTCAAATTTTTGGGAAAACGAGTTTTTGATGGCAAATGGTGTATTAACGTGTTCTCTACGTTTAGTGAAAATTTCCGAGCAAAAAATTAAGTTTTGCGACTTTTACACACATTTTTGTACTAATGCTATCTTAAATTACATATATTTTTTTTAGAGATAATAAATGCTAGCTCCCATAGTAATTTGACAACATTTGTGTATTTAACTAAATTATTTAAAATTAACATCAAATCTTATTTAATGGAACATGCTGAACTCAAATGTACTAAAATTTGAAATATCGAGTGGCGAGCTTTAAAGATATGGCCATTTTTAAGCATGCACAATAAAGTTTGTTTTAGACTTCGCCAAGCTTGCGCAAAGTTTTTGAATGGAGACAGTATACTTTTAGAAAGTTTCTTTAAACAGAAGAACTAGGCTTTCATTTGAATTACTATTCATTCAAATCGGACAACCCGTTGTAATATTAGCTCAAGTTATTCATCAGGTATATTATTAACTTTTCTCAAATTGTCGAGCTTGAACCGCAAAAGCCCGCACGGTGTGCACAATTTTTAATAGCTAAGACAGAAAATTTATCATAGAAGTAAAAAATAGTTGTTTGCTATATTTAAATGATATCCGTAGTATATATACCCCATGGACAGCTCGAAACTTTCGAAATTACAAAATTTTTTTTTCAATTAATAAAACTTTTACTTGAACAATATGTGCTAAGTCTGGAAATATTTGTTTTTTGATATAATAAAATATGCTATCTCAAAAAATACGCAAACAAGTGTAAAATATAAAATTTTTTGCATATGTATAAAGTATTAAGAATATTTAAACCATCTTATGGAAGCTACATTGTTTATTTTTACAATATTAAGCGATATAACTAGTTTTTTCGCTCTCCTGAGAAGTTAGTTTTTTTGAGTTGACGTTCATTGAATATAGACTCTCTCTATGCTTTTTATAGATTCTTTTATATTGAAAATCGAACCGGTCTTAAAAGCTGTTGGGTGGAGAGAAGCTAAAAATTACAAATTTTCAAAAATATTGAAGGATACGATACACTAATTTTCAAAAACACGATTTGAAATTGCAAATAAAAAAAAAATGAATATTTGTTTTACTTTTTCCTGTAAAAAAACACCTAAAAAAACGGCAAAAAATTGTTTAATTTAGATCATTATTAAGAAAGTTATGAGAAAAAAGGAAAAAGAAAGTGTTTTTTTTTTAATTTAATATCTTTTGAATTAGTAGCAATGAAATGAAATGGTTAGTAATGATAATTTAGGGGTATTTTTGATAACACTTTCTAAATTTAGAAGAATTTTGCTTAACTTGCTTAATGCTATTAGCAGGAAGAAAATTTAAAAGGATATAAGGCAATCTACTTAAAATTACTTAGAGTTCAAAATAGCTTAAAACTTTTTTTTTGGGGAAGAAAACATTTACTTGGCAACACTGTTGTGTGGCTGCATAACGAAAATTATAACAAAAATGATTATCCCTAAAGTATGCTTTGAAAATTTTCACAAAATTTTTAAAACGGTAAAAGTGTCGCTTTTTACATTTTGTTACACTTTTTAAGTTATACCCCAGGTATCCAACTAAGGATTCCTGTCTTCGAAATAACACGGCCTTGGGATTGTGAATAAATTAAAGTAAGTATTTTTTTTTGTTATTTCGCCAAAATATCTTCAATCGTTCACAACTACTGAACTGCTTTCAAAATAAACGTCTACTGCAGCACTGTGCAAACGCTCAACAAATCACTCTATACATATTTGCATTGTATACATTTGATATGTTATTATTATTTTGTGTGTGTGTGTGTGTGTGTGTGTGTATGTGTATTCATAATAGCAAATCATAGACATTTCTATTGATTTTATTTGCTTTTTAAACTTTTTTTTTGTGAATTGTTTTGCATTGCTGTCGTTTTTAACGTGATTTTTCTAGGGAACACCTAACGTTTGTAATATGCAGTTGTTTTTGCTTTTTGTTATCATTCAAGGTCTAAAAATTGTAGATGTACGTATGAATGCACATCACGAATTTATTCACGTTTTTTCTATTAATCAAATCATTTTATTTATTGCAAGTTAATTGAAATGTTTATGAAAAGTTATACAACATACATACATACATACATACATACATACTTATTTTAAAAGGGAGAAATTAAAAATAAATTGTAAAATACATATATGCGTATGATTAATCAGATTTATTTATTACTTGGTAAAGAGTTAACGACTATCGATCAAAGAAAAGAAAAGAAAAGAAAGAAGTGGAGGTAATTTTTAAGGAACATGTCGTTCCTCATTCATTAAAGATTTGTTACGGATTATATACTTTATTTATTTATTTATTTATTTATTATTATGCAATGAATTCTTAAGCCTATAAGGACAATTAAATTCGGAAAACATGGCAACAATTTAGAAAATTAAGAAAAAATAACGTTTATACTAAATAGTTCTTTATTAATTATACTGAAAATTTTGTAAAAAGCGTATAAAACCTCCGAAAATGGCGTTACGTAATATGTGAATAGGCCCTTATTTGCATTTTAATTAATTCGAATCGTTTGCAGTAATTTCAATTACATTTCAGAACATGACACTCGGAAAGCAATCACCCAAAAATTCTTCTCACATGTTTTCACTTACTCGACTTCACGTACATGCGCGCTCACGTAATTGAAGAAAAAAGCTACTCACGATCATGCGTAATAACGCTTGATCATTCATGATTAATGCAAATTACACAAACAAGTGTCTGTTATATCAGAAGTTTATCAACATTTAACGATGGCTGTCAACATTGACATTGATATTGTATTTATACTGTTCCCTACAGATAATATTGGACAACGTGGTCAATTTGAGCTGAAATGGAGTAGTTACAACATGGTCCTATGTAATGTAGTCATGGACCGTGTCATTTGCAAACAATAGTTTAAAAGTTAACTGACAAGTGCTTGTGTTTTATCGAGTGCAATTGTTAAAACACGAACACTTGAGTGATCCATCGAATAGTGACATTGAGTTGTTTTAAGACTAGTCCGATGTAGTGCGGACATGGACCATGTCATTTGCAAACAATAGTTTGTAGTTAAGCGACAAGTGCTCGTGTTTTAACAATTTCAACACCATCAATTGAGTGTTCCATCAAGTAGTGACATGGAGTATACGTGGCTGCCTACTGCACGCAAGCAATCTAGGGAGAAACTCCCGGGGAATTGTTATTCATAATTGTGCTGAAGAAATCTGTGTATATACATAAATATTTAACATTTTATTAGAAAACTAATTGAATAACAAATTTTTCTATAAACTTTTTAATTTTTATCAAATATGCTGAATTTTAACAGAACAATGTGTGACGCGACTTCAAATATCCATAAAATATATTTTATTCTTCTAATATCAAATGCATTATTTTAGAATGCCTTTTTATTAGTTCTTTCATTCTATATTTATAAAAGCAATTTTATAACCACTGAAAGAAATATTATTATGCTATTAACCATAGAAATATCAAATAAAAGCGACTTAAGTGTCAATTTCAAAGTTTAACCAAAAATATAAATAATGTAACCTAATAAGCCCAAACACGCGCTATCTTACAACAATACAAATGCTTTGACACTTCAATCAATTATTCTTCTTAAGCTTTTCCTTTACTACTTTATATATCTTCCCAACAAACATTTTTTGCCGATACAGAGAAATATGAAAAAACCTCTCAAATTTCAATTCGTGCTTGTTTTCTTACCCCGCAAGCTTCTTTCTCAACACTTCACACACACAAACTAAAAACGCATGCCTTTAACGGCTAGCAGAAAAGGCATAGTGTAAATTGCGTATAAGAGATAAATGGGAATTATTACGAAAACTAAAATCAGACAATGTGCAGAAGTGACTGCTAAAAATAGTAAGACGTAGATTCGAAAATGTGTTACTATTCTTTTAAGTGTCTTAAAGGAAATTACATTGCCTTTGGATAATGTACAAACTAGTCTGATATAAATCGGATATATCAGAAAATGTTCAGAAACGTCGTACCATAAAACTACTGACTACTCTGCCAAATGCCTGAGGGAATTTTCGACAAATTGGTTGATTAAGTCTCGGATTTCTTTTGACGTTGGACATGTGGGCAAAAATTGTGTTCTGGGCTAATACTCCATAGCATGTGACATGAACACTTGAATTAGTACACGCACCCACACTCAAACTAATCTGGTTGTTGTCCTTCCATTATAAAAGTACAAATACACGACATTTTTTTCTCTTTTACGATATATTCATTTTATTCTTCTCATTCAAACTATTAACATTTAAGTATTGTCCTACATCACGTTTTTTTTGTTTATGTATATGTAGATGTAGAAGTATTTGTGTACATACACATGCATACAAATATGTATATCCTATTTCCCTATCTGTAAATGTTCTATTGTTCCTCTTTTAAATGTTATGACATCTTTCTTTTTATTTATGTGTCAAAGTTTGTTATATTAAGTAATTTATTTAATAGTTTTAATAATATACATACATACATATCTACATATGTACAATGTACATAAGTTTTTAAGAAGCTTTTAAGATTTAACTGTTGTTAAAATGAGAACCTTTTAAAATAAATAGCTGTTACTTAAAAGTACATACCTTATATAAAAAACTACCTTAAAGAAAAAGAACTTACATCGAAAAGAACCTTCCAACGAAAATAATCAATTATTGAGAAGTACACACATAACAGCTAAACTGTGACAATTGCGAAAATTTTCATTTCGTATGGAATACAGAGCCAGCCTTGATTACCACAAATGTAAAGTTTAATAAAGAGGTATGCATGCATCTTTTATTAAAAATGGTTCGATCAAATTATTTTTTTATTTAAGAGAGAAATTCTAAAGCATGTAAATAATGAACATTCAAAGAAAAATTTGGATGTACGGAAGGTTGAACTGACAGCTGTTTCGAGACTACCACATTCTACTCATCAGAGCCCTTTACCTACACTACCAGCGACGGCAGCAACAACACCCTAGCGAAAATTTTACTAATTTTAGTAAGCTCAATTAACAGACCGGCGGGTTATCGGTACATAAGGGTTATTCCACGCCAAATCGGACACCATAAACATAACATTTACAAAATTGTCTATGCCTTATAGAATTATTTTGTTCAAATATGTATTTAAAAATCTAAAAAAATAATATTGATGGAAGGCCCACTACCGGGCCGAGCTTAAAAGCTGTTGTGGGAATGAAAGTTTAAAATGACAAATTTTCCAAAAAAAAATCGAAGGATACACACATTTTAAAAAACACGATTTATAATTTCAAATCCAAAAATCAGAAATACTTGGATAATTGTTTCTTCTATTTTTTCTGCAAAAAACATCTAAAAACGAAAATTTCAAAACTATAATTGTCCAATTTGGACCATTATTAAGAAAGTTATGAACACATAACTAAGAAAAATTTATTTTTTTTTTAATTTTAGTATCTTTTACACGAGTAATCAAAAAAATATGAAAATATACCAGTAGCGGAATCTTGTAACTTTTAACGATCCGATAATCGTAACATTTGTCGACATATTGAGTCGCTTGCAGTAACGATAGTGCGATTGTGTAATTTTATTCGATATCATGTAGCATCTCTGTTAAAAAAAAAGAACGAAAAGCGCAAAGAGGAATGGAAAAAAACAAATGAATTTGTCCATGCCAAACAGTGTACAGACAATTTTTTCATTCTGGTTGTTAATTTTGAGAAATATGTATATGTTAAAATAAATATTTAAATAATAGAAATATTGTTATATATATATATAAAAGTGTTTATATGTTTCTATAGGGTTGTATAACAATAACGTTTGTTGTTGGCATAAGGTACGTGCTACTGCTGCACAGCTGACTCTTGTCTATCCATTAACAACTGTAGCGGAATTCTGTAACTTTTAACGATCCGATAATCGACCAATTGAGTCGCTTGCAGTAACGATAGTGCGAGTGTGCAATTTTATTCGATATCATGTAGGATCTCTGTTAAAAAAGCGAAAAGCGCAAAGAGGAATGGAAAAAAACAAATGAGTTTATCCATGCAAAACAGTGTACCGACAATTTTTTTCATTAATTTATTTTAATTTTGAGAAATATATGTTAAAATAAATGTTTCAATGATAGAAATATTGTTATTTTTATACATAAAAGTGTTTATATGTTTCTATATGGTTGTATAACAATAACGTTTGTTGTTGGCATAAAGTATGTGCTACGGCTGCACAGCTGACTCTTGTCAATCCATTAACAACAGAAAAATTATTGTCGTCACTTAACCGACTGCGAATATCGTTATAAATGTTACTGAATTACAAATTCGATAAATTTTCGTTATATTTATTTTAACGATACGATTATCGTAATAAAAGTTACAGAATCGAGCTACTGAAAAATTATTGTCGTTAGTTATCCGACAGCGAATATCGTTATAAATGTTACTGAATAACAAATTTGACAAATTTTTGTTATATTTATTTTAACGATACGATTATCGTAATAAAAGTTACAGAAAGGGCCTACAGGAAGGCTCTTTTGAGAGGTACTAAAAATATCAAACAATTTTGGAAATTTTGGGCGTGAAATACCCCATGTGACATCCTTCTTCTGTAAAATTAAAATATTGTGGTTACATAATTTTCCGTTTTATATAAAGAATCTAATATTATTTTGATTTTAACGTGTAAATCCAGTCCAGTGATTTTAACGTGTAGTCCAGCTCAACGTATGACTAATATTATTATAGTTTTACATTTTTACCATTACGTATGCGCTACAGTGACCTTAAGAAGAAGTTGTAAAGTGGCACAACATTCATATATCAAAAAATGCAACAAAAATAGAGCAAATCATATAATATACAACACCTCCTTCGAAAAGCTATAAATTATAAAGGCAAGACAACCTTAGCTACATACACATACATATGTAGGTATCCTTAAGAAGTATAAAGAATTTATGTTTTTACTATTTCCGTTTTTTTTCTTTTACTTCCTAAATGGGTCAAATCATAAATATTTCATTAGTTCGCAAGGCCACCGCCGACCTTCAAACACAAACAAACTTGCAAACACATACGATTTTTCATCACACCTGTTTGCGTTGCTGTTGTTGTTGTTGTTGCTGCTGCTAAGACCGATGTTGTTTAAAAGTTTAAGTTTGTGGGTTTTAAAAACTCTCGCTTTTTAATACACCCAACTATTTATCATAGACGTAGTATGTATGTACTTATGTGCTAGTTGACGTGTAAATACTTAAAGCAAATACGAAAAATGATACATTATGTATAAGTTGTGCCATGTATGTATACAAAGGTCTTAGTTGAAAAATTTTTTATGCATATAAAGTCTATTAGCTTGCAGACTGATTGGAAGCTGAAGATGAAGCTTAGTTTGAAGAAGAAAAACTGTGCAGTCCATTTTTGGCTTTATTCCCTTCTGGTGATTCATATATAAACCAAATTCGGCTCCTTCGCACATATAAAAAGAATTTTTAATATATCAAAACATAAAAAAAATTTGCAGCCACATTCAAAAATATTTTCCTAAGTAAAATTCTCCCAACAGCAAATAGTTTTTTTAAACTAAAATATCTAAACTAGTAATAAACACAACAGTTTCCCGTTCACAAATCATTAACATTCATCATACGCCCACATGGAAAGATTTGTCTTTCATAAAAGGAAAACAGAAAAATGGAAAAAATTTACATAATGGAACAAAAATGTCAAAACAATGTAAAACAAAAACTAGGACAAAATTATGTACAAATGTACGTATGTACTAGTTTTTAGTTTGTTCTTTTTAAAACGATGAGATAATAAACTTTACTCTGCACAAATACATATAAAAAGCCATTATAACAATTGCTATCATGATTATACAATTACAAAATAGATGAAAATACAAATAAATATCGAATGAATAAGACAAAACTTAAGTTTATAATTTATGTATATTTGTATCAAAGTCCTTGGCAGAAATAGACATCTTAAGCACATATATTATTAGCTCTTTAAATTTTTGCATAATTACGCAGTCATTATAAAGGACATTTTTTAAAAACACAGCTATTTTTAGTTTAAAAAGACTTGTAATTATTGCGTATGCCTTATTCTTCTAAAGGTCAGGGTAATATTCGAATACTTTTTAGTTACAAATATTTATTATTTTTTCAACCATAATTTAAAATTTTGAAAATATACTTAGCAAATTAAGACCTTTTTAAGAAACTAATATGCATTTAAGTACTCGTGGATTTCGCTATTTTTTAATTCAATAGTAGTGGTTTTCTGTTAACACACACATATGGACATTTCCATGAAAATGACAACCACGACTGAAAAAAATAAAACCCTTAAACATTTTTTTCAAGATATGGTAAAGAGGAAAAAAACAATCAAATTTTACTATACAGAGGTATTTATACCTTACTACAATTTTTAAATATCAAAAATAATAGCTTAAACTGAATATTTCTTTGACTAATTTTGAGACATTACAATAAACTATTTTCGCTTTTCTAGCTACTAAATTCATTTAATTGTAATATTGCTATTATACTTTAAAATTAATGTTCCAATATAAAAGAATAAGGTTCGCGATGAAAGATAAAAGATCGAGATCGATTAGCTATATATATTTTATTTTGTTTGGATGCTATTCTAATGTCACGTACGCACTGCAAAAACATTATTTGTCTACATCATTTGAATTTGACCGGTCGCAACTGATTCAAAATAAAAGTTTAAAGCAAGATATTTGTCGCAAACAAATACTGATCGACATATTTTTTCAACTTGGTGTAATAAAAATTTTATAAGCATTTAAATTTCGTCACGTACGCTATTGTAGTACTACAAATGCAACTAAATGCAAATGAAAAATGGCGAAATTTCCATAAAATTTCATATATAAAAAACTTCATCCGTTTTCATATCATGATAGTCGGCATGTATATGATTCACGAACTGCGTAGTCTAAGGTGGCACCGTAAACTCAGAGCCCAAGCACATAGTATGCAGTATTAAAATAAATTTGAATCTTAATTGTTCTATTATCACCAAATACATATTTTTTATTTGTTTTTAAGTTTTTGTTTACGTATATTTACAAAACATATATTACATTACTTAAGAATACTACAGGAGAAAAATATGTCACGTACGCTATGTCACGTACGCTATTAAATTTTGCTCATTACAATAAAATCTAAGTTTTTTTATTTCAAATTTACGGATAATAAAGGAAAAATAGTTGGCTTCGATTAAGAAATTAAAAAAATAAGAAAAAAAACTTCACAATTCGCAGATTTGTGCATATTTTTACATGCACCTTAACATCACTTTTGGACAACAGGGTTCCAAATGTAATAATTTTTTTTTCACACATAGTACCCTCTGAATGGAATATAACGACAAATTTATTTTTCAGCTACTATTTCACTTTGTAGACGTACAAACCAGTGATCTGCATGATTATGAATCAAACGGCATAAATTTGCATTTTCTAAAATGAGTATTGAGCTAGCACTTAACATTAAAAAAAACGAATCATGCTATTTCATGATTCATATCAACGAGAGTGTTGTTGATAAATACATGTCACTGCTTGCAATGTCTGTTTATTCATATGATTCACAAAAGCAATGAATCAGTATGATTGTTTTGAATGATTCCTAAAAAAGTTCGCAAAAAACATCCCACACTTTGCTTCTTTATTACGCGATAAACTCCATTTTCTACATTTCTTATTATTACTGAATTAATTATGTTAAATTTTCTAAAAACACTTTTAAATAGGTTGTTTACAATAATTTGAAAAATGTGTAAAATCATACGTATGACAACGTGCTTTTGTGAGTTATTTGATTACTATACAAAACAATCAAACAACAGTAGTGCTATTTTATTTACTTTTGCTATCAGCACTTAAATAACAAGAGTGAGTTAATGACAGCCAGTTGTAAGAGAGTTAACACTGCAAGCAATATCATTAGTACATATTGAAGTTAGGAAACATAACAAAAGCATTGTAAATGTGAGTGGAATGCGAAAGTGAATCAACTCATACATTTCTCTGGCACAAATGTCACGCATGCTGACATGGAAATGCCCATATGTATTTGTTTCCACATTTTTCAGCAAATGAATAGCGCAAACATGAACTATTTATAGCACGAGCACAAAGAAAATCTAGTACGTATTTGTGCGGTTAGTTTTTAAGTTAAGTCCATTAACACCGTACATACGACACAAATAAATTCAGTAAAGTGCGACTTTGACCCGCATACGAAGGCGTTTTAGCGTTTTTTAATTTTTTTTCGTTTTGGTTGCTATTTTTAGTTTTGACGATTTTTTTTGTTTTGTTGCTTTTTCGGTCCAGACTTTTTGCGGATTTTTCATTTTGAAGATTTTTTTAGTTTTGCCGGTTTTTTTCGTTTTGGTAATTTTTTCGCTTGTTCGACTTTTTTGTTTTGGCGAGTTTTTTTAGTTTTACCCACTTTTTCGGTTTTGCTACTTACTTCTTTAGATTTATCGATTTTTTGATATTTATTTTTTGCGATTTTTTAATTTTAATGCTTTTTTCGTTTTGCATTTTTTTCTTTTTGGTTGCTGTTTTTAGTTTTGAAGATTTATTTCGTTTTGTTGATGTTTTCGTTCTAGACTTTTTGTGGTTTTTTCGTTTGGGAGTTTGTTTTCGTTTTGGCGATTTTTTTCGCTTTTGCGATTTTTTTGAGAGTTTTTTAATTACACCGATTTTTTTCATTTTTGCTGCATTTTTAGTTTTATCGATTTTATTAGTTTGAATTTTGGCGATTTTTGTTTATGCGTTTGAAGTTTTTTTTATTTATTTTAGACTTTTCTTTCTTTTTTGCGATTTTTTAGTTTTAACGACTTTGATTTTAACTTTGGCGAGTTTTTTAGTTTTGTCGATTTTTTTCGCTTTTGCAACTTTTTTTAGTTTTGACCAATTTTTATTTTTGAAGGTTTTTTGTTTGGCGATTTTTTCGTTATTTTGATTTTATTGTTTTTGTAATTTTTTAAGTTTTAGCAATTTTTTTAGTTTGGCGTTCTTTTTTTTTTTGCTTTAGCGATTTTTTCGTTTTAGTGATCTATTTTTCGGATTGCTACTTGCATTACTTGAAGCATATCCTGTAATTATTAACTTGCCTTTTAATCATTAATTAGGATCGGTTCAAGTGTTTTATTTTTACGGTTCATAAAATACAGCTTAATTTCAAGGTTATATTACCTGATAGAACATCCTTTAATTGTTATTTTATCGATATTTTAGCATTTATTACTGTTGCTTTTTAAATGTTGCATCAGCTGTGAAAATTTCAAGAGTTATGGTTTCCAAGATACAGTTCATTGTCAAAATTTCATCATGTAAATTAAATGATAGAGTATCCTTTCATTTTGTTGTTGGTATAGTCTGCATGAAAGTTCTCTAGCTGTGGTAATTTCAAGTGTCTATATTGTTACGGTTTTAAACCTTTTCGTAAAAACGCTTGTATTATTTTCTACAGGTTCGCCGAATTGCTAAAAAACACGAATATTTAATTTCACAAATAACTTCTTGACGACACTGTTTATTTATTTCCGAATTTGAATAAAAATAGACGTATGACTAAACGCATTGATACCACTAACTCTTCTTCGCGATATTTGCTTGTCAAGTTCAAAAATACGCTTTTCGACTTTGCACAAACTGCAAACCTGATATAATGTGTTGCATTTTGCGCAGAAGTCGAACAGCTTGTAGAATAGTCAAAAAATAACTTAATGCCTGTTTTACACTATCTCACAAGCCGTTCGACTTCTGTAAAAAATGCAACCCCGATCTAATGAGTTTATCAAAAGTTTTAAAAAACCAATAACAACACATTATATCAGGGTTGCATTTTGTGTCAAACAGCTTATGTAATAGTCTGGCAGCACAATGATTTTGACAATCATAGGCAGTGCTGTATTTTAGTGCAACTAAACACAACTTGTCTGATGCAGCACACTTAGAGAGCTGTTTATTTGTATCGTTAACTTTGAAACTGCATTTTAATTTCGTAACAACATATTACATTGGGATTTCAACATGTTTCGTTGCTCGCTTTAGAATAAACTTTAATTTTTTAATTTCATCAACTTTTGGTATTTGTGTAATTTATCTGGTCTATTTAATATATGTATGTACACAGATATATAAAAAATATTATGCTATTGTTAATGTTTGTGTTCTTCAAATTTTATTATATTTTTAGCTCTTCTCCATTGTTGTCTTTGGTTGCATATCATCTGAAGGATATCGCGAAGAAGATGACAAAGAAGTGTGCATATTAAATGATGACAATATGGCCTGCAAATATGGCAATACAGTGGGCGTGTTTGGTTTTCTAGCCTCAATGGCGTTTATAGTAGGCGAGTTTCTATTCGAACGCATGTCATCGGTGAAAAGTCGGAAACGTTTTGTAATGGCCGATATGGGCTTCTCAGGTATGGAAAAAATTAATTGTTACTTCTTTTAAACATTTTTATTCAACAATTGGGTTTATTGCTTATTTTTTTTATTTATAATTAATTTATAGCATTTTGGGCTTTTATGTATTTCGTGGCCTTTATTTACATCTGGTCACAGTGGAGTTCTGCCGAAATGCCACCCGGTGGAATTGGTGCCAGCAATATGCAAGCTGCCATTGTGTTTTCATTATTTTCCGTATTCACTTGGGTAAGTAAAACTAATATTACACTCTAAAACATTACTTCAAATTTACGATCATATATTGTCTAAATTTGTGTTGAAAATGTCTCCTTGTCTAAAATTACATCGATTTTGTAGTTATTTTATTAAAGAAAAAACCTTTCAAATTAAACATGTTTAGTCCAAGTGAACAAAATGTAACATAAAGTATAATACGGCTATGGTTGAATGGTAGATACGTCAGACTATCAGTCAGGAGGTCGCAGTTCAAACCTGCACGGAGCCAATTGCTTTTTTTAGTAAATACATTTTGTTCAAAAATAATGCGTGTGTAATTTTAGGTCGATAATAATCTGTAAAGTGTTGCCGACTATTATCGACATAATTTTCAACAAAAGTGTTTATGTTGTTATATTATAAATAAAATAGAAAAACAATGAAATTATGTAATAATAGCACTTGACCCGCTACTTTGCAAGCGGAAAATAAAATTTTGCGCTAAAAACTTGAGTTTCTAAAAATCTAAAAACTTAAAGAAAGTCAAAGTTGAACCTAGAAAAACTAACAATTTTCGAATGCTCGATATGTCAAAATATTTTCGAACATGCACCAAATGTGGTTTTGTAATATGTATGTACTTATAATTTCACTAAAGAAAGTCAAAAATCTCAAAAACTTAGAAGTAGAACCGAAAAAATCCAAAAATTTTCGAATGTTCGAAACTTTTAATTATTATACATTAAATGAGCTTTTACTTCGCAGAATTCATAATTATAATTTCACTTAACATATACAAAAAATTCGAAGTTGAGCCGAGAAAATCGAAAAATTCTCGATTGTTTGTTATATTAAAGTATTATCGAACATGTATCAAATGTGTTCTTAGTTCACAGAATACTTCAGAAAGACAAAATTTTCAAAAACCTCGAAATTGAACCAAGAAATTGAAAAATTTTCGAATGTTCGATACATTGATATGTATTCGAACATGCACCAAATGTGTTTTTAGTTTTAGAATAACTATAATTTCACAAAAAAAGTCAAAAGTCTCCAGAAATTAGTAGTTGAACCAAGAAAATGAAACAATTTTCATGTTTTCGAAATTTTAAACTAGTTTCGAAGATGTATTAATTAAATGAGTTTTCAGTTCGCATAATACATACTTATAATTTCACTAACGAAAGTCAAAACTCAAGAATTTCGAAGTTGAACCAAGAAAGTCGAAAAATTCTAATGTTCGAAATATTTAAATATTTTCGAACATGCATTAAATGTGTTTTTGACTGACAGAATACTTATTTATCATTTCATTAAAAAAAAGTTATCAATCTCAAAAAAATTCGAAATTGAACCAAAAAAATCTAAATATTTTCGAATATTCGATATATGTATTAATATATTTTCGAACACGTACCAAATGAGTTTTTAGTATACAGAATACTTATAATTTCGCTAGAGAAGAAAAATCACAAAAAATTCAAATTTGAACCATGAAAACCGCAAAATTTTCGAATGTTAAAATATATTCGAACATGCACCAAATGTCTTTTTAATTCCAGAATTATAAATTTAATTTCACTAAGAAAGTAAAAACTCACAAACAATTAGAAGTTCGAAAAATTTTCGAATATTCGAAATTTTAAATTACTTTTGGAAAGGCATAATATGTACATTTTATAGGTATATCTTTTCGAAAAATACGTTTTCAAAAACTAATTTTACAAAAATGTTTTTTTAAAAAGTTCTACTTCCAATATATCGTCACATGAAATGTAAAACCATTTACAAAGTGACAACATTTTCTAAATGGGGGTTTTAATTAATTGCTGTATATTATATCGAAGCCCATGTCCCTGTAAATTTTAAGCTGCTGTCATACTCGGTGACATTAATAAAAAATAAAACAACAAACTAGCAGTTGTACTATTTTATAAATTTTTTCCTTCTCCTGTAAAATTAAAAAAATTGTAGTTACATGATATTACGTTTTATATGACGATATGTATATTCCACAAAAAATCCTCTAAAGATAAGTAAATTTTCAAAAAATTACCATTTCAAAAAGGATCACTTTCAAAAAAGTACCAATTTCGAAGAGTACTCTTTCCAGGTTTTTTGGAATTCAACCACTGTAGGATCATAGCTCTCATCGTACCATACCACAGTGCAATCCTAAGTTCTGGTCCGCAAAACGTCACAGCTGATCCCTGTTTTGCGAGTTCTCTTGCTGCTTCGTTTCCCGTTATACCGACGTGTCCCTTAACCCACATCAGTGTTACTTCATTTACAGAGGCACACCTGTTGAGTTTTGAAACACATTCTAGCACCAGTTTGGAATACATGTTCGCTTGCCGCATGGCAAGTCCAGAATACTCCTATGCCCCGTATTGGATCCACAGTGATGCCAAATTGCTGTTGATATTCCAATCCTGGTTTTGCGAAAGTGAAAATGCAAAATATCGTAGCTTTTTTATGAAATCCAACAAAAAATACACAAAATTTCATAAAAAGGTACGATATTTTGCATTTGCAATCATCGAATATGACATACACATCGGCAATATTATTGAAAAATTGCACAATTATGTTGCAAGTGTATGAGCAATTATACTTTTTTTTAGCTACGCAGTCTTGCATTTTAGCTAAAGATATGCTAATATTTTTCTATTTAAAATTGTATATTTGAAAAAAATTCTATTTTCAGGCTTTATGTGCTTTCTTAGCTTATAAACGTTTCTTAATTGGTGCCGGCGATGAGTTTACTTCAGCCTTTGAAAATGATCCTGCCAATGTGGTGCACCAACAGGCCTACAATAGCTATTCCGTGGACAATGATAATGACCAATACAGTGCTTCACCATTCACAGCTCAACAAACGGGTACTTTTAACTTAAAATTTTTGACCATTTTGCAATACAAAACTCTAATACTTTCAAAACCATTTCAGGCATGGAACCACAACCTAATATGGAATATCAACAGCCCACCTATTAGATATATTTTTTTAAATAAATAAATACTCCCAAATTTAGTAGTTGAGACAAAATATCACTTGACATACTACCCACTCACTCACTGTTGATATAACTCAGAAATATTATTATTTTTGCATCCCCAACTTAAATCTGGCGCTCAAGGTAAAATAATAAAACAACTTTGTAAACTTGAACAATACAAAACATACACCGAAAAGATACATACTAAATACATACATATTATAAAAAAGACAAAGGACATTTAAAAAATAATCTTATAATGAAACTGTAATAAAACATACATATTTTAAAGAAATAAAATTAAAATTTACTATTATATACACGTACATACACCTAAAGTTATAAATAAGTTTGAAACACCTAAAACCAAGAAAATAAAGCTTTGTTTGGAACAAGAAAAATTATACACTTAAAATAAAAACTAGCTTCAGCTTTAGATGAGAATTAAAAAAAAAATAAATAAATAAAAATTAAAAATAATGGTAAAGAACTTTTGTATTTTAATAAGTATTTAAACAAAAGGATTTATTTAAAAACAAAAAAAAAAAAATACAAACTTAAAATTTGTGAACTATACGAACACACAGCAAAGAGCAAGGTTTTTATAAAACTTTGTTAATTACCATACAACTAATTGGTAAAACAATTAAACATGAATTGGTATTTATACAATAAATAAATAAAAAATTTATAATTGTATGATAAAGTTAATAATAAATGGTGAGAAGTAAAAGAAAAACCAAAGCATTATTATTATATTGATAACTCAGGTTATAATTAAAAATAATAATTAAAGCATTCTTTAATATTTAATAAATTTTAGTATAATTTTGTAATGTTATTGCTTATTTTATAAAAAAATTAGTTAAGTTAATAATTTAAGAAATTTATTATTCGACATATTGTCATAATTTTATTTCAAATGAAATTTATTTGCTGGTGTTAAAGCATTGTCTATAAGCAACATTTCATTGGTGTTTTACCAAATCGTCAGTAGACTTCAAACACAAGTTTGTGCATAAGATAAAGGGTTTGTAACTGTTCAAAATTGTGTTTGAAGTCTACTGACGATTTGGTAAAGCACCATCAAAGCGAAAAGCGCCAATTCAGAAAATCTTTTCTTTCTCCCAGCTGAATTAAGATTTGTAAAGTAAACTTTCACCTGAAAATGAAAGCTAACTACGATAGTTATTCAAACTGTACAAACGATGGAAGAAAATACACGTACATACATATTTGCAGTTTGCTTAATTTTACTTCATTTGCACTGTGTTGCACATAAATAAAAAACAGCTGTTTTTTATAACAAAAGCCATATTATTATTTGTAAAGAAGAAAACCAGAAATTGTTACTGATTTTTATGTCGGGAAAATAAATGCAGCAATCTTGCACTGAGAAAATTTAAATTGTTTGAAATGAATACCTTTGACAGTTGATGTCAACATAAAAATTCAGTGTTTTGTTTTTCTTTCAACGGGGTTTGTTTGATTGTGGAACGATTTTCCGTCATCCCACTTCAAATTTGGTTGATAAACAAACCGGTTTCGGCTATGTGCCATCTTCAGTTTTCTATTGAATACTAAAATCCACCCACGATATGGCGCAAAATGCTGTTATATAACCCTAGGTCTCGACGTAGTAATTTTTATTGCCAGCAATTGTAAAATTTCATATCGAAATTTAAATTATTATTTTTAGGTTGCATTTGTTATAAGAACTTTGGCAATTGACGCAATAAATATTGCTATGTGGAGTCGTAGGGTAACGGCAGCTTCATGTGGCATCACTAATATATTAGATACGGATGACATGTTTTCCGCTATACAAAATACATTGAACTAAATTATATTTCGGTTTTAAATTAATAGCATAACTGTAAGTACATATATTGATATATAAGAAGATCTGTCTTATAACTAAAAACCTGTATTTCAAGGAGAACTTAGCTTAAAAAAATGTTTAACAACTTTCGCACTTATCAAAAATTAACTGGCAATATGATGACATCATTAGTACATGGAAATATAATATTTTCCCCTTAATAATGGGTACAAACTGAACAAAGTCATAAACATACCACAATATGTACACACTTCTTTTCGAAAATTTTTTTAAATGTTCCAGAAAAAAATATATAGAGAAATGTTTCTATTTGTTTTTATTTATTTATTTTTGTTCCTATTAAGAAAAATTATAAGTTTAATATTAAACGTATTAATCAACGACTATATAAAAGTAAAAATAAACATTACACTCATTAATAACACACAAATATAGTTGTTAATAAAATAAAACTAAAAAAATTAAAGAAAAATAAACTTAAGAACTAAGTATCAAAAGTCTCATAAACATTTTAGTACTTTTTTTTTTGCCGAGCGATTAAACTAAAAGATCCCACTAAAATGCCAAACCAAAAATACATAAGTACGGAATATGACAAAATAAAAAAACATATACATAAATAATTTGCTGTTTATCAATATTTATACTTACAAAAACCCATTATTTCTTGAAATATAGAAAAAAACCTTGTTACATAAAATAATATTTAAATATTATATATAAATAAAAAACAATTTGCATACATATAAAAATAAATATATTTATATAATTGTCTATTTAAGTAGTAAATGTGCGCGTTTTTTAGAAAATATTGAAATAATTAACGACAAAATAAAAGAAACTCTTATAAAAATAAATAAAGCCTACTAATATGATCAAATAAATTAATGTAACTATTTACTAACGATTAAGTTATATAATATTATTATAATATTATTATTATTAACATAAAAGAATAAACTACAAAGAAACAAAATTCAATATACATACATACATAGAAAAATTACAAATATGTTTGGTTGAAAAATTATAAGGAAAATAATACACATTAAAAAGTAATATTAAAAATAAAAAGACTTGTGTTTACTTTTATCGCAGTGTAATACCGAAAAGAGTGGAAGATTTTTTGTTTGTGTATCACTTTTACTGCTTCATCATATGGCAGCACTGGTGGTATTTCCTTTTCTCTTATCTTTTAGTACTTCAATGCAATTCTGTTTGCACGCGCGCGGCTTGTGTGAAAAATTAAAGTATTTTAATTGTAGAAAAAAGTTACTAATAAATGTTTGATTAAATTGTAACGTAGTTTAAGCACAAGAGAATTACAAAATTTATAATAACATAGATTCTATTCGAATTTCAGTGGTCATTTGATTTGTGTTTTTTTTTGTTATTCGTTTAGCTTTTTTGCTTTGTGTTAAACAAATAAGAAGAAGAATGTTGGTGACCAACAAAAAGTGCAAGTGTTGTTGCTGTTATGTGTATTGGAGCAGGGTTGTCAGATTTAGCTTTTCCTCGCAAAACGTGGTGATTTTAAAACTTGTTTAATGTTCTAATGATTGCGACATGGCGATTTATAAAGTAGTTGGAGATTCTGTTGGCTATTTTTGATGAGCCATGATTCTGACCGTTTTATGTATGAAATTTGATATAGGTAAGTGTATATTCATATGCATACGACCAAGTTGTGTTTCAACAATATTTTCTAGAATTATGTCCATCACGCATACTTAAATACTAATAATAATTCACATGTATATATACACTCACAAAATTATTACAGTAACGGAATGTATTTTATTCAAAAAGTTTTCCCTGCAGTCATTTGTAAATGAATAAATAACAAATGAATAATATTTTATTTTTAACTGTTTCTAACATTCATTAAAAAAGTAAGCACATATTAATACGGATTTTTGGTTACTTTCAATATTGTCCGCTGCATAAAAATGGCATGCACACAAATACTCAAAATATTCTCTACGCTAAATTATCTGAAATTGTAATTTAAAATAAATGATTATTCACTTAAAACCGCCAGTGTAATGGATAGTGTGCTAGACTATTATCATGTGACCTGTTCAATTCCATCCAAGACCATGTTAGTGTTTTTTTTTTAATTTTTAATGTTAAATGCATAACAATGATACACATATGTACATGCATACCAAGAAAAGAAATATTTTTTTAAAGCGAAACAGCTTAAGAGTAATTTTATGTTAACTTTCATATTATGCTTTATCCGTGTGGTTGGTGCATTGGATGTCAAACCTGAAGGAGCTTTGTTCGAGTCCCAGTGGAAATTAAAATAATAAACAGTGAGTAAAAATATAAAATTAATAAATGAAAATTAAATATATGAAAAAATTATCCCTTAAAATGACGTCAGTTCATTTAAAAATAAAGCAAAAATCATTTCTTTTTACAGAGCTTTGGGTTGATTATTTAGCAGTAAAAATAGCAGAAACAAGAAAAACATTTTTTATTTTTATGCAAGCTGTGATTAGTTCTTGTTCCACCTAAATCGATCCGAACAAAGAAAGAGACATTAATTTTTTGGGGGTTTAAGTCAGTTAATTTTTTAACATTTACAATTAAATAAGCTTTTTGTTAAATTTAAACGAAAAATAAGTAATTGAATTTTATTTTATATTACAATTTTAGTTAATTTTATTTACAGAATATTTTCAGTGTAGTTTTCATAATCTTCAAGGCTCCCAGACTTTTTTCGACTCTTATCTTGTTTATCACCGAAATTCCCTACTAAAAATTATGATTTTTTTAATTACAATTTATTAAGGTGAAGGTACATAGCACGCGCTCAATGCGCTAATGCGATACACACTTCTGTCAAAAAAGTTAAAATAGTGTGTTTTCGTAACTGGGGGGTCTCCACGAGCAATAAACTTGGAAATAATTATATTCTCATCTGTCAAAATCTATTTCCAACATCATATGTTCACGTGTGGACCGCAGAAACATTTATTTGCAAATAAATTGCGACATAATTGTTCAAACTTATGTTCAAGAAATAATGTTGAACATAAGCTGTCAAATTTGATCGGCATTTGTTGTTTGCGTGAATTAAACAAAAGAAATTTGTAGCTGTGGTAAAAATACAAAGTTTTTTAAATAAAATAAAGCAAATTAAAATAAAATAGTTTTAAACAAAATTAAATAAATTAAAATAAAGACAAAAAACATCGATCCATTCACAGTGAATTTTTTAAATTTATGTCCATTACCCCAATACGTGTTCTATAGCTCATAACATAAGCCTATACATGAACATATATTTGTGCTGTTATTCTGCCGACGTTATTTCTTATGTTCGGAAATAAATATTGCGCGTGGAGACGTGTAGTAAGGCAAGTTCCAAATAGAAAATTGCCACGCGAGTACATCGAAAAAAGTTGAACAATCTTCAACTTTCACGCGTTGTATAAAAAATTACAGCTAGTGTTGCCAGATAGATATGGTAGCAGTTTTGTTCAATAGAAATATAATTTTAGAAATTACATTTTTTATTACACAATGCATAAAAATGCATTAAATATTTAAAGAGAAATTGAACTTAAAGGCAAGACATAAAATAGCCGGCATAGGCTTGAAATTTTATAAGCAAAAAAGCCTCAAAATCGTGGTGTGTAACTTGACATTTTTAAAGCGTTAAAAGTTTTAAAAGCAAGAAAAGCGTTGCCGCGTAAAGCGTGGTATGTACCTCCAGCTTTAGACCTATAGCCAAAATCTTCACGTTCCCAGGAAAAACTTTTTTTCAAGAGAAATTTCTGCTCTTTATTTCCAAGAAAATATTTATTTTATTAAATGTTACAAGCGATAAATCATTTATAGTTTTTTCTTACATTTACTAACATCGAAAATTTAATATTAAACATTAAATATTATTAAGTAACAGAATAAAAAAAAAAACACCCGCTATAATATTGGAAAACTGCATTCACTGGCAATACCACAAAAACTATTCTCATTACGTGGCAACTTCATGAAACCATTTTCTCCCCAATTGGCCGAATATGAATTCTTTATTATCCAATAATCACGGCCATTTTCTGAACCATAACCAACCACCACTATAGAATGATTAACTTCACCTTGATTACACGTATCATCATCAAAAATGCCACCACTATACTGTTCAAAAGTTTTAACATCAGCGTTAATGGAACAGGCTAATGGACCCAGAGTAGCTATAACTTCTTTCATTTTCTCCTCATCACCAGGTTTA
The DNA here is from genome assembly GCA_956483635.1 of Panzeria rudis. Lineage (NCBI taxonomy): Eukaryota > Metazoa > Arthropoda > Insecta > Diptera > Tachinidae > Panzeria > Panzeria rudis. The sequence goes on along the minus strand of OY101450.1, from coordinate 20,411,828 downwards.
ATGCGGGCATAATCTCGTATAAAAACACCTTTATCATAGGTTTCATTACGACCACATTGAGCATTTTCGTTTTCGGTATAAGGATATTTAACACTCAAGGAAACACCATGATCACGTATATATTCGAAACCGTATTCCTGGAAACCACCATCACAACCCATCGTGCCATAATCCTCAGCACAATCAACTAAATTCTGTTGTGATAGAGGCACTAAAAGGCCAGTGCGCCTAAACAAGTGTCCTTCTAGGGCACCAATAGTAGCAAAAGACCAACAAGCACCGCAATCAAAACCCTGAAAGCCGGCCGGTGTTACACCGCCCAATTCGCGCCAATCAAATTGATCAGGTAGATTTTGATTGTTGGTTTTAGCTGTAACAAAATTAGCATGTTTGGAAGTAATTTCCCTGTAATCAAAAATAAATATATATTTATATAATAATAATTCAACGCTAAATGTTTACTAGAATGAACTTACTCTCCTGTAAAGGAAATTTTTGAACCCAACACTTTGGTCAATTCTTGGTTTGTTAAATCTGCCAAAGAATTAAGGGTCATATGAAATGGATTCAAACCCAAAGCTGCATATTTATTTCCCATATCCACCACAGCTTTTGTAGCCTTAAATATGGACTCTCTAAATTGTTTCTCTCGTTCATCTGTATAGACTTTACGCGTCTGTTGCAGATAATCATCAAAGTCTTTCACATCACATACTTTGACAAAGTTACGCTGCGCCTGACTCATTGTTATGAAGCTGATAAGCAACATTAATGTCACTACGATCAGAACTGTATAGATTTTTAACATCATTGCGGTTTTTGGCTTTTCTCGCTTTTAGGTGAAGCTAAAAAAAAAAAGAAATACATATATACAAAATTTTAATTTTTTTTCGTATACATCACGAAATGCGACACTATGATTCGCACACGAAGGCTTATGTACACTGAACAAATTATTAACAAAATTAATGAACCAGTTCATTGATTTAATGTACAAGTACATTGGGTCGAAATTAATGAAACAATGAGCTTTTTCTTGAATTTCGGATTCAGTGTGGGGATACTAAGGGCCAGGCTACACTGGCGTTTGTACAACGCACGTTTCTGCTTTTTGAACTAGAATTGAACGTTTTACATTTTAAAACTTTCAAATTTAATATAAAAAAGCAGCAACGTGCGTTTTAAAAACGCCAGTTTGGCCTGATCCTAAGTATTTGGCACTACATGCTTCATAAATAACTTTTTTTGTGCTAGCGATTTTTTTTAGTTTTGGCGATTTATCTTCGTTTTGGGAATTTTTCGTTTTGGGGATTTTTTAATTTTGGCGGCTTTTTTAAGTTTCGGAGATTTTTTAAGTTTTGGTGACTTATCTTCGTTTTCGCTATTTCTTTCGTTTTGGCGATTTTTTAGTTTTGGCTTTTTTTCGTTTTCGCGATTTTTTTGGTTTTAGTTTTTTATTTTTGATGATTTTTTCCGTTTTGTCAAAAAAAGTCAACCTCGGTCCATGATTCTTATCATGGAAAAATTTTCAATATCTGATTAAAAATTTTATTAAAGATACACTTTTTACCAAAATACTTATTGGCTTACTCCCTCAACCACACAGGCGTAGGGAATATAAAATTCGGCACTTCTCAATTTAGCACTGTTACTACTTGTCTAATGTAATAATGTCCAAAAATAAAAAGTGTGTTTGAATAAATTTCACACAAATGTTTCTGATTTTTGTTTTAATATTTAATCTTTCATTCATTAATTTTACAATTTCTTTTATGGTAATTTGTGAATATTTTTGAAGCTTTTATATGATGCTTTCTTTGAATGGAAATTAGCGACGTTCCATTTATTTGAAACAAGTTTTTTTTTTGCCTGTTTTGCTTATAACACAAATCAACAATTTGGGGGAAAATATTTGAGTTACAACGTGAAGTGATGGGGTCACTATTTGCATAAGAAGATGATGTTGTCTTTATGTATGTACGTAAGCTCATTACTTACAATGTAGGAGGGAAAAATTGCAAATGCCTCATATTATAAACAATATGGTATTCACGAATAATTGCAGATTATGAGATATACATTTTTGCTGATTTTAACCACATCTTGTTCGCGTCCATTGGGGCAGAATCAAAGTCTGCCATTTCTAAACGGATAGTCCGATTGGTATAAAATTTCACACGGACTAGCAGAGGAATATTCCTAGGTCAGACTATGAAGTCCCCTGCTCAGGATTGCTACAGAACTTTAGTAGAGTTTTCATGCAGGCCACATTTTAGAGCGGGCGGGAAAAAATTTAAAGCTAGATTAATTATATTGAATATATCTAATATAATTTGTAGTGAAATTTGAAAAACTCGATGGGCGCTTTTCTTTCTTAAGCGATTAATTTAGAATTTCGTAGAAAAAATGCACCATTTTTGTCCAATGCTGGATGTAGCGTGCAAGCTTTAATCGATTTAAATTTTCAAATGCAGTCATTTTTGAAATATTAAAAATAAAAAATTCTAGTATTGAAAATTTTTTGAGAAAAACGTCCAAGCTCTATTTTTGTAAAAATTTAGCCACTTTTCACTCTCATTTCAAAGTCTTGACTTTGAATCCTTTTAACGACTATGTACATGAATTGAGATAACTAAAAAAATTTCTGCGTATTATAAAGGATTTTGCTTAAAATCATAAAATATTCTTTTGAAATTTTTGGTTATGGTATTACCGGAGATATTGACGAAATAGGGAACAAAGCCGAGGACAAAAAATAAATAAATTATATTTTCTTTGTATATTTATAAACTTTATATCAAGTTTAAATTAATTAAAATCGGATAATATTTGTAAGACTTATGAGGCCGACAAAGTTTTTCATTCCCGAGGCAATCAACTTTAACGCACCCTGTACCTCAACGTGTATTTTAACAGGGTGCTCCGAATTTCACATTCTTAAAGCTTAGGTTCTTCTCTATGATTTTTACCTACATCGTTTTGTAATCGGATCGCAAGTTTCAAAGATACAGACTTATTGCCATTTTTCCAATTGGATCCACTGTCCGTCTTTGGCGTGCTACTTTCGCCGTTACGCCATCGGGCGGCCACTTTCGGCCGGCCAAGCTCCGTCGCTATGTATGACACCCTCTCATCTTTATTGCCCTTCAACACTCTTTCCACCACCTGGTCACAGGACCCGGCTCCATGACCCACCCAAAAACTAGAGTTATAAGTTGAAAACAAAAATTGCACCTACATTGATGGCAGCAAGTAATAGAAGATATTAGATGGAAAAAGAAGATAATTCGTCAACAAAAAACAACTATTGCCTGGAAGATACTTAGGTGATACTTAAGCGATACTTAGCCGAGACACCTGGTATTTAGCCGAGACAACTGGCGTTTAGACAATGCACCTTCATTTAGCAAGGGCACCAACCTTTAGACAAGTCACAAACTTGGTCCAAGGATTCCCAAAAACTTAGACAAAAATCTCCCCAAAATCCCAGAAGCTATCCGGACTCCTAAAAACTAGGATAAAAGTCTCCACAAAATCCCAGAACTTCCCCGGAAAACAAGGGCAACACCGCAAACCACGAAATTACGAAAGTCGCAACACTGAGCTTTTAAGGAAATTTAACTTCGCGCCGGCCTGTTGTCTTCGTTTTGAATTTTCGTTACACGCATTTTTTCATTAAAAAAATTTTTTTCTACCCCCAGCATAGAAAACATTTATATGCTGCATATCATATGCACAGCGCGCCATAAGCGACTTCGTTTCAAAAGGAGGGGAAAAATTCCCCTTCAACGGCGATGTAGCTGACTAAAATTTCATACAAAAATATTTGCCATATAATAATTGAACTACATATAAGTTTTCAAAGACATCAGAGCTCTAAATTCAACTTGTACGCTAGAAATCACCTGTAAATCAATTTTTTAACACAAAAAAAAACGTGTTGCAATCAAGGATATTTATTACTTGCTTTAAGGTTAGTTTGGTCAGTCATTTTATCACAAACTAAACAGACGTGCAAACTTTGACATTTAATAATTGTCCAAATCAGGTTTTTTGTTCTGGCCACTTTAGAAAGATACACAATGACGTATTGGTGTTTCATTTTATCCAATTAAAAGTGTTGCAGATTTTACAAAGTTTATAAATCGATTAAAATTTTTTCTTTATTTAACAGGATATATTTCCAGATTGGTCGCGTTGAAAAGTGGGCGGGATCACGCCCATACAAGTAAAAATGCATTCCTTTTCAACTACTCAACCGATTCTTATGAAACTTTGCACACACATTAAGCTTCTGTATGAATACTACATTATGACTAAAAAAAGTGGGCAGTGCCACGCCCATGCAATTAAATATTCTCTTTAAACTACTTATACTAAACCGATTCTTATAAAACATTGCATACACATTTAGTTATCGTTACAATACAACATTATGGTTAGAAAAGTGGGCTGCGCCACGCCCATGAAAAGTAAATATTCATTTTTTATCCTTCAACTTAGCCAATTCTTATGAAACTTCGCACACATAATTAATTCTTCTGAAAGTTCAACATTATGATCAAAAATATTGGCGGTGCCACGCCTATTTTGTAGTCGGGTTTTTTTTCAGGAATTTTATGTATTACAAAAGCTGGCAGCTAAAGTTGTGAACGTTTAGAAAAACACCCTTTAGTTTGTACTCAAAAATATATTTGTTTTTTCAGAAGAAGTATTACATACATAGATTTCAATTTGTAAACTAATTGTTCACTTCCCGCGAATACCCTTAATAACAAACATTGCGGAAAAACTCCTTTTACTATAAACAGTTTATTCGCTTTATTACATTCGTAGCATAGCTTAAGCCTTAAGGTAATTTCGTGGCCGAATGATCATTGTATGTTCCTGATGTGTTTGTCAAACTCCATATAAAAAAACCAAAACAACAATTTTGGTTGATAGTCACACACGGAAGGCGTTTTTGTTGTATTATTGAGTAATGGGCAATTTTAATTCAATTAATTATGTGAAATGTTTGACTTATTAATTACACCAAATTATAGATAATTGATAAATGTGTGCTTGCTCTTCATATAACTTTTTTTTTAATTTAATCTGTCTATCTATTTCAATTTCACTTTATTTTGTTTTCGTTTTTATGTTTTAGCATTAAATTAAAAATACATCTTTAAAATAATTATGTAACACTTGTATGAATATTTATAAAATCAAACATTTTGTTTTTATATTTTTCTAATATAACGCAGCACACCTTAACGTATTTCTTTTCTTTTCCTTTTCAACAGATTTAATGTTTTAATGAAAATTATGTTATTTCTTATGTATATCCGCTCTCGTGATGTTGAATTTCCAACTGTTGTTTTTTTTTATAATTTCTTATAATTTAATATAAATTATTGAATTTTTTTCCTAGTGATGTCTTTCGTTGTACATCTTTAAATCAACTGAAACTTTGTTTCAGTTTTGTAATTGCTTTTATACACATTTGCTGTGTCCAAAGTTGTAAATTTCATATAAAAATTTTTAGTGGCTTAAATTTATGATTTAGAAAATTTAATCAATATGTTGAGTCTCAAGAAAACACTTAAAAGTTTTTTTTTGAAAATCACCCAGAACACCTTTTTAATGAAATGTAAAATTTTTTATTGAATTTATTTTTAGTATTTTGATTATCGATCATAAACTTGTTTCTTGTCTTCATTTATTGGAATGAATTTTTTTTCTGTAGAGATTTCATTGGATTTTTTATTAGTTTGTTGCAAGCTTAACAAGAAATTGGATTAGATCTACGTTATTATGTAAATTTGTTTTGCTATCAAAATATATTTTGCATAATATTAAATGGCGGCAAGTGGGTTTTTGTGACCTCACAGTAAACGCAAAAGAAAGAAATGGTTATGGCTAGCTTAGTACAACTATATTATGCTCTTTGCAATAATTTGTGGCTATGACAAATTCGAGAAAGCGCTGTTTGTCTAATATTTTATATTAATTATGCTTCAATCGTGTGATATTGTGTTTGTTGGGTATCTAATTAAAAGAAATAAACAAAATGCACATACATATGTACATATTAATTAATATGCTTACATGGTTGAACTATAATTATATTTTAAGTTCCAAATAATTTGCATCTAAAATGCGGACTATTGGGTCGGCCAGTGTTAATAACTTTACTATCGCATTAATCATTCCTAACAATATTGCATTCGTTTAATTACGCTTTTTTTAAGCCTGTGGCTATCTATTCGATTTTGACAATAGGCGTATTCGCGCTTTGGTGCGACTTAATAATTTACTTTTTCAACTAACACATGTTACTTTTTATTTTCAAATATAGCCATTTTGTCCGTAAAAGCTGCCTTCTTTTCTAATCATAATTATGTAGTGTTCTGAAAACTCAAAGTGTGCAAAGTTTCATAGAAAACGGTTTGGTAGAAATACATACATATATACTAGAGTGGGCCAAAAAAATTTACTTTTGTTTTTTTTAAGTATATCGAAAATATTATTTGGGATGACAAAAAAGAATTATTGTCAAAATATGAGCGCTTCATATTAATATTAAGAGGTCTATCATCGCAATTTTAGATTTTTTTCGTCTATGCAAGTTTTTGACTTTTGACTCCCAAACCACCAACCCAAACAAAATTGACCTGAATATACCTTGAAGGAAATTAAATGCTCTATGAAAAAGGTCCTAGTGAAATTTTTTGTCAGATGAACCGTTTTCTTATAACCATGCCTCCAACCTTGGATGATTTTAAAATTTGATTTTTAAACTTTCGAATTTTGTAATTTATGTAAAAATTAATTTCTGAAAAAGGCCAATAACTATTCTTAAAGGAAACTAAACTCTCTACAAAAAAGTTTAGTTACATTTTTGGCTAAACATACTCGTTCAAAAGCTATTCATAGTTAAAGTTTTGTTTTACTTTAACTTTAACTATGAATAACTTTTGAACGAGTGAATTTAGCTAAAAATGTTACTAAAATTTTTTTTTGTAGAGAATTTAATTTCCTGTAAGAATAGTTATTGGCTTTTTTCAGAAATTAATTTTTACATGAATTACAAAATTCGAAAGTTTAAAAATCAAATTGTAAAATCATACCAAGGTTGGAGGCGTCGTTATAAGAAAGCGGTTCATCTGACAAAAAATTTCACTAGGACCTTTTTCATAGAGCATTTAATTTCCTTCAAGAAATGTTCAGGTCAATTCCGTTTGGGTTGATGGTTTGGGAGTCAAAAGTCAATAACTTGCATAGAAAAAAATTTTTAATTGCGATGATAGACCTCTTAATATTAATATAAAGCGCTCAAATTTTGACAATAATTCTTTTTTGTCATCCCAAATAGTGTTTTCGATATACTTAAAAAAAAACAAACGTAAATTTTTTTGGCCCATTCTAATACATACACGCAAATAAAAAACATGGTTGAGGCAACCATAATCGAAAAGCAACATATTATGATTGAATATATGGTTGAAAATATGGTTAAAAAATCTGTTTTACACATAATATGGCTAAAAACAACCATATATATGGCTGAAAATTACAATATATGGTTTGAAATAACCATATATATGGTTCAATAAAACCATATATATGGTTCAAAATTACAATATGTATATGGTTTGAAATACTCATGTATATGGTTCAAGACAAGCATATATATGGTGCAAAATAATAATATATGCGTTGAAATAACAATATATATGGTTCAAAACTACGAAAATACAAAAGCGGTAGCACTGAGTTTTTAAGGAATTTAACCTTCTTGCCAGCCTGTCGCCTTCGTTTGAATTGTCGTTACACGTATTTCTTGAGGCCGTTTCAGAGTATAATACAAGTATTAATACTTATGACGAAAATTAAACTCTGACATGATAAATTGTTCTTTTTTTTAATTTTCAAACAGTAATTATATCAGGGAGGCATTTTCTCCAAAAGGTCACAGCAAATGCAAAAAGGCCTATCTAAAAGCCGTATTTAAAAGTTTTACAGGAGAAGCATAAAACTTGTTTAAATGAAAAATATATTTATTTTATAAAAGTTATAAAGTTATACGAATTAAAAATTGTATACATTTTTAAACACATCTCATCGAAACCTTTCCGGGAGTATCCTATAATATGTAATAATGACGTCACAACTAAAGATATTTAAAAAAATTTTGTTTACAAAAACTTTTTGCTAATTGTAGTACTGCTAGTACTGATCTAGTGAAGAAGTGAAACATAGTTTCTGTTTCCCTTGTTGCATGAACAAATTCTAACACCATATTCATTCGCCTTTGTTTTAACAAAAATGTTTATATTCTAAAATTTAATAAATAATTTTAACACTACTTATAGACCAATACATATATTAAACTTAAGCTAACTCTGTCGGAAGTATGGCATTTTTAATCACGATCTTTGAAGGGTTTCTATACAGCCTCATCAAACCCATTTCACCCCAAGTGGTGCCGAACGAGTTTTGCAACAGCCAATATTTCAAGCCAATATTTGGATCCGTGCCATAGCCAATTAATACCATATAATGTGTGCCCCGACGAGTGGCGGGCTGTTGGAAAACACCTCCATCATAATGCATGAATTCAAATGAAGTGGGATTAATTTCAACAACAACCGGGAAACCATTCGACACATAAGCTTCTAGAGACTCTTCATCTCCATCTCTTAGACGAGAATACGTGGCCAAATTTGTTACCAATTGACCGTTGGGCGTGCACATACCCGGTTCTTTAAGAGTATTATTGTTGTTATAATCACTTTCCAAATGCAAATCCATGTAATATTGTGTCAAATAATCAAATGCTGCCTGCGGTACTTGTTTCGTACAGGCTGTTGTACGACCAGCACAATCTATTAGATTTTGGGCCGATAACGATAGAGGATTCATATTTCCGGCTTGTTGGGCTTGAAATAATTCAATAGCTTTGACAGAGCTATAAGCCCAACCACTGTTACATTTGGTGCCTTGATTTTCAATGTTTGATGTAAAACCTAAATCATTAATTGGATCGTAGGAAGGTGGAGCTGGCTGCACTGTGGGTAGGGCCGAATCGGAAGATGATGCTGTCGAAATGGCCTCTGGGAAAAGTGCATTAAAGTGTATTAGGCGCATGTCAGTAAATTGATTTACAGCCAATTTGTAGGTCCTTGCACCGCGGTCGTGTAGTATATTGTGGCGATCGATCATTCTTTTATTGTAGGCATAGAAATATTGGGCATATGCTTCACTCATTGCGGAGTTGGTGTAATCTTTATTGTATTTAGCCTAAAAATTAAAAATTTTAGAAAAAAATAAGAAAAAAGAAGATGAAAAAGTTTAAAAAACTTTCGGAAATTATTTTCTAAAATGCAAAGGATCAAATTACAAAAGCAAAATACATGAAAAATTTGTCTACGCATAGCGCTGCGTTACACAAAATAAGGTTGAAAAAACATTTCAAACCAAAAACAATTTTATTACCGAAAGTACCTTACCAGACTTAAAAGTCTGGATATATTCATATTTTGTTCCTATATTTTTGATATATCGCTTATTTTGTTCCTAAGACAGCTGTCCTTAAGAGCAATAATTAAAAGGCAAAGTTTTTGCAGTTGTATAAGTTTGTATAAGTTTTTAGAAAGTTGTATCAAAGTTGTCAGAAAATATTACAATTTATTGTCAAGCAATTGTCTGATATTGTCAGTAAAAAAATTGGCAGTTCCACAAGATTCTCAGATGTCTGACAATTTTTTGTCAGTAGGTAGTATTAAAGTCGACTGACAATTGTTAGTTCACACGATTGTAAGAAATGCTTAGCACATTTTACAGACAATATTGTAAGATCTGACAACCGTCTGTACATAACTTTAATATTTCGTTGTTCAAAATCGGACATACCATTCTCGAGTTAATGTGAAACATACTGATGCACCTAGTGGTACATACTCATTCAAAAAATCTGTCACTGATATTTAACCGAAAACGGATTATAATTTAGTGAATTAAACTTTTTATATTCCACATAAAATAATTAAAATTTAACAATTATGTTTAACTTTAATTCTAATTCCACAAATGTATAAGCAAATATCCTTAAAAGTATCCTTATTTTAGCACTCACTTTATATTCTGCCCATTCCTGAGCCGGTACATATGTCGCCGAAACTATAAAATCCGCTAAGCAAAAAGCTGCCATAACAAAAATAATCAAAGAAAGTTTTGACATCGTTTTGTTTTCTGCGAGTAATCCAAAGTACTTGACAAAATCAACTGATTTTTCTTCTAGCACCTGACAACATTTTTATACTTTTCTACCGTTTTCTACAATATTTTGAAATAAAATTTCTTATATGATTATTATCTTTTATTGAAGATAAAAATTATCTTTTGTTTATTTAACAAGAAATTTCTCCCACAAAATAATAATAAAATTAAATTCTAAAAAGTGTCTAACCCATATTTTGGGTGGACATAAAAAAGTGTTAAAATGTAATCTAATTTGCTATTAAAATTATTAGTTAAATGTATAATGTATAGCATGCATCATGCGGCTATCTAGCCAAATGTATTAAGTAGCTTCAGAGGAATAATAAAAAAATTCCGTTCTAACAAAAAAATCATTAGACAATTTTGTCCCAAAAAATTTTAGAACGGAAAAATTTTGTCACAAAACAAATTTCGTTATCGTTTTATAGAAATGCTTATATTGTGTCCCAAATAACATTTTGTCCCAAACAACACTTTAAATAATCATTTAAAAATTGTTACCACAAAATTTTCTATTGTATTCCAAAAATTTTTTTCCCAAATTATATTTTTATAGGACATTATTTTTTTCATAGGACATTGATATTTTCTTCAAATAAACTTTTCTACACCAAACAGTGTCTAAAAACTCATCTTTGTAAAAAAATCATAGAAATCAAAAATAATATATCTATAAAAATTGTGTCTAAAATTTTCTATAGAAAAATATGTCATGAATAATATTTTATATAGAGAATTGTCTCCCAAATAGGAAGTGCCATACAAAATTAAGCTCTAAGTCGGATTTTGTAAAGGAAATAATAACCCAAATGAGATTTTGTAAAGGAAGTTGTGTCCCAAACAATGTAAAACTTTTGTCTACTCGGCTCAGAAGATAAATTTTCTAAAGAAAATTGCGTCTTAATAAAATATATCTACTAAAACTTGTGTCCCAAACTAAATTTTCTATAGAAAATGGTGTCGCAAACTAAATTGTCTGTGTAAATTTTCGTTCCAAACAAAATGTTCTTTTGAAAAATTTCTGTACAAAGTATTGTACCAAAGAATATCTTTTATTAAAAACTTTTTAAAAAATTTTCTATAGAAAGTTTATGAAATATATGTTTCTACAGAAATGATGTCCAAAATACCATTTTCTGTAGAAAAATGTGTCCTAGATAAGATTTTATAATTTTAATTGTATCCCAAATAAGAAGTGCTATACAAAATTATGCTTCTAATAAGATTTTGTGAAGGAAACTGTGTCCCAAATAATAAGATTTTGCAAAGGAAGCTGTGCCCAAACAATGGAAAATTGTGTACTGCATGGCTCAGAAGGGTTAATTTTTCTTTCAAAAGAGTTATAAGATACTATGATCCCGCCCAGTGGTCGAAATTCGACCACTTGATCCGTAACCGGTTTTGTAACCGGGTTTTTGAAGCAAAAAAATATATTATGCATATCTAGAGAAAAATACCTTTCAAACCATATATGTTTCATCAATATTGGTGGACAATAAGATGCCTAAAAGTGTACGACAAGAAATTGTGTGGCCTATTTATGTATAAGATAATTCAGATTATTGCAAAACTAAATTGTTGAATTTCGAAAATTTTGCAATTTGGCCTTAAAGTTGGGGAGGAGGTAGGGACATGGCTTAGAGTTTCCCGATTTAACTCATATGTAGTATGTTCACCATAATAGATTTAGACTAAATGTCACAATAACCCGCCTAGGGTTTTATGAAGGTACAAAGCTTAGCTTCCTCCATACATCTTAATGCAACCCTAAAGTTCATATATATATATAAATATATATATCGCTCATTTACTTCAAGACAATCATAACTCAAATAATATTAGGTTTACTTCTCTTGGGAAAATAATATAAAGTTTCTTTTTTAAGATGTGGGAAAATTGAAAATTTTAAACCCTTTCTTAAATGCATTTTTGTAGTTATGACGATCTTGAAATAAACGAACATTATCCGTTTAACCAGCTCCTATCTCTGTAGCCCAATTCACAATCTTGTGCAAAGGGTCTTGCATCATTGCATTTGCAAAATGGTATAGTTTATTGATACTCACCACTAACATTTGTTAAGTGGTGAGTATCAATATACTATACAATTTTACAAATGCTACGATGCAAGACCATTTGCACAAGATTGTGAGTTTGGCTATAAGCCCAATGTGTAATTTTGAATATCTATATTGACAATACTAGATTAATGTGCATATTTACTCTTACACACTTTATACAAACCAAACTTAATCACTTTTACTTCACAGAAAAAACTAAATTTCATTTTCTGCAAAGGAATTCAATGAAATAGTAAATATATTGTCTATGAACGGACCTTCAAACGAATTTGTAAATATAAACAAAAATACCTCAACAATTTCATTGAAAAAAAACGTGTTTTTATTCAGTGAACAAATTGTTTAAATCTATAAAACAATTTGTCTAAAAATTTTTACAAATTGTAGACAAAACAATTTACTAAATCAAATAAAAATATTTACTGGATTTTCTGAAAAATATCAAACAGTATTTCTGTCTGAATTTAATAAACAATTAGTCTAAAAATGCTAACAATTATTAAGCAAAATAATTTACTAAATCAAACAAAAATACAAATAAAATGTTTGTCATCATCCATTAAGCATGAGATGTCACTTTGTTAAATGTGTTCAAGTCTGAATGTTTATATAAATACTCTAAAAAATGAATGAGAATTACCGCAACGATATTAACTATTCGATTCACTCAAAAATCTTTTGTAAACAAACTTGGTACAATTGCATTCCTCTTGCTATGATTGTTGTTGTTATTTTTATTTGTTTTAACGACACTGTTTTATTGTTGTTTTTGGTGTTTGCGTTCTAAATAAAAGTCAAACAAATAATTTATAGATTATGGACAGAACATTTACTGAAAATTAAATTTATTTTTAGAGAAACTTTTGTTTGAAAATTTTTTGGTGATAATTTTTTCTGTGTTCTATCCGGTCATTTTCATATCGTAATGAAATTTTGAATATCTATATTGGCACTACTATATTAATGTGCATATTTACTCTTACACACTTTATACAAACCAAACTTAATCACTTTTACTTCTATCCGGTCATTTTCATATCGTTTTTATAGCATATGATAATTTAAATATATCATTTGTTAACACATCATTAAAACAAATATTTGTGTAACATTTTATTTAATGTCTTGAGAAAAAAGTACTGAATACTTGCGAAAAACAAATCATAAAATTTAAACTCTTCTACGATGTAGAAGAATGCAGACAGACAAACTACTTTCATGCACGTTAAATCTAATTCAAATCATAACTTATGTCTTTCTAAAAAAAAGTGTGAATTTTTATTTAACATTTTTCTATTTAACCAAAATCTTGAAAAACAGAAACAAATGAGGCTTGAGAGTTCAATATGCTTGTAAAAATTGACCTACATACATTCATGTGTATATCTAACACTAATTGAAAATAAAGGTTCTAATATGTTTTCTAAATAAGTAACAAATGAAGGTTTAAATAGAAACGGTAATAGAAAGAGGGAAATTACATTTTTTTTAATCCAATGCATAATTTTTAGTCAGGTTCAAGTTCGTTTTTCAATTCTTTAGTAGGAATGAACAAGCGTTTTTAATGTGATAATTTTTAAATAAAGCGAGAACAAGTTAAATTAGAGGTCTATCCACTAAGACAGACGTGTGATAAACATCATCTATATATTAGAGGGCTGCACAAGATGCCTTGAAGGTGTATTTAAAACATTTGGTTTAGTTCGAACACTTCCGCATCAATAATGTTGCGAGCAACATGTACTCGAAAGCGCAATTGGAAAGTAATTTTTAGAACTTATACAATGTGTGGAAACCATCTTCGCACTCTACACGTTCACTAAAAATGTATTTTAAAAAGTTTTTTGCAAAACACATCATTGTTGTGAAAGTGTTTGAAACAAAACAAATGTCTTAAAAGTGACATGCAATATCCACATAAAAAAAAGGAAATAATGTCCATGGAAAAAATCCTTAAACTCGAAAACCGAAGGCCGGCTACGCAAAACATATTCGCTGTGCAGTACTATTTTCATGGACTTTATTTCCACTTTTAATGACATTTCTTTCCCCTTCAAAACATCTTGTGCAGCCCTCTACTATATACTTTTTTTGTGGAATATGAAAAATTCTTAATTTGTCATCCCTCGAAAAAATATACAATGAAAATATAAAAAATCTGGTGTAACAATGCCTGTACCAACAGATAATTATTTAATAACCAATTTCTCATCCCATCCCATCATATAAATATTTCTTTAGATCGAAGCTTTCCTTGCTCTATTCTATCTAAGCTTTTTAATTTTTTTGTTTACTTTTTATTAACATGTGTAATATTTTTTGTTTCTATCTGCATTTATCGAACATCAATAAATGTGGTTTTATACGGCATGTGTTTTACATCTGACTTGTCAAACTTATTCGTGCCGTGTGAACCTCTTAAAACATTACCACATGACATTTACAGAAGCAAAGTCAGATGAAAAATTTTCAATTAGAGTGTGTTTTATATGCATCTGACATCAGCTGTTTTGAATTAACATTGATAATTTTGACAAAAATTCGAAGTTACATATCGCGACCTTATTATTGGTTTAGCCCATATGCCAAAAAGTCGGAATGGAGAAAAACACCACAGAAGATTTACATAAAGTTTTCTCAAAATATACCCGATAGAATTTTTTTGTATTCTCACCACTGCTTCCGGCATGTGTTGGAAGAAAAATGTACATTTTTGTGAACTTTCATCAATCCGATTAAAAATTAACATGTTTTTACTAAAAGTAAAAAATCTTGTTTGTGCTCCAGTAACCACTTTTTTTTTATTTGTAAAAAGTAGCTTTTTGTGCTCCATGTGTATACTAACTGCTGTGTATTGAGTAACTTGTTATTGAGATGAAAATTTCAACTTTTTATTGAAAATAAGCGTATAAATGTTATTAGAAAAGATATTTACATGGAATAAAAAGTTAATATTGATGAAACTTGGTATTTTACTTGATTTCTGATTTTTATTTTCTTATTTAAGTTTTTTTTTTACAAAAAATTTATCAAAATTGATGATATCGAGCACAATGAATGCTTGATATCTCAGAAACCAGGAACAATTTCTCGAAACAGTTTTTGGATTCTGAAAGAAGGTATTCAAAATATATATACCCCATACTTAACTAAATGGTCTGTGGGCCAAAACAAGACTGAGGTCGCGATATGTATCATAGGGTACATAGAGGCCAAACAGAAACTTCAAAAACCTAAGTGTGCTGTCAAAAACCTAAGTCTAAGGTTGTATTAGTAGAACATTTTGTATTAGTATTGGTTTAAAAAAAAATTTCCCCACAGCACTAAAACCGCACTTGGTTGTAAAAAAAAGTATTCTAAAGTATTAATATTTTTATACATGAATTTTTAAAAGTTTACGCAATTATTGTTGTTGAAAACTTTGATAAATTTCAACACACAAATGTCAACAAAATTAAAAAAAATTTTTTAAATTACAGCAAGAAGAAATATAAAATTTATATCAAACCAAATAAAAAAATTAAATACAACTAAAAAGTGTTTGTGCGTGGAAAAAAAATTACGATTTAGTGCATTTTCAAGTGGAAAAATGATAGTCCCTCAAGTGTGTTGAAATGCAAAAATTGTGACCTATCATTTTTGTTGAATTCACAACATATATGCGTGTGAAGAGAGTTTTCATTATATTATTAACAGTGCGAGAGCTTGCTATATATGTTTATCAATGATATGTATGTCTCACACTCCTGACACGTCAGAACATTTTAATTAATAAACATTTTAATTCTAGATATGTAACTGAATTAATTAGTTGTACATGCATACACATACACAAAGCTAATTTTTAACCATGTAAATATGTATCTTTACATATATTTCTTTCAACTTATTTTGGGTATTCATAAGGTAGTCATAAAGTCATATGTTTTAAAATAATAACACGAAAAAATATGACTGCTGTGAGCAACCCCTCATAAGTTAGTGTGCTATTTAAAATTTTGTGTCAGCTGATAAAAAAAAGCGATTCTAAATACTTGAAATCAGAATGCCAAGAACAAGTGAAAAAAATTAATATAATAGCCAGTTTGTTTTTAAATTATTCAACTTGTTAATAAAGTAAATAATACCCAGCTAAATATCTTTTAAACTCTTCATTTTTAATTAAAGTAAAAACAAATTTCAACGCACACAGAAAGTGAAATTGTTCAAATACATAAACATAAAGGAAACCAGCTGTTGTCAGTGACTCAGCCGACTAAATTTTCCATGCGGCTGCTAGTGGAAAAACGTTGGTTGGCTGCCAGCCAACTAAAGTATACAAACACAATTTTCTTCCTTGCAAATTTTTAAAAGTCTCGATTTTTTATTTTTACTTGTTACACAGCTATTAAAATATAATCAAATGTGAAGTAATAAAACTGTAAACAGTTTTAGGACATACTTTACTGCATATTACATACATTAATTTATATCAGCGGCGGCGGATTGTAAATATTCTCACCGGCTCGACTAAAGAGTTTCGGCCGTTCGGCTCAGATTTTTATTATGTAGTTATAACAAAATAATAAACACAGTACAATAAGTCTTATTATTTTAGGACTTTTTTGTTTGAAGTACAACAACAATGTTTTTAAACCATCTTAAAATATTAGCACTTTATGTCATTATGACATGATAAGACACCTTGTGAATACCCCAATTATCATTTTGCTAGTGTGAAAATATAATGGAAAAATTTCAACATCTTCGTAACTTGATGATAGATATTGATAAAGGCTGTTTCAGACTATAATACAAGTATTAATACTTTTGAAGAAAATGAAACCTTGACATGATAAATTGTTATTGTTTTTTGAAAAATTTCAAACAACAATTAGATCAGGGAGGCGTTTTCTTCAAAAGTATTAATACTTGTACTATAGTCTGAAACAGCCTTAAGTGTGACAAGTATTATGAAAATTGACGCACACATTGAGTTCTTCTGAAAATATAATTTCGTGATTCGAGAATTGGAATGTACCACGTAGCTCATACAAAAGAAACACATATAAATTTTCATCTACTTCTATTTAACTGATTCTTATAAAACTTTGCACAAACTTTAAGTTGGTTGATTTACGTAGTTAACTACTACGCGCAAGCACTCAAGTAGAACCCAGTGAACCCACACTACTCCTCAGTATCAACCTGTGTCTGTCCGAATGCAAGTGCAGGTCGTCTAGAGAAATCTCTGATAAATCCGATTATTGTTATTATTATGTATAAGCCATAATCACTGCGAGATAAAGGATCTTTTGTAAAGCCCAAATGTTCTCTTTACTATAATGTGCAGAATGTCACCAAGGGCATGGGTAGAACAGGTTTTCATTGCCAATATACATACATATGTAGTACATGGAAGTCAGTTTGTTGTGCACAAAAAAGGTCGATGTTATTCCGAAAGTTTTTACTCTCATAGCTATTCAAGGAAACTACAGATATTAGTTTCAATATTTTTATTTTGTGCCTAAATTGTATTAACCCAACAAACACATAGGCTTGATTTCAAATTAAGAGTGATTTGAAATCAAACCTTTTCTCAAACGATAAACGTTCGAAAATGATTTGAAAATAACTTGAAAAACATAGCATTCTCAACAAAAAGGGGACATTATTTTCAAATTGACAAATTTATTATCAACTCACTTTCTAACGTTTTTTTTTTCAAATTTTGATAATAACTGTTATTTTCCTTCCCTGGTTATTTTTTCTAAAAATCTATTGGTAACACTGTTGCAGATAATCAGAGCTGTGAGTAGATTTAATGAAAACGAGCACAGACTGTGCAACTTTTGTTGCAGCAACTCTTGTATTGTGTGAGTAATGAAATAGAAATGTATACACTTTTTTATTCCTCTCTCGCTCTTTCTCACTAGGATATAAAAAGTTGCTGCAACAAAAATGATAAGTCTGAACGGGGACTTAGAGGAAGGAAAATAGCGAAAATGCCATTATTGGATTTCAGAACATGTAAGTTTGGCAACATTGCCCATTATTTACTAACTGCAGTAGCTTATAACGGTAATTACTCACCATTTTTCGCACTCTCTCCATATATTGCCTTTGCTATAAAAGCTTCCTTTTTTTCATTTCTTTATGAAATAAAAACAAAAAATTTTGGTTTTTGTGTGTTGTTTTTGTGAAAGTTTTAACCTTTATTTATTAGTATTATTTCTTTATTTAATCATTTATTGATTTCTTCTACAAGCAGAGCTTTACAGACTTAAATCCTAATTCATAAACAAAATGGAATGAAAGTAAAATATAGTTTGTTGTTGTTTTATTCTTTTAGATATATATTTCTTTTGTTGTTGTTGGGTTTTTTTTATTTGACAAACTTTTGGTTAATTATTGACAAAAAAGAGTTTTGTATGGGTTGGTTTTTAAATAAACTCAATAAAAAGTTACGAGAAAAGCTTTTTTGTTGTGTTTGGTTGGTGTTTATTTAAAAAACTTAAATGTTTAAACATTTTTGTTGTTGTTTAGCAGTGTTCTCAAGGTGTTGTTTTGTTGTTATTTGTTAAAAAATATTATAACCATTGGAAGGTATTATTTTTCTATTAAATAATTTAATGCTGTTAATGATTTTTTTGTTTTGCTTTGATTATTGCATAGAAAGGGGGATTTATGTATGTATGTCAAGATTTTAAGCAAAGCTCTTATGATATGCTTTTACGCATTTAAAATTTTTTTTCTTTTTTTTTTTAAATCCATTTATGCGTAAATTTTTTTGTTGCTTTTTTCTTTATTTTTCTTTTTTTTTTAATAAAGATGTTTAATGTATGTGTAAGTGTTTTATAAAGAGGGGCGGAGTTAATGTAAAATGTACGTAAGCGTGTCAAGTTACACGTCAATAATGAGTTGTTATTAAATATGTTGTTTATATTTGTTTTTGTTTTATTTTAAACTTATTGATTTTTTTAATTTTCTTTATTTTTTATTAATATCTATTGAAGTTTATATTAAGTTTTCTTGTTTTAAACTTTTATTTTTAGTTGCTTTTTTATCAAAGAACTTTCATTTTTTAAATTTTATTTTTCTAATTTAACTTTAAGTCGGGTTTTTTCTTTGTTGGTTTTAATATTTATTTTCTTATATTTATATATAATTTAGTATGAGATTTTTTCGGCTAGTGTTTAAATTTTTTTATAACATATTCATTTTTTATGTACTAAAAATTAAATAGATTATTATCTACAATTTAAATGAAGTTTTATTATTAAATTAGTTGATCTTTTATTATATTTTCTTTAAATTTTTTCTAATTTTTTATACTTATGTATAACATTTTTCTTTTCTTTTAAGACAGACCTTTAACAAACAATATACCTACATGTGTTTAGTTTTGACGAATTTTTCAAAACCAATTAATAAAATAAAACTGAAAACAAAGGTTTCGCAAAAAAATATATCTAATAATTAAACTGTAAAATCTCTTGATTACGTAAATTTTTTGTCTAGGCTGGCAACTTTTTGATATAATAACGGTCATGTAAAAAGAAATTTTCACGCTGTCGTTAGTAAAACCTTCAGAATACAGTAAGTCCAATGTACCGTTATGTTAATATAAGATAGAAGTTTTGTTTATCTTTAAAAACATGCAAAATGAATGAATGATATGCATTTATTAGACAGACAAGACAGTTTTAAGGTTTATACTTCGCGACAAAAAACTGGGTTGCTTGCACTCCTCTTTAGAATTTAATTTTTACGAGCACTTTTTTGAAAAAGTTTGGGAAAACCTGAACATATATTTATACATATATTTATGTACATATACAGGTGGCGTTACTACGGCAGCTGACTATTTTTAGTTCGTTTTGTTATGACCGCATAAATGTCAAATTTCATTTTAAAAAAATTGGAAACAACTTTTGTTCTCAATTTTTTAATTTGGAGTTTAACATGATTTGCCTTAAAAAATACATTCTTGGCATGTCAAAATATGTACGGAAAAATGTGTGTTGACATCTGAGAGTGGTTCAAATCACAAGGGCAAAATAACCACCTGGGCTATCATGACCAGCTGGTATGAATTCGCCTTGGGTGTACTTATCGGCATTCGGTACATTTAAGCATTTTTTTTGGTAAATATTATGCCAAAATAAGCATAGGAAAAAATCAAAGCGGTAATAAAACGTGATTATTTGGTAAAATAGTTTGACACAACATTTCGCTATCACCCAAAGCGAACTCATAACAGGTGCCTCGATAGCTTAGGGGACTATTTTTTTATTATTTTCGCCACTTTTATATATTACCTTGTTCAGTGTCAAATGCTTTTTGACAGAGTTTTCAGAACTTTGTTTGAGATAGATTAGAGGTTCATCTATCGAAATATTAAAAAAAACGATTTGATAAAAATGAGTTAGGGCCTTTCTATTATATTACATATATTTAATTTCAATACATATATTTAATTTTTATTAGCAATTTAAGAAGAAGAAATCTAAAATTTTCAAACGACATAAATTTTATTAAAATCGCACGCAGGTCTCCAAAGTTACGAAATCTTGAATGTTAACCGTAAAATGTCGTACCTGTCACAAATTTTTTGAACAAAATTTTAAAGATTTATGTATTTCTTTCAACCTTTAATAAACTAAAATCCTTTATAAATGATATAAAATAACATATAAAAAAATTATTTAAATATTTTGTAATTTTTGAATTAAAATTTTTAAAATACTACTTATAATTGCACTTTTAAGTCTTATTTATCCAAAAACTATTTTAAGTATTACAATTAATCATATACATATGTTTACGCATTTGTAATATTTTTTTTATTGTATCCATAATAAACAAATTTTAAAACCGTTAAAAACTTAAACAAACATATGTAAGCAGAAGCTGTAAATAACAAATATATAATTAAATTTTGTTCTCTATGAAATTTAAATACAAACATTTAAATGTGTACTCTAAATCAAGGCAGATTAATAAGATATTCGCATCGCTCCAAATTCAAACTCGCTGTGACTCTCACTGTCTATCAAACACGATACCAAAGCGAATTAATACCAGGCGGCCAGGAGGTCAGCTGAATACGAATTCGATTCTTTATTTTTACCATCACATGTGTTGATGCGCCTTTTTCTTCTCGTTAATGTATCAGCTGTTTTTGACAGCCCAAATATATATATTTCACGCCGAAATCTCTTGCGACTACCTACTGTTGATGTTGAAATCTACTTTCAATAAATTTGATCACAATCCATATGCCTAAAATATAAATAATCCTTTCTTTAGTGCCAATTATAAGTGTGCATGGCCAGCAAATCGTTTGAAAGCACTTAATTAAAAAAAAATTTGACAGACCGAGCTTACACAACGAAATAATCAGATGTGCTTTCATTTCAACGCCACCGTATAATGGCCCAAGGCAAATTCATAACTGCTGCCCTTGACAGATAGTTGATATGTCAAATGCCTTGTTGACATAATTTTCAGCACATATTTTTACATCCAAAGTGGGTATTTTCCAAAGCCAAATGGGTCGAGTCAACCTGATATAAATATGCCTTGTTAATGGGCCTTGGCAAGGTAGATCAACACCAGGTAGTCGCAAGAGAATTCGCCGTGGATAATTCACATTTGGGCTGTCAAAAAAGCTGATACTTTAACACTGCTGACAGCCCAAATGTGTAAACATTTATGTAAACAGGTGGGCTCTTGCGGCCACCTAGTATGAATTCGCCTTGGGCCTTGGTTGATTTATTTTGTATATAGCGTTTGACAGTAATTGGCACGGCGAATTGACTTTATTAATCCACATTACCTTGAAAGTTATCATAGGAAGATTTTTCTATTATAAATTTATGTTTATTTATTATTAGAATAATTAAATTTCAGTACTTTTATTATTATAACTATGGTTTTTCATAGAAATTTTAGTTCGATGAGTTAGAATTTACTTTAAATGACTAAATGGAGATTTTTTTTGTTAAAAGTGGACTATTTCATTTCAAAATTTATTGTTATTTTATATGATTTTAATCTAAAATTTTAAAAATAATTTTTTTCGCTTGTTCTTATGTTAATTAATTTGGAAAGTTGAAATAATTTTGTTTTATTGTGTTTTTTTTCAGTTTATAATGAGACTATTAGTTGTATTATTGTTTGTTTTACAAGAAAAATGTCTACTTATTTACACAAAAATTATTTTCCTTAAGAGAACTATGGTAATAACTTTTTATTAATAACTTTTGTTAGAAAATAAATTGGTCAAAAATTAGTCAAACATTTAGTCAATTAAAAACTTAACTCAAATTAAATAAAGTTTTTAATTGTTTCAATTAATAATTCAATCACTATATTTTCAATTAAATAAAGAATTTAACTGAAGTTCGAAATTGTTTAAAATTATTGTATCAAATTCAATGTGAAACTAAAGAAAACCTTTTCGAAAGCTTATATGCATTCAATTGTGGTATCTGCAAGAACCCAAAATTTTTACTTTTTGCCGCTGTCTTCAGACAAATTAGAAATAAATCTCCAAATCTAAATATCAGTTGGACAAAAGGGTAAAAAATAATATATTTCTATTCAATTAATCTTCTATAATACCAGGAGCAAGGCGTTACTACAGCAGGTGAACATTTTTTTTTCGCGCTGCATAAACCGCATAAATGTCAACCTCCATATAAAAAAATTGTTTGTTTACATTTTTTTATATGAAGTTTAAGTTCGCCACTTACATCACATTGTTAAATGCGCTGGGCGAACTCATTCCAGGGGCCCTTTTCTCAAAAAGTACAAGTCGCAAATCTACAAGTGAAATGCAAACAAAACAACAACACTTTTACAAACTTTATTGTTGTTTTGTGTGTACTTTACTTGTAGATTTGTAACTTGTATTTTTTTGAGAAATGGGCTCCAGGTGCTTCGACAGCGCAGTTTGTTGTTTCGTCCCTTACTTTGATATCCCAAGTGAATTAGGGTATAAATATGCCTTGGACAACTGCTTTTCCAAAAGCTTAATAATGGAACAATAAAAAATTATCCGTTTTTGCAGATAACACAACTTGCATTTAAGCCCTCATTTTATTATTTCAATATCCGGATGAAATCATATTCTTTTTATTGCAACACTAACTACAAAACATGGTGGTGTTGCCAGTATCGAAATCTAAATTTCCTTAAAACACACAATGTCTATTGTAGTGTTTATGAATGCAATTTTATATTAAACAGTTTTTAGCGTGAAACTGTTCAATAACAATTGTGAGTCTTAAACCTAAAATAAGAATTTTTTATGAATGTGGCTGTAAATGTTTATAGTTTTTGTTGTTTAATTTTTTTCATATATTATTGTTTTATGTTATATTGAAGTGATTTTTTTTCTCCGAAAGCAATTTTAGTACATTTCAAACAAAAAACGCAAAAAGTTTAGAAGAATTGAAAAACTGAAAGATATTTAACATGGTTGAATTTGTTAACTTAACTCAAGGCGAACAGATGACATTATTACGGCAAATAATAAGTTTAGCTTGTTCTGCTTAGATCGTATACCTGTCAAACTCCATATAAAATACATAAACAATTAAAAAAAAAAATGTAGACAAACATTGCTTACAGTGCGCAGAGAAAACAGATTCGTTGAGATTGTCGAATTTGTTACCAAACGAATTTTGGCAGTTGCACCAACAATCATAGGATTCTTATTGAAAAATAAGTTGTTTCACAATAATAAATAATTGCTAATGCCAACCGTTTAACGGGTTAGGTGTATCAATGATAATAAAATTAACCACTAGTTAGTTGCAACAACCGATAAAAAGTAAAGTAAATTTAGAAAGACAGCTTTTTTAGTTGCAAATACCAATAATTGGTATCAAAATCCAATTCATACTATTTTATTCGGTTGTGCTCATCATATTCGTTAGTTGGTCATGACAAAAGCATACGATCGGTTAATCTAATCGATTTAAGAATTGTCAGAGTCATATCTTTATTACACTTATGCTCTTATGGCAATGAACATGTATTGGTTTTTGGATTCATAGAAAATTGATAGCGTGTTTTGATTCAAGGCAAATTCATACCAGGTGTGCCCAGGTAATTATTTGCGAATATTTTCGCCCTTTTTATTCCGATCTCCCAAGAAGGCATTTTCTAAGGCGAGGGGTTTGAAGTATGTTGTTTGACAGCGGGCGACATGCCGAATTTGTTTGAACTCGCCGATATGGGCACTTTAGTAAACTGTCTTGAGTTAAAAGTAAAAAGCATATTTTAATGTTTGAAAAATTATGAATATGATTTTTTTTAAATTATTCAAATATTAATTAAATTTATTTTAAATATTCTCTCCCCATTAGTTGCTGGAAAATCGTCACCTGAAAAAAAATTCAACTAACATAAATTTAATCAGAAGAAGTTTTAAACTTTTCAATAACAGATATTTCTTTCAAATTGTTTATGGCCGCATCATTTCGAGCTAATTCAGTTTAATCCCTTCCAACTTTTTTTACCTGACCCAAAAATGAAAAAATGGCAAATTCAATTCACACTTTGAAACTTTTCTTTTGCGTGAGAGTGATGAAATAGAAATGTATTCCTATTTGTATTCCTATCTCACTCTTTCCCACTAGAAAATAAAAGTTGTTGAAGCAAAAGTTTCACTGTCTGAACCGGCTCTAAAACAAACTAAAAGCTATCCACAAAAATACCGCAATGGCCACACTGCTTATACAACTGCTTGTTAAAGGGGGTTGCCATATGTATAGCAAAAAAATAAGTGCTACCTTTTGCTGTTTAGTAACGGTACTCAAGTTTTTCTTATAAATTAGTTTAATTAAAACAGATTTTTATGAAATTCCTCTAAAATAATTATATCTTTTTAAAGTGTATGTGTAGTTAAACAAACATCAATCATATTATACCTATAAAATGTAAATTAATAATCTGTAAGTTCAAAAGTTGAACAATATTAACCAAAAGATTTTTTTAGAAATTTAGATTGAAAAAAGCTTTTGGTTAAGTTTGAGTAACAGATCTAATGATAGTTTCCAACGAAAAAAAAGTAAAATAAATATACATATGTCTGCACCTAATTAATTTTTTTTTACAATTTTACAACCACTTTTATGTCCTTGTAAATTTGTTTTCTACAATACTCTGAAACAAAAACCCAAGCCAATAATTTTTTCTTACACATTCAATATTTATTAAATCTTCTTATAATTAAAATACTTAAATTTTATACATAAATAAATCTTTTTAGGCAGTTTTACTATTGTATGGTTTGGAAAAAAATTTATTCAAAAACACTTTTTAACTAAAACAAAGATAAAAATTGTTAAACCAAATAACAAAGTTTAAAATGTTGTGTTTTCCTTTAACTGTTCAATAATTTAACTCAAACCTAATTATTTTCAAAATTAATATGTCATTAAGTTGCCTTTTGTATATGTTTGTATGTGTAGAGACTCCTTCAATTATTGAGATTTTTATTATGTTTTTAAAGATTTTTTTTATCGTCAAGCGTAAATGTTTTTTATGTTTTAATTTTATTTGTTTTTTTTTTATTATTCCTCAGCTTAATTATTTATTCCTCTTAGCTGTTAAACACCAAATTCTTTGTTTTCTGCCTTTCTAATTTGCTTTCGATTTCAGTTTTTTACTGTTTAAAGATGATTTTTATTATTATGTATTATTTTTCGGTTTTTTTATATTTATGAATTTTGTTTTAAACGAAAATTGATACGTTGACATGAAAACATAATAAACAGCACAGCTACTGTGTAGGGCATTAAATGAATTAAATAGTTATTGTTATTGTTTAGTGTTGATGCAGCATGATTGCATAAATCATTGGTGCAGGCACAATATAAAGCCTGGACATCATGAGTACCCGAACGTTTCAAGCACTCATTGTTATCGGTACGATCATCGGGTATATAACCGCAACCTCGAACAATACGTTCTTTACCATAAACTGTGTTTGTAAAGGCAAGTTAAATGTTAAAAGTAAAACAAATTCATTAATATCCATTAATATTATTGAGTATCTGTAAATCTAAATACAAAATAAATTTCTTATAATCTTACCCCTTTGTACAGTTTTACGGCATAAAATTGGCTTATACTTATCCTTAAGATGTTCGCGTGGTTCCTGTTTACTGCAGTTAACTTCACCTATTGAATAAGGATCGAAGGGATCACCGCAGCGAACATCATATTCACTATTGCAGTCGTAACACATTAAAGCAGTAGTAACTAAAATGAAAGAAATGTTATACACTAATGAAATATATGTAATTGTAAGGTAAAAGCGAAACTATCGTGTATTACGAAATATAAGTAATATTGCTACTGCACCAGGCGCGGATACAAATATCCCTATTTCCCCCCTCCCAAACGTATTGAGTTTCAAAAAAATATTTTGCAAAATAGTATGTTTCAGTTAAGATTAGATTAGATTTTCAACAAAAACTCAAAAAACTATTTATTTTTATTATGACAGAAAATCAAAACTAACAATGAAAAATGTTTGTTTACGTTTTTAGGAGCGACAGAGAAGTTCTCTCATCATTGATAACATCTCTCGTTTCTCGTCCATTCACTCTTCAAACTAAAAACAGGAACGATGAACGAAAGGAACGACTTGCTTTAATTTTTCGCATCTGTCGGACCGATTCCTCACAAGGAACGATTTTTCCCAACTCTAGTAACCAATCGGCAATTTAACCGATCTATAAATTACTTCATCATATAACGCTGAACCGATTCTTGCCAGTTCGTCGGCTTTTTCATTTCCCTTAACATTGCAGTGATCCAGAAAACAAGATAATCTGGCACAATATTTGTCTATAAACACGCTGAGGGGCCTCCTACAGTCAGTAAATAGTTTCGATCTAGGATCTCAGCCTAGAAAGCCCTACCTTCTTTCAGTAGTCTGAAAGATTTATGAACGTCTATCCTCAAAATAAAGACACCAGCGATCTTGCCTATTAACATTTTAGACCCGTCTGTAAATACCGCATAACCGCCGTAGAGCCTATAAGATTAAACCAAAAACTTCCTATCGGAATAAATAATGAATCAAGATGTTATGGAGATCTGTCCATTAAAACTAAGCTCATTTAAGGCTCCCAACTATTTACCCTGCTCTGCTAGCCTCAACTCTACTATTCCAAATCTAGGTTTTATACCTACTGGTAAAGAGAACTAGCTCCATTTCTCTGGGTTGACCCGCACGCCCTTTGCTGTTAACCCAGGAGGACAGCTCGCTAAAACAACTCTTAAACGGTAAAATAATAAAGAGAACTAGTTCCATTTTCTTTGGGTTGACTCCCAGTCCTTTGTTATTAGCCCAGGAGGACAGCGCGTTAAGCGCCGGTTGCATGACTTCACTGTTAGTGGGAAGAAACTTTTCCACTTCATCCAAATAAGCGACTTCTTCCAACCGTTCCTATCAAAATGCCTAACAATTACGTTCATCGCCAACAGCCACAGTAAAGGTGATAGCAATCATCCCTGTGGCATACCCCTGGTCACTATTTTACTCAGGCTTTCACTTCTCATTTTCGAGCTAATAATTCTACTGCCAGCATAATAAGTATCCACTCTACCAGAAAGCTTGAGTACGTCTAGCGACTCCCTAATTGCCTCCATACTAATGTTATTACCCTGCAGATAACGTAACTAGTCCATACACGCATGTAAAGTATACTCCATAGAGGACTAGGACTAGTCCAAAGGTAACCCAAATGTATAGAGAAAACATTGTCGATTTAAAATTACGATGTCCTAGGGCTGGACTATATAACCCAACTTTGCTCTAAATCGGAGTAGTTTCACAACTACTCCATGTCACTACTTGATGGAGCACTCAAGTGTTCGTGTTGAAATTGTTAAAACACGACCACTTGTCGCTTCCCTGCAGATAACGCGACTAGTTCAAACACGCATGTAAAGTATACTCCTTAGAGGACTAGGATTGGTCCAAAGGTTACCCAAATGTATGGAAAAACCAAGGTTGATTTAACATTACGATGTCCTAGGGCTGGACCATATAACCCAACTTTGCACTAAATCGGAGTAGTTTCACAACTACTCCATGTCACTACTTGATGGAGCACTCAAGTGTTCGTGTTGAAATTATTAAAACACGACCACTTGTCGCTTCCCTGCAGATAACGCGACTAGTTCAAACACGCATGTAAAGTATACTCCATAGAGGACTAGGATTAGTCCAAAGGTTACCCAAATGTATGGAGAAACCAAGGTTGATTTAACATTACGATGTCCTAGGGCTGGACCATATAACCCAACTTTGCTCTACATCGGAGTAGTTTCAAAACTACTCCATATCACCACTTGATGGAGCACTCAAGTGTTCGTGTTGTAAAGGCTACAGCCTTTACCCTACAGATCAGCCCTTGAAATAGGCATACTGAGCGCCACTGATGACGCGCGTATCAATTGTGATCCTAAGATGTAGATAGATCAGTCGTTTTAGTGTTTTCAGAAAAAAGGTCGAAAGACTAATCGGCCAAAAATCCTTCGGCTTTGACTGGCTTTCTTTGCCAGTCTTGGAAATGAAGATGGCTCTAACCTCTCCCCAGGCCTTCGGTACAAAATTCCTAAACAAATATATCCTGATTATATTCACCAGAAATAATAGAACGCGCTCGGAGACACTGTAACATGGCCGGAAAATTACCATCTGGACCTCAATAAAGGTAAAGAAAAATGGAATATATTGAAGGAACATACAGGAATTTAAAAAGATTTTATTTCTAAGCATTTTAAAATTTATTATAGAAGACAATAGATACTTTCAGTATAATGATACATAGTATATAACTCAACAAAAAGTATTTCCAATGGGATCTCCTGCTTCTCCAATTGTAGCTGAGATAATGGAGAAACTACTTGATTCATATATTGAAAACTTAGCATTAAGCTAAGATTAATGATTAAATATGTAGTGAGACTTCGGAGAATGTTGCCGAGCTCTTTGACAAAGCCTTGAGGCCCTTACTCTAAAGAAAAATGAGCTTCTCTATCTGGAAGGGTCCGAAACTGGAAGAGGAACCTTCATAGAATAGGCGGTTCCAAAGAGTGAATCGAGTTTAATGCTAAACTTACTTTGAAAATCTTAGGCTAGGCTAAGAAGGGTAGTGTCTAATAATTTTCACATCTACTTGAAAATTCAGTGGGTCCATTGAAATTCCCCCAATCTAGAATATCTACCTAAAATTTCCGCCCTCAGCGCCACACTACCTACAATTCCCCTGATGAAGCCGTTGATATCATCAAGATTTCACTTCACGATATCAATCACTGCCAAGACATTTAAGCCATTGTCATTGTTATCTCGGACAATGATAAATAACATGCTAAATAGTTTCTGGATCCTATTCATCCTTTCACTTCTTATGCAAAGAGGTGGTGCCAAAAGATGATGCTTGCTCTTATCGAGTAATGGCCAATCATAACTCTTGTCAAGACTACTTTAAGGAGCCTGGGATCAAAATATTTTGTAGGCTTCCAGGTAAGCCAGAGTATATGCAGTGAAAAAGACGGCAAACTGCCACTGACAGTAAAACTGCAATAAGGTCCTTAATCTGGTTAATCCCTCTTTTTGGTTTAAAATATGTTTAAAGCAGCAAATCTACAAATCAGTAAACATATAAATAAATATATTAAGCGCATACAATTTGGCGTTTAAAATATCAATACAAACTATATGTTTTTGATCGATATACCGTAGTGCTGGCACACTATTATTGTTTAGTTTAATTAAACTAGCATTTAAACGTTCACTGATTTATTAGGCGTTAATTCGAAAAAATACACGTATGACTAAACGCGATGCTAACTGTTCTTGGCGATATTTACTCATCTAAGTTCAAAAATACTAACTGAGTCGGTAGATGTCTGGCAGCGTCTATATATAGCAAACAATAAAACCTTCTGGCAGCTTCGTGAAATTTCTGGACGTTGTTGTTTCTTGGTTTATCTTTAACTATAGCCAAAGTGTATTGTGCGCGTGTAGGTATGCATAAGATTTTTCACACTTATTAGGCGACAATTGTTTACAAGATTATTGTGCTACTTAACAAAGGATATTGCTAACAAGTTTACATTTCTTAACACCTGATGTTGTTAAGTTTATTTTGTTGCTATTTACATATGTCATCAAACAGTCTCGAATAATCTTGTAAGCTCTCGTCACTGTTTCGCAGTGTTGTATTTTAGTGTTACTAAACAACGCTGTTTGTGGCAGCACTGTTAGTGCTTTTTATTTTGTATCGTTAAATTTGAATCTGCATTTTCATTTCGTAACAGCATTTTAAAAAGATTTTCTTATAACTTGTTATATTATAACAGTTGAATATTGTTCCGCGAAAAAGAACACCAGTGTTACAGTCCAACCTAAATCAGAGCGTTAAGCGTCGCGCAAACAACAGGGTACGTATTTGCAATACAATCACAGTAAATATTTTGTGGTAAAATGTATTGTAAATACGTACCCTGTTGCTTACGCGACGCTCAACGCTCTGATTTAGGTTGGACTGTTAATAAATAAACTTGTACATGAAATATAAAAACCAATTACTAAATGGTAACAAACTACATAAATTAATTCAATAAAAAAATTTAATTGCATTCCCATTAATCGAATTAGTTTAAACATTTAATTAATTAAAACAAAGTTGTATATGTTGTATTTTAATACTCACCTTGCAGGCAGGCCAATACGGCAACCAGAAATAATGTTCTTTCCATAAATGGTGACATGGTCAACTGTTCGGTTTGCTTTAACTGTTGTTTTACTTCTGTATAGTTTTTTTTTCAAGAGTGACCAGAGTCTCTTTTGTCTTGTACCTTTATTTATTGAATGTTATACTCTTTACGTGAACACACACTCACAAACTTGTAAGTATGTAAAACACACCAACCCGTTTAAATTATTAAAAAACGAAATTTTATTTTGTATGTCAATTCGCTTGTGTCACTCGTTCCCTTTATTTATTTTTTTTTTTTGGTACGTAAGTTCAATTTGATTTGATTTTTTTAAATCAATAACCGAAACACGCAATTTTATCCGTTTAGTATGTATTTATTTTTCCTTTATTAATTCTTTTTCGTTTTAGACTTAACAACAGAAAAACTTAAAGAGAAGAATTTTGTTTTATAACGTTCGCTTTATCAAATTGTATCTAGAGAAATGAGAGAAAAATATGTTATAGAAAATACTATATAAGTTAGTTTATATTGTTGCTGTAACTATTGGTATTTAATAGAAGTAAAAATAATTTTTTTTATTTTGAAAATATAAGAAGTTTATATAAAGGAAACTTTTATTTAAATCACACTTTTCACAAAAAAAAATAAATTTCTTTGCATTGCACTGATTCGATAACAAAAATTTAAGGAATGACTCGAATGTTCATATATGCGGTAAATTGGGGCATTACGGCATCAGTGATGCCAAGTCTTAAATAAATTTATTTATTCTAACTTTATTTCAAATTGAAAAAGATAATATATACATATATTCCAATTTTGTTGCCATAAAAATAATAATGCTATTTTGCGACAGCTAAAAATATTTATTCTGGAATTATGAATGATTGAAATTTCGTACATAATTTAGATTTTCCTTCTTAATCATAAACAAATGTTATAAAATCATATTTTGTATAAAATTGGTAGATACGAGAGTCCTTTCTCCGAATAAAGAAAAATAATAAAATAGTTTGTGACAAAGTTTCAAAAATTTCGCCAAAAAGTTTTCAAAATATATTTATTTTTTTAATTTCGGATTATATGGCATTTATCCGAAACCCTCTATGGTTTTGAGGCCATCTGTCTGACTGCCTGCAATGGTGTTAAGAGGGACAAACGGGTTCCGAAGAGTGCCGAACGCAAAGTCGATCGATGAGACTTCCAGTCTAGTCACTCAGGAAGACTCCCAGCAAAAATAAATTTGGTACAAGAATGCACTAAGATTAAATAGGAGGGCTTCGGAGATGCGCAAAAGCACATATTGCATCCCCTCTGCCTTACGAAGTTGCGATAACGGAAGCGAATGAAGAAATTTAATGCACACACGAGAAAGGTTGTCGGCTATTTATGTTTTTTCATGTTTTTTAAACCCGAAGTTTTTTTCTTTCAACTCAAACTTTATAGTGCATCCTCTCTCGCTTACGTGGATACAAATATGGATGCGAGTGTTATTTTTACTTCGTAATTTGATTTTTTATTCTTCCATTGAATTGTGTATGATAATAAATGTGCATCGGTAGCTTAGTGGTTAATGTTCTTCCCTACCATGCGGAGATCGTGGGATCGATTCCTGATTCAATACGCGAGCAGAAAGTATTTAATAAAAGTAAATTGTAGTGTAATATAGTGTCCAATTGTGTTTGTTCCACTTAATACATAAATAAATATAAAAACAACATAAAATAATTTCAAATAAAAAATTTATCCAAGTGTAGGTGAAATTGTGATATAAAGAGCAAAATTTTTTTAAATTATATACATACAAAAGACATGAGGTTAATGCATCTAAGATGCGCAAAAAGAAGCTCATGCCTCCAGACCTATCTAGTGGGACATCCCATACAAAAATCATGTAATACGGAAGCAGGTTGGTAAGGGAGAGTACCGAAATTTCTCCCTTACAAACCTGCTTCCGGTAGACGGATATTTTTGCTGGGCACCATGTCTAACTAAGGTTGTGCTGGTGAATTCTTTCACCAACTAGACGATGCTGTTGACGATGATGATCTTTTGGTCTTAAATGATTGTTCTTTCTCTGATCGTAGATAATATTGAATTCCCAATAGGGATTCTTAAAGATAGGGCTATACCCATAAGAAATGGTAAGAACAAAGGGACTTTCTTTTACACCCGCCTATCATCAACGATAAACACGATATTGATATTGTGGTTAATAACCGCACAAATACGTTCATTTAACGTTGGACTCATGCCGACCTAGTGTCTTCGAGGGCAAAAGTAAACGACGAAGGTTGAGTCTGAAGTAGCAAACGCTTTTCACTGACGCAAAAAGACTGGGTAACTGGTCAGCTTATAAGATCTCTGTAAATAAGCTCAAGAACATTATTAGGAATGTGAAGCGGTCGTCATGGAGGTCCTTCTGTGGACGTGAGACCCTAGAGGTACTGATCTACACGTACTTTTCCGGTTGCGTCTTACCACGGCTGCGATTCCCCTGACCAGGGAAAAAGTAAACCAGATGCGTCGTCGTATTTATTCCCAAAGGGGGTAAAACCACTCACATAAGCCCGAAAGTTTCAGACATATTAGTCTATCATCTTTTCTCTTAAAAATGCTGGAACTGATAATTGATCTGTGTCTCGGATTAGCAATTTCTCCAAACCTTCTATTATCAGCTTCTCAGCACACTTATACCAAAGGCCAATCAATTCAGATGGCAGTTCATTAGCTCGTCGATTTTATTAAAAAATCTATAGAGCACAAAGAATATATATTAGCGACCTTATTTGACATAGAAGGAGCTATTAACAGTGTGAAAACATTATTATGGCTTTTGAACGAGTTAATATGAATAGGTAAATAATTAGCTTCATCTGGGGACTTGTAATAAAATATGGCAATTTCTTTTACGATGGGGAGGGCTACAATTTAAAACATAGAAAGGCGAGGGACTCACCTATCTTATACAACATTGCTAATAGCTCGGTTCTAATGAAGCTGGACTCCATGAGATTTAAAGCAAAGCCTACGCGAACGATGTTGCTGTGGCGGTATTTGGAACAGTTTTCCGTCATCCCACGTCAAATTTGGTTGATAAACAAACCGGTTTCGGCTATGTGCCATCTTCAGTGTTCTATTGAATATCAAAACACTCTCTCTTTGCGTCTTCAACTGGCATTGAGGCTCATCAGTAAATGGAGTAAATGGAGTTCACTGCTAACCCTCAAAAAACGGATATTGTGCTCTTCACGAGAAAGTACAAGATAGCAACATTCACGCTATCGACTCTTAACGGAGCCAATCTTACATTCTCTGATTGTACGAACAACCTGGGTATTATCCCGAACTCCAAGCTGGCATTGAGTGTGGAATCAAAAGCGGCCAAGGCCTCACTGGTTCCTCTCCGATATCATCATCTAACAACTGGCCATGAACCCCGCAGTAAGACTCAGTGCCCTTGGTGCATAGAAAGAAGAAAATGTTGGCCATGCGATGATTTTGCGACATATTCTAGATCTTCCTGACCTTATAGGAGGTGACACTGTCGGTCACATCCTCTACGATAAATGATGTACAGCATGGAGAGAATGTGATGGAGATATATTTGTGATCACAAGCCTTAATCGCTTAAGTCGTTCTA
Organism: Panzeria rudis; assembly: GCA_956483635.1. Taxonomy (NCBI): domain Eukaryota; kingdom Metazoa; phylum Arthropoda; class Insecta; order Diptera; family Tachinidae; genus Panzeria; species Panzeria rudis. Next base: position 20,377,094 of record OY101450.1, on the reverse strand, counting down.
AAAATTTTTCGGGAAAGTAGTTTAAAGTTTTAAAAAGTCGCCTTCAATCAGGCGTTAGCTTCTTAGCCCTCTTAAAAAAGTGACGAACAGGAAAAATTGGTAGCAAGTCAACTTTGTCCTAACTCGACTTAAGCGGTTAAGGCTTGTGAACAAAGATATACCGACGAATTCACTCAGTTATCGGAGTAGGAGGAGGCTTCTTTATTCCTCATTTCGGTAGATCCTTTTTTGCTACTCAATCAATGTAGCTCCATTCAAGCTGAAATATCGACGATCAAATGGGCAGTCAATTGGTTAAGGAACAACAGGGCTGGTTAGTAAATATCGGACATCCATAAATGAAATGGCGAGGTACTCTAACCTGGAGCTCCTCTGTGTGCCAAGGTATGCAGATGTGGTTGGGGGCCATTCACATATTACGTAACGCTCCGGGGGGGGGGGGGGGGGGGTTAAAGATTTGTTACGGATTATATACTTTATACTGAAAATTTTTTAAAAAGCGATACGAAGGGGGTTTGGGGGGGGGGTGTGTGTAAAACCTCCGAAAATAGCGTTATGTAATATGTGAATAGGCCCTCGCTAAAATAATTGCGGACGAGATATCCAAAGCGAATGCCCACTTGCAAGAGTCTATTAGAAGTCTCATTGAAAACCTGAAAAGTACAAATTCACTAGCAACTATTTAGGTAAACGCAAACCATCATGTGGTACAAATGAAGTCACATATGGAGTTTCAAGATATATCTGGCCACAGTATGACCTCACTAGATGTCCAGCCATACAGGGGATCTCCCGTCAATAGCAAGATTACATCTTCCATATAATGATTTTTGTGGAAGTTTCCAAAATAAAAAAGGAGGAAGAGACTGTTAAGTTGTAAGGCGATAAATCTGGTAAACCCCAAATTGCCCGAACTTGCACAACATAACAGAAAACGGTACGAAGGATATGAATTTATTTATTCGGGATTCGGATTGGATCCATACTGAACCAGTTTTAGGATAAGCTTTGAGCTTTCATGAGATCTGAACATATGCATTTTCAGGCATCACAAATTATATTATAAAGAAGTTTTTTGTTTTCTGAAGAAGCCATTTACGAATTGAAACCATTTTCGATTGGAATGGTATTCTGTGATAATATGTATATACACAGCCATGTCACAGAATACCACTGCGATCGAAAGTACATAGTTTCAATTCCGTAAGTTTCTTCATCGAAAAATGAACATATTCTTCGTAATCAAGCCACTGTTAAATTTCAAAATGGAATTGGCAAAGACTTTTGTAATAACTTCATTTGCAGTATATACTGAAAAACGTGCATACTTTTAGGATTGTCAAATAAATATTGGGCTTGTAAAAACAAGAGTAAACAAATGTCTCAAGGTATTAAAATTTTATCATTAGCCCAATTCACAATCTTGTGCAAATGGTCTTGCATCGTAGCATTTGCAAATTGGTATAGTATATTGATACTCACCACTTAACAATTGTTAGTGGTGAGTATCAATATACTATACCATTTTGCAAGTGCAACGATGCAAGACCATTTGCACAAGATTGTGAATTGGGCTATTGTAAAATCGAAATACAAAATAAATGGAGTATGAAGAATGCAGAATAAAAACGATCGGGTGAAAGTATAGAATTAAAACTATTCCAATCGGAATGCGTAACATGATCGATTGACTCTTTAAAATAATAAATAAAATAATCTCAAAAAAGATATATTGGGTCGAACTATTAACATTTTAAATACAATACGCGAACTCTTTCGGAATAACTACAATTAATAATGCCTTTGTTAAAATAACAAATAATAACAGCAATCCACCTAATATCCGTAACCTAAAAATATGCAAAATTTCCTGAACAATACCTCAAGAGGAAACGGAAGCTTTAATGTATTTTACATAATTTTACAAACATGCCGACAGAGCACTTAACACAATTGATTAGCATTTAAAGCGCCGTAAAAGAAATTTTATTAACCCAAATTTAAACCAGCACAATAGTCATCACTTTATAAGTGAATCTCAGAAGAATTGTTTTTATGTTATTGATTGCTAAAATATACTATATAAATCTCTATACATGATCTTATTGTATGTAATAGCATTATGTAAGTATTATATTGCTAAAATTTCAAACTAAAAATTGTGTTTATCTAATTTTTCATATTTCATTATTTTTGCTTTTTGTGTTATATGTATGTATTGAGGAAAGGTATTATATAAAACTAGTAGCTTTTGTAGGCAATATTATTTTTTCGTTTTGTGTTTGTTTGCTTTGCCTTTTGTGGTGTTTCTTTTCTTTTTTTGTTTGTGCTAGTCAAAAAAATATGGCTTAACAGGTGTGGCAAATAAAAGTTACAAATTATAGCAGAGCAATAAAGCTTTAAAAGAATGATTTCTTACATCATTTAATTCAAGGGCATTTTATGTTAAGGGGGCAGTGAAAAAAATTCGAGGTTCCGAAATTTGTTCATTTACAGCCAATAGAGATCGTTCTTACCATGTCAAACTATCACGCGTCAATTGTGAATTTAAAGGCAGCTTATTCCTAAAACTGCCAGGTTTAACAGATTCCTTGTTGAGATATCAATCCTCTAATGAGAATTTCAGTATTTTGAAATAAGGCGTTTCGGAAAAAAATTGGACTACCAAGACAACGAATCTAAAAAACGAATTTTGCATGTTGGATAGAGTGACATGATACGGACGACATGTGAATTTATTTAATACAAAAAACAGTTACAAAAGTGTACAAGACTTGTCTTGAGGATAACAAGAAGGAACGAAGTTATTCAATGTAATGGAAAATATGGTGAATTTCCATCTTGTAAAGTATTTAGGATGGATTTTTAATGTAAACACTTAATCTTAGTTTGAAACTATAGTCAATTAATCTGAGAATAAATTTAATTGAGTGCTGATTGTGTTTGCTGTTTTTAAGTGGAAGCTTAAACCTCTCAAATCACCATACTAAATAGTAAAATATGGCATCTATGATCAGCTGGTTTTGCAAATTGCAGAAAAGAAAAAGAAGAAGATAAAATAAAAAAAAACAATAGAAAAACTTAAGAAATAATTGTTAAGTGCTGTGAAATAAAAGTATAGACGCGTTTACAACATAAAAACAGAATTTATCGGCCATGTCACAGAGTTGAATTCCGTTCGGAAACGGAATTCAATCCACCCCAAATGGAATTCAATCCATACCAGCATTGCCAAGAGTCTGGACACACCTGACAAATTTTAGTTTTCTTTTTTAGACAATAGCTGCTACAGAAATGAGGTGGACTTAATTCCGTTTCCGAACGGAATTGAACTCTGTGACATGGCCGTTTATCATACTATTGATATATACATATATTGAAAAAAGTTCAATCGAATGACATACTTATTTTTTACAGCTTGAACCACCAACTTTGGCCGCTTAAGCTGGGCAATAAAAGCAGTCTTAAAAACAGAAAACAAAGATTAAAGATGACTAAATCTCTAATGTTCACATTAAAAACCCACCCTTAGAGTTCAACGGTTTACTTAGCGACCAGCAGTATATTTTTTGTAGAAGACGCTCCACGGGTAACTTACTGGCATTTCAATTAATTTGTGAATTTTAGTCGAATTATATGGATTAAATCTAAAGAAGAGTGATATCATGAATTGATTAAGGATAAATTGTATTCAACTCTTGACTGGAAACCACCGACTTTGGTCGAGCGGTCGAGGCGGTAAAGAACTCTGACAAGTAGGTTGGGAGGTCGCGAAACATGTGAGTTCAACCCTCCGCGCAGTAAAAGTTTTCTTTGATAGAGTGTGGCATGGTGCACTTCTATCCAAACTTGTTACTTCTGTTGCCGATAATGACTTCTCTCGATTTTTACCGAGCTTTTATCAGGGATCGCACTATACGAGTTGTTTTAGATGGGATCTCATCAAACGAGCTCAAGATTAAATCAAGGGTATGGCAAGGATCCGTTGTTTCTCCTATCATATTTCTTATTTTTCTAAAGGAGCGCCTCTGTAAAATTTCAAATGATACACTTAGTCGGGATCTTGTAACAATCCCTGGATGAGGTCGTGCGTATACTCATGCACAGACGTACGACCATACTGCTCCTTCTGTAAGTATGGGCGGTGTAAATTTCGAGGAAGAAGTAGTTTTTGATACTTTTGACATGAAAGTACAGTGGGATGTTCGATGGATGGATCACATTTTCCAAGTTTCAAAAAAGAACCTTTGAAGTGCCTCGCCTCGGTTTTCTAAGACGGTTTAAGAGTTACTTCTCTCCATCTAATGTTCTTATGATTTATACCATCTATAGTATATCCCAAGGCGAATTAATACAAGGTGGTCGCATTTGCGCAGATAATCATCAGCTGTTCGAAGGCGAGTTCTGCTATTCAACATCAATCTGTCAAACAATCAGAGAAACAGGCCGAGGTAAACTATCGCCGGCGTCGGCTGGACAGATTTTTTGTCGGCGATAGCGTGCCGCGAGATTTTTATACTTTTGGTAGAGAAAAGAAGTATGCAAATTTGCAGCCCCGTCCTGAGCAAAATTCAATAGACTCGATGGAGTGTGTTTCACTGTTTCCAATTATTATGATTCACAACTAAATTGATAGTTGAGTTGTAGTTTTCAAACTCTTATTATGGATTAGAACTTTTTTTATAGTTGAGGTGGGTCACAACATTGACAATGCAACTTAGTTGAGTGGTGAATCATAATAGGGGCCTAGGTCTGTGCAACTCGACAGCTGATTATTGCATACAATCGTTAAGATCATATAAAAATCCTAAGATCATATAAACAACCCTAAGCAAAATTTTTTATATATGGAGTTTTTTGCACATCTAGACGATGATGGAATTTTTGTTGTAGAGATGCATAGGCCTAATTATTGGGTCATGGTTGTACTTATAATACAATGGAACATGCTCTGAAACCCGCTCTTTTCTGCGAACAAACGTTCTTCATTAAAAGCACATCCATTTGTGGTCGCTGCGCTAGTGAACCGTACTACGCATTACAGAGAAAATTCTTTTGTTAACCGAAGAGTTTATATGAGTAATAAGCTTCCTGCAGAGGCCTTTCCAGCCACTTTCAGTCTGAAAATTTCAATCGAATGTCCACAAACACTACTTACTCTATCTTCCTTCCCATAACCAACTTTCTTTGTTCAAGCACACACTGGGGTAATTGATACCCATTTGTGAGACTAATGAACCAATTTGTATTTTTATATAAGGCGCTCTTCACATATCACGGAACGCCGTTTTTTCATTTTCGAGAAAAATGCTCCTGAAATGCTTAAATTCTTTTTTTTTGAGCCTATTGAGCTTTTTCGGATAGTCGGTTTATTGACAACAACGCATATGGCACGAAGTTAACATAAACACAAAATGACTTTGAGAGTAGCTGAGAGAGTTAGTGTTGTTGGCAAAGAGGTTTGACGGGTTTGAATATATTTTTAATTAATTCTCTGGATGTTGTTAATAATAACTTCTAAAAGCTAAATACATATATTCACTAATTGATACCATGACAGTAATGAATAAGTCATTCCTTGATTACAACTTCCTTGTTTTTTACTAGGATATTCAGGTCTGTCACAAAATTCGCACGAACGTGAACATATTCACACTTTCCAATTCGTAACGTTTTGGTTTTGTTTCTTCAGCTTTCACATTTTTTCATAACAAAGTTCTAACACAAAAAAATTACATACCTCAAGGCGCCACTATGAACATACAAAGCTTATGGAGTTAATATTAATTTGTTGTTTCCAAAAGTATGCAAAAAAATTTTTTTTAGTGTTGATTTCGTTTATATATTTTCAAAATATTGTTTCCACTTTTTTTATTGCAGAGTAGAATTGAAAACCCAATTTGTTTAATATTTTCGTTTTCTAGAGAAGCTAAACATATTTTCGTTTTCACTTTCGTACCAGCTTTGTTTCTGTGACACAGCTGATTATTACTTTTATTAGAATTGTTCCAAAAAATATTACAACTTTGTCAACATTTCCTTATCGCTGTCTCAAAAAATTATATAAAGAAAAAAATCTGTAGTTGTACATGTCCACGACCTATTGAGTGCAATTCATTTTGATTTTGTCACAATGGTAGTGCTAGTGAGAGTCTTATGCTCATACATATATACCCAGCGGTAAAACTAAAAAGGCCTTCTCAGTTCATGTCCTCTTGAAGGCCTGCTTACACCTCCTTTTAGAAGTCCTCGACCCTCGCTAAGAAAATAGATTTTATTTTAGAAATAACAAAAATTTTCGTATTATCTTTTCGTACAAGTGGCATTATAAATGCTGCTATTATGCAATTTATGTTGGAGGTGATTAACTCATACTTCTTAATAAATGCATACACGAACTTTAGCCTCACATCTATAATAAATTACTTTTAATGAAAGGAAAAAATCACATATATCAAAAATACAGAAGCATCTATAGAAATACCGAAATTAAAAAAGTTTACCTCCATTTTTTGACAGACCTTCCGGAAAATGCGATAGGAATGCCTTCCTCGCAATGACAACATGTGTAAAAAAGATATGAAGATGGAATGATGCGTGAAGTACTTGTACTTCAAAAATAATGAGTAAAGATAGCTTCTATGAGGCCTCCATACTCCTTCTTTTTAACGCTGGGTATTTTTTTCTTTTTGTTATATTTGTGTAAGTGTAACATTTTTTATTTTATTGTTGGTGGTTATGTGTGCGTGTGTGTATGTTTTTTATTTTTTTCGGCTGTTATTGTTGTATTCTACATTTTGCTATTAAACTCAATACAATGATGACGCTATAAACGACCTAATTACATGCACACGTACTTACACTCTCTCAAACAATCGTAAAATCAAACTAAAAAAATTATAAAACACGAAGAGAAAATGAATGGTCTTAAGAACTATTAAAAGCTGAACTATTCACACACACACACACACACAGTCACACAAATTCTTGTTAACATAAAACTAGTACTTGTACTTGCATACGAAGAGTACTTTTGATGTTTTGCCTCTGTATTTGTGTGTGTTCTGTAGTAGTTGTCTTGTCAGCAAAATTGGTTTTCTTATTGTTGTTGCTGATGTTGTTGTTTGGCTTTTTGTTGTTGTTGCAGTTGCTGCTACAACTGTTGGTAGAAAGAACAATTTAATTGGATTGAAATGTTAGCTTTTTAACTACACTTTGGCAGTTAAGGCTCTTAAAAAAGGAATGAATACGAGTACATACATAAAAAACGAAACTAAACTACAAGGCTCTCATTCACCTACTCAAACCTTAATATATACTACATAAGTGGGATTCTTTTAGCACTTCCTTTAAGGAGAGCAGTACTCAAAATATACTAAGTCATGAGAGTGGTTTCATTTTATTATTAAAGAAGAAGCAAATACAATAAAATGTTGCATAAAAATTAATTTTAGGTAAATAGTGTACAGCAGTGGTCAAAACTAGATCGATACAGATGATTATTTTTCGATGCTTTCTTTCATTATTTCCAAACTGTCAAATTTCATATGAAAAAGAAATGGATAATTTTTGACTTGACAACGATATCTCTAGTTTAGAAAATATCGTACATTACAGTGGGTCAATTTTTTTTCAGAAAATCATAGAGGACGATATAATGCTCCGCAGAATTCTAAGCAATTTTACCATAGAAACCATTGGCTTAAAGTGGATTTCAAGCTTGCGGAAATTCCGAAATATGTTGTAAGAGAGTTAGGTCGTATATAACCAACCAATGAGTGTGTCAGTTCACTATGGCGTATGACTAGCACTATTTAATGTATTAATAAAATATTAAGTATACGCCGGGGTACCTACAAACACTTTTTGTAATTTTTCCTATAATAAAGACGTCATAATTTAGGCACCAATGGGGCAAGTCCTTTATTTCTTTGGTCAAATGTTAGTTGAACAAGACTGAACCACCAATTTTTATTTTATTCAGAGGGGTGCTGGACTAATTAATGGTTGCTTTTAAACGAACTAAGTAGCTTACAATATATTTTGAAATTTCCGCAAGCTCGAAATCCATTTTAGGCCCATGGCCTAATATTCTTTTCGCCCCTAAGAGTTTTTATTTTTTGCATCCATACAAATTGACCCACCCTAGTGTACACCATAAAATCTATAAGCATAGAACGAAAGCGCTAAAGAGTAAACATAAGTCCTTCCTTAATGTATGTGATGTTCTAAAGTGTAACCCTTGAGGCCTTGCATATGTACTGGTAGCCCAGAAAATTAAATATATTGGTCCGTCAATCCTCATGGGAACTAGAAACTCCGACATGGCAACACAATTAGTCGACTGAATTTTTTGACATTCTTTCGATTACGATCTCCGATATTTTCTCAAAATTTAAAGACAAGACGCCACCAGGACTAGACTGTATTACGAAAGAAGCCGTTAAACTCCAACCCGCTTATTTTTTTAATTGTAAGCGCATGCTTAAGTCAGGGCACTTTTCCAACAATATGGATGAGACAAAAGTTAGTACTGTTACCTAAGGGTAATAAGATCCTAAACGACACCATCCCCCTATCGTCCACTGCGTATGATAGATACAAGTGGAAAATCGCTAAGAAGTTGGGTCGGTAATGCGGTTAATATTTCAACTTCCAGCGTGTACCGGAGGTTGGTTCGGTAGTACAGTTTTTACTTCCGGGGTAGGAACTGGACCAGAAGTTGGGTCGGTAGTGCGGTTCATATTTCCGGTTTCGTTTTGGACCAGAAGTTGGGTCGGTAGTACAGTACACACTTCCGCTCTAGTGGCTGTACCGGAAGTTGGGGCGGTAATACAGTTCACACTTCCATTTTAGGGGACGGACAGAAAGTTGGATCAGTAGTGCGCTTCATATATCCTGTTCTGGTCCGGAAGTTTGATTCGTCTAGGGGCATCATATTTGTATGGGATCAAGAATAAAGAAGTAAAGAAGAACGATATAATGCTACAAATCCTAATATCTTAAAATTATGGCAGTACTAAAGACGTACTCGTATTTTGCAGCACTGGCGCTGCTTGTTGTTTGTGGTTTTTTTTTGTCATGAGTGTGCCGCACCTGTGCCTAAATTTGTATACATGTACACGTGCAACTGCCAGTCTGATTGCCACATGCACACGTGCCAAAATAAGCACACGAAAAAATCTGGCACACGCACACTAGTAAGTGGCAATTTTTTTGCGTGCTTACTTTTAGGACATGTACGTGAGCCAACCAAATTGGAACTTGCACATGTGCGTGTGCCTTAAGATAGAAATTATATGGCACTTGCACGTGTGTATGTGCCAAATTTAGGCACAATCATGTAAAAATTCGTACTCTGTTGATAACAATACTATGAAATGCAAGCTCATTGGAGAGGTGCCTCAAGGATCAGTACTTTTCTCACATGTACAATGGAGTACTGAGGTTAAATCTACCTGAGAAGGTAAATATAGTTGCATTCAAAAGCTTTATGGCTGCCCACAAAACAGAAGCGGTTCTAAAAGACTAGGGAAACCGTTAGGATAAATATTGGTACGTGTAGCATAGAATCCAAGGTATGTCTTAAATACCATGGAGTCATGATTAACAAACCTCTATATTTTCATGAGAACTTGGGGTATAAGTTTCCAAAACATGAAAAACATGCTCAGAGGTATACCGGATCATGCCGAATACAAGATGTCCAAAATGACGTCAAAGGAAGATTCTAACTAGTGTCGTAAGAAGCATTATCCTATAAGCATCGCCTATATGATCAGGTTCACTGAGATAATGTACATATGTAAATATAATATCTCCTGGGTATAGGCTGGCTACTACGGATGCCAATCCCGATCCCGAAAATCCCGGGATTTTCGGGATTGACAAATCCCGAATCCCGGGGTTCGTCAAAAAAAAATCCCGTGGAATCCCGAAATATTTAAATTACGGATTTTAAGTAAAATTCTTATACAAAAATCTCGTAATGAAAAGTAACAATTGTAACACTAATTTATAAATTTAAATGTATTATGGTTGTCGAAGGCTATCCTCTATTCCCACTCCCCTGGTCGCTGGTGATAGATGAACTTCTCCACATTCGTAGTGAAAGTGGACATGAACTGACTGGATATGCCGATTATGGTAACTGGAAAATTCGGCTGTGCTCTCTCAGGAGTCATGAGTGATGCTTGTGCTCTACTTCACTCTTAGGAGAAAATTTTTCGTACAGTATCGTTAAATGGATACAATATCCCTCGTTCTATAGATGTCAGGTATTTATGTGATTTTCTTGGCAGAAGGCTGACTTGGAATATCTGTGCAGAATTATTTATACAAAAAGTCTCTAGAGTTGTGCTGGATGCAGCTGGTTGAAGTATGAGCCCTAAAATTATCATGCTCTATTATGTATTCCATGCGGAATGAAAATGTTCGGAATCGCCAAAGCATTGTAGCAGCAAATTATTATTTAGAATAACAATGGTATGACAATTCCGAACACTTTTATTCCGCATGGAATATAGAACATGCCTAAATATCACGTACGTCTCGATTGTATGGTGGCCGAGAACTCGGCTGATTGTAGAAGCTACTAAGCTATGCAAGGTCAAGATGTTGGCAAATCTTCTTGCTACCGGTGTAATAGGATATGTCCAGCCTTTGCCATTTAGCCTCTTCATCCTCTTCATCAGTGGCTGCTTACAAGATGGGTCTTGTAAGCTCTGTCCATTGTGTTGGCAAAAAGCGTTCATCGATCCCGAGTACATGGACCATGAACTGAGGCTTGGAAAAATATTATGTTGCTTTCAGCTTAGGGAGCTCAAGGCTACGTGTGAGGATGTTCTTTCACCTGTGGACTCTAGAAATATATGGTGGTTTGCGGATAGATCCAAAACCCCGTGCTGCTGCGCGAGTTCGTGGACCCAATGTTGAAATATATGTTTCCATGTGCAAATGGCCTACGGTACTTCAGGCCGAAATTGAACCAATTGTAGCATGTGCCGTCATTATTTTAAATAAAAGTCCTAAGGGCTCACATAAAGCTATCTTTTTAGATACTCTGTTCCTATGGGAATGGATACGCTGACGGACTTCTTTTCATCCTAAACGTGAAGGATAACTCTTTATCCGGTTATTGCAGGGGTGTCATTCGCGAGTCCACGCGGTGGCTGTAGTTGCTGCCAAAATCACTGGGTTGGTTTAATGACTAATGCTTAACCAATGCTAGCTGGCTGGTTGGACTTCGGCCAGCCATATATGAAAGCCTTAAGCCTATTTGAGCTAAACCAACAGAATCTACATCAAGTAGTGTTTTGTGGTCGGGTATTGGGGAAGGCCATTATAGCTGTCGTCTACCTCTGTAGTAGACTTCTAGCTTGGTGGTTATTACTTGATTACTCATCTGCATCGCGTAAGCTGCTGATGTAGTAAGAGACTAGGTAGCTCAAACACTCTAGTATGTTGAGTGATCCATGTACAAGAAATTGCAGCTTGTGTGTTCCTTGCAAGTCACACAGGCTCATCCGTGGTTACCACAAGGGTAGTGGTGCAGACTTTATTTCACACGGTGCTAAGAGCACCGTTATGCTCTGCAAGCGACCTTCTTCTAAGTGTTAGGCCTTACTTGGTCTTAACCAGGCGTGTATCTAGGGGATCCATTGAGTTTCTAAAATAATTTTTCAAAATGATATATTTCATTTAAAATTTCCCCTCCCAAAAGCATAAGCTGACTCCGCGCCTGTTCTTAGCTCTACCAAGTGAGGGCCAACGCGTTTTGGATATTGTATAAGTGGTAAGGGTGAACCACTTGATTCCTGCCTTCTTTAGTGTCCACTCTTTACTCTCATTTGGGAGCTTAACTAAGGGAATATTAATATCTCCTTGTGAGGATGCTACGTCTAAGGCCGATCCTGCTCTTGCCAATTTATCAACCATTTCGTTTCCATGAATGCCTTCATACCCTGAAACCCAAAATCTATCTTGACATTATATTATTCAAGCATAGTCAGATATTGAATGCATGCCAGTACTTACTACGTTTTCACCACAGAGTCATAATTGCGGACATAGTGTCTACTCCGTCTGAATAGGGTGGAGATGGTGGGTAAAATGAGCGAGACCGAATGGTTAAGATCTTCAGAGAATAACGCCGATCCATTACCAGCGTCCATTTTGGAGCCGTCTGTAAAGATCGAAACTGCATTATCACGAGTTACGTAATTGACTTTTCAGCCATCGCTATTCGGGATCTAGATTGAGAATTGTTTGTCAAAGTACATGACAGGAGTCGACAGTTTGCTGTCATGGTGTCATGTCCAATACGTTCATACTTTAAATCCCCCGAATCTCTGAGCCTGAAACCTGACAAATATGCACTTGATATAAACATCAAGGAGAGTTAAGTGAAACATTGTCTCAAGACTGTCCTAAGGAGTTGACCTCATTTCATCAGTTATAGCAAGACATGCTATTCTTTGTATTTTGCTCTGCATAGGTAGATATGAACTCTTGTCCACTACCCTACACTAGACAAGCGATTCGTAGGTTAGAGTGGGTCGGATCACTGCCGTATACATTCAATGTACGATACACGACTTAAGACCCCATGTTTTCCCTAAAGCACTTTTACAAAGCGCATAGAGCTTTCTTCAACAATGTAGGTTGTTGAAGTAATTAACGTTAATTTTTCCCTTGATACTAGGAATACTGTGCCATGTCCAATTCTTTCTTCCTGACATATTACGAGCTTTAGGGCCATTATTACAACTTGGCATTAGCAGGATTCTGTTGGACGGATAAAGAGTTTATCTTTATTACAACTTTACTTTAACTTAAAGTGAACGATAAGTTAAAGGCAAGTTCATCCTCCCTGGTTGGTTAAAGTAAAGTTGTAATAACGATAAACTGTTCATCGGTGTGACAAAATCCTGCCTTCAACTAATGCCATGTTGTAGGCTGAGGCCACACCAGCGTTTTTAAAACGCGGCGTTTCTGCTTTTTATATTAAATTTGAAGTTTTAAAAAATTGAGAACTTTCAAATTTAATATAAAAAGCAGAAACGCGGCGTTTTAAAAACTCCCGTGTGGCCTCAGCCGTAATAATGGCCCTTAGACTAATAAAAATCATTATTTTTACATATTTTATATTTTTCTAGAAAAACAAAGCTGTCTCTCCTTAAAAGAATTTGTTAGTATGAAAAAAACCCCATTCTAACTCTGTTAAAAGTAAAACAAAGTTTCACATGTGATTAGACGACGCCCACCCACCATGTTGTTGGATTTATCTTTGCTTAACGTCGAACTGATTTTTTATTATTTTTTGCCCAATTTCAAAATGTTTTTTAAGTCACAGCTATTGTGTTTGTGTTTTTCTATTGTTGTTCAATTGCTTTGAAAAACTTTAAGTAATGACCTCATATGACCCCATTAATGAATATATGATGCAATGACCTCTTTTTGTTCCAACAAAATTCTTAATACTATTACAAAATCTAAAAGAAAAACTTTATCTGAAAAGTTAATTAAATTTATTTGCAACATTGTGTTATACAAGAAGATAATACTCTTTCATACAACTGCCAAAATGAAAGAGGGAGAGAGATAGAAAGCACAAGTGCTACAATTTTTTTTTTCAATATATGTTTTCCTAACATGGCAACGTTAATAACAAAAAGAAGAGGAATAAATGAAAAGTGGAATAAGAAGAAAATAAAATACTTAACTGACATGAGAATTGATTTTTCATTTTCATGTTTCCAGTTACATTTACTACTGATATAACAGTTTTTTTTTTCTTCTTTTTATCAATTGCATTTTTACATACACACACACATATACATATGTACATTGTCTTTGTTGTACTTTTTTATGCAGGAATGTATGGCTGTATGTATGCATTTTGTTACAATCACATTTATACATACATAACAGTAAATACTGTTGTAGTTGTTATTGTAGCTGCTGTTAAATTTTCCAAATATCCTGTTTTAAATTATATATTTATATAATTTCCTGTGCAAATTTGATTAAGTGTATAATTGATTTTCTATAGAAAAATATTTAATGTTGAATAGAAAAATAAATGTTATTGATTCTCCTAATCTCTTTTAGCAACATTTTAAGGGTTCTCGCCCTTTTTAATTGTTTTTTACTAACTTAAATTTTTATTCTGTTAATTCTATATTTTTGCGATACATATTCTAACGGCAAAAAAGATATACATAAACTACAGAGTTGTTGTGATTATTGGAAATTCAATAACTGACCTAGTTAATTCAGTTAAAGGAAACTTTTTCCTTTTCTTTGAAGTTTTTTTATAACAAATTGAACCATTTTTTTAAATAGTAACAAAAATTAATTTTTTAAACTTTTTTTTAAGTAAAAGATATATGTAATTATATTTGAAAATGCATTTAAAAAAAAAAGCAAAAAAAAAACTTATGTAACCATTAGTCATGCTCAATTATATGTCAAATGAACACTATAAAAATTTTTCTTGCAAGTTTCATAACGCTTTTTTCTTCAATATTTTAACAAACGAATTTCTTATCTCTTTTAAACATTAACAAATAATAGATAGTAAATAATTTATTTAAAAAAGAAACAGTTTTTAGCCACTTTTTCTTATTAAAAATTCTTAGTTGTCTTTATTTTTAAGAGTCCTTTTTCTCTCAACAGCTCAATTTTTGCTTTTATAATTTTATAGCAATTTGTATATTCTTTATATTTATTTTTGTGTTAAAGGATGTTTTAAAATATGTTTCAACAAATTTATTTATTTTTTTTTCTATTTTATTTTATGTGTATATTTACGTAAGAGCTTGCCTATATTGTATATTAGCTAGTACCCGGACAATACTAAAGTAAAAAAGTTTTTTTTATTCTTTTCAAAAAAATTCTTCTTTCTTTTTTATATATTTGATGCGATGACAACAGCCAAACGTTAAACACCGTTTTATATTTGTTTAATTCACACAAAAAACACACTAGTCAGAAAATCCAGCAAGGACGTCTGTATCTTACTGTTAACTCACAACACAGAAAAACCGTAACAAACACTCGATATGCCGTGGCAGAAAAATGGTGGCTCTATCAAATAGTGTATACTCTTCTCATTCTGTTAATCAATAAAAGCCGTTATTTAACAGTGTTGCTAAATAAGGTCATACAGTCAATAAAAACCAAATTTACTTACTTACACATTTGAAAAGAGAATGTTAAGTTTTTCTGTTTCATATTTACTTGTTAATTAAATTAATTTTTCTGTAAATAAGCTATTTTTCATTTCATTTATTTTTTTACTTCGAAATCAAAAAGTGTTTTTTGTTACAACTCTGCTTTTTATTAAGGGTTTATTTTTGAAATTGTAAAACTCGGTAGCAACTCTGTTGTTTTGTTAAATTCTATATTCTCCTTCTTGTACTTTTACATTCTCAGCTGTTAAAGAGAGTACGAAAAAGCTTTTTACCGTTAAATAACTAGGCAGAGAGTTTGTGTTGCCACCGGTCAGAGTTGCCAGTTTAGGGGTTTCCCCTAAATTTAGGAGTTTTTATTACATTTAGGAGCAAATTTAGGGGCTAAAATTCTTAGGGGAAAATTTAGGGGGTAGCACTGACCACCGGTATAAGACAAAGCTAAGTCCATGTCCATAAGAATTAACTTTTGCTTCTGCAGCTTTCTTAAATTTTCTTTTGAAGTTGCATTCGCGTCCACATAATAAAATTCTTGCTGCGTAGCTTTTAATTTTTTACATAGAATTTGTTGTTGCTTAATATTACGAAGAAGAAAACAAAAGAGAGTTGCATGTACATGAAGCAGTGTACCCCTTCCCTATCTTCTTACCTCTCTCTCTCCCATAAACTCAAAAGTTGCACAGCAAAAGTTGACTCTTATGGACATAGACTAAGCAGCTGTTGGACATTTCTACCATCAGCAAATAAGTTTTTACAATAACTGGAAATTTTAAAAACAGTGCTGCCGCTATATGGGGATTTACACCTGTTTTAAGGACAAAAAATTTCTTTAATGGCAGGGACTGTTCGTGGGGTTGTGGGAACTATTATGATGATATTCAGGAATACAGTTTTTCCATCATTAAATACGAAAATAATAAAATAGCAAAAATGACTAGCTTAGAAATAAGCGAACATAAAAAAGGTTGCTTTTAAGCTCAATAAAAAAGAGCTTCTACAGAATTCAATAAAATCCTTAACTTGTATCCAAGAGGTTTGCAATGTCGTTGCCAGATGTACTGTTTTTTGATACTTCTTCATGGAATTTGAAACGATTTTCAGAATCAGATCCAGAATCTATATACATATATATATATATATATATATATATATATATATATATATATATATATATATATATATATATATATATATATATATATATATATATATATATATATATATATATATATATATATATATATATATATATATATATATATATATATATATATATATATATATATATATATATATATATATATATATATATATATATATATATATATATATATATATATATATATATATATATATATATATATATATATATATATATATATATATATATATATATATATATATATATATATATATATATATATATATATATATATATATATATATATATATATATATATATATATATATATATATATATATATATATATATATATATATATATATATATATATATATATATATATATATATATATATATATATATATATATATATATATATATATATATATATATATATATATATATATATATATATATATATATATATATATATATATATATATATATATATATATATATATATATATATATATATATATATATATATATATATATATATATATATATATATATAAGAATCTGTGTTTTTATGCTCGTTTGTTTGTTCCTTATAGAAGGCTAAACGACAAGACCGATCGTTTTGAAATTTTTGAACCGCAATAAAAACAGGAAGTTACTGATTTCATCCCGATTTTCGAAATTCATTCAACTGCGATGAAGCACGCTAAATGTTTAACAAAAATATTCCTCGTGTTGTTTCACATACCCTAAACGTAAGGCTTACAAGATTTCCTATGCCGAAGTGCTAATACCAAATTAACCTTTAAACACATTTTAAGATTTGAAGGATTTCTGGCATTCCAGTTGAGTCTGGAGCTTGCGTGTCTTTGAGGTCCTATAGTAGAATTTAATGAAAATATTTTTGTAGAACCTCGCCTGTGAAGGGGAGTTTTTGTCCATTTTTTAAGAAATATGCGAAATGACTCATACTGCGTTGAGAGTTTGAGGGTTGAAATATTCCACAAAAATGTTGTTTGTGGTGCTTTATATAAAAGTTAAAAAATCGAAAAAATAGTAATTAGGGAAACCCTACTACCGGGCTTAAAAGTTGTTGGGTGGATATAAGTTTAAAATTACAAATTTAAACAAAAATCAAAGGATACACTCATTTTCGAAAACACGATTTAAACTTTCAAATCCAAAAATAAAAAACACTTCGAATATATTTTTTCTGTAAAAAACATCTAAAAACAAAATATTCAAAAAACAAATTATCCAATTTGAACCATTATTAAAAAAGTTATGAGCAAAAAAAAAAGTAATTTTTGGGAAAATTCAATATATTCTTTTGAGGGTACTAAAAAATATCATAAATTATGGAAATAAAAAAATTTCACACCGTCCGATTCGGCGTGGAATGCCCCATATGAATGCATGTGGATCTTCACATGCGTTCACATGCATTATATCAAAATTTCAAACCGATATCCAAAAATCTTTCGCACCAATTATTCTCTTTGCATTTTGCAAAAAACTTTTATTCCATCTTTTGAAAAATAGTCCGGTAAAAACTTTGGAAAGAATAACTTCCGATTATTCACCTCAAAATATTTCTCAAATCAGTCATAAAGGTACTAAAAAAACGTAATCGATTTCCTTTTGTTACTTAACAGCATAAACATGAAGCAAATTTCTTATCAAAAGAAGAAAAAATACAATTACCAATAAATGTTGTAACAATCATTATCGTTTTTTAAAAGTTCTGCAAGTATAAAAACTCGAGTTTAATTTAAAATGTTAACAGTTCCCCACAAAAAATGCAGTTAATATTTTTATTGGCTTTAAGTTCTTATTGTTTGGTTGCAGCTTTGCCAGATGAAGAAGTTATCAAAGAGTGGTTAATTTTCAATCAAAAGTATGCCAAAAAGTTTCGAAGTTTTGATGAAACTACCAACAGGTTTCAAAACTTTAAGGAAAATATAGAAAAAATAGATCAACACAATAAACGTTTCCAGCAAAAACAGACCACGTATAAAATGGCGGTTAATGCTTTTACCGATATGGATTTAAAAGAAATGGAAAAGTTTTATATGGGACTGAAAATAAGCAAAATGTAAGATTAATTAAAATTTAATAATAAACTATTAACTAACTTGTCTTTTTTTTAGGGAAAAACAAAGCTTCCTCAATATTCCACAATTTCGACAACCCAACAGAAAGAGTACCCAGTTACCTTCTTCTGTGGATTGGCGCGATAGAGGAGCCATTACGCCAGTAAAAAATCAATTAGCATGTGGTTCATGTTGGGCATTTTCCAGCAGTGGGGCTTTAGAGGCTCATTACTATTTGAAACACAATAAAACTGTTCTACTAAGCGAACAGAATCTAGTTGATTGCGTTAAGGAGAATTTTGGTTGTCAAGGCGGTTGGATGATTCCTTGCTTTGATTATGTAAATGTTAATGATGGCATTAATTCAGAATCAAAATATCCTTATGAAGCTGTTAACGCACAATGCAGATTTCGATCTAAATATATTGCTGCCACATGTAAAGGCTACAATAGGATAAGACAAGACGATGAACAGCATTTACTAGAGGTTGTAGCCACAAAGGGACCCGTAGCAGTGGCCATAGATGCTAATTCCAATTTTATGAACTACATTGAGGGAATTTACGATGATCCTCAATGCACTCAGATTGTGAATCATGCCGTTTTATTGGTGGGTTATGGTACAGAAAATGGTCAAGACTATTGGTTAGTGAAAAATTCGTGGGGCATTGAATGGGGTGATAAAGGATATATTAAAATGGCACGCAATAAACGTAATCAATGCGCAATCGCCACATATGGTGTATATCCACTAGTATAATGAATTTTTTTTTAGTTTTACATTTATTAAAGCTTACACTAGTTTAAGAGACTTTTTGTTACAAAAAATATTTTAAAAGGAAATCAAATATTTATGGTCTGATTTTGGAACAAAAAAAAACATCGTTTTACAAATCTTTATGAAAACTACTGGGAAGGTGTTTGCAACTCAAAATAGCTCCAGGACCTCATTTCTTAAAGCGAAACGTTTCAAAACGTTTGAATTTTATATTAAAAAACAGTACATACCCTACAAACTACAAAAATGAAAGATATCCCCGAAGGCAATAGTTTAGCAATATCCCCAAATTGTCATCTAGAAGAAAATAATCAAAGTAATATGTGTACATATTTATTTTCTTTCTTGTATAATTTCTGAGTAAAAACAAACAGAAATTAATAATCGATATCGCCGAAAAACCCAAAAAAAAATCACCAAAATGAAAACAGCGCGAAAACCAAAAAAAAAATCGCTAAATCAACAAAACAAAAACTTAAAAAAAATAAAATTAAACGAAAAATTGCCAAAATGAAAAAATGGGGAAAAACGAAAAGGGATATATGTATGTGTATTCCTACGGAGCCCTTCGTGTGCGGGCTAAAGTCGCAATTTACTTAATTTTTTTATTATTTTATTTATTTTATTATCTAGTTTTTGTTGCTTTATTTAGTATTTGTTTGCTTTATGCAGCAATCTTGTATACTTTTTACACCTGATATACTCAAACAAAATTTTTTTTAAATTAAAAAATCCGTTAATGTGTAAAATAGACTCCTATTTTTTGCTTTGCTTTTCTGCTAATCTTTTTATACAACCCAGTCATTGCTGAAGTTAATGGTGTTATCAATTCTTTGTAGATTGTTATAATAAATTAATGCAAAAAACCGAAGTTTCTTGCATTGTGCTCGGACTTTTGTTATTTATTAACAAATTGTGATTTATACAAGTTGGTCATTTTAAACGAAGTTTTCTTTATTAATATTAAAGAAGAACAAAGACTTTGCTAATACTCATTAATTTGGTAAGTTATTTGCTGCAGTTTGTTCACTATAATAGTATATTGATATAAATTAATTTGGTAAAATACAAAGATTTAATTGCGTCATATTGTTTAAAGAATGCGAAAAAAGAAGCTAACAAAATAAATTCTTGCAAAAAGAAGTGACAATGCATTCATTTCTTTGGTGGCGTGTCTATAGATTTGTGTTTTTCCTAAGATAAAGTTTATATTCTGTCGTTTTGCTCAAATTGCTGATAATTGCTATTTGTTTACCTATTGCGTTTATCAATAATTTCTCATTTGGCAATTATATCGACTGTACATACACACATGCCTGTGTGTGTGTGTGTGTTACTTTGTTCTTAAAACAAGTTGCTTCCATAGATCGCGTTGGAAATATAAAAGATCTGCCATTGAACTCATGTAAATTGGCATAAATATAGAAAAAACGCTGTTTATTTTAAGGACTGGTATAATTTTTTCAAAATATTTTTTAAAAATACGCGTTCATAGCGTTATCTTGTTGATTTAATTAATACTTTGTTGGCTTAAATCCAGTTTAGCCAAGTAGGTCCAAATGAAAAAACATAGCCTATCTTATAGAAAATTGAAAAATAAGAAGTAAATATAAAATAAAAAAATTGGCGGCAACCCATATTTTCCGAGTTATGGGCCTCTGAAGTTTTCATATAAAACTGATTCCGCATTACATTTCTCAAAAAAAAGAAAAAAACACCCTATCCAGTTTAGCCAAGTAGGTCCAAATGAAAAAAATAGCCTATCTTATAGAATATTGAAAAATAAGAAGAAAATATAAAATAACAAAATAACAAAAAAGCTTTACTCAGCGCAGCCGCTATTCGACATACATAGAGGAGAAAATCCTTAAGCCCGGCCGAAGGCCGGTTGTACAGAAAGGCTTTACTCAGCGAAACCGCTATTCGACATACATAGAGGAGAAAATCCTTAAGCCCGGCCGAAGGCCGGCTGTACAAAAGGGCTTTACTCAGCGAAGCTGCTATTCGACATACATAGAGGAGAAAAACCTTAAGCCCGGCAGAAACTTCAGAGGTCCATAACTCGGAAAATATGGGTTGCCGCCAACTTTTTTATTTAATATTTTCTTCTTATTTTTCAATTTCCTATAAGATAGGCTATTTTTTATTTTTTTTTTGGTCTACTTGGCTAAACTGGATTTGTTCCACTTTGTTTAAGCCAAAGCTAAGAGAAACAATAATAAAAATATTGAAAGCGGGTTGGGGAGGTAAACAATTCACCACAATACCACCGACCAACACCATACATACGTTCGTGAATGCTTTGTTAACCAATAATAATCTGGTACCTATGTATGTGATGGAAATCAGTCGATTTTAAATCGTGCCGATTCCAAACAACAAATTCTACTGAAAGATCAATGTTATCTTTTATTCCCCCTTACCGTGTTTGGCGATTTTCGCCTTCGACTATGACATTTTTGTAATAGATTAGACAGTATGCTACATTTTTCTTTAATCTATCACAAAAATGTCGAAGGCGAAAATCGCCAAACACCATAAGGGCCATTATATTCGAGGTTTAGAATCCCCCATTTCGAATGCCTTGACAATCCTCCTTATCGTGGTTGACGAATAACAGGCGTTTTTTTTATAAAATAAAGAAAATTGTTGCTTGTTTTCTTTAATCTACTACGAATTGTCAATAAGGCCCAATATTCTATTCGAACTTAAATTCGATTTCACTGTATCGATCGATTTACAGAAGACATACATACTATGATTAGTTTAGTGAAATCGCGCGATTTTAAATCGATCGATTTCTATCACATACCAGAATGTTTCCCATATTTTAGATATGTATGTAGTTAGAAGCTGATGTTATACAGCCTACATAATATTTAAATTCGTATTTATTGCAAATGACATGGAAAAAATAAAATTGTATCTTTAGAAAGTGCTTGAAATTAATTCTAATACCTATTCTCACTTCTTAAATGTACAATTATTAACCTGTTTTAAGAAAATGATGTTGTTGTTAAAAAGAGAAATATAATTAAAACAAAGTTAGAATAACTTGAGTACTTACATGTATAAATTGCTTTTGTTTCTTTTAAAAAGCTCTTTTATTTCCTGTTTTATAAATAGGTTATTTGATATTCAGTATTCTATTGTGAGATAAGGCAAAAGCGCCTATTTTGATTCAACTTGTATACATCAGGCGCTGGCGACCAAATAACAAACTGACCAATCAAACGTTAATTGCTTTAACTAACTGGTACAAAAATATCAATTAATTTTTTTAGCTTTGTTTTTTTTTTTTTCATTGGAAATAAATATTCTATATTAGAAAAACTAATTATTTAGAAACATGCTAGCCATATTTAAAATTTTGTAGGGAAGGTATTCATAAAATTTTAGCAAATGTATCGGTTTTATGTGCTGAAAATTTTTAAAACTTATAATATGATTTCTTATTTCTTTTGTAGCGCTTAATAAACATCACCAAAACATCACATCAACTTTTGGGTTATCAACAAAATGCATACAGTATTAACTTTTTTATTCGCCTTTGTAGCTGTAACGCAGGCGATAACATTGAAAGATCTTTCTGTTGAAGAATGGCAAACATATAAGGTAAGTAAACAAACAAATTCTTTATTAACATACTTTCAGTTTTCATGCAGGGTTATTTTTGTTTCGATTGTGAAAAATAGTTAACTGTTATTTTCTTTGTGATTCATTAAATTTGTTTAAAACACTTGTTTGCATTTTATAGGAAACTCTTCAGTAATTATTGTTGAAGAATTCTTTGTTTACTGTCATTAGTCATATTTGTTTTGATGAAGTTCTTTATAATTTATATACTTTTGTCTATAGATATATTTTTATAAAATTGCAGCACAAAGCAGGTCAAATATCAAATCGAATTTAAAACCCAATGTATATTGTTAAGTAGCTTATTGGTGCTGCAAAATGATACATTTAATATTTATTTAACTTAAAATCTGCTAAACAGCATACATACATTTTACATATTTGCATATTATATACCAAAAGTCATTAATTATATTAGCCAGTGATAATAAATTTCAATACAATTCCAATACAGTTTTTGAAATGCAATATTAAATAATCAGACTTGAAAAACAATGAAATTACATATTTGAAAATCAAACAAATGCAGATAAGGAAGACCAAATAATTTAAGAATTTTTTTGAAGGCAAATCTGAAGGCATTATGCCTGATCCATTTAACAAAACACAGCAATACTGCTACGCCATTTACAAACACAAGCGAAACAAAAAATATTATAGACAATTAAAACTAATGTTTGTATTCATTAGTTTTAATTGTCTGTAATCTTTTTTGCAGAATCTTTTAAGCAGAATCTACCATTTGGAACATTCGATATTGATGAGGGTGTTATCAGCATCAATACAACAAATGTTGTTTACCAAATTTACAATTTACAGTAACAATATTGAAATGATAATGGCAAATGATCAACCCACAATTCGTCTCTTGTGTTTCCACAATACGGTAACTTTTGAAATTTTTGACTCACAAATGTACAATCGTGTCAGTCACATTGTTGAAATTATAAAGCCAAAATCTCTTTATTATCAGTGGTGTTACAATGCCGTAAATAAAAATTTACAAATATTCAACATTAACCTACCTTCTTGATCTGTGATGCAAACAAATTAAAAATACAGTTCTCTAAAATATTTTTTAATTCACATCCTGTTGTCTGAGTTGTATGGCAATAGTTTTTCAAATTCTGTTGGAAATTTCTATGGAAAATATTTGTTCTGTGAGTGATTTACAAAAAAAAACACTCCACAAAAAGTGACTATATAGTTTGAAAGCACCATGTATTTATTATCCAAAAATTTTTTTAAAAAAAACACAGGACAAGACTCCAACATTTTCCACACTTTTGTTCATAGTCTTTGATTATGTATTAAAAATACTGATTACGATGGCATCATTCGATGTTTTCTAGCCACTCTAGTTTTACGGATATATAGCCCAATTCATATTTTGAATTAAATCAGACATTTCTAAAAGAATAATTTGATCAGAATAAAACTTCACATGGAAATAGCAGCATGGTAAAGGCCCTGATACACTATCCTAAATGTCGATGTGGTATTAAGTTTGATTCCAACAAAAGACATCGAAATCCAAATTGGTCCAGCCGCTTTGGCTCCACTATGCATCAGACATATACACACAGCCCCTGTTTTGGTCAGGC
Organism: Panzeria rudis; assembly: GCA_956483635.1. Classification (NCBI taxonomy): domain Eukaryota; kingdom Metazoa; phylum Arthropoda; class Insecta; order Diptera; family Tachinidae; genus Panzeria; species Panzeria rudis. The sequence goes on along the minus strand of OY101450.1, from coordinate 20,352,648 downwards.
GTTAAAATTACATACATACATTTTATATCCCAATTATTTTTTGCTAATCCTGATTTAATGACACCCCTTTAGATAAAATGTAAAATCTATTTTTTATCATGGTAAAGTCAACCGACAAACTCCAGATTTTTTTTTTGTTTACAAAAAGTTGTCAAATCCAGATGTATAACAAAGGAAATAAATGACAGTAATTTGAACCATACAAATATATATAAAGTTATGTATGTATGTACATATGTATATCTTTGATAAAATGAATAACCAAACAATAGATATTGAGATTGAACCTCTCTTTGATGTTCAAAAAAATATTTGCTTATTTCAAGTAATATTTATTTATTTTATTTGTTTATAAATCACAACAGCTTTGTGCGGTTCGTTGAAACTTTATTATAAGTTTTTTGTTGACCATTACAAGAAATAATATAAACATTTTGTGATAAGTAATTTGAAATAAATGTATGGCTTAAAAAAATTTTATGAAAATTCCAGCTAGCATCAGCCCAGCACGGCTTATCGCTTGTGAGCCAGTCACAAGTTCTTTGCTTATGTATGAAACTAAAATTAATCATGTTTAAAAACAATAACATTATTATCTGTCTGTCTGTCTGTACATTGCGCGGAAGAATGAAATCAGTGATTAATGAGCGGAAGAATGAAATCTGTTATTAATGTCACGCTCAGCTTTAATTGTCATGTGATGTTTTTAACCCAGATTCTTACGACGTCATATATCAAAAAAAATGGCAATTTTATTGTTTTTATGACTGATAAAACAAAAACTGAATAAATTTGTTTTAATTTGAACTCTATGTTAAGCCTGATTAGCTAGAATTTTAATACTATACAAAATTTTAAAATTATCAAATTTTTTAAAATCATTTCAACTTGAACTTGACTAAAAAAAAAACAATTTTGTTCAGCTAGATTTTAATTTGTAACCACAGTACTAAATGTTATTAAGTTTTTCTTTACAAATTAATTTATTCGGGTATGTTCTGTATTTCTTGTGGAATTAAAATGTGCGGATTTATCAAAGCATTATTTTTATAAATATTAATTTGCAACAACAATGCTTTGATAGTTCCGCACATTTTAATTACACATGAAATACAGAACATACCCGATTATTCCTTAATACTATTTCGGTCTACATTTTTTCAATTAAATTAAATAAATCATTTATTATCAGTTCCACCTAAATCGTGTTATCAGTATTGTTTTTATAGCTTTGCATTACATACTATATGTAAAATATATTTTACGTATAATTAGCTTCCATTCATATGCGAAACCATAAAGTATATAAACCCTATTCACAATCTTGTGCAAATGGTCTTGCATCATAGTTAGGTTTTGGGAATCGGGAAGTCTACTTTTAATATCCCATTTTCCCTGGAAAATCTCAAAAATTTGCCGGGAAACGAAAAGGACACGTTATTTCATAAATATGTGGACTTTTTTGAAATACATATTTATAAAATGGCGTAAGTGACCGCCAGATTTATTTTGATTCATATACGAAATTTGTATTATAATCCTGTTTTTCTTTCATATGAAAATGTTCAATGTTTTTTTTAAATAATACAAAAGTTCGTTTGACTGACTGTACGACTAAATTTACACGATGAAATTATTTAAGTTCTCTTTTAAAGCTGTTATGTTTTTCATCGTCTGTTTAAATACTAATACCCTGTTTATCGATGTCGAAGAGCATTTTTCATTCTTACAATTTCAAAACAAATTCTAAAACTTTGTCCTTGTTTCAAATGTAACTGTAAGAAAGAAAGAATTCCTTCGACATCGATAAAAAGGCAATAAAATGTCCATACAATTTTATTTAATACAAAATAAAAATGTGAATGGTTCAAACTTATACAGAAATTTCATAAAAATTCCATGAAATTGAAGTCATACCATTTCTCTTAAGCCTAGAAAAATTATTTCTTGATTCGAAAAGTACATGCAAGACGAATTTAGTAATAAATGTCGTTTAACACTATAACAGAACAAAGTGGAATACTTTGTATAAGTATGAAGGATTACAGTGCTCTCTAATCGTTTCCTAAAGTAAATAATTCGATATTAAACGAACTTTGAGCGACTTTCCGCAGAATTAGTGAACAAATTTTAACACAACGGGACCTAAAGGGACCCAAGGTGGGCTGGTTTTTAAATCTTTAAGCTGGCAACCTGTACAACCTAGTGAACAAATTTAGGAAAGTGTAGTGAAAATTTTAAGCTCATAGAAGCTATAAAAACTTTGAGTTGACCTACTTAAATTTATTATAAGTCGACGCAATTATTGAAACCCTGAAGGAGATGTTTTAAGATAAATTAAATTAATAATCAAAGACATTTAGACAGACTGTGGCTCAGGATATGTAAAATTCAGCGCAGCTGAGTATATTACTGTAACTTGCTTGTAATTAACGATAAGAATCGTCCTGGAAATTGTTCAAGAAAAATAAGAAACATTACGGCAAGTTCTATATAAAATGATTTGGGGGCCTTAAAATAAAATTTTTAACTAAGTGCTATATAGTCGTCAATTAGTCTTTATAGAATCTCCTACTGTGTTATAACTATAAACTCTATTTGCTTGAATTCACTTAATAATTCTTAAAAATTTGTTCTAGACATGTTTTTATATTTACTTTTATTTAAAAAGAATGCTTACATTAATAAAACTATGGAATTTTCGCCAATTTTCATTTAATAAATCTATTTAATTTAGAAAACTAACTTTTAGCGGGAATCCCGGGAACGTGATTTTTTCATACCCGTTTCCCGGGAAGTGCAAAAGACCGGGAAATCCCAATTTGATTAAAATGTCAAAGTAGAAGTAGTGAAGGGTATTTTTATTAGCATTTTAACTCATTACTTTGCCATCGAAATTTTTTCTGTGTGATTTTGATTTTTAAAATGCTAAATTTAATTTTGTAGAATACTCGATTTGATTTGAAAAATTCTGAATTTGTTCTTTAAAAATCGCTATTTGATTTGGAAAGGGCCGAATTTTAAGTTAAAAATCTATATATCGGCAGCGTTCATCGGTTAAAAATGTATTTAGTTACAGACTTTAAAAAAAAGGAATTTTTCGACGAATTTTTAAAAAAAATCCTTCTATAAAATTTAAAAAAATGTAGCTACATATGTACATGGCTTTTCGTTTTATATGACGATATGAAATAAAAAAAAAATTGTTTCTGTAACTAAATTGCCAGGCTTTTTTTGCCCTGCTATTTAAAATTTTGTATGAAATTCCTTTTCGAACTTGCCGCCTATTTTCTTTCTCTATAAAGTTGTACTCTGTAATTTAAACAAATACATATTAATAATATATAGCATATATTCAGGCTTTACAATTTACAAACGCCCTCTTTAAAGGTACGGTCACACTTGTCAAATATTTGCAAAAAAAACGTAACCACTACTTTTGCTCATGGTTAGTGTAATTTAACTTGGTTTTTATATCACAAAATAAAGTAAATTATGCTGTAAAAAGCTATTTTTATATTGGGCCTTATCGTGGTTGGCGTTTTTCGACTTCAAATTTGCCAATTTGTAGTAGATTAAAGAAAATGAGCGACATTTTTCTTTAATCTAGTACAAAACGCCTGATTTTCGCCACAAAAACGCCAACCACGATAAGGGGGATTATTTCTAATAAATGCGAGCCTATATAAAACAATATTGTAATTAAAGAAAATACAATTTTAGCTTATCTGTTGGTTACGTTTTTTTTCGGCAAATATTTGTCAAGTGTAACCGTACCTTAAGAGTTTACTCTCTTAAGCAAATTAATCTCTCTTTAACAAATTTAAAATAATTTGTGTACATTTTATTGTTGTTTGAAAGAAAATTGATAAAAATGTCAAAATATTTGTTTGCTCGAAAATAATTACTGTCAAATATGTACATAAATATCCCAGCAACATTTTTTAATAATTCTTGCAAAACGCAGAAAACGTCATTTTGTATATAAATTGCCAAAAACGTTTCTATTCTCAATATAAGCCGAAATTAGTTAAGAGTTTCTACTAAATAGTTTGCAGTTATTTTATTTCGTTGCTTTTAAAGCTTTCAGCCTCTTTATAATGTATGTAGTTTCTTCAAATGAAAAGTTGTAAAATTCAGCTATTTTCTCTACCTACGTGAATCTATTTTTCTAAATATTTCAAGGGAGTGTGGCGCTTCCCATACCATCCAAATATTAGTAATCGAAAACGTGACTAATTATTCTCTGAAACTAAGTATGTATCATTTCTCTGCCGCAGCAACGCGCAGGGTATTAGCTAGTACATAAGTTATGCAATAAAAATATAAATCACATTATTTTTCCTTTCAAAATATAAAATTTTAATTAAAGTTATAAATATAATTCATGGGCGTACATATAAAAGTCGCTCTTGCACTCAAAAGAGACCGGCATAAAATAAAAACATGCAGCTCATCTACATAAATGCAAGTTTATGTTACATTGTTTTTGTTAAAACATTTTCTTGATTTATCTTTTTCCTGATATTCTTGTTTCTCATTCTTGATTTTGGTTGTTTCTCTTTTAATACAAAAATTTTGTGAAGAAAAATATTCGAAATAATGCAAACTAGCAAAACAACATATTTTTTCCCCGAAAGCTTTTTCGGGGAAAAATATGATTTAGCTATTAGCGGGAAATCTAGCTATTTTTCCTTTATGTATCTTATTTTTTCAAAGCATTTTTTATTTTTTCAAAGCATTTTTAGAAAGAGGTAAAAATACGTTTAACCGAGTAGCAATCTCAGAAGATATTGCCAAAGAAAGTAAATTTCTTTTGGATTTGGTGTTCCCGTCTTGTGTTCGCCTTCGTCTAAATCACGATTATTTATGATTTTCCACTTTGGAATTTTTATTTATATTAGATGATTGCCTCAAAATTATTTGAAATCCGTTTTGAAAGCTTAAAATGGAATAACTAAAGTCCTACAATTTCGAACTTATCAAAGCATTGCTATGTGTACTCATAGTATATAGATGTACATATTTACCTCTGAATCTAAATACATACATACCCATGTAAGTTCATCGGTTTTATAATTTTGACAATTAATGAATTCCAATAGTTTTACTTATTTTTATTGCCTGCAGATACAGCATAAGCTTTTGAGGCGAAACTTCAAATTAAACATATTTTTTTTTTAATTTATTAGCCACACAATAACAATTCTAGATATTTTGTTCGTTTTTGGAGGGAAATATAATTTTTCCCCGCTGAATTTGAAAAAGTTTTACGACAAATCGCATAATTATTTCTTTCCTCTTTTTGGTTATTTTGAATATTTTCTACATATTTTTGGAAATTAGAAATTTTAAATTAAAGTTTTTTGCGATTTATCTATAAATTTTTGGAAATATTTTACATTTAGCTATTTTCTAGCTATTTTTAACTCGCTTTTAGCGATATTTTTGGGAAAAAATTGGCAACAGTGCCAATTCGGCTCCTTCCACATCAGTGTTGAGATATGCGTACTAAATTATAAACAGGGACCGTAACTGTTATGACTTTTTTTTTCGAAAAAGTCATATAATAATAGTTATTTTTTTGACCAATATGTTTGCAGTAAAAAAATAATGGTTAGTTTTTGACTATTATTTTTGAGGTCGAAAATAAAAGTTAAAATGTGACATATTTTTTTGGTCAAAAATAAAAGTTAAAATGTGACTGATATTTTTTTGGTCAAAAATAAAAGTTAAAATTTCAAAAAAGAGCAAGTAATATATGGAGCTAATAATCTGATATGGTGAATATCCTACTAATCAACATCGACTTAACTTGTAAGTGAATATAAGGAGCAGCAATAGCTCTTATATTCAATTGAGTTAAATAAATTGGTTCAATAGTTGATGGTCCTGCTCACTAATATCAAGCATTACAAGTGGTTAAAATAAACAAAGAATGCTGGGGTATCGACTTCTAAATCCGTTTAAATTTTAACTTTTATTTTTGACCAAAAAAATTTCGGTAAAAACTTAACTTTTATTTTTGACAAAAAAAAATATCTAAAATTTTAACTTTTATTTTTGACCAAAAAATATCGGTCAAATTTTAACTTTTATTTTTTATTTTCGAGTAGAAATGTATCAAAAAATTGGCATCGACAACAATTTACTATTACTGACAGCCACTTACTATTCCTAAGGCTCTGTTTGCTTGATCTGTTTTGAAATTTTAACTTTTATTTTTGACCAAAAACATATCGGTCCAATTTTAACTTTTATTTTTGACTGAAAAAACATCGGTCAAATTTTAACTTTTATTTTTGACCAAAAAGATATCGGTCAAATTTTAACTTTTATTTTTGACTAAAAAAATATCAGTCACATTTTAACTTTTATTTTTGATCACAAAAGTATCGGTAAAATTTTAACTTTTATTTTTGACCAAAAAATATCAGTCAATTGTTAGTTAACTTTTATTTTTGACCTAAAAAATAATAGTCAAAAAATAACCATTATTTTTTGACTGAAAACAAATTGGTCAAGAAATAACTATTATTATATGAATTTTTCGAAAAAAGTCATAACAGTTACGGCCCCTGAAGATACCACATATGCATCACCAGAGCTCATTGATTTCTCTATGCTTTCCACTGTTTGACGGTGGTGACTTTGATTTCAGAAATTTTTACAATGTCAGAGGAATATTTTAGTCTCATTACAACACATGGAATTTCAACTCATCTTTTGGTTAATCGAAGTTTTTATCTTTAATTTTCTCCTTAAGTATTATTTGACTAAAAATTGTAAATTATTTCTTAATAAAATTAAATTAACGAACTTGAGCCTACATATTAAAATTCCTTGGTTTTGAATTTTACTAATTTTTCGTATACACATTTTAAATATTCATTCAAGTATATAAATACATATTTTGTTTAGTACTTTATTAGTCAAAAGTACCTTTGTACTTAAGTTTTTCATCTCTATTTTTAATATACACAAGTATGTACATACATACATATTTTGCTTGCTTCTTATGTATGCTGCTGCTCTTCGTATTGTTTATGTTGTATTTGTTTATGATAACAGAGAGTATTCCAACCCTCAGTAGTATTAGAGTCTTGTTGTAGTTTGGCAGCTTTTTGTTTCGTTTCGCTACAACATTTCGGGCGACGCTTTTTTCGTTTGTAACAGATTTCAATTTTTTAGTTCTTTTTTTAGAGAAAGCGACAAGAACAACAAAAATGTTAAGCTAAATAGAAAATAAAAAAAATTTATACAAAACTAAAACAAAGTTACGACAGAATTATTTTTTAACATTTAAATAAAATCGAAGACAATGGAAAATAAACCACTTGATGTGGTCACTGATATAGTGATACCAGCCATTATTGTTGCTGTTCTATTCCTAATAAATGGCATTATTTTGTACTTTATATTCCAAAAACGTAAAAAAATTGTCTACGAACAATACAATTTTGAAGCCGAAGCCCAAGAGGAACCTTCGACCAGTCAACCTCTATTTGCAGCACCAACCGCCACAGAAAACAATGAGGAAAGCATAGAAATGGAAGCTCTTTGATTGTTAACAAAATTATGCAGGAAATATCCCAACGAATTTTGTTACGTCCAGCATCTGCAATTCAAGAAGTAGATTTTTTTTGTAATATTTAAAAGTAGGTTTAATTTATTTTATTTTTTATAATTTTTTTTAAAGACTCAACAAGTGCATTTCTTTCGAAATAGAGACCTGAAAAATCAAACCGTTGTCATGCATACTAGAAAATCTTTAAAAATCTTGAAATTTTTTAAAGTTTTTCCTTTTCAATTTTATTTTAGTAAACAGTAAGTTAAAATTTTAAGTTAAAGGCAACGTAATTACATATTTCTATTTAAAATTTAAAAAGATTTCATGATATTAAATTCTATTCATTTAAAGACCATTTAAGATAAAAGTTATAACTTTTCACTTTTCTTCATAATATTTCTTTTTCTATAAAAGTGTTTTTATATTTTTGTATTAATAAAAAAACAAAGTGTGTTAATTATACAAACAAATCTGGAACAATAACTAATACAATTAGTGTTAAATAAACTTAAATAACAAAATTTTTATTTCGAGACCAAATCAAATATGGGAATCTTTTCTTTACAAAGTTTAGCAGACAATTTTAAGTTATTTATATAGAATACAGTTTCTCATTACACCATCATTGAATTATATGTAACTCTTATGAAAAAGTTATTCAATTCCTCAATATGTATTAGCAAAAGTCATTGTTCTTAATCTTGACTATTCAACACAGTCAGTATTGATTAAAGAAAAAAAAAATAATTATATTTTAAAAATTCTTTTCAAAATTTACAAGACTTTTGTCTAACAATACGTGCTTTTTTGTGTACAAAGTTTGTTCTTTACTTATCACAGTCTCTGTTCAAGGGAAAATCGATAAAATGTAGTAAGTTCTTTTTGTTTTCTTTACAAAACAAACGTCAATTGTGTTGAGCACATGGCATTTAGTTTGTGGACGTCTGACTGGCTGTACTAACTGACTCATTGCTTTGTATTTTCATTTATTCTTTTCTATTTTTTAAAATTTCATGTAGACTTTTTGTGATGTTTTGAATGAACGAATGAATGAATTATGAAAATGTATTTTTTATCATACTCAGCAATATTACTTCCTTAACCTGGCCTTTACACATGCAAGTGCAAGTTCGAGAAACTCAATACACTCAAACTTTTCTACTAACACACTTTTGGTTCAGCTATGAGAAAGACAGAGAAACGAATACAAATTGATCTTTCGTTGATAATACGTACACAGAACTTGCATGCAAGTACTTACATGTCTAAACGCATGGTAAGAGTGGAATATTGTCGTAGAATAAACTACACCATATAACACTGATATTTTAAACAATAAAAATTAAAAAGTGTGCTATCAGTTAATGTAATTTTGACAATGTAAATTATACAATTTGCTGTATCTTGGAAACCGTAAGAGGCAAACTCTTGAAATTTTAATAAACACTAAAACTAAAAAATTCCAAAATTTAAAAAAAGTTTAAATCGAAAAATTGCTAAAGGGAAAAAAGCACCAAAATTAAAAAAAACGCTAAACGCAAAAAATCACCAAAACTTAAAAGATCGCCAAAAACCGGAAAAAGTCGACAAAACGAAAAAAAAAACCTACAGGAAAAAATCCCCAAAACCGAAAAAGCGCCAAAACTGAAAAAAAATCGCCACTACTAAATAAATCGCTAAAACTAAAAATATCGTCAAAAACTGAAAAAAAAAGTTAAAAACGCCATAACCAAAAAATCGCCATAACTAAAAAAATCGCAAAAAAACAATTGTAATGAACGAAAAATCGCCAGAAAAAAAATGAAAATGAAGAAAAGCACCAAAACTAAAAAAATCGCCACAACAACGAAAAAAACTTAAAAAAAAATTATAAAACTAAACAAAAAACACAACGAAAAAAAGTCAAAACTAAAAAAGGGGGAAAAACGAAAAGGGATATATATACACATGTGTATTCATACGGAACCCTTCGTGTGCGAGACAAATTTATTAATTTATCTACTGTGTTTTCAGCAGAGCCAAAAAACTTTTATGCCGTAACCATGCGATATTTTTTTAAAGTTAAACAATTTATTGAATCAATATTCGCATGACTATAATTATGGCACAAAATACAAGAAAGTTAATTGGATATTTGCGGGCTATAAACAAATTGCTCAAAGAACTACACATAACTCATATCATTGGAGCATTTCTAAAAAAATATTTTTAAATTTAGAATATTTTTGTGCATACTCTTTTGTCTCGCAGGATTTAGTAAAAATATTCTTAAACCCTTTGGTGGGTGCAATAAAAATTTTTTCGAAAATTTTCACATAACTAATTTCGTCAGAGCAACGACGATATACTTGTGTTCATATCGCTCATATATTGCAACGTAGTCATATCTCAAAAAACAAAAAATTCAAATTAGTGAAAGAAAAATGTTCCTTAATAGCTTCTTTATATGTCGACAAATTTTCGGGCACGATATGTATCTTAATCTAAACAGAAGATATAACCAACAAAAAGGTAATACTGCCCATATAGATTATGAATTTTTAAAAACTTTAAACGCGTTTTGCCAAGCTTCATATTTTTCAATAAAGGAGCGAGCGATATGTGCATTAGGCCGCCTTTATTATTTATTTGTGAGATTTTGCAGTAATTATAAAGATAAAATGCAAAAGATGAATAAAAATGAACTGAAATTAATTAATAAATAATATTTTCAATGTGAAAGACGCCGCAAACGAAAATGAATTTTAAAAGCACTGAAGCACTGTGTAAGCGATCAGAAATATATTTCGGTTAGTGTCACTTCTGTTTATTCTGTGTCCATGTAGTCAACTTTGGCCCACAGTATCTCCACTCGTGCTTCAACCAGAAGGCCACCAAGATACGCGTTGTAAAGACTGACTCCTCCTCTAAAGATATTTGAAGTTTCAGATAATTCCAATCAGATAACTCCAAAAATAGCGTTACGTAACATCACAAAGGACCCAAGTGGGCCGGTTGTTAGAAACCGGCAGCCTGTTCAACCTAATATTTGAATAGCCCCATAGTGAAAATAGCATTAAAGAATTTATTTTGGAATGCTAGAGAACAATGTTAAATAAACAAACAAAAAAATTAAATTCCCTCAATTATGTGGAGGGTTTTGCTTCATTTGTTCTTCCGAATGAAAATATACATATGTATATGTATTTCTAAAATTCAATTTAAAGTCAGACGGAAAATATTTGTCTATTCGATATTTGATACATGTTAGCTAACTTGTCGTATTTTTCAACCCTCTGGCTATTTTTCCTTCATAAGTAAAAATATAAAAAAAATCTATTAAAACAATACCGCTCAATGCAAATGATTGTCAACGAATTACAAAAATTTTGTCACCCCTTAACGTTTAACAACAACATAAAATATCATCATCTACTTTTTTCATTTTAATTTTATCTACAAATTCTATAGCATTGCTTCAGTCATAAATTTCAGTAGATGATCAGTTTACAAAAAGGCGATCTAAATTAAGAGAATTAAATTTGGAAGAACACACTACGATCATTCTGTTTTAAGCATACAATTCGGTGGCGTTTCAGTAGATTTTCAATTAAATTAATTAAACTAAATTGACAGTTTGACTGTTGAAATTACATTACACTTCAATTTAACAGGAGACTAAATAAAGATGGATTGACTAAACAAATTTTTTAATAGTGAATGTACATCAGACCATTTAAAGAAATTATGTACATAGTATTTATAAAGTTCTTTTATTATTATTTTTTAAGTAATATAGAAATGTTATCGCAGTAAATAATTCTCATGCAAAGTAGACATGAAGCAACAACGCGTGTTCCTTTGTCTGCAAATTTGTTGTAATTTTGATGATGAAATGCAATAATTTGTAAGAATTGTTCAAGTTTAAATCATTGGAACTTTAACCAGTAAGTATGTCTTTCAAACATGCCACGAATACAAATGAAATGCGACTTACTCTGCAATTCGAACCGAAAATAGATAAAGCTTTTGTACTGCAATTCGAAAATGTTTTCTTTGGTTCGAATTACAAGAGTAACACCCCGCTAAAAAATCTACATGCAAAACAATAACAACTGTAGTTATTGTTAAAAGTTACAGAATCTCACTACTGATAAAGTTTTAAGAGCATATTTTTTTACATTTTGGGAGCATATTTTTAAGTTTTTAGTTATTTGCTTCTCCTTTAAAACTAATAAAACTGTAGTTACGGCCGTTTGCATTTAAGGTGACTGTATGCATATCTCTTATTTTGTTGTTTTCCTTCTTATTTTCATATAAAATATAATTTTTTATGCATGCTTCTGTATATGACCGCTTGCTTGAAACTCTGTTTATTATTTTTTCCATATCGTTTTTTTTTCAATACCATATAATCAAGCATTTCCTGTTTATAAAAGGAAAAAATGTTAAGACATGATGAGAGACTTTTGCTCGTATAATTCTGTTAAGGCCAACTTAAAATTAAAATTGGAATTGGTTATCTCGTTGTATGCAACATGGTGATTTTATACAACCATTAAAAAATATTTCGTTTAAAATTTGGAAGCATTAAAAGCTTGCTGGCTTTATAGAAGTTAGCATTTGCCGCATATGTGTTGCCATTGTTGTAAAAAAAACTCTATACATAAAAAATGTTGTTTAGGTTTTTGAAGTGAAAGCCAGTCAACCAGAAAACTGACGGGATATGGCACCCGTCATACAAAAAAATTTTAGATATCCTATATCTGGAGAGCCGCAATAGTTAGAGTCCTAAAATTTGTTGTAGGTTACTTTGTAAATAATTTGCTTAGGTTGGAAGGAAACTGGCGGGCTAGGAGCAGGAGCAGGTACCCCTCGTACACATATCACATATTTAAAAATTTTTAAATTTTCAAGTGTAATATGACACGCGTTAATAACTATCATGAGTAGTTTGCGTTGTAGTTCACACATTGTCGCGACAACAGTAATATGTACCAATTAGCACCGTTTGGCGGTATATGGTACTTGTGTGTTACTTAAACGCCGCTCATTTGCGTTTTAAGTTATTTTACACTTCTTTACTTTTAGTTAATGTGTTGATAAATAAAACTATTGGGCATGTTATAACATTTTCAGTATGGATTGTACCAACTATTTACAATCATTCGTCCCCATATTTAATTTTTATGACAGGCACCTGGCGTTGAGAGGCGCAAATAACATACAATTTCTTTTAATTTTTTCTTTTTAAGAACACCCCTTTTGTGTATTATGTGGATTAAAATGAATTCAATAAAGTGCGAAGCTGGCTCGCACACGAAGGATTATGTACGCGAATACACCTTTTCAACTTGAAAGTGATTTAATTCTCGTATTCAATTTTCACGAAAGAGTTGTATATATAAGAATTGAAATCGGATTCAGCAGAGCCACCTGACAAGTGGTTATAACCAAAATACACGTGAGCACGGACCATGGAAGTGTAGCGACATCCGAAAGTGGCGTGCTACTCTGTTCTGCTGTGTACGTTGAAAAATTCAGTTGATGTTAATTTTTCCCTTGTTCCTGGGAATATTTATTAATCATACCCAACTCTTTCTGAATTAAAACGTTACGAACCTCAATTTGGATTCACAAACAAATACGTTCGAAATACGTTCCTTTCGAGTTTTTTTTTGCAATTTTTTCGTTTTGCTCTTTCGTTTAATATTATTTTTTAAGTTTCTTTTTCGTTTTTGGCGACTATTTTTAGTTTTGGTGCTTTTTTCATTTATGCGATTTTTCGTTTTTTGTCGATTTCTTTTTGTTTTTTGCCGATTTTTTAGTTTTAGCGATTTTTTGGTTTTCGCAGCTTTTTTTTGTGGTTTTCAAAAAAGTGGCCAGATCGATAAAATTTTCAGAATGTGGGCAAGTGTGCCAATAATTTTGTTCAGCAAAAATGGGTATTTTTTTGTTTTCTTTTTTCTGATAGGTCATATATTCATCATTTTATCTAGTAAAAATATTTGCTTATTAAAAATCATTTCAATAACACTATTCAATTGACCGTGAAGTTGAAAGTATTTATTGTGCCAATAATTTAGTTCGTCACTGTATATAAAAAATGTTGTTTACGTTTTTTTTATACGAAGTTTGACAAACACAGCAGGAAACTACAATGATCATCTGTTGAGTTGCACAGACCTGTATTATTAGACCATAGCGGTACCGAACTATAATTGTACACCAGCAAAATGGAAGTAGAATGAAACAGTACTGTTCAATAACTGAAAGTTGTTACTAATTGTTACTAGTTGTTACTGGAAAGTGTTCACGTACTCGAAAAACTAGCAACGAGAGAGTGAAAAAGAGCATAAAAATTCGAGAGAAAAAAAATTTGTTGCAAGTTTTTGCTAGTAAAATTTTTACTAGCAGGAATTAGCCAAACAGCTGTTTAGATCTTTTGTCTACAAAATAAATGTTTGAAAAATTCATGAAAAAGTTAATTTTTTCTAATTTTAATGAATTATTAAGAAATTAATGGCTCGATTATCGATGGCAACCGAAGTTCAGTTGCGTTGCCAGCCGGCAACTGAAAATTTGTGGTTGCCAGAAAAGCACTAAAAAGCAGCTGAAACTGGCAACTTTTAGTTGACAGTTGCCATCCTTAATATGATTTTTAGCAACTGGCAACCCAACTGAAGTTCGGTTGCTAAAGATAATCGAGCCATAATACTTTTTAAGAAGTCAAACATATTAAATACGGTAAGATTGGATATTTTTCTTTAATTTGACTGCAGTAATGGCCGTTAAAAGAGTTCAAACTCTTAATTAAAACGCTTGAATTGGGTGGCAGAAAAATTTCCACCTTAAGGCTAAATCATAAAGGTTACACTCGAAATATTATGTGAGCCAAATATAAGGAAAAAACCTGGCAAGTTCCTGAAAAGAATAAATTCAACTAAATTAATAAAAAAAATCCACAATTCCATTGAAATTAACTTTATTTTTACCGTTTACAGATATTTTAACTAAAAAATCCTTAAGTATAAGCAGTTGCATTTTTATTCTGCTATTTAAATACTTTACACACAAAGCTTTATTTACGGACAGTTAGAAGGTAACATTTTTTATCCTAAGTTGTGTTATGTACCTTAAAACTATAAAATTTTCATATATATTTTACGATATGTCTAACTTTTCATACAAAGTACTAACAGCTAATGTCAAGTTTTTTGGGTGTACAAACTGTTTATTGTGTTACTTGCAAATTTTTGCTAGTAAAGCTTTCATTTACTTTTTCATATCTGCGAGAGTAATTTCACAAATTTCTGCTTTACTCTCTCGTTGCTAGTTTCTGCTAGGAAAGTAAATGAACAGACCTAGTTTAACTTCACAATGTTTTACATTTACTTCCTTTTTTTTTGTTACGAAATTCTCTTAATTATTTTCAAATCAATTCTAAAGTTTGACATTATATCATACTCAAATGATTGCTGGGTATATACAATCACAATAGGTGTGTTTGCATACTTTTCCAGCAATAACTATCCGACTACTGTTTTATTGAAAATAAAAAAAAAAACGTTTGCATTCAAAAGTAGACGAATGCAATTCAGTAAAAACTAATAACAATTTAAATTATCAGGGGAGCGAACAAACTTATTCAATTTATATGTTTGTCTTTGACTTTTATGATAACAATTCACTTGATTTTGTTTAGACTGTATATATTATATGTATGTATGTATATTATACGTCGTCGTTGATACCCTTTATATGTTTGTTTGCATGTTCACAACTAATGTGTGTTATTTTGATTAGATGTTATATTGATTGATAAGGAAACACTGCAACTGTCAGTGCTTACTAAGCATTGAACAAAATAATAATAATAATGATAATAATGTATGTAGTACATATGTACTTATTTCTAATTGTTTTTAGTAACCCCTCGTCTACCCCTGATATATTTTTATCATGATAAATGTCAAGTTCCATATATGAAAAACAGCTAACATAAAATAGTTCATTTTTCAATGTAAAGTTTGACATTTGACATAAAAATTCATCATTTATAGACATAGGGTAATGAAATAAATTTATTGGGAACGAAAATTATCCCAGGAATCAACAGAAAACATTTGCAACATGATTTTGTAATTTGATATGAAACGGTAGCAAACCGTTCTCTCAAACATTCTTCAAACCTCAAACCATTGATAAACATAGATTGCAAGCTCTCGCACTGTCAATAAAATAATGACAACTCTCTTCACACGTATAGATATTAAGTGTGTTCGTTTACCCCAAAATTTGCAAAAATTTTTACAAATTTGTACTGGATTTTACTGAAATGCGTTCGTTTACACATAAATTTGCAAAAGAGATCATCAATTGAGAGAGTAAAGTGACAGTTGTTTGACTGAGAGTCTACAAATTTTTACTGAGCAAATTTGTGCCAGTAAAATCCAGTAGAAGAAAAAAACATATGATTCAATAAAATAAACAAAGAAAAGTAAGCAATCAAAATGTATACAATTTTAAAAAAATCGTTTAAAAGAAGAAAAGTTGAATTAAAAGTCCAACAAAAACTGAACATAATTATTGTACATACATCCTAAGCAAGTTTCTTTTCAACTTGTATGTTCCAGAAGAGCATACAACGCCAAGTTTTCTTTTCTTGGCACACATGCCATGCCAAAAATTTTCCTCTAATTGGTTTATTTACATTAATGCTTTAGAGATGTAAAGCTAATATATATTTGAATACTTATTACTGCATGTTACTTGGGGTACCGAATATCAAAAATCAAGTAATGATGTATTTTCGTATGTCATTTAAGCAGGAACAAACTTAAAAGTCATGTACAAAACAAACAAGTGTAAAAGCTTCTCCCAAGTTCTATTTAATAAATATATTTCGCTACGAGTTTATAATTATAGAAATGCATTGTACCAAGTACCAAAAATATATATGTGCTGGATAGTCGAAACAACACATATTTTACAACCCTATCCATTTTAGTGGCCAGCTGTTTTGCTAAACCTGCAAATTTTTGCAATTTCCGTTCGCGTACTTCTTTGTGCAAGAGCCATTCTTGTGAGTAAAATTCTCAAATTACCCAGAATTTACTCAACTACGGGATTTTACTGGAAAAGTAAACAAACGGACCTATTGTGAATTCAACAAAAATGAGAGGACACCATTTTTGCATTTCAACACACATGAGAGACTATCATTTTTTCACTTGAAAATGCACTAAATCGTAACTTTTCTTTCACGCACAAACACTTTTTACTTTTATTTAATTTTCTTTATTTGTTTTGATATAAATTTTATATATCTTCTTGCTGTAATTTTAAAATATTTTTTTTAATTTTGTTGACATTTGTGTGTTGAAATTCATCAAAGCTTTAAACCCTTTTTTTCATTGAACAGTATTGTATTTTTCTTCCTATTTGGGATAAAAATTTTTAACACCAAATAGAAAAATTGCAAAAAAATGTTTAGCAAATAAACATTTTTTGATCTCGAATGTATTAAAAAACATTCTAAATTCATATTTTCATTAACTAATACAACAATAATTGCATAAACTTCTAAAAATGCATGTATAAGATATATAAATACTTTAGAATACTTTTTGTTACAACCAAGTGCGGTTTTAGTGCTGTGGGGAAATTTTTATTTTAAAACCAATAATACAAAATATTCTACTAAACATCCTTAGAATTAGGTTTTTGACAGCACACTTAGGTTTTTGAAGTTTCTGTTTGGCCTCTATGTATCCTATGCCTCAAACATCGATGGTTTGCTCAGCAAGTTAGTTCAAACTGATGCTGGTTTGAGAACAATGGGTCGATTATTGATGCCAACCCAAACTCAGTTGGGTTGCCCTTTGCTCAAAACGTTATTACGGATAGCGACTGGCAACCGAAAGCTATCAATAACTAATTTTCAGGTGCCGACTGGCAATGCGGGTTGGGTTCGGTTAGGAAGGTAGTGTAACACACATCCACTCGGGGACCCAGTTGTATCCATTGTGACTCCATTCTGCTAGTCTATATAAATAAAAATGAAATGGTGACCGTTGCTAAGCGCATAACTTGAGAACGGCTTGACCGATTTCGCTCATTTTTTTATGTGTGTAATAGTCTGAGAAAGGTTTTTAATGAAAGAAAAAATTGGAAAAGTTGCTTGGAAAATCGAAAAATTATTTAGACAGGACAACGTCTATCGGGTTAGCTAGTTATTAATAAAAACAAGATTTTTAAAATTTACTTCGAGCTATTTTGTTAGATTTGGTTGACAGTTACAACTCATTTGTGTTTGTGTATTTGATTTTATGAAAACGAAATGTTTGATCAAGAGCCACTTATAGGAGAATTATTAAATAAATGTAATTATAAAAAAGATTCTTATTGAAACGATTTTTATTAATCTTATTTTGTTATTCCAGTTTGAACATGGCAAAAGTTATGACAGCGAAGTGGAAGAACGTTTCCGTATGAAGATTTACAATGAAAACCGCCACAAAATTGCCAAACATAATCAACTGTATGCTCAAAAGCTGGTTTCTTACAAGTTGGGCTTGAACAAATATGCCGATATGTTGCCCCATGAATTTAGACAAACCATGAATGGTTATAATATAACTTTGCGTAATTTATTGCGGTAAGATTAATAAACAAGTGAAAGTAAAGAAAATTATATAACGTAACATAAACAAAAATTATAATTTTAGTGAACAATCTGATTTGGTTGGCTTATCCTACATTCCCCCTGCACATGTCACGGTACCCAAGTCGGTAGATTGGCGTCAACATGGCGCCGTTACCGATATTAAGGACCAAGGCCATTGCGGCTCTTGCTGGGCTTTTTCAACTACTGGTGCCTTGGAGGGTCAACATTTCCGCAAGACTGGTGTTTTAGTATCATTGAGTGAACAAAATTTAGTCGACTGCTCCACTAAGTATGGCAACAACGGTTGCAATGGTGGTTTGATGGACAATGCTTTCCGTTATATTAAGGATAATGGTGGTGTTGATACAGAAAAATCTTATCCCTATGAAGGTATCGATGATTCGTGCCACTTTAACAAGAGATCTGTTGGAGCTACAGATACTGGCTTTGTTGATATACCACAAGGTGATGAAGTCAAAATGATGCAAGCTGTCGCCACTATGGGTCCTGTATCTGTGGCCATCGATGCTTCTCACGAATCTTTCCAATTGTACAGTGAGGGTGTTTACAATGAACCCAATTGTGATGCCCAAAACTTGGATCATGGTGTTTTGGTAGTGGGTTATGGCACCGATGAAGAGGGCGGAGACTATTGGATAGTTAAGAATTCTTGGGGCACCACCTGGGGCGAAAAGGGTTTCATAAAAATGGCCCGCAATCAAGACAATCAATGCGGTATTGCTACTGCCTCCAGTTATCCTACTGTTTGAAGGAATTTACCTTTTTTTTTATTTCAATATTTTCTTCATTTAAATTGTTAAAACTTTTTTTTTAATTTGAATTAATTTTTTAAACGTGTATAAATATTTACTCAATTTTAATTTAATTGCTGACTCTTTATTTTTTTTTATATATAAATATAATAACTTTGCTACATTTGTAAACACAAAAAATTAAACTTCTCAAAAGAAGAACAAGATTCCATTACATGAATTATATGAAATACTAGCTATCCTGACAGTTTTTTTAATTTTGAGTTGTTTGTAAACTGTATGTAAAAATGTTCATTGTTAAAGTAAACTTTAATAAGAAAAATATAAAGTTCTTTACTTTTTAATAGGTCTCTATCAATCAAAACTTTTTAAATTACTGTAATGTAAAGTACATCAAGAATTTAGTTAAGTTTTTTTTACTTGTTTGCCAGGGATAAGAAACAATCTAACGATGTTATATAAATATCATTTTAAAAGAAATCCTAAAAGAACATAATAAATAAAATTGATTATATAAAAATATAAATGCAAATATTAATTAATATGAATATACATTAAAGTCAGTATCAAATGTTTATACTTTTGTTGACCTGTTCGTTTAGGCTTGAACGAAACCTAAGAGACCTGGAGGCTTACTCTGTAATGCCAATCGAAAGAAAATATTCTAGAATTGCCATGTAAATAAGATACAAACTCGAAAAGTTTTCTTTTCGAAGTTATTGGTACCGCTAAACATGTAGCAATCTAGGCGCACGGGAGTGTGCTAGCCCAAGTTTATGTTGATTTTACCGATTGCAACTTGTTTGTTGCTATTAACCCCTTAACGTTCATGGGAAACCTTTTTTATTCCACAAATAAACTAGTTCACAAATTTTCAACTTTTTGCCATCACCTCAAAAATGAGATGTTTTTCTAAGTTAATTTGGGGTCGCTCAACACTAATATGACATTCATTTATTTTTCTCAAGAAAAGTTTTCGAGATATTCGCGCTGTTGCATAGATATGTTTTTCCTCTTTCAGCTCATATTCAAAATGTAGTGATCGGATTAAAATTCACCGAGTTACAGGCAGGGTTGTCTGCCCACTGGGTAACCCAAAAAAACCCACCCGGGGTTTTATGGGTATTTTGTTAAAAAAAAACCCAAGCGGGGTTTTTACGTTATATCCATTCAAATAAAGATGAAGATAGTTTTGAAGTTTCATTTACAGAAAAATAAAATAAAATCATTATAAAATTCATATAAACGAATAACCAAAGTACATACACATGTATTTATATGCCCATTTGTGTGTATGTACATTTAACCCTAGTGGGTTTTTCAGTACTTTTAATTTAAATAAAGATAGTATATTATATAAAAAAATTTAAGACAATAATTAAAAAATTCATAAAAAATAGTAGTCCAAACACGTACATAAAAAGTTATTTTAAATCAGTTACCACTCTGGTGGCTCAGAGTTTAAATGCTTTTAACTGCCCCTTTCATAATGTACTATTAAAAGTTAATGCGGACTTTAACAGAAACTTTTCTATGCCGAACTTGCCATTAAAGTCCACGTTAACTTTTAATCGCACATTGTAAAAAGGGGCGTAAGAGAGCTAATGCTTTTTCCAATCTAAGGCCATTTCAAAGGTTACTCCATATTAAATCATAAGATGAGAACATTCTTTCTATTGATGGTGGCAATTCATTACCGAAGTGAAATAATCGCAAAAGTTTGCAGTTAAACATTATTAATTTTTGTCTTTTAATATCTTCAACCATTGTTTTTTTTTTGTGGAAAGTGTTCTGCATCTTTAATTTTAGATGCCAAAAAAGGGTACTAAAAATGGGGTACTTTTGACTTACGCATTCTTCTGCTATCTTTTCGCTCTCTTTAGTAATTACTTTGCCCATATATTTGGAATGCACGCTTTTTAACAAAATCCTGTTTTGACAGTAGTATAGCATTGTTCAACAAATTACAGTCTAGGCACCCTAAATAGCACAAAAAACTAATTTGTACCTTAAAAATTTTAGTTTTTTACCGGTTAGGCTATATTTTTATTGAATTTTTTACTTTCTTTGTTATTGTTCCACTTCTTATGTTGTTGATTTTAGTATTTGCTATTTTTTTATTGTTTGTTGTTGTTTTGCCAAATATTGTTAGTGAAAAATGTGGAGTCGCTGTAAGTTATGGTGAAAAACGTTTTATGCAATTGAATATTCTATTTAAAAAAAATTTTAGCATAAACAAATAGTGAAAACCCAAAATTTTTAAAGTAAAAAGTGACTTGTGTGAGCTATTAGGGTGGCTAGTCAAGTTCAATTGTATTGATATGTTCACAAAATTTGTTCAGCTCTACCGAACTACAAGTTTGCCGAATATTGTTAGTAAAAAATAAGGAGTACGAGTAAGTTATTCTGAAAAAAGTGAAAACTAATTTTTTTCTTAATTTTTTCAACAAAAAGTGCAAGATAAATGTTTTTGACATTAAATGGTAAAAAAAACTGTTAAGCGGAGTCTTAGCTACATTATTGCCGTATACAGCTAAGCGGTATCATTAAGTTTGAATTAGCTGTTGGACAAATACTGATGACACCGTTTTTTGAGGTCCCACTGATTTTCAGGAATTTTTGAGGTCCATGGAAAAAAATTGGTCGCAAATTGAGTATAGGGTTTTACTACCCCGCCGTAGTAAAATCGAAACTGTACTGTCAAGTCCTTGTGTTTTTCTAAAAGTCTTCATTTGTCGCATAGTTGTATTAATGATTTTCTTAATAAATCTATACCGAAAAGGGCTAATTTGACAACATTGCTTAGATCATAAAAAAACCAATTAAACCCAATAAAGGCCAATAAACCCCAATAAAACTCATGATAAAACCCGCCGGGCTGGGGTTTATTTAAAAAACCTCTGTTTTTTCCAACCCTGGTTACAGGTCTCTAGATTTGAAAAAATGTATTTTTTTGTAGGTTTTTTCAAAATTCACCATTTTAAGTCGCTCCAGTAAGGCAAAATAAATTTTTAATATTTATTTTTGATCCACATCTTAAAGAAAATTTTGTTCCAAATATAGCAAGCGTAAAATTGGTTACATCCGACAAAATATGAAAAAGTTGCAACATAGTGAACACATCCAAATTTTAATTTTCATTCGTTGGTCCTCAGATCAGTACGAGTCTTTGCTTATAAGTCCATTACTTTTACTCGTTTTAAAGAGAAAAGTCGACATATCGCATATCAAAATTACCAAAATATGTGTTGTTTTAAACACTTATTCAGATTTTAATAATTCAAGTTCTTATGAAAGACATGGCAAACCAAGTGAAAAAATGGTGATGTTTAGCCAATACTCAAAATATAATTTTAAGAAACATTTGTTTATAATATTTTGTTAATAAATTCAAAATTAACATAATTTCGCAATACCCATTCATTTCATGACAGTAGAGCTGTCACTTGCTATAATAAATCTAACCTCTTGGAAAATTTAGGCTCCTATTATGATTCACAGCTAAATTGATAGCTGAGTCGTAGTTGTCAAATTCTTATTATGGATTACAACTTTCATCAAAGTTAGACATCTGTTTTTTATCAGTTGTGTTTCGGTTTTTATTTCGACTATTGTGTTACTTTTGCTTACTTTTAAAATTGTGATTTTAAGCGCCAATCTATCCCATTTGTCAACCAATATTGTTGCCATATCCATAAAACATAAAATCTCAAGAAAATATAGTAAGCCCAGAACTAAAAATATTTCAAATAAGAAATTTATTATTTGACATATTGTCATAATTTTATTTTAAATTAAATTTATTTGCTGGAGTTTAAGCAATTGTCTATATGCAGCATTTCGTTGGTGCTTTACCAACTCATCAGTAGACTTCAAACACAATTTTGAACAGTTACAAAACCCTTTATTTCATGTACAAACTTTTGAAAACCATTTGAGAATTTACAAATATATAAATGATGTTCAAAAAATAAGCATAGTAGGCTTTGAAACATATACAAAACCCAGCAAATAATTTTTTTTTCGATATGAATCTATTTTATTTTTATACACCTTCACACAATTATAAATCCATTGGATAACAATAAAAGTATTTATAAGGCAAAATGAAAAATAAAATCTAAATTAAACCTTTAAGAAATTTATTATTTGACATATTGTCATAATTTAATTTTAAATGAAATTTAATTGCTGGAGTTAAAGCAATTGCCTATATGCAGCATTTCGTTGGTGCTTTACCAACTCATCAGTAGACTTCAAACACAATTTTTGCACCAACGAAATGCTGCATATAGACAATTGCTTAAACTCCAGCAAATAAATTTCATTTAAAATATTTTGTGATGGCTACTACGGTTTCAAAAAACAGAGAGTGTAGATAAGAAAATTTTTTCGAAAAATTTTTCCAAGACAACTAAAATAGTTGTGAATCATAATACAAAAAATTGGTTGAGTTGGGTCGTAACATTGACAGTTCAACTTAGTTGAGTTATGAATCATAATAAGGGCCTTAGTATATAAGATCATTTGTAGCCATTTTTTTTAAATGAAGATTATTCTTGAAATAGAACTGTTCAAGTCCAGACGCGTATAAATTCCAAAAAATCTCAAAAATAGGTCGATTTCGAGAGGGTACTACACGCTACCAAAAATTGTAAATTCGATTGTTTTTTTTTCTAAAATCATATCTGTGAAGATACCTTTTAGACATGTATATAATAATTATGTATATGATCCTTAAGAAAACATGTTTGTAGAGAAAATAATTATGGTGCTTTTTTGAGCAAAAATTTTCATAAATTCAACATTTTCAATTTTCAAATTAAAAATTTTATGTTTTCCAACTCGGAAAGAATATTTCCATCAACTTTTTTTTAGCTATTCGAAATTTTGTCGTGTAACTAACAAAGAAACAATTGTGACAATCGGCTGTTTTTTGAATCCGATATCTTAACAATACTGGGCCAAGGATTTGAAAAATCGAGAAATTTTAATATTAAAATAAATATACCTGACTAACTATACAAGATAATTGTTTATCCAGACATTTTTTTTAGAACTCTAAGGTCTATAAACACACAAGAAATTTTTCGAAGCGAGTGACAAACAGATAAATGACAAGCTTTGAAAAATTTTACATGACCGAAGTGCACTACTTTGCACTTCATACCTCTGCTCCTGAGCAATATGGGAAGTTCATTTTCCTAAATTAAATAATAGCACTCCTCTGATATCTTTATGTGAAATTTTATACTGATCGGACTATAGAGTTAGAAATGGTTGACATATTTCCAAAGTATTTAATTCAGCCCCCTGGAATTTTTCTTATACTCACTCATACCCCATAATTTTTTTTATTAAAATTCAAATTCGGATGTTTTCATTAAATCTATTGTAACTTTCTAACTTTTTACCCAATGTTAAAAATTTTACTTTTTGTACGTTGGGAACAAAATTTTATTTATGATATGGGTCAAACAAAAATTTAGAATTTTTTGCTTTAATGGAGCATTTCAAAATTGTGAATTTTGAAAAATAAATTTTTAAAATGTCGCCGAATAAAAATCTTCAGCCTGATTTGGTAAGCCCATAGACTTTCTCATGTATGTCCAAGCGCAGCTTCGCTTAAAAAATAAATAAACTATGATCAACCAAAGGATGAGTTGATATTCAATGTGTTGTAATGCGAGCAGAAAATACTTAACTCAGATATAGAAATTTCTGCAACGAATTGGTTTAAAGATTTCAGTTTAGACACTAAAAGCCACTAAGCACCTTCAAAACGGTGGAAAGCGTACACATAATGAACTCTGATAATGACCGATGTGCTGACAGTCGAAGAAGACCATGTTGTTTCAGCTCATAATTAAAAATTAAATTAACGAGAACCTCTTTATAATTCATTAATATGTTTTCAAATTCGTGCTTAGTTTGAAGAATTTTGTAAAAATCATAGTTTTTTATTATTAAAATTTAAATGTGGTAAATTTTGAGTATGTTCGAAAATTCGAAGTAGTTTTCGAAAAAAGCTACAAAAATACCAATGTTATACAAAATTAGCAAATTTATTGAAATAAATGAAATAAAATATTTATTCGACAAATTCGTATAGATTTATTTAAAATAAGAATTATATATTGCAAAATTTTTTGTGTGTTTCAATTAATAAATTTAACATATAAATACAATACAATAATTTTAAATATTTATTTAATTAGATATAAAAAATTTATAGAAAAAAAAAACTGAACTAAATATGCGAAGCTACAGCTTAACAAGTTTACAAAAATATTGGATCGTTTTTACACATTTAAATTTTTCTAAACTTAAAATAAAATCTTCATTCATATACATGCTATTAATTGTTTTTATAAAGCAAATTTAATATTTTCAGCTAAGGAAATGCTTCTTTAAATTTTACAAAATTAACAATTAACAGTCTTCTGTTTTTTCTTCAATTTTCAATGCTTTTCTTGCGTTTGACTAAACTATAAACTACACAAAATTTAACAATTTAAATAAAAGTTTTGAAAACAAAATTATCTATTGTGTTGCATGTCTTTTTTTTACACATTTATTGAAATTAAATAAATAGTGTTTGCTTTTGTGAAAACAGTCTATATATATTTCCATTAAATGAGCTCAAGTCCAGGGTAAATTATTGCTAAACATGGCGGCACCCAGTATGACATATGAACCAAACCAAAGAAATATCATACCAGCCTTTGATTTCAATTTTAATTTATCTAACGATTTGGGCATGTAATCGGCGGCAAACCAATACAAAGTAGGCGTGGCCGAGCACAACAATCTAGTAGAAATTTGTATATGAACAAAGAATATACAAAATAAAGTTAGAAATGAAGAATGTATTACAAAAGGTAGAGTTTTATACTCCTTTATTAAATGGCTCATGGGATATTTTGTTATAAATTTCATCAAAAAATGTCTCAAATAAATAAAACAATGCCAACATAAAAATATTAAAATGGGCAAGGCTACTAGGAAATTGGGCAACTGTTTCCATTCGTAATATTTTAAGAAACCCACTTGCCAGTAATGAGATTGTATGTAAGAATAGGGAAATGGTAGAGTATTATCACACCAGGGTGAATGTTGCTCAGAACGTTGGCCAGCCAATACAAATTGCTTTTCACTGGCATAAGACAATACTGCCTCAGTGTGATTTACATTGTTTTCGTTATAGCAATATTGGCGAAAAGCAAAGAAATTGAAAAATGTCCATGGTACTAAAGCTAATAATAAGCAGGTTAATAATTTAAAGCTAGTGACCAGAAAATTCGTTTGTTTCAAGATAAATTTACGCACCAAAAAGTACAAAGGAAAACCAAAATTTACCAAACCATTAGATCTGGCCACTATGTTTAAGGCCAACGCTAAGCTTGTGCGTACAAAGCGTATTTCCATGCAACATTCGAGCATGATATAAAAAGAAATCAAACAAAATAAAGTCTCTGAATAGGCAGCCGAAAAAAATATCGATGCCGGATTAAAGCAAAATAGCAAAGCCACATTCCAGCTTTTGTTTAAATCATTAAAAATACGCAGCGTCAGAATGTACAAAATATTGGCGGCTTTGCAAAATAACAACATATTTATTAAAACAGCCACTAGCAGGCAACAAGATCTCATACTCATAAAATCCTCCGTAAGATAATGTAGCATTTTGGCTACTGTATCCACTATGACCGGATAGAGTGGATAAAATGCCAAAGTATTTTCATAAGTGTAACCATATTCCGCAATGTGTAGAAAATATTCACCATCCCAGTGTCGCAAGCCTCCTAAAGTGAAATCGATAGATTTATCCAGCCATGTGCGTTTTTGTGTACCATCTATAGGCGCTCGAAAAACATCATTCTTATGATCTGGTAAAGCTGTATTAGCCACAAGTTGTAAAACTACTACTATGACACGACTAGCTAATGCCAATTTAGTCACTTTCTCCGACATTTTCCACAATTTCCCCACTTATCAAAAAAAGCGAGGACCAACCAGCTGAAAGAAAAGGGAGGAAAATTGATCAAGAGAATATTTTAATATGATTCAAAATAAAATGTTTCTGTTAAAATAAGTAGATGTAAAAGTAAATTTTTTGGCAGCTACAAAAAATGCGGTCCCCATTATTTTAGCGGTCTTATGAAAATTCGATTTCAGTTAGTTGTAAATATTTTGAACGTCACTGTATTTGTACTTAAAGTAATATATGCTATAACCTTTATATAAAATATATCGTACTAAACATTCCAATAAAACAAATATTTCACTAAAAATTCATATCATTACAAATCGTCTCAACATTTATTCAAATACGACAAAAAAAAAAGAAATTAGCAACAACAGTCTGATATTAAAAGCATTGCTCACCAACTATTTCACATGATATCATTCATTACTAAACTATTACTCAATTTCTGCTCTACTTCTAGTGCATACTAACAAAATCCTCTAGTATTAGTATCTGCTTACTTTATTTAATGTCAATGCTATTTTTTCGTTCCAATTTTGTTTGGCATTAAAAAAGCACTATTCAGCACTTTTTTTTTAATTATCTCAACACGTTTCAATAAGGAGTTTTGTGTTTTACTTACACAGCGTGTTTTGTTTTCCTTAAAAATTTATTATTTTTAGTAATTTTTCGACAAAAATAATTTTTAAGCTCACAATTTTTTTATTCCACCGGTGCTGGATTTTTGTTTACGTCGTTTACAATTTATTTGCAGCTGTTTGCTAATCTATTACAAAGCTATTAGCTATTATATATATACCTAGGTTTGTTTAGTGATGCCAGATGTATTGGTATAAAATCACTATTTTTCTTTTGTAAGCGGCCCATAATATAATTGTATATGCCATTATGCACAATTCAATCAAAATTGTCATTTTGACCTATACTATGCAATAAACGGCACAATATATCCTAACAAAATATCAGGTATATACGTAGGGTAAGAAACGTTTTACAAGTTTTATTTCTTCTCCCACAATTTTTTAGTTACAAACTCGATTTCAACATTCTATACATAACCAGGGTGTATTTATACGTCAATACCGTCTGTTTCTTATTCTGTGATATACTTTATTTTAAAAATGCCTGAACTCGTAGTTCGTTTTTAGCTTTAAAAGTTCTATTAATGTTAGAAAATATAGAAAGAAGACAACAATTTCCGGTTGGTGCACCACAGGCTGTTATAGAACTCTTTTACAGCTCAACACACATTTGCTTGAGTAGAGTTTTTTAACATTATCTGGTAGCACGATTATCAGTATAAACAAAAGTGCAGCCATGTCCCCATACATATATATAAAACTAAAGAACAGCTGCCGCTATTTTCATATAACAGTTTTATTCCAATAACAACACCGTCTGGCGTAATAGCATAATTTAATTTATTGGTTTTAAATAAATAAATAAATAAAATGTTAATAACTTTTAAAGTTTTTTCTCTATCTACAAGACTAAAACATAACTCTCTCACCAAGCTGGAATTAACTAGAGTTAGGCCAATAATTCGATATATATCAACTTCAAAAAACTTCCTCGCGACAAGTGCTTCTGAGCCGAAAACCACCCAATTGGAAATAAATGGTCAATCGTACACCATTGATAATTGGACCAATGTAACTCCGAAAATATTATCGTATATGGGTTTAAATAAACACTTGCAAACGGATCATCCTTTATCTATAATAAGGCAGCGTATTGTTAATTATTTCTATAATGCCTATAAGACGTCACGTGGAAACCCTATTTTTTCAGTGTATGACAAACTGAAACCGGTGGTCACTGTGCAGCAAAACTTCGACAACTTGTTGATTCCCGTGGATCATGTAAGCCGTAATAAATCGGATTGCTATTACGTAAATAGTCAGCATTTGTTGAGAGCTCATACTACTGCCCATCAAATTGATTTAATATCCTCAGGTTTGGATAATTTTTTGGTGGTAGGAGAAGTCTATCGTAGAGATGAGATTGATAGCACACATTATCCAGTATTTCATCAAATAGATGCTGCACGTTTGGTAACAAAAGACAAGCTATTTGAACGAAATCCGGATTTGGAAATCTTTGAAAAAGATTGGCGCGAAAGTACGGGAAATATAGCTCAAGTTATCCACTCATCTTCCAAATGTATTGATCAGTCCAAACAACCCTGCCATACCTTAGAAGCTGTTAAGCTTATGGAATATGAATTAAAACAAGTTCTGCTGGGCTTAGCACAGGACTTGTTTGGTCCGAAGATTAAGTACCGCTGGGTAGACACTTACTTTCCCTTTACGCAACCTTCTTGGGAATTGGAAATCTTTTACAAAGATAATTGGCTAGAAGTTTTGGGCTGTGGAATAATGAGACATGAAATTTTACAGCAGTCAGGGGCACAGAGTTCAATTGGTTATGCTTTCGGTTTGGGCTTAGAGCGTTTGGCTATGGTATTATTCGATATACCAGACATACGATTATTCTGGTCGAATGACTCGGGATTTTTAACCCAATTTAGTGAAAAAGATTTAAATAAATTGATCAAATACAAACCAGTTTCACAATATCCTCAATGTAAAAATGATTTATCATTTTGGCTCCCTCAAAGTGTAGATGTCGGAAAAGGTTTTGTCGCCAATGATTTCTATGATTTAGTGAGGACAGTAGCGGGAGATGTGGTAGAGCAGGTACAAGATTTTATTTTAATGGACTCAAAAAAACTTGTTTTATTATTCATTAAAAATTTCAGATAAGCTTGGTGGATAAATTTCAACATCCCAAAACAGGTTTAACCAGCGTCTGCTTCCGCATTGTATATCGCCATATGGAACGCACTTTAACTCAGGTCGAAGTCAATGAAATACATAACCGTATAGCAGATAGCTGCGTGGAGCAATTTAAGGTACAAATACGCTAAATATTTTTTCGTAAATTCTTATATAATGTAATTGTGATAGATTTGTTAAAAACAAAAAAAAAAACGGTCTTAAAGCATTTTTTTGTTAAAAAGTGAAAAGTTTTAATTTGCGAAACATATTTTAAATTAAACGAGAAAAAAGTGAATATATTATTTTCGAAATACTATTAATACTAAATCTTTCAACTTTTCAAGACTGGTCCAATCTCTTCTTGTTTTCAATAAGTAAATAAGACTGAAAAATCTGCCTTTCTTAATATCAAGCATAACAAAACTCCTGAGCAGAAAAGTTTTGCCAGCGTGTTCTTCATTGAAGATCTATTCTCAAAAAGTAGAATCCTATAAACTTTAAATTGGTCGATATTATTTCATTACATATATGTATGTATCTTTTTATTCGAATGATCGGTTTCCCCTACAATACTTTTTTTTTTTAATACTAAAACGAATAAGGAGTAAACATGTTTATTTGACCAATATAAGAACAACGGGTTTCTAGTAGATTAAGACACTCTTGGTGTATTTTCGAAAATATTTACAATTTCAAGTTTTCGGGAAAATTAAAATTTTTCTTAGCAACTGCGATTTTTTGAGAGCTTTTGCTTTCGTTAGTAAAACTATCGACTTTTGGTGGATTTAAGGCAACTTTTTGCTTTTTTCGGAATAATTTCGCTTTTTGCGATTTTTTATTTATTTACGGGCCTATTCTGACACAGTAATAATAGTCACCATGGTTATAATTTGTAACCAATGTTATAAAAATTGGAAATTGGTATTCTGATAATGTTTTATCGTAACAAAAGCCAATAAAATTATTACCTACAAAAAAGTAGGTAACAAGAATTTATTTTAAACATTTTTTATTAAATTTATTATTCAAGTTGGCGAAAAATTGAAAACAAGCCCTTAAATTCATTAAACATCGCTTAAATCAATTTTACTGCGAAAATAGCGAAAATTCTCGAGAAATTGCAAAAGTCCAAACCAGCACTAAATTTGCTTAAGAGTAGCTAAAATTGTAGCTAAAATAATTCGGAAAAACTCACGAAAATGACGAAAATTCGCAAAAAACTTGCTAAGATTAAAAATATGGCGAAGTCTGATAGTGAATAGAAGGCGTTAAAACTGTAAATAATCATAAAACTGGCAAAAATAAATCACTTTTACTGCGAAAGTTGTAAATTGTGTAATTTTCGCAAAATTTTCCGAGCGTTTTGACATTTCTTACAGTTTTAGTATTGTTAAGCAATTTAGAGTTTGTTTTCAATTTTACAATTTTTCGCATTTTTTCGCTATTTTGCGATGAAAGTGATTTTTTTTTTAGCTAATTCTTGGCTTTTTTTTATAGTTTTGCCGAATTTTAATCACTCTCAGAATTTTCTATCTTCTTAATATCAACAAGTTTTTGCGAATTATCGTCATTTTCGCGATTTTTTCCGAGTTTTTTGCATTCCTAATAATTTGAGTTATTTTAAAATAATTTTAAGGTTTGTTTGCAATTTGGTAATTTTTTGCAAATTTTCGCTATTTTTACGGTAAACGTGATTGTTTTGCTAGTTCTTGGTTTTTTTTTTGCAGTTTTGCCGATTTTTAAACACTATCAATCAGACTTCCCTATCTATTTGAAGCTAGGAAGTTTTTGCAATTCTCGCAATTTTGCATAATCAGTAATGATCCAAAAATATGGACGATTACTCATTTTGCAACTGAGATTGTTCTACCCAAAGATATTGTGAGATTTGCAACTATTTTTATTTTGCAATATGAATAAAATCTCAAAATTAGGCGCTTTGGGTGATTTTCTCTTGGGCGATTGTTCGTGTGGAAGTCAAAAATTTCATAAATTTACTTTTTGGCATTCCACAATCTATTTTTATATAAACATTCCAACAAGTAAAAGGATAAATTTTAGAGCAGATACAGCTAGTGTAGCGCATACCTATAGATATTTATTACATAAAAACAAAAACGGAAATTGAATTATTAAAATCTATTTATATTATTTTGTTTCCGTTGTTGTGTATATTTAAAAATTGTTCAATTTTTCATTTTGACAATTATTATTTTTTTTGTTATTTGGGAAAAAAGCTTTTTTATTTGAAATTTGTTAAAACTTTTAATTTTTATTAATATTTATTGACAATTAAACATATTTCCCTGAAGAAGCCACACAAAGTAGTGGCGAAATATAGGATCATTAAAAAAAAAATTTATAAAAAAGAAGACCTTAAGCTCGATTAATATATATAAGTAAAAAAATAATTTAAAATAATTAAATTTTATTACAAAAATGTGTAACTTTTTTTCACCACATTTGCTGAATTATTTTTTTATTACAACATTGCCGGAATACCGGAACAAACAAGAGTTACAATAAGGTAACAAAAATAAGGTAACAAAAATAAATAAATTTGTAACCTTATTATTACCAAATTGCCAGAATAAGGCTGTTAGTGAAGTTCTGGTTTTGGCTGCGATAAATTAGAAACATTAGTGCACTAAAAAGATATACATATATATTCGGGGTCTTTCTTTTTTATGTAATTTTTAATTTTTGAACTGAATAGGTATAAGTCTGAAAATTTTTATTATTTCGGCTTTCTAGTTCAATATTTTTGAATTAATGTAAATTCAAATTATTTTTATTAAGAATGGAGTGTTGAAATATTCAAATCGGATTAGCAGAACGGATCAGTACTACTCATTTCGGCAGGCCGCTACACCGTCTCATCAGTGTTCTTGTTCACTTTTACCACCTATGAAGGTGGATGCTTTTTACAAGGAAACATCAGCTATTTAACTCTTCTTTTTGTTCAGAGTAACTTTTTGACGGTGTAACAGGTAGGCAAGAAATTTTTCGTTCGTTTTCAAATATGTCTATTTTTTTCGGAGTAACTTTAATTTTTGCAAGCCCTCGAATCCTTTTTACATTTTTTTTGGAATATCGCCGTTTCGTACTTTCGGCCTTTTCCGAGTTACTGATTTCTCTAAAAAATTGTGGATTGCTTGTAAGTTTAAAGCGTATTTGGTGCATATTGGACAATTTGGAGAATTTTCGAACTTTTTCGGACTGATTTCGGGATTTTTAACAGTTTTCATGTATCACAAAGGGACCATTATTATTGGACCCAAGTAGGCTGGAACCCTTTCTTTATACTTTTCAGCAGCAACCTGATAACCTAACAGTTTTCATTTTCTTTAATATGCTAAGTTTTGGTAGATTTAAGCACTGTTAGTCCATCTTCTAATATGGTTTTTGGAAAATTTTTGATTTTTTTCGGATTAACTTTGATTTTTTGGAAGCTTAGAACTTCTTCAGTGAAGTTATGAGTTTCTAGTGGATTTAAGGGAATTAAGTGTATTTCGGATTATATATAATATTAAAAATCGAGATTTCGGGAAATTTTCGGGACTTTTCGGAGTATTTTCGTTTTTATATTAAAAAACGTATTAAATACTGAGCTTTGAGAGAATTTTCGTTTTTTTCCGTAGTAACATCGTGGAATTTTTTTAAGTTTGCTATTACTTTAACTATGAGTTTCTGATAGATTTAAGGCACTTGCTGCATTTTCGATATTGTGTTAAGTTACGAATTTCCGAAACATTTTAGATTCCTTCGGAGTAGTTTCGAATTTTTTGCAAACTGTGAATTAGTTTATTGAAATTACGGTTTTCTGGTAATATTTGGTATAATTTTTTATGTGTCTAGCTACGAGTAAATCCGTTGTGAAAAATATCGCATGCGAGATTTTTTATATACGTATTTGTAGCATTTCGTACTTAATTTTAGACTTCTACTACAAATACGCTCACTGTGTCGAAACCCTTCTTCCTCAGGGAATCAAACCTGGCCGACAGGATCGGCGTAGTGCTAATAAACTGTGTTTACAGTTTATCTGAGAAGTGTTATCTTCTTTGTATATAAAATCGTTTGTGTGTTTGTTAGTAACACATGATCTTCAGAACTATAAGTGCTGCCGAGTTAAAATTTTTATCAATTCTAAATATTAATAATCTCTTACATTGCAATTTTGTATAATAAAAAATTACCCAGCTTGAGTTTTGTTAACTTAAACTTGAACTCTATTTAAATGTGCGTATCGGTATCGGAATCAATATCGTCGATATTTCTTTTTGAGTATAGGTATCGGTATCGTATCGGCAAAAAGGCGTATCGTTACATCCCTATTTGAGACATAAGAGGATTGCTGTTTTTTAAGAAATAGTAAAGAAATAAAATAAAAATAAATTAAGTTTAGTACAATTTTCATTCATGCACGCAAATAAAATACTTCTGAAAATTTGACTATTTTTAGAAAATCTGCTCTCCTCGCCACATTTCTAAGCGCGCAGGTAACAATTAAAAGCCAGAATACATATCTAATATAATTTGTAAAGACATTTGATAAACTCGACAAACGTTATTTTTTCTTAAGCGATGAACTTAGAATTTCGTAGAAAAATTTACTATATTCGTCCAATGCTGGATGTAGGTAGCATGCATGCTTTAATCGACTTAAAATTTCAACTGCAGGCATTTTTGAAGTCTATTCTTTTAAAATATTGAAAATAAAAAAAAAACGTTTAAAACATTTTTGAGAAAAACGTCGAACACTTATATTAAGCTCTATTTTTGGCTAAATCTAGTAATTTTTCTCTCTCATTTCAAAGTCTTGACTTTAACTATTTTCACGGCTACATGAATTGAGATAACTAAAAAATTTTCTCTGTATATTATCAAGGATTGTGTTGAAAATCATAAAATATTTTTTTTTTTAATTTTGGCTCTGCTATTACCGAAGATATTTACGAAATAGGGAACAAAGTCGAGGCCGAAAACCAGAATTTTTAAAATCAAAGCCAAATATCTTTGAAATTATTAAAGATATCCTAATGAAAAAAAGTGCTACCTTTATCTATTCATGAACTTTACAACTGGATAATATTGTAAAAGCTATGAGGCCAGCAAGATTTCTCACGCCCGCCGTAGTCAACTTTGACACCCTGTAGCTCACCGTGTGTGTTTCAACAGGATGGTCCAAATTTCAAAATTCTTAAAGCTTAGGTCATCCTCCATGATTTTTAGATACATTGTTTTATAATCGGACCGCAAGTTTCAAAGATACAGTTTTATTAACATATTATTTTCCAGTCTGATCGCCCTAATCGTAATTGAGTTTAGGAGGCAGCAACCATAATGTGTTTATCTTTCTATATCCATTATAAAAAAACTCCCTCTATTCTATGACCTTTCCTAAGGCGTTATCAACCACAAGTGTTTCTTCAGGAAATTCTATATTAAATAGTCAACTAAAATGAGGAGTAGGAATTACTGGGCGGTAGTCAAAGAAGAGTAACTTTCACAAGCCACCTATTTACATTATTTCTCTGACTTTTTTTCTATCTAAGAAAACCTTAAGAAAACTGCTACTTAATATAACATCTTTAATTTCTTATCGGTTTGCTTAACTCACCTCTTTTGTTTTTATGTTTCAAAATTTCCCATTGACCAAAAAATCTAAACAGATTGCGTTTGTGTGTGTGTGTTTTTTTTTCTGAAAGAATAAAATAACTAACTCCATTTGCTATAAATCATTTTCCCTTGATAAATTTTGAAAACATAAAAAACAAATAAAACTAACAGAAAAAAAACTTACGACACCAAGTCCTGAGAAATGCTAAATCTAACATAATCATACACATTTACGCATACTTAAACATTTATTTATCTACTGTAAGAGTTTCAACTTTAACTCATGCCACTAATGCTATAAAAAAGAAACACTAAACCCAAACTATTAAGCACACAATCTTAGGGTACAAGCATTCGGTCAATTGATAGTAGGATCCTTAACAATTGTAACCCTCTATAGTACAGTACATACAATTCACAATGTGTCTGTGTGGTAAAAAAGAAATAAAATAAAATTAAAATTCGTTATCAGCTATGGCATTCGCCAAGTATTGTGGCCACTGCCAAACGTATGGGGAAATAACAACTTGAAGCGTATATTGTATCAGTTAATTATTACTGGCAGCAAGTATGTTTCGTACAGTGATGGTTAAAATATTAGCAACTAAAATTGAATTTTTACTAAACACTGACCCTCACATTCACAAACGATTATTAAAGTTAATGTTAGTTTAATGTACGAATTTGTTTTGTTATATTAAAATCTTCGCAATCAAGGTTAATCTAACATTTTTCGCTACTGATTTTGCTTCATTGGTGTTTAATGTTAATTTAACATGATTTTGTAATATCCTTCAAAGAACATTTTTCCTTTTTAAATAATTTAATTTCATGTTGATTTAATATTACAGTACAGTTAAATCAAAATGACGTTGATACCGAAATAATGCGAAGAATCATGTTGAATCACAGTTATTTCAAGTTAAAACAACATGAATTTGATATTGAAGTAATACGAAGAATCTTAGTGAATCAAAGTTATTTCCAGTTGAAACAACATGAATTTGATACTGAAATAACACGAAGAATCATGTTGAATCAAAGTTATTTCAAGTTGAAACAACATGAATTTGATACTGAAATAACACGAAGAATCATTCATGAAGAATCGTATTGAATTAAAGTTATTTAAAGTTGAAACAACATGAATGTAATATAGCCATTTTATTAATTACTCGCTTCACCCGGTATGCTTTGCTACCCCACTGTTGTGAAGATATAGAAAAACTAATACATAAATATTTGGTACCCCCGTGTCCTCCCTCCTATGCAATTTGTTCCCAGTGTAACCTAAATCAAATTTAGCGAGTCTCGCTATGGGGGTTCTCCAGATATAGGACAATTACAAATTACTCTGTATGGGGGTTGTAAGTCTCCATATCCTCCTATACCGTCTCCCCCCACTTATACCTCTAAGATTTTGTTGGGCTTTGCACCTTGTGCTAAGAGTTATGCTTATCAAATTTAGAGATATAGGAAAAAAATAATTACGTTGTGTGGGGGTTACTCGTCTCCCCTCTTCTTTACCTCCTTTGTGGGGAGAGGGGTTACCCCTCTTCCCTCTCCTATACCACCAAGATTTTGTTAAAACTTTCACTTTGTTCTAAGAGTTATCCACATCAAATTTAAGGAGCCTCACTATTGTAGCTCTGCAGATATAGGAAAATTAATAATTACTTTGTGTGTGGGGTACCCGTCGCTCCCTCCTATACCTCTTAAGCTTTTGTTGGAACTTTCAGTTTGTTCTAATAGTTATTCATACCAAATTTAGAGAGCCTCACTATTGTAGTTCTGCAGATATAAGAAAATTAAAGTGAGTGAAGATTAATATGCCGAGTTAAATATGTTTTAACGTAAACCCTTACGTCATTGCATATTTGGACATATTTACCAAATATGTTTTCGCTTTCCAAATATGTTTTCGCTTTTCAAATATTTTTTCGCTTTTTAAATATGTTTTTGTTCTAAATATGTTTTCGTTTTCCAAATATGTTTTCGCTTTTCAAATATGTTTTTGTTTCCCAAATGTTTTTTTTTCTATTTTCGGCAACAGCACTGCTTTTGTTTAAATTTTTCATCCACTTAGTACTATTTCTCTAGAGGATTTTCCGAATTGTGGACAAACTAATGTAGTTGACAGGATGAGATATACCGCATTTTGAAGGTATTCCATCCTGTTATTTTACTGTTTTAACCAGAATCTGGAGAAATAATTTTACCTATTTTTTTTAATTTTTTTAATATTTCATAAACTTAGTACTACTTCTCTGGAGGATTTTCCGAATTCTGGACAAACTAATGTAGCTCACAGGATGAGATATACCGCACTTTGAAGGTATTCCATCCTGTTATTTTACTGTTTTAACCACAAACCGGAGAAATAATTTTACCTATTTTTTAAATTTTTTTAATATTTCATAAACTTAGTACTATTTCTCTGGAGGATTTTCCGAATTCTGGACAAACTAATGTAGTTGACAGGATAAGATATACC
Source organism: Panzeria rudis (assembly GCA_956483635.1). Classification (NCBI taxonomy): domain Eukaryota; kingdom Metazoa; phylum Arthropoda; class Insecta; order Diptera; family Tachinidae; genus Panzeria; species Panzeria rudis. The sequence continues at coordinate 20,314,771 of OY101450.1, read as the reverse complement.
GTATTTTGAAGGTATTCCATCCTGTTATTTTACTGTTTTAACCAGAATCCGGAGAAATAATTTTACCTATTTTTTTCAATTTTTTTAATATTTCATAAACTTAGTACTACTTCTCTGGAGGATTTTCCGAATTCTGGACAAACTAATGTAGTTCACAGGATGAGATATACCGCATTTTGAAGGTATTCCATCCTGTTATTGTACTGTTTTAACCAGAACCCGGAGAAATAATTTTACCGGTACCAGTACCGGTACCAGTGTAGAAATAAAATTCATTATATGTATTTTATAAAATCTTAGTTTATTTAAGTTTTGAAGTCTTTTTAATTCAGAAGTTTATAATGTAAGAATCAGAAAATATTTTATAAAAACAATTACAGAAAAAATATGATAAAAAATTTATATATACATATATTTAAGTATACAAAGTATTTTAAAATCAAGTATCTACATCTACTCCCCCTTCAATAAAAGAATTATGTTTTTGTATTAAATTATTTATGTTGAATGTTAATTTTTGTTTTCGGTGCCGCAGTTATGTTTTTTATCAAGAGCTATAGAAGATTAATACATCAAATACATTCATACATATTTGCTGCAAATCTTCAAGATCAAAATACTAGGATATATAGCAATAATTTTTGGCGATACTCAAGATACAAAATAACTGAACGAGATAAGTACAATCCAATATTCTTTGAGTGTAATTAAGATTTACAACAATCAATAATTTTGCATTACTTAATTAAATTTTATTGATATATGTACATACACATTATCAGTGGGCAAAGTCAGTCAAATTTTATTACAAAATAATTGTGTATTATACCCTATAACTAACATACCTATTTATCGGACATATTAACTTCAGTCTTAACAATATTATTTTGTTGGAATTCTCTTAAATTTAATTTATCCGTTGTAATTAAATTTAAAATTTTATTTTAATTTGAGTTTATTTAGTGTGTTTTTAAATAAATTATGTAATACTACCCCTTTTTAAACATACATACATATATATATTATGGTTCTAGCTAGATCTTTCACACGAAACAACATTCTGTTAGAAACACCACAACTAAACGATGCAATATACTTGAATACTTCAATGGTTAATCCATTTTCAGAAAGTATACCTACTTCTATCATGGAAAACACTGAACAACAAACTACTACTATTCAGAATCAAAATTTCTCAAATATGAACAATTGGGTTTTCGATTTTCCAACAAGTCACAATGTTAATAATTTTTCTCTTAAACTACCGTTTTTCTGGACGTCTTGCCCAGAAGCTTGGTTTATTCAAACCGAAATTCAATTTAATATTAAACAAATTAATGATGATACTGATAAATATCAACATGTAGTTGTCGCCCTTCAACAGGAGGTTATTACAAAAGTTTTGGATATTTTACAAAAACCACCTTTAACGCATTAATTTGAATTCCTTAAAAAACATTCATGTGAAAGATTTTCTGTCAGTGAAGAAAGGAGATTGGAGAAATTGTTTTCTGATAAGCAAATAGGTGATCGAAAACCTTCAGAATTTTAGAGAGACTTGTCGAAGTCGAACTTATCTGGTTCAGTCTCTATGATAGGCAGTAAACTTCTATACAAATTATGGTTACGGAAACTTTCCAAAGAACTTCAGATTCATTTATCATCATCTAACTTAGAGAATATAGAAGATAAACTTTCTCTTGCTGATAAAATGTGGGATGTTTCCAACGGTAAAGAAATATCTCAAATTACTTTAAATAGCATTTTAAATATTAATCATGATATATTTCAACATATTTCAAAAATTACGTCTGAAATGTGTCAAAATTTAGAAAATCTTAGGCTAGAGGTTTCTGAACTTAGAAATTCTAGATCCAGAGATAGGAGTTGTTCAACTTTTCGGCGAAACTCTAGAAATAGATCACGCTGAAAATTTGATAAATGCTGGTACCATTTTAAATTTGGCTCTAATGCTCACAAATGTATACCACCTTGTAATTTTCAAACAAATAGCTCGAATACTAATAATTTAAATTAAAAAATCCTATCATGATGGTGACGGATGATAGGATAAACTTTACGCCATCTCGTCGCCTATTTATAAAAGATCGGATCAATAAACTAAATTTTCTTATTCATACCGGAGCATGTGTATCTGTCGTACCTGTTTCAAACTTCAAAAATTGTGAACAAAATTCGGAAATACTTTTATCGGCTGCAAACGGTTCGAATATTAAGATTTTAAGCTTAGACATTTTTTCTATCTAAGAAAACATTCCATTGAGTTTAAGAAAAGAAATATTCGTTAAGTTACATTCTTTATCTCATCCGGGTTTTCGTTCTACTAAGTCCAGTACTCAGTCCAGTACTCAGTCCAGTACTCAGTCCAGTACTCAGTCCAGTACTCAGTCCAGTACTCAGTCCAGTACTTAGTACAGTACTCAGTCCAGTACTCAGTCCAGTACTCAGTCCAGTACTCAGTCCAGTACTCAGGCCAGTACTCAGTCCAGTACTCAGTCCAGTACTCAGTGCAGTACTCAGTCCAGTACTCAGTCCATTACTCAGTGCAGTACTCAGTCCAGTACTCAGTCCAGCACTCAGTCCAGTACTCAGTCCAGTACTCAGTCCAGTACTCAGTCTAGTACTCAGTCCAGCACTCAGTCCAGTACTCAGTCCAGTACTCAGTCCAGTACTCAATCCAGTCCTCAATCCAGTACTCAGTCCAGTACTCAGTCCAGTACTCAGTCCAGTACTCAGTCCAGTACTCAGTCCAGTACTCAGTCCAGTACTCAGTCCAGCACTCAGTCCAGTACTCAGTCTAGTACTCAGTCCAGGACTCAGTCCAGTACTCAGTCCAGTACTCAGTCAGTTTATCAGTCATTTCGTTGATCAGTCATTTCGTTTATCAGTCATTTCGTTTATCAGTCATTTCGTTTATCAGTCAATTTGTTTATCAGTCATTTCGTTTATCAGTCAATTCGTTTATCAGTCATTTCGTTTATCAGTCTTTTCGTTTATCAGTCATTTGGTTTATCAGTCATTTTGTTTATCAGTCATTTGGTTTATCAGTCATTTTGTTTATCAGTCATTTCGTTTATCAGTCATTTCGTTTATAAGTCAATTCGTTTATCAGTCATTTCGTTTATCAGTCATTTCGTTTATCAGGTAATTCGTTTATCAGTCATTTCGTTTATCAGTCAATTCGTTTATCTGTCATTTCGTTTATCAGACTTTTCGTTTATCAGTCATTTCGTTTATCAGTCATTTCGTTTATCAGTCATTTGGTTTATCAGTCATTTCGTTTATCAGTCATTTCGTTTATCAGTCATTTCGTTTATCAGTCATTTCGTTTATCAGTCATTTTGTTTATCAGTCATTTCGTTTATCAGTCATTTTGTTTATCAGTCATTTGGTTTATCAGTCATTTCGTTTATCAGTCATTTCGTTTATCAGTCATTTCTTTTATTAGTCATTTCGTTTATCAGTCATTTCGTTTATCAGTCATTTTGTTTATCAGCCATTTCGCTTATCAGTCATTTCGTTTATCAGTCATTTCGTTTATCAGTCATTTCCTTTATCAGTCATTTCGTTTATAAGCCATTTCCTTTATCAGTCATTTCGTTTATCAGTCATTACGTTTATCAGTCATTTCGTTTATCAGTCATTTCGTTTATCAGAAAATTTTGTTTATCAGTCATTTCGTTTATCAGTCATTTCGTTTATCAGTCATTTCGTTTATCTACTCTACTCTATAGTTTATCAGTCATTTCGTTTATCAGTCATTTCGTTTATCAGTCATTTCGTTTATCAGTCATTTCGTTTATCAGTCATTTCGTTTATCAGACATTTCGTTTATCAGTCAAAAGTTTGGTTTAAATCCTTCTTATGAAGGGCCTTACAAAGTAGTAGAGAGAAATGATAAATATTTTAAAATTCGAAAAGATAATTCGGTATCTATTGATAATTTAAAGCCCGCTTTTGTTGATAATGAAAGAAATAACGATGAAAACATAACTGCGGCACCGAAAACAAAAATTAACACTCAACATAAATAATTTAATACAAAAACATAATTCTTTTATTGAAGGGGAAGTAGATGTAGATACTTGATTTTAAAATACTTTGTATACTTAAATATAAATTTAAATTTTATATCATATTGTTTTCTGTAATTGTTTTTATAAAATATTTTCTGATTCTTACATTATAAACTTCTGAATTAAAAAGACTTCAAAACTTAAATAAACTAAAATTTTATAAAATATAATGAATTTTATTCCTACACTGGTACTGGTACCGGTACTGGTACTGGTACAGGTACTGTAATGAGAGCTACTCTACAGAGAGCTACTCTACTGAGTAGCTCTCAGTTCAGTAGCTCTCAGTTCAGTAGCTCTCAGTTGAGTAGCTCTCAGTTGAGTAGCTCTCAGTTGAGTAGCTCTCAGTTGAGTAGCTCTCAGTTAAGTAGCTCTCAGTTGAGTAGCTCTCAGTTGAGTAGCTCTTAGTTGAGTAGCTCTCAGTTGAGTTGCTATCAGTTGAGTAGCTCTCAGTTGAGTAGCTCTCAGTTGATTAGCTCGCAGTTGAGTAGCTCTCAGTTGAGTAGCTCTCAGTCCAGTACTCAGTCCAGTACTCAGTCCAGTACTGAGTCCAGTACTCAGTCCAGTACTCAGTCCGGTACTCAGTCCAGTACTCAGTCCAGTACGCAGTCCAGTACTCAGTCCAGTACTCAGTCCAGTACTCAGTCCAGTACTCAGTCCACTACTCAGTCCAGTACTCAGTCCAGTACTCGGTCCAGTACTCAGTCCAGTACTCAGTCCAGTACTCAGACCAGTACTCAGTCCAGTACTCAGTCCAGTACTAGGTCCAATACTCAGTCCAGTACTCAGTCCAGTACTCAGTCCAATACTCAGTCCAGTACTCAGTCCAGTACTCAGTCCAGTACTCAGTCCAGTACTCAGTCCAGTACTCAGTCCAGTACTCAGTCCAGTACTCAGTCCAGTACTCAGTCCAGTACTAAGTCCAGTACTCAGTCCAGTACTCAGTCCAGTACTCAGTCCAGTACTCAGTCCAGTACTCAGTCCAGTACTCAGTTCAGTACTCAATCCTTCTTATGAAGGGCCTTACAAAGTAGTAGAGAGAAATGATAAATATTTTAAAATTCGAAAAGATAATTCGGTATCTATTGATAATTTAAAGCCCGCTTTTGTTGATAATGAAAGAAATAACGATGAAAACATAACTGCGGCACCGAAAACAAAAATTAACACTCAACATAAATAATTTAATACAAAAACATAATTCTTTTATTGAAGGGGAAGTAGATGTAGATACTTGATTTTAAAATACTTTGTATACTTAAATATAAATTTAAATTTTATATCATATTGTTTTCTGTAATTGTTTTTATAAAATATTTTCTGATTCTTACATTATAAACTTCTGAATTAAAAAGACTTCAAAACTTAAATAAACTAAAATTTTATAAAATATAATGAATTTTATTCCTACACTGGTACTGGTACCGGTACTGGTACTGGTACAGGTACTGTAATGAGAGCTACTCTACAGAGAGCTACTCTACAGAGAGCTACTCTACTGAGTAGCTCTCAGTTCAGTAGCTCTCAGTTCAGTAGCTCTCAGTTGAGTAGCTCTCAGTTGAGTAGCTCTCAGTTGAGTAGCTCTCAGTTGAGTAGCTCTCAGTTAAGTAGCTCTCAGTTGAGTAGCTCTCAGTTGAGTAGCTCTTAGTTGAGTAGCTCTCAGTTTAGTTGCTATCAGTTGAGTAGCTCTCAGTTGAGTAGCTCTCAGTTGATTAGCTCGCAGTTGAGTAGCTCTCAGTTGAGTAGCTCTCAGTCCAGTACTCAGTCCAGTACTCAGTCCAGTACTCAGTCCAGTACTCAGTCCGGTACTCAGTCCAGTACTCAGTCCAGTACGCAGTCCAGTACTCAGTCCAGTACTCAGTCCAGTACTCAGTCCAGTACTCAGTCCACTACTCAGTCCAGTACTCAGTCCAGTACTCGGTCCAGTACTCAGTCCAGTACTCAGTCCAGTACTCAGGCCAGTACTCAGTCCAGTACTCAGTCCAGTACTAGGTCCAATACTCAGTCCAGTACTCAGTCCAGTACTCAGTCCAATACTCAGTCCAGTACTCAGTCCAGTAGTCAGTCCAGTACTCAGTCCAGTACTCAGTCCAGTACTCAGTCCAGTACTCAGTCCAGTACTCAGTCCAGTACTCAGTCCAGTACTAAGTCCAGTACTCAGTCCAGTACTCAGTCCTGTACTCAGTCCAGTACTCAGTCCAGTACTCAGTTCAGTACTCAGTCCAGTACTCAGTCCAGTACTCAATCCAGTACTCAGTCCAGTACTCAGTCCAGTACTCAGTTCAGTACTCAGTCCAGTACTCAGTGCAGCACTCAGTCCAGTACTCAGTGCAGTACTCAGTCCAGTACTCAGTCCAGTACTCAGTCCAGTACTCAGTTCAGTACTCAGTCCAGTACTCAGTCCAGTACTCAGTCCAGTACTCAGTCCAGTACTCAGTCCAGTACTCAGTCCAGTATTCAGTCCAGTATTCAGTCCAGTACTCAGTCCAGTACTCAGTCCAGTACTCAGTCCAGTACTCAGTCCAGTACTCAGTCCAGTACTCAGTCCAGTACTCAGTTCAGTACTCAGTCCAGTACTCAGTCCAGTACTCAATCCAGTACTCAGTCCAGTACTCAGTCCAGTACTCAGTCCAGTACTCAGTTCAGTACTCAGTCCAGTACTCAGTGCAGTACTCAGTCCAGTACTCAGTCCAGTACTCAGTCCAGTACTCAGTCCAGTACTCAGTCCAGTACTCAGTCCAGTACTCACTCCAGTACTCAGTCCAGTACTCATTCCAGTACTCAGTCCAGTACTCAGTCCAGTACTCAGTCCAGTACTCAGTCCAGTACTCAGTCCAGTTCTCAGTCCAGTACTCAGTCCAGTACTCAGTCCAGTACTCAGTCCAGTACTCAGTCCAGTACTGAGTCCAGTACTCAGTCCAGTACTCAGTCCAGTACTCAGTCCAGTACTCAGTTCAGTACTCAGCCCAGTACTCAGTCCAGTACTCAGTCCAGTACTCAGTCCAGTACTCAGTCCAGTAGTCAGTACAGTACTCAGTCCAGTACTCAGTCCAGTACTCAGTCCAGTACTCAGTCCAGTACTCAGTCCAGTACTCAGTCCAGTACTCAGTCCAGTACTCAGTCCAGTACTCAGTCCAGTACTCAGTCCAGTACTCAGTCCAGTACTCAGTCCAGTACTCAGTCCAGTACTCAGTCCAGTACTCAGTCCAGTACTCAGTCCAATACTCAGTCCAGTACTCAGTCCAGTACTCATTCCAGTACTCAGTCCAGTACTCAGTCCAGTACTCAGTCCAGTACTCAGTCCAGTACTCAGTCCAGTACTCAGTCCAGTACTCAGTCTAGTACGCAGTCCAGTATTTAGTCCAGTACTCAGTACATTTCTCAGTACATTACTCAGTCCAGTACTCAGTCCAGTACTCAATCCAGTACTCAGTCCAGTACTCAGTCCAGTACTTAGTCAAGTACTCAGTCCAGTACTCAGTCCAGTACTCAGTCCAATACTCAGTCCAGTACTCAGTCCAGTACTCAGTCCATTACTCAGTCCAGTACTCAGTCCGGTACTCAGTCCAGTACTCAGTCCAGTACTCAGTCCAGTACTCAGTCCAGTACTCAGTCCAGTACTCAGTCCAGTACTCAGTCCATTACTCAGTCCAGTACTCAGTCCGGTACTCAGTCCAGTACTCAGTCCAGTACTCAGTCCATTACTCAGTCCAGTACTCAGTCCAGTACTCAGTCCAGTACTCAGTCCAGTACTCAGTCCAGTACTCAGTCCAGTACTCAGTCCAGTATTCAGTCCAGTATTCAGTCCAGTACTCAGTCCAGTACTCAGTCCAGTACTCAGTCCAGTACTCAGTCCAGTACTCAGTCCAGTACTCAGTCCAGTACTCAGTCCAGTACTCAGTCCAGTACTCAGTCCAGTACTCAGTCCAGTACTCAGTCCAGTACTCAGTCCAGTACTCAGTCCAGTACTCAGTCCAGTACTCAGTCCAATACTCAGTCCAGTACTCAGTCCAGTACTCATTCCAGTACTCAGTCCAGTACTCAATCCAGTACTCAGTCCAGTACTCAGTCCAGTACTTAGTCAAGTACTCAGTCCAGTACTCAGTCCAGTACTCAGTCCAATACTCAGTCCAGTACTCAGTCCAGTACTCAGTCCATTACTCAGTCCAGTACTCAGTCCGGTACTCAGTCCAGTACTCAGTCCAGTACTCAGTCCAGTACTCAGTCCAGTACTCAGTCCAATACTCAGTCCAGTACTCAGTCCAGTACTCAGTCCAGTACTCAGTCCAGTACTCAGTCCAGTACTCAGTCCAGTACTCAGTCCAGTACTCAGTCCAGTACTCAGTCCAGTACTCAGTCCAGTACTCAGTCCAGTACTCAGTCCAGTACTCAGTCCAGTAGTCAGTCCAGTACTCAGTCCAGTACTCAGTCCAGTACTCAGTCCAGTACTCAGTCCAGTACTCAGTCCAGTACTCAATACAGTACTCAGTCCAGTACTCAGTCCAGTACTTAATCCAGTACTTAGTCCAGTACTCAGTCCAGTACTCAGTCCAGTACTCAGTCCAGTATTCAGTCCAGTACTCAGTCCAGTACTCAGTCCAGTACTCAGTCCAGTACTCAGTCCAGTACTCAGTGCAGTACTCAGTCCAGTACTCAGTCCAGTACTCAGTCCAGTACTCAGTCCGGTACTCAGTCCAGTACTTAGTTCAGTACTCAGTCCAGTACTCAGTCCAGTACTCAGTCCAGTACTCAGTCCAGTACTCAGTCCAGTACTCAGTCCAGTACTCAGTCCAGTATTCAGTCAAGTACTCAGTCCAGTACTCAGTCCAGTATTCAGTCCAGTACTCAGTCCAGTACTCAGTCCAGTAATCAGTCCAGTAGTCAGTCCAGTACTCAGTCCAGTACTCAGTCCAGTACTCAGTCCAGTACTCAGTCCAGTACTCAGTCCAATATTCAGTCCAGTACTCAGTCCAGTACTCAGTCCAGTACTCAGTCCAGTACTCAGTCCAGTACTCAGTCCAGTACTCAGTCTAGTACTCAGTCCAGTACTCAGTCCAGTACTCAGTCCAGTACTCAGTCCAGTACTCAGTCCAGTACTCAGTCCAGTACTCAGTCCAATATTCAGTCCAGTACTCAGTCCAGTACTCAGTCCAGTACTCAGTCCAGTACTCAGTCCAGTACTCAGTCCAGTACTCAATACAGTACTCAGTCCAGTACTCAGTCCAGTACTTAATCCAGTACTTAGTCCAGTACTCAGTCCAGTACTCAGTCCAGTACTCAGTCCAGTATTCAGTCCAGTACTCAGTCCAGTACTCAGTCCAGCACTCAGTCCAGTACTAAGTCCAGTACTCAGTCCAGTACTCAGTCCAGTACTCAGTCCAGTACTCAGTCCAGTACTCAGTCCAGTACTCAGTCCAGTATTCAGTCAAGTACTCAGTCCAGTACTCAGGCCAGTATTCAGTCCAGTACTCAGTCCAGTACTCAGTCCAGTAATCAGTCCAGTACTCAGTCCAGTACTCAGTTCAGTACTCAATCCTTCTTATGAAGGGCCTTACAAAGTAGTAGAGAGAAATGATAAATATTTTAAAATTCGAAAAGATAATTCGGTATCTATTGATAATTTAAAGCCCGCTTTTGTTGATAATGAAAGAAATAACGATGAAAACATAACTGCGGCACCGAAAACAAAAATTAACACTCAACATAAATAATTTAATACAAAAACATAATTCTTTTATTGAAGGGGAAGTAGATGTAGATACTTGATTTTAAAATACTTTGTATACTTAAATATAAATTTAAATTTTATATCATATTGTTTTCTGTAATTGTTTTTATAAAATATTTTCTGATTCTTACATTATAAACTTCTGAATTAAAAAGACTTCAAAACTTAAATAAACTAAAATTTTATAAAATATAATGAATTTTATTCCTACACTGGTACTGGTACCGGTACTGGTACTGGTACAGGTACTGTAATGAGAGCTACTCTACAGAGAGCTACTCTACTGAGTAGCTCTCAGTTCAGTAGCTCTCAGTTCAGTAGCTCTCAGTTGAGTAGCTCTCAGTTGAGTAGCTCTCAGTTGAGTAGCTCTCAGTTGAGTAGCTCTCAGTTAAGTAGCTCTCAGTTGAGTAGCTCTCAGTTGAGTAGCTCTTAGTTGAGTAGCTCTCAGTTTAGTTGCTATCAGTTGAGTAGCTCTCAGTTGAGTAGCTCTCAGTTGATTAGCTCGCAGTTGAGTAGCTCTCAGTTGAGTAGCTCTCAGTCCAGTACTCAGTCCAGTACTCAGTCCAGTACTCAGTCCAGTACTCAGTCCGGTACTCAGTCCAGTACTCAGTCCAGTACGCAGTCCAGTACTCAGTCCAGTACTCAGTCCAGTACTCAGTCCAGTACTCAGTCCACTACTCAGTCCAGTACTCAGTCCAGTACTCGGTCCAGTACTCAGTCCAGTACTCAGTCCAGTACTCAGGCCAGTACTCAGTCCAGTACTCAGTCCAGTACTAGGTCCAATACTCAGTCCAGTACTCAGTCCAGTACTCAGTCCAATACTCAGTCCAGTACTCAGTCCAGTAGTCAGTCCAGTACTCAGTCCAGTACTCAGTCCAGTACTCAGTCCAGTACTCAGTCCAGTACTCAGTCCAGTACTCAGTCCAGTACTCAGTCCAGTACTCAGTCCAGTACTAAGTCCAGTACTCAGTCCAGTACTCAGTCCTGTACTCAGTCCAGTACTCAGTCCAGTACTCAGTTCAGTACTCAGTCCAGTACTCAGTCCAGTACTCAATCCAGTACTCAGTCCAGTACTCAGTCCAGTACTCAGTTCAGTACTCAGTCCAGTACTCAGTGCAGCACTCAGTCCAGTACTCAGTGCAGTACTCAGTCCAGTACTCAGTCCAGTACTCAGTCCAGTACTCAGTTCAGTACTCAGTCCAGTACTCAGTCCAGTACTCAGTCCAGTACTCAGTCCAGTACTCAGTCCAGTACTCAGTCCAGTATTCAGTCCAGTATTCAGTCCAGTACTCAGTCCAGTACTCAGTCCAGTACTCAGTCCAGTACTCAGTCCAGTACTCAGTCCAGTACTCAGTCCAGTACTCAGTTCAGTACTCAGTCCAGTACTCAGTCCAGTACTCAATCCAGTACTCAGTCCAGTACTCAGTCCAGTACTCAGTCCAGTACTCAGTTCAGTACTCAGTCCAGTACTCAGTGCAGTACTCAGTCCAGTACTCAGTCCAGTACTCAGTCCAGTACTCAGTCCAGTACTCAGTCCAGTACTCAGTCCAGTACTCACTCCAGTACTCAGTCCAGTACTCATTCCAGTACTCAGTCCAGTACTCAGTCCAGTACTCAGTCCAGTACTCAGTCCAGTACTCAGTCCAGTTCTCAGTCCAGTACTCAGTCCAGTACTCAGTCCAGTACTCAGTCCAGTACTCAGTCCAGTACTGAGTCCAGTACTCAGTCCAGTACTCAGTCCAGTACTCAGTCCAGTACTCAGTTCAGTACTCAGCCCAGTACTCAGTCCAGTACTCAGTCCAGTACTCAGTCCAGTACTCAGTCCAGTAGTCAGTACAGTACTCAGTCCAGTACTCAGTCCAGTACTCAGTCCAGTACTCAGTCCAGTACTCAGTCCAGTACTCAGTCCAGTACTCAGTCCAGTACTCAGTCCAGTACTCAGTCCAGTACTCAGTCCAGTACTCAGTCCAGTACTCAGTCCAGTACTCAGTCCAGTACTCAGTCCAGTACTCAGTCCAGTACTCAGTCCAGTACTCAGTCCAATACTCAGTCCAGTACTCAGTCCAGTACTCATTCCAGTACTCAGTCCAGTACTCAGTCCAGTACTCAGTCCAGTACTCAGTCCAGTACTCAGTCCAGTACTCAGTCCAGTACTCAGTCTAGTACGCAGTCCAGTATTTAGTCCAGTACTCAGTACATTTCTCAGTACATTACTCAGTCCAGTACTCAGTCCAGTACTCAATCCAGTACTCAGTCCAGTACTCAGTCCAGTACTTAGTCAAGTACTCAGTCCAGTACTCAGTCCAGTACTCAGTCCAATACTCAGTCCAGTACTCAGTCCAGTACTCAGTCCATTACTCAGTCCAGTACTCAGTCCGGTACTCAGTCCAGTACTCAGTCCAGTACTCAGTCCAGTACTCAGTCCAGTACTCAGTCCAGTAATCAGTCCAGTACTCAGTCCAGTACTCAGTCCAGTACTCAGTCCAGTACTCAGTCCAGTACTCAGTCCAGTACTCAGTCCAGTACTCAGTCCAGTACTCAGTCCAGTACTCAGTCCAGTACTCAGTCCAGTACTCAGTCCAGTAGTCAGTCCAGTACTCAGTCCAGTACTCAGTCCAGTACTCAGTCCAGTACTCAGTCCAGTACTCAGTCCAGTACTCAATACAGTACTCAGTCCAGTACTCAGTCCAGTACTTAATCCAGTACTTAGTCCAGTACTCAGTCCAGTACTCAGTCCAGTACTCAGTCCAGTATTCAGTCCAGTACTCAGTCCAGTACTCAGTCCAGTACTCAGTCCAGTACTCAGTCCAGTACTCAGTGCAGTACTCAGTCCAGTACTCAGTCCAGTACTCAGTCCAGTACTCAGTCCGGTACTCAGTCCAGTACTTAGTTCAGTACTCAGTCCAGTACTCAGTCCAGTACTCAGTCCAGTACTCAGTCCAGTACTCAGTCCAGTACTCAGTCCAGTACTCAGTCCAGTATTCAGTCAAGTACTCAGTCCAGTACTCAGTCCAGTATTCAGTCCAGTACTCAGTCCAGTACTCAGTCCAGTAATCAGTCCAGTAGTCAGTCCAGTACTCAGTCCAGTACTCAGTCCAGTACTCAGTCCAGTACTCAGTCCAGTACTCAGTCCAATATTCAGTCCAGTACTCAGTCCAGTACTCAGTCCAGTACTCAGTCCAGTACTCAGTCCAGTACTCAGTCCAGTACTCAGTCTAGTACTCAGTCCAGTACTCAGTCCAGTACTCAGTCCAGTACTCAGTCCAGTACTCAGTCCAGTACTCAGTCCAGTACTCAGTCCAATATTCAGTCCAGTACTCAGTCCAGTACTCAGTCCAGTACTCAGTCCAGTACTCAGTCCAGTACTCAGTCCAGTACTCAATACAGTACTCAGTCCAGTACTCAGTCCAGTACTTAATCCAGTACTTAGTCCAGTACTCAGTCCAGTACTCAGTCCAGTACTCAGTCCAGTATTCAGTCCAGTACTCAGTCCAGTACTCAGTCCAGCACTCAGTCCAGTACTAAGTCCAGTACTCAGTCCAGTACTCAGTCCAGTACTCAGTCCAGTACTCAGTCCAGTACTCAGTCCAGTACTCAGTCCAGTATTCAGTCAAGTACTCAGTCCAGTACTCAGTCCAGTATTCAGTCCAGTACTCAGTCCAGTACTCAGTCCAGTAATCAGTCCAGTACTCAGTCCAGTACTCAGTCCAGTACTCAGTCCAGTACTCAGTCCAGTACTCAGTCCAGTACTCAGTCCAGTACTCAGTCCAGTATTCAGTCCAGTACTCAGTCCAGTACTCAGTCCAGTACTCAGTCCAGTACTCAGTCCAGTACTCAGTCCAGTACTCAGTCCAGTACTCAGTCTAGTACTCAGTCCAGTACTCAGTCCAGTACTCAGTCCAGTACTCAGTCCAGTACTCAGTCCAGTACTCAGTCCAGTACTCAGTCCAGTACTCAGTCCAGTACTCAGTCCAGCACTCAGTCCAGTACTAAGTCCAGTACTCAGTCCAGTACTCAGTCCAGTACTCAGTCCAGTACTCAGTCCAGTACTCAGTCCAGTACTCAGTCCAGTACTCAGTCCAGTACTCAGTCCAGTACTCAGTCCAGTACTCAGTCCAGTACTCAGTCCAGTACTCAGTCCAGTACTCAGTACAGTACTCAGTCCAGTACTCAGTCCAGTACTCAGTCCAGTACTCAGTCCAGTACTCAGTCCAGTATTCAGTCCAGTACTCAGTCTAGTACTCAGTCCAGTACTCAGTCCAGTACTTAGTCCAGTACTCAGTCCAGTACTCAGTCCAGTACTCAGTCCAGTACTCAGTCCAGTACTCAGTCCAGTACTCAGTCCAGTACTCAGTCCAGTACTCAGTCCGGTACTCAGTCCAGTACTCAGTGCAGTACTCAGTCCAGTACTCAGTCCGGTACTCAGTCCAGTACTCAGGCCAGTACTCATTCTTGTACTCAGTCCAGTACTCAGTCCAGTACTCAGTGCAGTACTCAGTCCAGTACTCAGTATAGTACTCAGTCCAGTACTCAGTCCAGTACTCAGTCCAGTACTCAGTCCAGTACTCAGTCCAGTGCTCAGTCCAGTACTCAGTCCAGTACTCAGTCCAGTACTCAGTCCAGTACTCAGCCCAGAACTCAGTCCAGTACTCATTCCAGTACTCAGTCCAGTACTCAGTCCAGTACTCAGTCCAGTACTCAGTCCAGCACTCAGTCTATTACTCAGTCCAGTACTCAGTCCAGCACTCAGTCCAGTACTCAGTCCAGTACTCAGTCCAGTACTCAGTCCAGTACTCAGTCTAGTACTCAGTCCAGTACTCAGTCCAGTACTCAGTCCAGTACTCAGTCCAATGCTCAGTCCAGTACTCAGTCCAGTACTCAGTCCAGTAGTCAGTCCAATACTCAGTCCAGTACTCAGTCCAGTACTCAGTCCAGTACTCAGTCCAGTACTCATTCCAGTACTCAGTCCAGTACTCAGTCCAGTACTCAGTCCAGTACTCAGTCCAGTACTCAGTCCAGTACTCAGTCCAGTACTCAGTCCAGTAGTCAGTCCAGTACCCAATCCAAAACTCAATCCAGTACTCAGTCCAGTACTCAGTCCAGTACTTAGTCCAGTACTCAGTCCAGTACTCAGTCCACTACTCAGTCCAGTACTGAGTCCAGTACTCAGTCCAGTACTCAGTCCAGTACTCAGCCCAGTACTCAGTCCAGTACTCAGTCCACTACTCAGTCCAGTACTCAGTCCAGTACTCAGTCCAGTACTCAGTCCAGTACTCAGTCCAGTACTCAGTCCAGTACTCAGTCCATTGCTGAGTCCAGTACTCAGTCCAGTACTCAGTCCAGTACTCAGTCCAGTACTCAGTCCAGTACTCAATCCAGTACTCAATCCAGTACTCAGTCCAGTACTCAGTGCAGTACCCAGTCCAGTACTAAGTCCAGTACTCAGTCCAGTACTCAGTCCAGTACTCAGTCCAGTACTCAGTCCAGTACTCAGTCCAGTACTCAGTCCAGTACTCAGTCCAGTACTCAGTCCAGTACTCAGTCCAGTACTCAGTCCAGTACTCAGTCCAGTACTCAGTCCAGTACTCAGTCCAGTACTCAGTCCAGCACTCAGTCCACAGTACTCAGTCCAGTACTCAGTCCAGTACTCAGTCCAGTACTCAGTCCAGTACTCAGTCCAGTACTCAGTCCAGTACTCAGTCCAGTACTCAGTCCAGTACTCAGTCCAGTACTCAGTCCAGTACTCAATCCAGTTCTCAGTCCAGTACTCAGTCCAGTACTCAGTCCAGTACTCAGTCCAGTACTCAGTCCAGTACTCAGTTCAGTACTCATTCCAGTACTCAGTCCAGTACTCAGCCCAGTACTCAGTCCAGTACTCAGTCCAGTACTCAGTCCAGCACTCAGTCCAGTACTCAGTCCAGTACTCAATCCAGTACTCAATCCAGTACTCAATCCAGTACTCAGTCCAGTACTCAGTCCAGTACTCAGTCCATTACTCATCCAGTACTCAGTCCAGTACTCAGTCCAGTACTCAGTCCAGTACTCAGTCCAGTAGTCAGTCCAGTACTCAGTCTAGTACGCAGTCCAGTATTTAGTCCAGTACTCAGTACATTTCTCAGTACATTACTCAGTCCAGTACTCAGTCCAGTACTCAATCCAGTACTCAGTCCAGTACTCAGTCCAGTACTTAGTCAAGTACTCAGTCCAGTACTCAGTCCAGTACTCAGTCCAGTACTCAGTCCAGTACTCAGTCCATTACTCAGTCCATTACTCAGTCCAGTACTCAGTCCGGTACTCAGTCCAGTACTCAGTCCAGTACTCAGTCCAGTACTCAGGTCAGTACTCAGTCCAGTAATCAGTCCAGTACTCAGTCCAGTACTCAGTCCAGTACTCAGTCCAGTACTCAGTCCAGTACTCAGTCCAGTACTCAGTCCAGTACTCAGTCCAGTACTCAGTCCAGTACTCAGTCCAGTACTCAGTCCAGTAGTCAGTCCAGTACTCAGTCCAGTACTCAGTCCAGTACTCAGTCCAGTACTCAGTCCAGTACTCAGTCCAGTACTCAATCCAGTACTCAGTCCAGTACTCAGTCCAGTACTCAATCCAGTACTTAGTCCAGTACTCAGTCCAGTACTCAGTCCAGTACTCAGTCCAGTATTCAGTCCAGTACTCAGTCCAGTACTCAGTCCAGTACTCAGTCCAGTACTCAGTCCAGTACTCAGTCCAGTACTCAGTGCAGTACTCAGTCCAGTACTCAGTCCAGTACTCAGTCCAGTACTCAGTCCAGTACTCAGTCCAGTACTTAGTTCAGTACTCAGTCCAGTACTCAGTCCAGTACTCAGTCCAGTACTCAGTCCAGTACTCAGGCCAGTACTCAGTCCAGTACTCAGTCCAATACTCAGTCCAGTATTCAGTCAAGTACTCAGTCCAGTACTCAGTCCAGTATTCAGTGTAGTACTCAGTCCAGTACTCAGTCCAGTAATCAGTCCAATACTCAGTCCAGTACTCAGTCCAGTACTCAGTCCAGTACTCAGTCCAGTACTCAGTCCAGTACTCAGTCCAGTATTCAGTCCAGTACTCAGTCCAGTACTCAGTCCAGTACTCAGTCCAGTACTCAGTCCAGTACTCAGTCTAGTACTCAGTGCAGTACTCAGTCCAGTACTCAGTCCAGTACTCAGTCCAGTACTCAGTCCAGTACTCAGTCCAGTACTCAGTCCAGTACTCAGTCCAGTACTCAGTCCAGTACTCAGTCCAGTACTCAGTCCAGTACTCAGTCCAGTACTCAGTCCAGTACTCAGTCCAGTACTCAGTCCACTACTCAGTCCAGTACTCAGTCCAGTACTCAGTCCAGTACTCAGTCCAGTACTCAGTCCAGTACTCAGTCCATTGCTGAGTCCAGTACTCAGTCCAGTACTCAGTCCAGTACTCAGTCCAGTACTCAATCCAGTACTCAATCCTGTACTCAGTCCAGTACTCAGTGCAGTACTCAGTCCAGTACGCAGTCCAGTTCTCAGTCCAGTACTCAGTCCAGTACTCAGTCCAGTACTCAGTCCAGTACTCAGTCCAGTACTCAGTCCAGTACTCAGTCCAGTACTCAGTCCAGTACTCAGTCCAGTACTCAGTCCAGTACTCAGTCCAGTACTCAGTCCAGTACTCAGTCCAGTACTCAGTCCAGCACTCAGTCCACAGTACTCAGTCCAGTACTCAGTCCAGTACTCAGTCCAGTACTCAGTGCAGTACTCAGTCCAGTACTCAGTCCAGTACTCAGTCCAGTACTCAGTCCAGTACTCAGTCCAGTACTCAATCCAGTACTTAGTCCAGTACTCAGTCCAGTACTCAGTCCAGTACTCAGTCCAGTTCTCAGTCCAGTACTCAGTCCAGTACTCAGTCCAGTACTCAGTCCAGTACTCAGTCCAGTACTCAGTCCAGTACTCAGTCCAGTACTCAGTTCAGTACTCATTCCAGTACTCAGTCCAGTACTCAGCCCAGTACTCAGTCCAGTACTCAGTCCAGTACTCAGTCCAGCACTCAGTCCAGTACTCAGTCCAGTACTCAGTCCAGTACTCAGTCCAGCACTCAGTCCAGTACTCAGTCCAGTACTCAGTCCAGTACTCAATCCAGTACTCAATCCAGTACTCAGTCCAGTACTCAGTCCAGTACTCAGTCCATTACTCATTCCAGTACTCAGTCTAGTACTCAGTCCAGTACTCAGTCCAGTACTCAGTCCAGTACTCAGTCCAGTACTCAGTCTAGTGCGCAGTCCAGTATTTAGTCCAGTACTCAGTACATTTCTCAGTACATTACTCAGTCCAGTACTCAGTCCAGTACTCAATCCAGTACTCAGTCCAGTACTCAGTCCAGTACTTAGTCAAGTACTCAGTCCAGTACTCAGTCCAGTACTCAGTCCAGTACTCAGTCCAGTACTCAGTCCATTACTCAGTCCATTACTCAGTCCAGTACTCAGTCCGGTACTCAGTCCAGTACTCAGTCCAGTACTCAGTCCAGTACTCAGGTCAGTACTCAGTCCAGTAATCAGTCCAGTACTCAGTCCAGTACTCAGTCCAGTACTCAGTCCAGTACTCAGTCCAGTACTCAGTCCAGTACTCAGTCCAGTACTCAGTCCAGTACTCAGTCCAGTACTCAGTCCAGTACTCAGTCCAGTAGTCAGTCCAGTACTCAGTGCAGTACTTAGTCCATTACTCAGTCCAGTACTCAGTCCAGTACTCAGTCCAGTACTCAGTCCAGTACTCAATCCAGTACTCAGTCCAGTACTCAGTCCAGTACTCAATCCAGTACTTAGTCCAGTACTCAGTCCAGTACTCAGTCCAGTACTCAGTCCAGTATTCAGTCCAGTACTCAGTCCAGTACTCAGTCCAGTACTCAGTCCAGTACTCAGTCCAGTACTCAATGCAGTACTCAGTCCAGTACTCAGTCCAGTACTCAGTCCAGTACTCAGTCCAGTACTCAGTCCAGTACTTAGTTCAGTACTCAGTACAATACTCAGTCCAGTACTCAGTCCAGTACTCAGTCCAGTACTCAGGCCAGTACTCAGTCCAGTACTCAGTCCAGTACTCAGTCCAGTATTCAGTCAAGTACTCAGTCCAGTACTCAGTCCAGTATTCAGTCCAGTACTCAGTCCAGTACTCAGTCCAGTAATCAGTCCAGTACTCAGTCCAGTACTCAGTCCAGTACTCAGTCCAGTACTCAGTCCAGTACTCAGTCCAGTACTCAGTCCAGTATTCAGTCCAGTACTCAGTCCAGTACTCAGTCCAGTACTCAGTCCAGTACTCAGTCCACTACTCAGTCCAGTACTGAGTCCAGTACTCAGTCCAGTACTCAGTCCAGTACTCAGTCCAGTACTCAGTCCAGTACTCAGTCCAGTACTCAGTCCACTACTCAGTCCAGTACTCAGTCCAGTACTCAGTCCAGTACTCAGTCCAGTACTCAGTCCATTGCTGAGTCCAGTACTCAGTCCAGTACTCAGTCCAGTACTCAGTCCAGTACTCAGTCCAGTACTCAATCCAGTACTCAATCCAGTACTCAGTCCAGTACTCAGTGCAGTACCCAGTCCAGTACTAAGTCCAGTACTCAGTCCAGTACTCAGTCCAGTACTCAGTCCAGTACTCAGTCCAGTACTCAGTCCAGTACTCAGTCCAGTACTCAGTCCAGTACTCAGTCCAGTACTCAGTCCAGTACTCAGTCCAGTACTCAGTCCAGTACTCAGTCCAGTACTCAGTCCAGCACTCAGTCCACGGTACTCAGTCCAGTACTCAGTCCAGTACTCAGTCCAGTACTCAGTCCAGTACTCAGTCCAGTACTCAGTCCAGTACTCAGTCCAGTACTCAGTCCAGTATTCAGTCCAGTACTCAATCCAGTACTTAGTCCAGTACTCAGTCCAGTACTCAGTCCAGTACTCAGTCCAGTTCTCAGTCCAGTACTCAGTCCAGTACTCAGTCCAGTACTCAGTCCAGTACTCAGTCCAGTACTCAGTCCAGTACTCAGTCCAGTACTCAGTCCAGTACTCAGTTCAGTACTCATTCCAGTACTCAGTCCAGTACTCAGCCCAGTACTCAGTCCAGTACTCAGTCCAGTACTCAGTCCAGCACTCAGTCCAGTACTCAGTCCAGTACTCAATCCAGTACTCAATCCAGTACTCAATCCAGTACTCAGTCCAGTACTCAGTCCAGTACTCAGTCCATTACTCATCCAGTACTCAGTCCAGTACTCAGTCCAGTACTCAGTCCAGTACTCAGTCCAGTACTCAGTCCAGTAGTCAGTCCAGTACTCAGTCTAGTACGCAGTCCTGTATTTAGTCCAGTACTCAGTACATTTCTCAGTACATTACTCAGTCCAGTACTCAGTCCAGTACTCAATCCAGTACTCAGTCCAGTACTCAGTCCAGTACTTAGTCAAGTACTCAGTCCAGTACTCAGTCCAGTACTCAGTCCAGTACTCAGTCCAGTACTCAGTCCATTACTCAGTCCATTACTCAGTCCAGTACTCAGTCCGGTACTCAGTCCAGTACTCAGTCCAGTACTCAGTCCAGTACTCAGGTCAGTACTCAGTCCAGTAATCAGTCCAGTACTCAGTCCAGTACTCAGTCCAGTACTCAGTCCAGTACTCAGTCCAGTACTCAGTCCAGTACTCAGTCCAGTACTCAGTCCAGTACTCAGTCCAGTACTCAGTCCAGTAGTCAGTCCAGTACTCAGTCCAGTACTCAGTCCAGTACTCAGTCCAGTACTCAGTCCAGTACTCAGTCCAGTACTCAGTCCAGTACTCAATCCAGTACTCAGTCCAGTACTCAGTCCAGTACTCAATCCAGTACTTAGTCCAGTACTCAGTCCAGTACTCAGTCCAGTACTCAGTCCAGTATTCAGTCCAGTACTCAGTCCAGTACTCAGTCCAGTACTCAGTCCAGTACTCAGTCCAGTACTCAGTCCAGTACTCAGTGCAGTACTCAGTCCAGTACTCAGTCCAGTACTCAGTCCAGTACTCAGTCCAGTACTCAGTCCAGTACTTAGTTCAGTACTCAGTCCAGTACTCAGTCCAGTACTCAGTCCAGTACTCAGTCCAGTACTCAGGCCAGTACTCAGTCCAGTACTCAGTCCAATACTCAGTCCAGTATTCAGTCAAGTACTCAGTCCAGTGCTCAGTCCAGTATTCAGTGTAGTACTCAGTCCAGTACTCAGTCCAGTAATCAGTCCAATACTCAGTCCAGTACTCAGTCCAGTACTCAGTCCAGTACTCAGTCCAGTACTCAGTCCAGTACTCAGTCCAGTATTCAGTCCAGTACTCAGTCCAGTACTCAGTCCAGTACTCAGTCCAGTACTCAGTCCAGTACTCAGTCTAGTACTCAGTGCAGTACTCAGTCCAGTACTCAGTCCAGTACTCAGTCCAGTACTCAGTCCAGTACTCAGTCCAGTACTCAGTCCAGTACTCAGTCCAGTACTCAGTCCAGTACTCAGTCCAGTACTCAGTCCAGTACTCAGTCCAGTACTCAGTCCAGTACTCAGTCCACTACTCAGTCCAGTACTCAGTCCAGTACTCAGTCCAGTACTCAGTCCAGTACTCAGTCCAGTACTCAGTCCAGTACTCAGTCCATTGCTGAGTCCAGTACTCAGTCCAGTACTCAGTCCAGTACTCAGTCCAGTACTCAATCCAGTACTCAATCCAGTACTCAGTCCAGTACTCAGTGCAGTACTCAGTCCAGTACGCAGTCCAGTTCTCAGTCCAGTACTCAGTCCAGTACTCAGTCCAGTACTCAGTCCAGTACTCAGTCCAGTACTCAGTCCAGCACTCAGTCCACAGTACTCAGTCCAGTACTCAGTCCAGTACTCAGTCCAGTACTCAGTCCAGTACTCAGTCCAGTACTCAGTCCAGTACTCAGTCCAGTACTCAGTCCAGTACTCAATCCAGTACTTAGTCCAGTACTCAGTCCAGTACTCAGTCCAGTACTCAGTCCAGTTCTCAGTCCAGTACTCAGTCCAGTACTCAGTCCAGTACTCAGTCCAGTACTCAGTCCAGTACTCAATCCAGTACTCAGTCCAGTACTCAGTTCAGTACTCATTCCAGTACTCAGTCCAGTACTCAGCCCAGTACTCAGTCCAGTACTCAGTCCAGTACTCAGTCCAGCACTCAGTCCAGTACTCAGTCCAGTACTCAGTCCAGTACTCAGTCCAGCACTCAGTCCAGTACTCAGTCCAGTACTCAGTCCAGTACTCAATCCAGTACTCAATCCAGTACTCAGTCCAGTACTCAGTCCAGTACTCAGTCCATTACTCATTCCAGTACTCAGTCCAGTACTCAGTCCAGTACTCAGTCCAGTACTCAGTCCAGTACTCAGTCTAGTGCGCAGTCCAGTATTTAGTCCAGTACTCAGTACATTTCTCAGTACATTACTCAGTCCAGTACTCAGTCCAGTACTCAATCCAGTACTCAGTCCAGTACTCAGTCCAGTACTTAGTCAAGTACTCAGTCCAGTACTCAGTCCAGTACTCAGTCCAGTACTCAGTCCAGTACTCAGTCCATTACTCAGTCCATTACTCAGTCCAGTACTCAGTCCGGTACTCAGTCCAGTACTCAGTCCAGTACTCAGTCCAGTACTCAGGTCAGTACTCAGTCCAGTAATCAGTCCAGTACTCAGTCCAGTACTCAGTCCAGTACTCAGTCCAGTACTCAGTCCAGTACTCAGTCCAGTACTCAGTCCAGTACTCAGTCCAGTACTCAGTCCAGTACTCAGTCCAGTACTCAGTCCAGTAGTCAGTCCAGTACTCAGTGCAGTACTTAGTCCATTACTCAGTCCAGTACTCGGTCCAGTACTCAGTCCAGTACTCAGTCCAGTACTCAATCCAGTACTCAGTCCAGTACTCAGTCCAGTACTCAATCCAGTACTTAGTCCAGTACTCAGTCCAGTACTCAGTCCAGTACTCAGTCCAGTATTCAGTCCAGTACTCAGTCCAGTACTCAGTCCAGTACTCAGTCCAGTACTCAGTCCAGTACTCAATGCAGTACTCAGTCCAGTACTCAGTCCAGTACTCAGTCCAGTACTCAGTCCAGTACTCAGTCCAGTACTTAGTTCAGTACTCAGTCCAATACTCAGTCCAGTACTCAGTCCAGTACTCAGTCCAGTACTCAGGCCAGTACTCAGTCCAGTACTCAGTCCAGTACTCAGTCCAGTATTCAGTCAAGTACTCAGTCCAGTACTCAGTCCAGTATTCAGTCCAGTACTCAGTCCAGTACTCAGTCCAGTAATCAGTCCAGTACTCAGTCCAGTACTCAGTCCAGTACTCAGTCCAGTACTCAGTCCAGTACTCAGTCCAGTACTCAGTCCAGTATTCAGTCCAGTACTCAGTCCAGTACTCAGTCCAGTACTCAGTCCAGTACTCAGTCCAGTACTCAGTCCAGTACTCAGTCTAGTACTCAGTCTAGTACTCAGTGCAGTACTCAGTCCAGTACTCAGTCCAGTACTCAGTCCAGTACTCAGTCCAGTACTCAGTTCAGTACTCAGTCCAGTACTCAGTCCAGTACTCAGTCCAGTACTCAGTCCAGTACTCAGTCCAGTACTCAGTCCAGCACTCAGTCCAGTACTAAGTCCAGTACTCAGTCCAGTACTCAGTCCAGTGTTCAGTACAGTACTCAGTCCAGTACTCAGTCCAGTACTCAGTCCAGTACTCAGTACAGTACTCAGTCCAGTACTCAGTCCAGTACTCAGTCCAGTACTCAGTCCAGTACTCAGTCCAGTACTCAGTCCAGTATTCAGTCCAATACTCAGTCTAGTACTCAGTCCAGTACTCAGTCCAGTACTCAGTCCAGTACTTAGTCCAGTACTCAGTCCAGTACTCAGTCCAGTACTCAGTCCAGTACTCAGTCCAGTACTTAGTCCAGTACTCAGTCCTGTACTCAGTCCAGTACTCAGTCCAGTACTCAGTCCAGTACTCAGTCCAGTGTTCAGTACAGTACTCAGTTCAGTACTCAGTCGAGTACTCAGTACAGTACTCAGTCCAGTACGCAATCCAGTACTCAGTCCAGTACTCAGTCCAGTACTCAGTCCAGTATTCACTCCAGTACTCAGTCCAGTACTCAGTCCAGTACTCAGTCCAGTACTCAGTCCAGTACTCAGTCCAGTACTCAGTCCAGTACTCAGTCCAGTACTCAGTCCAGTACTCAGTCCAGTACTCAGTCCGGTACTCAGTCCAGTACTCAGTGCAGTACTCAGTCCAGTACTCAGTCCGGTACTCAGTCCAGTACTCAGGCCAGTACTCATTCTTGTACTCAGTCCAGTACTCAGTCCAGTACTCAGTCCAGTACTCAGTCCAGTACTCAGTCCAGTACTCAGTCCAGTACTCAGTCCAGTACTCAGTCCAGTACTCAGTCCAGTACTCAGTCCAGTACTCAGTCCAGTGCTCAGTCCAGTACTCAGTCGAGTACTCAGTCCAGTACTCAGTCCAGTACTCAGCCCAGAACTCAGTCCAGTACTCATTCCAGTACTCAGTCCAGTACTCAGTCCAGTACTCAGTCCAGTACTCAGTCCAGCACTCAGTCTATTACTCAGTCCAGTACTCAGTCCAGCACTCAGTCCAGTACTCAGTCCAGTACTCAGTCCAGTACTCAGTCCAGTACTCAGTCCAGTACTCAGTCTAGTACTCAGTCCAGTACTCAGTCCAGTACTCAGTCCAGTACTCAGTCCAATGCTCAGTCCAGTACTCAGTCCAGTACTCAGTCCAGTAGTCAGTCCAATACTCAGTGTAGTACTCAGTCCAGTACTCAGTCCAGTACTCAGTCCAGTACTCATTCCAGTACTCAGTCCAGTACTCAGTCCAGTACTCAGTCCAGTACTCAGTCCAGTACTCAGTCCAGTACTCAGTCCAGTACTCAGTCCAGTACTCAGTCCAGTAGTCAGTCCAGTACCCAATCCAGTACTCAATCCAGTGCTCAGTCCAGTACTCAGTCCAGTACTTAGTCCAGTACTCAGTCCAGTACTCAGTCCACTACTCAGTCCAGTACTCAGTCCAGTACTCAGTCCAGTACTCAGTCCACTACTCAGTCCAGTACTCAGTTCAGTACTCAGTCCAGTACTCAGTCCAGTACTCAGTCCAGTACTCAGTCCAGTACTCAGTCCAGTACTCAGTCCAGTACTCAGTCCATTGCTGAGTCCAGTACTCAGTCCAGTACTCAGTCCAGTACTCAGTCCAGTACTCAGTCCAGTACTCAATCCAGTACTCAATCCAGTACTCAGTCCAGTACTCAGTGCAGTACTCAGTCCAGTACTCAGTCCAGTACTCAGTCCAGTACTCAGTCCAGTACTCAGTCTAGTACTCAGTCCAGTACTCAGTCCAGTACTCAGTCCAGTACTCAGTCCAGTACTCAGTCCAGCACTCAGTCCACAGTACTCAGTCCAGTACTCAGTCCAGCACTCAGTCCACAGTACTCAGTCCAGTACTCAGTCCAGTACTCAGTCCAGTACTCAGTCCAGTACTCAGTCCAGTACTCAGTCCAGTACTCAATCCAGTACTTAGTCCAGTACTCAGTCCAGTACTCAGTCCAGTACTCAGTCCAGTTCTCAGTCCAGTACTCAGTCCAGTACTCAGTCCAGTACTCAGTCCAGTACTCAGTCCAGTACTCAGTTCAGTACTCATTCCAGTACTCAGTCCAGTACTCAGCCCAGTACTCAGTCCAGTACTCAGTCCAGTACTCAGTCCAGCACTCAGTCCAGCACTCAGTCCAGTACTCAGTCCAGTACTCAATCCAGTACTCAGTCCAGTACTCAGTCCAGTACTCAGTCCAGTACTCAGTCCAGTACTCAGTCCAGTACTCAGTCCAGTACTCAGTCCAGTACTCAGTCCAGTACTCAGTCCAGTACTCAGTCCAGTATTCAGTCCAGTACTCAATCCAGTACTCAGTCCAGTACTCAGTCCAGTACTCAGTCCAGTACTCTGTCCAGTACTCAGTCCAGTACTCAGTCCAGTACTGAGTCCAGTACTCAGTCCAGTACTCAGTCCAGTACTCAGTCCAGTACTCAGTTCAGTACTCAGCCCAGTACTCAGTCCAATACTCAGTCCAGTACTCAGTCCAGTACTCAGTCCAGTACTCAGTCCAGTAGTCAGTCCAGTACTCAGTCCAGTACTCAGTCCAGTTCTCAGTCCGGTACTCAGTCCAGTACTCAGTCCAGTACTCAGTCCAGTACTCAGTCCAGTACTCAGTCCAGTACTCAGTCCAGTACTCAGTCCAGTACTCAGTCCAGTACTCAGTCCAGTACTCAGTCCAGTACTCAGTCCAGTACTCAGTCCAATACTCAGTCCAGTACTCAGTCCAGTACTCAGTCCAGTACTCAGTCTAGTACTCAGTCCAGTACTCAGTCCAGTACTCAGTCCAGTACTCAGTCTAGTACGCAGTCCAGTACTCAGTCCAGTACTCAGTACATTTCTCAGTACATTACTCAGTCCAGTACTCAGTCCAGTACTCAATCCAGTACTCAGTCCAGTACTCAGTCCAGTACTCAGTCCAGTACTCAGTCCAGTACTCAGTCCAGTACTCAGTCCAGTACTCAGTCCAGTACTCAGTCCAGTACTCAGTCCAGTACTCAGTCCAGTACTCAGTCCAGTACTCAGTCCATTACTCAGTCCAGTAGTCAGTCCGGTACTCAGTCCAGTACTCAGTCCAGTACTCAGTCCAGTACTCAGTCCAGTACTCAGTCCAGTACTCAGTCCAGTACTCAGTCCAGTACTCAGTCCAGTACTCAGTCCAGTACTCAGTCCAGTACTCAATCCAGTACTCAGTCCAGTACTCAGTCCAGTACTCAATCCAGTACTTAGTCCAGTACTCAGTCCAGTACTCAGTCCAGTACTCAGTCCAGTATTCAGTCCAGTACTCAGTCCAGTACTCAGTCCAGTACTCAGTCCAGTACTCAGTGCAGTACTCAGTCCAGTACTCAGTCCAGTACACAGTCCAGTACTCAGTCCAGTACTCAGTCCAGTACTTAGTTCAGTACTCAGTCCAGTACTCAGTCCAGTACTCAGTCCAGTACTCAGTCCAGTACTCAGTCCAGTACTCAGTCCAGTACTCAGTCCAGTACTCAGTCCAGTACTCAGTCCAGTACTCAGTCCAGTATTCAGTCAAGTACTCAGTCCAGTACTCAGTCCAGTATTCAGTCCAGTACTCAGTCCAGTACTCAGTCCAGTAATCAGTCCAGTACTCAGTCCAGTAGTCAGTCCAGTACTCAGTCCAGTACTCAGTCCAGTATTTAGTCCAGTATTCAGTCCAGTACTCAGTCCAGTACTCAGTCCAGTACTCAGTCCAGTACTCAGTCTAGTACTCAGTCCAGTACTCAGTCCAGTACTCAGTCCAGTACTTAGTCCAGTACTCAGTCCAGTACTCAGTCCAGTACTCAGTCCAGTACTCAGTCCAGTACTCAGTCCTGTACTCAGTCCAGTACTCAGTCCAGTACTCAGTCCAGTGTTCAGTCCAGTGTTCAGCACAGTACTCAGTTCAGTACTCAGTCCAGTACTCAGTACAGTACTCACTCCAGTACGCAATCCAGTACTCAGTCCAGTACTCAGTCCAGTACTCAGTCCAGTACTCAGTCCAGTACTCAGTCCAGTACTCAGTCCAGTACTCAGTCCAGTACTCAGTCCAGTACTCAGTCCAGTACTCAGTCCAGTACTCAGTCCAGTACTCAGTCCAGTACTCAGTCCGGTACTAAGTCCAGTACTCAGTGCAGTACTCAGTCCAGTACTCAGTCCAGTACTCAGTCCGGTACTCAGTCCAGTACTCAGTCCAGTACTCATTCCAGTACTCAGTCCAGTAGTCAGTCCAGTATTCAGTCCAGTACTCAGTCCAGTACTCAGTCCAGTACTCAGTCCAGTACTCAGTCCAGTACTCAGTCCAGAACTCAGTCCAGTGCTCAGTCAAGTACTCAGTCCAGTACTCAGTCCAGTACTCAGTCCAGTACTCAGCCCAGAACAGTCCAGTACTTAGTCCAGTACTCAGTCCAGTACTCAGTCCAGTACTCAGTCCAGTACTCAGTCCAGTACTCAGCCCAGCACTCAGTCCATTACTCAGTCCAGTACTCAGTCCAGTACTCAGTCCAGTACTCAGTCCAGTACTCAGTCCAGTACTCAGTCCAGCACTCAGTCCATTACTCAGTCCAGTACTCAGTCCAGTACTCAGTCCAGTACTCAGTCCAGTACTCAGTCCAATACTCAGTCCAGTACTCAGTCCAGTACTCAGTCCAGTACTCAGTCCAGTACTCAGTCCAGTACTCAGTCCAGTACTCAGTCCAGTACTCAGTCCAGTACTCAGTCCAGTACTCAGTCCAGTACTCAGTCCAGTAGTTAGTCCAGTACCCAATCCAGTACTCAATCCAGTACTCAGTCCAGTACTCAGTCCAGTACTTAGTCCAGTACTCAGTCCAGTACTCAGTCCAGTACTCAGTCCAGTACTCAGTCCAGTACTCAGTCCAGTACTCAGTCCATTGCTGAGTCCAGTACTCAGTCCAGTACTCAGTCCAGTACTCAGTCCAGTACTCAATCCAGTACTCAATCCAGTACTCAGTCCAGAACTCAGTGCAGTACTCAGTCCAGTACTCAGTCCAGTACTCAGTCCAGTACTCAGTCCAGTACTCAGTCCAGTACTCAGTCCAGTACTCAGTCCAGTACTCAGTCCAGTACTCAGTCCAGTACTCAGTCCAGTACTCAGTCCAGTACTCAGTCCAGTACCCAGTCCAGTACTCAGTCCAGTACTCAGTCCAGTACTCAGTCCAGTACTCAGTCCAGTACTCAGTCCAGTACTCAGTCCAGTACTCAGTCCAGTACTCAGTCCAGTACTCAGTCCAGTACTCAGTCCAGTACTCAGTCCAGTACTCAGTCCAGTACTCAGTCCAGTACTCAGTCCAGTACTCAGTCCAGTACTCAGTCCAGTACTCAGTCCACTACTCAGTCCAGTACTCAGTCCAGTGTTCAGTCCAGTGTTCAGTACAGTACTCAGTTCAGCACTCAGTCCAGTACTCAGTACAGTACTCAATCCAGTACTCAGTCCAGTACTCAGTCCAGTACTCAGTCCAGTACTCAGTCCAGTACCCAGTCCAGTACTCAGTCCAGTACTCAGTCCAGTACTCAGTCCAGTACTCAGTCCAGTACTCAGTCCAGTACTCAGTCCAGTACTCAGTCCAGTACTCAGTCCAGTACTCAGTCCAGTACTCAGTCCAGTACTCAGTCCAGTACTCAGTCCAGTACTCAGTCCAGTACCCAGTCCAGTACTCAGTCCAGTACTCAGTCCAGTACTCAGCCCAGTACTCAGTCCAGTACTCAGTCCAGTACTCAGTCCAGTACTCAGTCCAGTACTCAGTCCAGTACTCAGTCCAGTACTCAGTCCAGTACTCAGTCCAGTACTCAGTCCAGTACTCAGTCCAGTACTCAGTCCAGTACTCAGTCCAGTACTCAGTCCAGTACTCAATCCAGTACTCAATCCAGTACTCAGTCCAGAACTCAGTGCAGTACTCAGTCCAGTACTCAGTCCAGTACTCAGTCCAGTACTCAGTCCAGTACTCAGTCCAGTACTCAATCCAGTACTCAGTCCAGTACTCAGTCCAGTACTCAGTCCAGTACTCAGTCCAGTACTCAGTCCAGTACTCAGTCTAGTACTCAGTCCAGTACTCAGTCCAGCACTCAGTCCAGTACTTAGTCCAGTACTCAGTCCAGTACTCAGTCCAGTACCTAGTCCAGTACTCAGTCCTGTACTCAGTCCAGTACTCAGTCCAGTACTCAGTCCAGTACTCAGTCCAGTACTCAGTCCAGTACTCAACCCAGAACTCAGTCCAGTACTCAGTCCAGTACTCAGTCCAGTACTCAGTCCAGTACTCAGCCCAGAACAGTCCAGTACTTAGTCCAGTACTCAGTCCAGTACTCAGTCCAGTACTCAGTCCAGTACTCAGTCCAGTACTCAGCCCAGCACTCAGTCCATTACTCAGTCCAGTACTCAGTCCAGTACTCAGTCCAGTACTCAGTCCAGTACTCAGTCCAGTACTCAGTCCAGCACTCAGTCCATTACTCAGTCCAGTACTCAGTCCAGTACTCAGTCCAGTACTCAGTCCAGTACTCAGTCCAATACTCAGTCCAGTACTCAGTCCAGTACTCAGTCCAGTACTCAGTCCAGTACTCAGTCCAGTACTCAGTCCAGTACTCAGTCCAGTACTCAGTCCAGTACTCAGTCCAGTACTCAGTCCAGTACTCAGTCCAGTACTCAGTCCAGTACTCAGTCCAGTAGTTAGTCCAGTACCCAATCCAGTACTCAATCCAGTACTCAGTCCAGTACTCAGTCCAGTACTTAGTCCAGTACTCAGTCCAGTACTCAGTCCAGTACTCAGTCCAGTACTCAGTCCAGTACTCAGTCCAGTACTCAGTCCATTGCTGAGTCCAGTACTCAGTCCAGTACTCAGTCCAGTACTCAGTCCAGTACTCAATCCAGTACTCAATCCAGTACTCAGTCCAGAACTCAGTGCAGTACTCAGTCCAGTACTCAGTCCAGTACTCAGTCCAGTACTCAGTCCAGTACTCAGTCCAGTACTCAGTCCAGTACTCAGTCCAGTACTCAGTCCAGTACTCAGTCCAGTACTCAGTCCAGTACTCAGTCCAGTACTCAGTACAGTACCCAGTCCAGTACTCAGTCCAGTACTCAGTCCAGTACTCAGCCCAGTACTCAGTCCAGTACTCAGTCCAGTACTCAGTCCAGTACTCAGTCCAGTACTCAGTCCAGTACTCAGTCCAGTACTCAGTCCAGTACTCAGTCCAGTACTCAGTCCAGTACTCAGTCCAGTACTCAGTCCAGTACTCAGTCCAGTACTCAGTCCAGTACTCAGTCCAGTACTCAATCCAGTACTCAGTCCAGTACTCAGTCCAGTACTCAGTCCAGTACTCAGTCCAGTACTCAGTCCAGTACTCAGTCTAGTACTCAGTCCAGTACTCAGTCCAGCACTCAGTCCAGTACTTAGTCCAGTACTCAGTCCAGTACTCAGTCCAGTACCTAGTCCAGTACTCAGTCCTGTACTCAGTCCAGTACTCAGTCCAGTACTCAGTCCAGTACTCAGTCCAGTGTTCAGTTCAGTGTTCAGTACAGTACTCAGTTCAGTACTTAGTCCAGTAGTCAGTACAGTACTCAGTTCAGTACTTAGTCCAGTAGTCAGTACAGTACTCAGTCCAGTACGCAATCCAGTACTCAGTCCAGTACTCAGTCCAGTACTCAGTCCACTACTCAGTCCAGTACTCAGTCCAGTACCCAGTCCAGTACTCAGTCCAGTACTCAGTCCATTACTCAGTCCAGTACTTAGTCCAGTACTCAGTCCAGTACTCAGTCCACTACTCAGTCCAGTACTCAGTCCAGTACTCAGTCCAGTACTCAGTCCAGTACTCAGTCCACTACTCAGTCCAGTAATCAGTCCAGCACTCAGTCCATTACTCAGTCCAGTACTCAGTCCAGCACTCAGTCCAGTACTCAGTCCAGTACTCAGTCCAGTACTCAGTCCAGTACTCAGTCCAGTACTCAGTCCAGTCCAGTACTCAGTCCAGTACTCAGTCTAGTACTCAGTCCAGTACTCAGTCCAGTACTCAGTCCAGTACTCAGTCCAGTACTCAGTCCAGTACTCAGTCCAGTACTCAGTCCAGTACTCAGTGCAGTACTCAGTACAGTACTCAGTCCAGTGTTCGGTACAGTACTCAGTCCAGTACTCAGTCCAGTACTCAGTCCAGTACTCAGTACAGTACTCAGTCCAGTACTCAGTCCAGTACTCAGTCCAGTACTCAGTCCAGTACTCAGTCCAGTACTCAGTCCAGTACTCAGTCCAGTACTCAGTCCAGTACTCAGTCCAGTACTCAGTCCAGTACTCAGTCCAGTACTCAGTCCAGTACTCAGTCCAGTACTCAGTCCAGTACTCAGTCCAGTACTCAGTCCAGTACTCAATCCAGTACTCAGTCCAGTACTCAGTCCAGTACTCAGTCCAGTACTCAGTCCAGTACTCAGTCCAGTACTCAGTCCAGTACTCAGTCCAGTACTCAGTCCAGTACTCAGTCCAGTACTCAGTCCAGTACTCAGTCCAGCACTCAGTCCAGCACTCAGTCCAGTACTCAGTCCAGTACTCAATCCAGTACTCAATCCAGTACTCAATCCAGTACTCAATCCAGTACTCAGTCCAGTACTCAGTCCAGTACTCACTCCAGTACTCAGTCCAGTACTCAGTCCAGTACTCAGTCCAGTACTCAGTCCATTACTCAGTCCAGTACTCAGTCCAGTACTCAGTCGAGTACTCAGTCGAGTACTCAGTCTAGTACTCAGTCTAGTACTTAGTCCAGTACTCAGTCCAGTACTTAGTCCAGTACTCAGTCCAGTACTCAGTCCAGTACTCAGTCCAGTACTCAGTCCAGTACTCAGTCCAGTACTCAGTCCTGTGTTCAGTCCAGTGTTCAGTACAGTACTCAGTTCAGTACTCAGTCCAGTACTCAGTCCAGTACTCAATCCAGTACTCAGTCCAGTACTCAGTCCAGTACTCAGTCCAGTACTCAGTCCAGTACTCAGTCCAGTACTCAGTCCAGTACTCAGTCCGGTACTCAGTCCAGTACTCAGTCCAGTACTCAGTCCGGTACTCAGTCCAGTACTCAGTCCAGTACTCAGTCCAGTACTCAGTCCAGTACTCAGTCCAGTACTCAGTCCAGTACTCAGTCCAGTACTCAATCCAGTACTCAGTCCAGTACTCAGTCCAGTACTCAGTCCAGTACTCAGTCCAGTACTCAGTCCAGTACTCAGTCCAGTACACAGTCCAGTACTCAACCCAGAACTCAGTCCAGTACTCAGTCCAGTACTCAGTCCAGTACTCAGTCCAGTACTCAGTCCAGTACTCAGTCAAGCAGTCAGTCCATTATTCAGTCCAGTACTCAGTCCAGGACTCAGTCCAGTACTCAGTCCAGTACTCAGTCCAGTACTCAGTCCAGTACTCAGTCCAGTACTCAGTCCAGTACTCAGTCCAGTACTCAGTCCAGTACTCAGTCCAGTACTCAGTCCAGTACTCAGTCCAGTACTCAGTCCAGTACTCAGTCCAGTACTCAGTCCAGTACTCAGTCCAGCACTCAGTCCAGCACTCAGTCCAGTACTCAGTCCAGTACTCAATCCAGTACTCAATCCAGTACTCAGTCCAGTACTCAGTCCAGTACTCAGTCCAGTACTCAGTCCAGTACTCAGTCCAGTACTCGGTCCAGTACTCAGTCCAGTACTCAGTCCAGTACTCAGTCCAGTACTCAGTCCAGTACTCAGTCCAGTACTCAGTCCAGTACTCAGTCCAGTACTCAGTCCAGTACTCAGTCCAGTACTCAATCCAGTACTCAATCCAGTACTCAGTCCAGTACTCAGTTCAGTACTCACTCCAGTACTCAGTCCAGTACTCAGTCCAGTGCTCAGTCCAGTACTCAGTCCAGTACTCAGTCCAGTACTCAGTCCAGTACTCAGTCCAGTACTCAGTTCAGTACTCAGCCCAGTACTCAGTCCAGTACTCAGTCCAGTACTCAGTCCAGTACTCAGTCCAGTACTCAGGCCAGTACTCAGTCCAGTACTCAGTCCAGTACTCAGTCCAGTACTCAGTCCAGTACTCAGTCCAGTAGTCAGTCCAATACTCAGTCCAGTACTCAGTCCAGTACTCAGTCCAGTACTCAGTCCAGTACTCAGTCCAGTACTCAGTCCAGTACTCAGTCCAGTACTCAGTCCAGTACTCAGTCCAGTACTCAGTCCAGTACTCAGTCCAGTACTCAGTCCAGTACTCAGTCCAGTACTCAGTCCAGTACTCAGTCCAGTACTCAGTCCAGTACTCAGTCCAGTACTCAGTCCAGTACTCAGACCAATACTCAGTCCAGTACTCAGTCTAGTACTCAGTCCAGTACTCAGTCCAGTACTCAGTCCAATACTCAGTCCAGTACTCAGTCTAGTACTCAGTCCAGTACTCAGTCCAGTACTCAGTCCAGTACTCAGTCCAGTACTCAG
The DNA here is from genome assembly GCA_956483635.1 of Panzeria rudis. Lineage (NCBI taxonomy): Eukaryota > Metazoa > Arthropoda > Insecta > Diptera > Tachinidae > Panzeria > Panzeria rudis. Next base: position 20,280,937 of record OY101450.1, on the reverse strand, counting down.
TCCAGTACTCAGTCCAGTAGTCAGTCCAGTACCCAATCCAGTACTCAATCCAGTACTCAGTCCAGTACTCAGTCCAGTACTCAGTCCAGTACTCAGTCCAGTACTCAGTCCACTACTCAGTCCAGTACTCAGTCCAGTACTCAGTCCAGTACTCAGTCCAGTACTCAGTCGAGTACTCAGTCCAGTACTCAGTCCAGTACTCAGTCCAGTACTCAGTCCAGTACTCAGTCCAGTACTGAGTCCAGTACTCAGTCCAGTACTCAGTCCAGTACTCAGTCCAGTACTCAGTCCAGTACTCAGTCCAGTACTCAATCCAGTACTCAATCCAGTACTCAGTCCAGAACTCAGTGCAGTACTCAGTGCAGTACTCAGGCCAGTATTCAGTCCAGTACTCAGTCCAGTACTCAGTCCAGTACTCAGTCCAGTACTCAGTCCAGTACTCAGTCCAGTACTCAGTCCAGTACTCAGTCCAGTACTCAGTCCAGTACTCAGTCCAGTACTCAGTCCAGTACCCAGTCAAGTACTCAGTCCAGTACTCAGTCCAGTACTCAGCCCAGTACTCAGTCCAGTACTCAGTCCAGTACTCAGTCCAGTACTCAGTCCAGTACTCAGTCCAGTACTCAGTCCAGTACTCAGTCCAGTACTCAGTCCAGCACTCAGTCCATTACTCAGTCCAGTACTCAGTCCAGCACTCAGTCCAGTACTCAGTCCAGTACTCAGTCCAGTACTCAGTCCAGTACTCAGTCCAGTACTCAGTCCAGTACTCAGTCCAGTACTCAGTCTAGTACTCAGTCCAGTACTCAGTCCAGTACTCAGTCCGGTACTCAGTCCAGTACTCAGTCCAGTACTCAGTCCAGTACTCAGTCCAGTACTCAGTCCGGTACTCAGTCCAGTACCCGAACCAGTACTCAATCCAGTACTCAGTCCAGTACTCAGTCCAGTAGTCAGTCCAGTACTCAGTCCAGTACTCAGTCCAGTACTCAGTCCAGTACTCAGTCCAGTACTCAGTCCAGTACTCAGTCAAGTACTCAGTCCAGTACTCAGTCCAGTACTCAGTCCAGTACTCAGTCCAGTACTCAGTCCAGTACTCAGTCCAGTACTCAGTCCAGTACTCAGTCCAGTACTCAGTCCAGTACTCAGTCCAGTACTCAGTCCAGTACTCAGTCCAGTACTCAGTCTAGTACTCAGTCCAGTACTCAGTCCAGTACTCAGTCCAGTACTCAGTCCAGTACTCAGTCCAGTACTCAGTCCAGTACTCAGTCCAGTACTCAGTCCAGTACTCAGTCCAGTACTCAGTCCAGTACTCAGTCCAGTACTCAGTCCAGTACTCAGTCCAGTACTCAGTCCAGTACTCAGTCCAGTACCCAATCCAGTACTCAATCCAGTACTCAATCCAGTACTCAGTCTAGTACTCAGTCCAGTACTCAGTCCAGTACTCAGTCCAGTACTCTGTCCAGTACTCAGTCCAGTACTCAGTCCAGTAGTCAGTCCAGTACTCGGTCCAGTACTCAGTCCAGTACTCAGTCCAGTACTCAGTCCAGTGTTCTTCCACTGTTCAGTACAGTACTCAGTTCAGTACTCAGTCCAGTACTCAGTCCAGTACTCAGTCCAGTACTCAATCCAGTACTCAGTCCAGTACTCAGTCCAGTACTCAGTCCAGTACTCAGTCCAGTACTCAGTCCGGTGCTCAGTCCAGTACAGTCCAGTACTCAGTCCAGTACTCAGTCCAGTACTCAGTCCGGTACTCCGTCCAGTACTCAGTCCAGTACTCAGGCCAGTACTCAGTCCAGTACTCAGTCCAGTACTCAGTCCAGTACTCAGTCCAGTACTCAGTCCAGTACTCAGTCCAGTACTCAGTCCAGTACTCAGTCCAGTACTCAGTCCAGTACTCAGTCCAGTACTCAGTCCAGTACTCAGTCCAGTACTCAGTCCAGTACTCAATCCAGTACTCAATCCAGTACTCAGTCCAGTACTCAGTTCAGTACTCAGTCCAGTACTCAGTCCAGTACTCAGTCCAGTACTCAGTCCAGTACTCAGTCCAGTACTCAGTCCAGTACTCAGTCCAGTACTCAGTTCAGTACTCAGCCCAGTACTCGGTCCAGTACTCAGTCCAGTACTCAGTCCAGTACTCAGTCCAGTACTCAGTCCGGTACTCAGTCCAGTACCCAAACCAGTACCCAAACCAGTACTCAATCCAGTACTCAGTCCAGTACTCAGTCCAGTAGTCAGTCCAGTACTCAGTCCAGTACTCAGTCCAGTACTCAGTCCAGTACTCAGTCCAGTACTCAGTCCAGTATTCAGTCCAGTACTCAGTCAAGTACTCAGTCCAGTACTCAGTCCAGTACTCAGTCCAGTACTCAGTCCAGTACTCAGTCCAGTACTCAGTCCAGTACTCAGTTCAGTACTCAGCCCAGTACTCGGTCCAGTACTCAGTCCAGTACTCAGTCCAGTACTCAGGCCAGTACTCAGTCCAGTACTCAGTCCAGTACTCAGTCCAGTACTCAGTCCAGTACTCAGTCCAGTACTCAGACCAATACTCAGTCCAGTACTCAGTCTAGTACTCAGTCCAGTACTCAGTCCAGTACTCAGTCCAATACTCAGTCCAGTACTCAGTCTAGTACTCAGTCCAGTACTCAGTCCAGTACTCAGTCCAGTACTCAGTCCAGTACTCAGTCCAGTACTCAGTCCAGTACTCAGTCCAGTACTCAGTCCAGTAGTCAGTCCAGTACCCAATCCAGTACTCAATCCAGTACTCAGTCCAGTACTCAGTCCAGTACTCAGTCCAGTACTCAGTCCAGTACTCAGTCCAGTACTCAGTCCACTACTCAGTCCAGTACTCAGTCCAGTACTCAGTCCAGTACTCAGTCCAGTACTCAGTCGAGTACTCAGTCCAGTACTCAGTCCAGTACTCAGTCCAGTACTCAGTCCAGTACTCAGTCCAGTACTGAGTCCAGTACTCAGTCCAGTACTCAGTCCAGTACTCAGTCCAGTACTCAGTCCAGTACTCAGTCCAGTACTCAATCCAGTACTCAATCCAGTACTCAGTCCAGAACTCAGTGCAGTACTCAGTGCAGTACTCAGGCCAGTACTCAGTCCAGTACTCAGTCCAGTACTCAGTCCAGTACTCAGTCCAGTACTCAGTCCAGTACTCAGTCCAGTACTCAGTCCAGTACTCAGTCCAGTACTCAGTCCAGTACTCAGTCCAGTACTCAGTCCAGTACTCAGTCCAGTACTCAGTCAAGCAGTCAGTCCATTATTCAGTCCAGTACTCAGTCCAGGACTCAGTCCAGTACTCAGTCCAGTACTCAGTCCAGTACTCAGTCCAGTACTCAGTCCAGTACTCAGTCCAGTACTCAGTCCAGTACTCAGTCCAGTACTCAGTCCAGTACTCAGTCCAGTACTCAGTCCAGTACTCAGTCCAGTACTCAGTCCAGTACTCAGTCCAGTACTCAGTCCAGCACTCAGTCCAGCACTCAGTCCAGTACTCAGTCCAGTACTCAATCCAGTACTCAATCCAGTACTCAGTCCAGTACTCAGTCCAGTACTCAGTCCAGTACTCAGTCCAGTACTCAGTCCAGTACTCGGTCCAGTACTCAGTCCAGTACTCAGTCCAGTACTCAGTCCAGTACTCAGTCCAGTACTCAGTCCAGTACTCAGTCCAGTACTCAGTCCAGTACTCAGTCCAGTACTCAGTCCAGTACTCAATCCAGTACTCAATCCAGTACTCAGTCCAGTACTCAGTTCAGTACTCACTCCAGTACTCAGTCCAGTACTCAGTCCAGTGCTCAGTCCAGTACTCAGTCCAGTACTCAGTCCAGTACTCAGTCCAGTACTCAGTCCAGTACTCAGTTCAGTACTCAGCCCAGTACTCAGTCCAGTACTCAGTCCAGTACTCAGTCCAGTACTCAGTCCAGTACTCAGGCCAGTACTCAGTCCAGTACTCAGTCCAGTACTCAGTCCAGTACTCAGTCCAGTACTCAGTCCAGTAGTCAGTCCAATACTCAGTCCAGTACTCAGTCCAGTACTCAGTCCAGTACTCAGTCCAGTACTCAGTCCAGTACTCAGTCCAGTACTCAGTCCAGTACTCAGTCCAGTACTCAGTCCAGTACTCAGTCCAGTACTCAGTCCAGTACTCAGTCCAGTACTCAGTCCAGTACTCAGTCCAGTACTCAGTCCAGTACTCAGTCCAGTACTCAGTCCAGTACTCAGTCCAGTACTCAGACCAATACTCAGTCCAGTACTCAGTCTAGTACTCAGTCCAGTACTCAGTCCAGTACTCAGTCCAATACTCAGTCCAGTACTCAGTCTAGTACTCAGTCCAGTACTCAGTCCAGTACTCAGTCCAGTACTCAGTCCAGTACTCAGTCCAGTACTCAGTCCAGTAGTCAGTCCAGTACCCAATCCAGTACTCAATCCAGTACTCAGTCCAGTACTCAGTCCAGTACTCAGTCCAGTACTCAGTCCAGTACTCAGTCCACTACTCAGTCCAGTACTCAGTCCAGTACTCAGTCCAGTACTCAGTCCAGTACTCAGTCGAGTACTCAGTCCAGTACTCAGTCCAGTACTCAGTCCAGTACTCAGTCCAGTACTCAGTCCAGTACTGAGTCCAGTACTCAGTCCAGTACTCAGTCCAGTACTCAGTCCAGTACTCAGTCCAGTACTCAGTCCAGTACTCAATCCAGTACTCAATCCAGTACTCAGTCCAGAACTCAGTGCAGTACTCAGTGCAGTACTCAGGCCAGTATTCAGTCCAGTACTCAGTCCAGTACTCAGTCCAGTACTCAGTCCAGTACTCAGTCCAGTACTCAGTCCAGTACTCAGTCCAGTACTCAGTCCAGTACTCAGTCCAGTACTCAGTCCAGTACTCAGTCCAGTACCCAGTCAAGTACTCAGTCCAGTACTCAGTCCAGTACTCAGCCCAGTACTCAGTCCAGTACTCAGTCCAGTACTCAGTCCAGTACTCAGTCCAGTACTCAGTCCAGTACTCAGTCCAGTACTCAGTCCAGTACTCAGTCCAGCACTCAGTCCATTACTCAGTCCAGTACTCAGTCCAGCACTCAGTCCAGTACTCAGTCCAGTACTCAGTCCAGTACTCAGTCCAGTACTCAGTCCAGTACTCAGTCCAGTACTCAGTCCAGTACTCAGTCTAGTACTCAGTCCAGTACTCAGTCCAGTACTCAGTCCGGTACTCAGTCCAGTACTCAGTCCAGTACTCAGTCCAGTACTCAGTCCAGTACTCAGTCCGGTACTCAGTCCAGTACCCGAACCAGTACTCAATCCAGTACTCAGTCCAGTACTCAGTCCAGTAGTCAGTCCAGTACTCAGTCCAGTACTCAGTCCAGTACTCAGTCCAGTACTCAGTCCAGTACTCAGTCCAGTACTCAGTCAAGTACTCAGTCCAGTACTCAGTCCAGTACTCAGTCCAGTACTCAGTCCAGTACTCAGTCCAGTACTCAGTCCAGTACTCAGTCCAGTACTCAGTCCAGTACTCAGTCCAGTACTCAGTCCAGTACTCAGTCCAGTACTCAGTCCAGTACTCAGTCTAGTACTCAGTCCAGTACTCAGTCCAGTACTCAGTCCAGTACTCAGTCCAGTACTCAGTCCAGTACTCAGTCCAGTACTCAGTCCAGTACTCAGTCCAGTACTCAGTCCAGTACTCAGTCCAGTACTCAGTCCAGTACTCAGTCCAGTACTCAGTCCAGTACTCAGTCCAGTACTCAGTCCAGTACCCAATCCAGTACTCAATCCAGTACTCAATCCAGTACTCAGTCTAGTACTCAGTCCAGTACTCAGTCCAGTACTCAGTCCAGTACTCTGTCCAGTACTCAGTCCAGTACTCAGTCCAGTAGTCAGTCCAGTACTCGGTCCAGTACTCAGTCCAGTACTCAGTCCAGTACTCAGTCCAGTGTTCTTCCACTGTTCAGTACAGTACTCAGTTCAGTACTCAGTCCAGTACTCAGTCCAGTACTCAGTCCAGTACTCAATCCAGTACTCAGTCCAGTACTCAGTCCAGTACTCAGTCCAGTACTCAGTCCAGTACTCAGTCCGGTGCTCAGTCCAGTACAGTCCAGTACTCAGTCCAGTACTCAGTCCAGTACTCAGTCCGGTACTCCGTCCAGTACTCAGTCCAGTACTCAGGCCAGTACTCAGTCCAGTACTCAGTCCAGTACTCAGTCCAGTACTCAGTCCAGTACTCAGTCCAGTACTCAGTCCAGTACTCAGTCCAGTACTCAGTCCAGTACTCAGTCCAGTACTCAGTCCAGTACTCAGTCCAGTACTCAGTCCAGTACTCAGTCCAGTACTCAATCCAGTACTCAATCCAGTACTCAGTCCAGTACTCAGTTCAGTACTCAGTCCAGTACTCAGTCCAGTACTCAGTCCAGTACTCAGTCCAGTACTCAGTCCAGTACTCAGTCCAGTACTCAGTCCAGTACTCAGTTCAGTACTCAGCCCAGTACTCGGTCCAGTACTCAGTCCAGTACTCAGTCCAGTACTCAGTCCAGTACTCAGTCCGGTACTCAGTCCAGTACCCAAACCAGTACCCAAACCAGTACTCAATCCAGTACTCAGTCCAGTACTCAGTCCAGTAGTCAGTCCAGTACTCAGTCCAGTACTCAGTCCAGTACTCAGTCCAGTACTCAGTCCAGTACTCAGTCCAGTATTCAGTCCAGTACTCAGTCAAGTACTCAGTCCAGTACTCAGTCCAGTACTCAGTCCAGTACTCAGTCCAGTACTCAGTCCAGTACTCAGTCCAGTACTCAGTTCAGTACTCAGCCCAGTACTCGGTCCAGTACTCAGTCCAGTACTCAGTCCAGTACTCAGGCCAGTACTCAGTCCAGTACTCAGTCCAGTACTCAGTCCAGTACTCAGTCCAGTACTCAGTCCAGTACTCAGACCAATACTCAGTCCAGTACTCAGTCTAGTACTCAGTCCAGTACTCAGTCCAGTACTCAGTCCAATACTCAGTCCAGTACTCAGTCTAGTACTCAGTCCAGTACTCAGTCCAGTACTCAGTCCAGTACTCAGTCCAGTACTCAGTCCAGTACTCAGTCCAGTACTCAGTCCAGTACTCAGTCCAGTAGTCAGTCCAGTACCCAATCCAGTACTCAATCCAGTACTCAGTCCAGTACTCAGTCCAGTACTCAGTCCAGTACTCAGTCCAGTACTCAGTCCAGTACTCAGTCCACTACTCAGTCCAGTACTCAGTCCAGTACTCAGTCCAGTACTCAGTCCAGTACTCAGTCGAGTACTCAGTCCAGTACTCAGTCCAGTACTCAGTCCAGTACTCAGTCCAGTACTCAGTCCAGTACTGAGTCCAGTACTCAGTCCAGTACTCAGTCCAGTACTCAGTCCAGTACTCAGTCCAGTACTCAGTCCAGTACTCAATCCAGTACTCAATCCAGTACTCAGTCCAGAACTCAGTGCAGTACTCAGTGCAGTACTCAGGCCAGTACTCAGTCCAGTACTCAGTCCAGTACTCAGTCCAGTACTCAGTCCAGTACTCAGTCCAGTACTCAGTCCAGTACTCAGTCCAGTACTCAGTCCAGTACTCAGTCCAGTACTCAGTCCAGTACTCAGTCCAGTACCAAGTCAAGTACTCAGTCCAGTACTCAGTCCAGTACTCAGCCCAGTACTCAGTCCAGTACTCAGTCCAGTACTCAGTCCAGTACTCAGTCCAGTACTCAGTCCAGTACTCAGTCCAGTACTCAGTCCAGCACTCAGTCCATTTCTCAGTCCAGTACTCAGTCCAGCACTCAGTCCAGTACTCAGTCCAGTACTCAGTCCAGTACTCAGTCCAGTACTCAGTCCAGTACTCAGTCCAGTACTCAGTCCAGTACTCAGTCTAGTACTCAGTCCAGTACTCAGTCCAGTACTCAGTCCGGTACTCAGTCCAGTACTCAGTCCAGTACTCAGTCCAGTACTCAGTCCAGTACTCAGTCCGGTACTCAGTCCAGTACCCAAACCAGTACTCAATCCAGTACTCAGTCCAGTACTCAGTCCAGTAGTCAGTCCAGTACTCAGTCCAGTACTCAGTCCAGTACTCAGTCCAGTACTCAGTCCAGTACTCAGTCCAGTATTCAGTCCAGTACTCAGTCAAGTACTCAGTCCAGTACTCAGTCCAGTACTCAGTCCAGTACTCAGTCCAGTACTCAGTCCAGTACTCAGTCCAGTACTCAGTCCAGTACTCAGTCCAGTACTCAGTCCAGTACTCAGTCCAGTACTCAGTGCAGTACTCAGTCCAGTACTCAGTCCAGTACTCAGTCCAGTACTCAGTCTAGTACTCAGTCCAGTACTCAGTCCAGTACTCAGTCCAGTACTCAGTCCAGTACTCAGTCCAGTACTCAGTCCAGTACTCAGTCCAGTACTCAGTCCAGTACTCAGTCCAGTACTAAGTCCAGTACTCAGTCCAGTACTCAGTCCAGTACTCAGTCCAGTACTCAGTCCAGTACTCAGTCCAGTACCCAATCCAGTACTCAATCCAGTACTCAATCCAGTACTCAGTCTAGTACTCAGTCCAGTACTCAGTCCAGTACTCAGTCCAGTTCTCTGTCCAGTACTCAGTCCAGTACTCAGTCCAGTAGTCAGTCCAGTACTCGGTCCAGTACTCAGTCCAGTACTCAGTCCAGTACTCAGTCCAGTGTTCTTCCACTGTTCAGTACAGTACTCAGTTCAGTACTCAGTCCAGTACTCAGTCCAGTACTCAGTCCAGTACTCAATCCAGTACTCAGTCCAGTACTCAGTCCAGTACTCAGTCCAGTACTCAGTCCAGTACTCAGTCCGGTGCTCAGTCCAGTACAGTCCAGTACTCAGTCCAGTACTCAGTCCAGTACTCAGTCCGGTACTCCGTCCAGTACTCAGTCCAGTACGCAGTCCAGTACTCAGTCCAGTACTCAGTCCAGTAGTCAGTCCAGTACCCAATCCCGTACTCAATCCAGTACTCAGTCCAGTACTCAGTCCAGTACTCAGTCCAGTACTCAGTCCAGTACTCAGTCCAGTACTCAGTCCACTACTCAGTCCAGTACTCAGTCCAGTACTCAGTCGAGTACTCAGTCCAGTACTCAGTCCAGTACTCAGTCCAGTACTCAGTCCAGTACTCAGTCCAGTACTGAGTCCAGTACTCAGTCCAGTACTCAGTCCAGTACTCAGTCCAGTACTCAGTCCAGTACTCAATCCAGTACTCAATCCAGTAGTCAGTCCAGAACTCAGTGCAGTACTCAGTGCAGTACTCAGGCCAGTACTCAGTCCAGTACTCAGTCCAGTACTCAGTCCAGTACTCAGTCCAGTACTCAGTCCAGTACTCAGTCCAGTACTCAGTCCAGTATTCAGTCCAGTACTCAGTCCAGTACTCAGTCCAGTACTCAGTCCAGTACTCAGTCCAGTACTCAGTCCAGTACTCAGTCCAGTACTCAGTCCAGTACCCAGTCAAGTACTCAGTCCAGTACTCAGTCCAGTACTCAGCCCAGTACTCAGTCCAGTACTCAGTCCAGTACTCAGTCCAGTACTCAGTCCAGTACTCAGTCCAGTACTCAGTCCAGTACTCAGTCCAGCACTCAGTCCAGCACTCAGTCCATTACTCAGTCCAGTACTCAGTCCAGCACTCAGTCCAGTACTCAGTCCAGTACTCAGTCCAGTACTCAGTCCAGTACTCAGTCCAGTACTCAGTCCAGTACTCAGTCTAGTACTCAGTCCAGTACTCAGTCCAGTACTCAGTCCGGTACTCAGTCCAGTACTCAGTCCAGTACTCAGTCCAGTACTCAGTCCAGTACTCAGTCCGGTACTCAGTCCAGCACTCAGTCCATTACTCAGTCCAGTACTCAGTCCAGCACTCAGTCCAGTACTCAGTCCAGTACTCAGTCCAGTACTCAGTCCAGTACTCAGTCCAGTACTCAGTCTAGTACTCAGTCCAGTACTCAGTCCACTACTCAGTCTAGTACTCAGTCCAGTACTCAGTCCAGTACTCAGTCCAGTACTCAGTTCAGTACTCAGTCCAGTACTCAGTGCAGTACTCACTCCAGTACTCAGTCCAGTACTCAGTCCAGTACTCAGTCCAGTACTCAGTGCAGTACTCAGTCCAGTACTCAGTCCAGTACTCAGTCCACTACTCAGTCCAGTACTCAGTCCAGTACTCAGTCCAGTACTCAGTCCAGTACTCAATCCAGTACTCAATCCACTACTCAATCCAGTACTCAGTCCAGTACTCAGTCCAGCACTCAGTCCAGTACTCAGTCCAGTACTCAGTCCAGTACTCAGTCCAGTACTTAGTCCAGTACTCAGTCCAGTACTCAGTCCAGTACTCAATCCAGTACTCAGTCCAGTACTCAGTCCAGTACTCAGTCCTGAATTAAAAAGACTTCAAAACTTAAATAAACTAAAATTGTATAAAATATAATGAATTTTATTCCTACACTGGTACCGGTACTGGTAATGGTACCGGTACCGGTATCAGTCATTTCGTTTATCAGTCATTTCGTTTATCAGTCACTTCGTTTATCAGTTATTTCGGTTATCAGTAACTTCGTTTATCAGTCATTTCGTTTATCAGTCATTTCGTTTATCAGTCATTTTGTTTATCAGTCACTTCGTTTATCAGTCATATCGTTTATCAGTCATTTCGTTTATCAGTCATTTCGTTTATTAGTCATTTTGTTTATCAGTCATTTCGTTTATCAGTCATTTCGTTTATCAGTCATTTCGTTTATCAGTCATTTCGTTTATCAGTCATTTCGTTTATCAGTCATTTTGTTAATCAGTCATTTCGTTTATAAGTCAATTCGTTTATCAGTCATTTCGTTTGTCAGTCATTTTGTTTATCAGTCATTTCGTTTATCAGTCATTTCGTTTATCAGTCATTTCGTTTATCAGTCATTTCGTTTATCAGTCATTTTGTTTATCAGTCATTTCGTTTATTGGTCACTTCGTTTATCAGTCATTTCGTTTATCAGTCATTTCGTTTATCAGTCATTTCGTTTATCAGTCATTTCGTTTATCAGTTACTTCGTTTATCAGTCATTTCGTTTATCCGTCATTTCGTTTATCAGTCATTTCGTTTATCAGTCATTTCGTTTATTTGTCATTTCGTTTATCAGTCATTTCGTTTATCAGTCATTTCGTTTATCAGTCATTTCGTTTATCAGTCACTTCGTTTATCAGTCATTTCGTTTGTCAGTCATTTCGTTTATCAGTCATTTCGTTTATCAGTCATTTTGTTTATCAGTCATTTCGTTTATCAGTCATTTCGTTTATCAGTCATTTTAGTACTCAGTCCAGTACTCAGTCCAGTACTCAGTCCAGTACTCAGTCCAGTACTCAGTCCAGTACTCAGTCCAGTACTCAGTCCAGTACTCAATCCAGTACTCAATCCAGTACTCAGTCCAGTACTCAGTCCAGTACTCAGTCCAGTACTCAGTCCAGTACTCAGTCCAGTACTCAGTCCAGTACTCAGTCCAGTACTCAGTCCAGTACTCAGTCCAGTACTCAGTCCTGTACTCAGTCCAGTACTCAGTCCAGTACTCAGTCCAGTACTCAGTCCAGTACTCAGTCCAGTACTCAGTCCAGTACTCAGTCCAGTACTCAGTCCAGTACTCAGTCCAGTACTAAGTCCAGTACTCAGTCCAGTACTCAGTCCAGTACTGGTACTGCTACTCTACTGAGAGCTCGTTTATCAGTCATTTCGTTTATCAGTCATTTTAGTACTCAGTCCAGTACTCAGTCCAGTACTCAGTCCAGTACTCAGTCCAGTACTCAGTCCAGTACTCAGTCCAGTATTCAGTCCAGTACTCAGTCCAGTACTCAGTCCAGTACTCAGTCCAGTACTCAGTCCAGTACTCAGTCCAGTACTCAGTCCAGTACTCAATCCAGTACTCAATCCAGTACTCAGTCCAGTACTCAGTCCAGTACTCAGTCCAGTACTCAGTCCAGTACTCAGTCCAGTACTCAGTCCAATACTCAGTCCAGTACTCAGTCCAGTACTCAGTCCAGTACTCAGTCCAGTACTCAGTCCAGTACTCAGTCCGGTACTCAGTCCAGTACTCAGTCCAGTACTCAGTCCAGTACTCAGTCCAGTACTCAGTCCAGTACTCAGTCCAGTACTCAGTCCAGTACTCAGTCCAGTACTCAGTCCAGTACTCAGTCCAGTACTCAGTCCAGTACTCAGTCCAGTACTAAGTCCAGTACTCAGTCCAGTACTCAGTTCAGTACTGGTACTGCTACTCTCCTGAGAGCTCGTTTATCAGTCATTTCGTTTATCAGTCATTTTAGTACTCAGTCCAGTACTCAGTCCAGTACTCAGTCCAGTACTCAGTCCAGTACTCTGTCCAGTACTCAGTCCAGTATTCAGTCCAGTACTCAGTCCAGTACTCAGTCCAGTACTCAGTCCAGTACTCAGTCCAGTACTCAGTCCAGTACTCAGTCCAGTACTCAGTCCAGTACTCAGTCCAGTACTCAGTCCAGTACTCAATCCAGTACTCAATCCAGTACTCAGTCCAGTACTCAGTCCAGTACTCAGTCCAGTACTCAGTCCAGTACTCAGTCCAGTACTCAGTCCAGTACTCAGTCCAGTACTCAGTCCAGTACTCAGTCCAGTACTCAGTGCAGTACTCAGTGCAGTACTCAGTCCAGTACTCAGTCCAGTACTCAGTCCAGTACTCAGTCCAGTACTCAGTCCAGTACTCAGTGCAGTACTCAGTCCAGTACTCAGTCCAGTACTCAGTCCAGTACTCAGTCCAGTACTCAGTCCAGTACTCAGTCCAGTACTCAGTCCAGTACTCAGTCCAGTACTCAGTCCAGTACTAAGTCCAGTACTCAGTCCAGTACTCAGTCCAGTGTTCAGTACAGTACTCAGTCCAGTACTCAGTCCAGTACTGAGTCCAGTACTCAGTACAGTACTCAGTACAGTACTCAGTCCAGTACTCAGTCCAGTACTCAATCCAGTACTCAGTCCAGTACTCAGTCCAGTACTCAGTCCAGTACTCAGTCCAGTACTCAGTCCAGTACTCAGTCTAGTACTCAGTCCAGTACTCAGTCCAGTACTTAGTCCAGTACTTAGTCCAGTACTCAGTCCAGTACTGAGTCCAGTACTCAGTCCAGTACTCAGTCCAGTACTCAGTCCAGTACTCAGTCCAGTACTTAGTATAGTACTCAGTCCAGTACTCAGTCCAGTACTCAGTCCAGTACTCAGTCCAGTGTTCAGTACAGTACTCAGTACAGTACTCAGTCCAGTACTCAGTCCAGTACTCAGTCCAGTACTCAGTCCAGTACTCAGTCCAGTACTCAGTCCAGTACTCAGTCCAGTACTCAGTCCAGTACTCAGTCCAGTACTTAGTCCAGTACTCAGTCCAGTACTCAGTCCAGTACTCAGTCCATTACTCAGTCCAGTACTCAATCCAGTACTCAGTCCAGTACTCAGTCCAGTACTCAGTCCAGTACTCAGTCCAGTACTCAATCCAGTACTCAGTCCAGTACTCAGTCCAGTATTCAGTCCAGTACTCAGTCCAGTACTCAGTCCAGTACTCAGTCCAGTACTCAGTCCAGTACTCAGTCCAGTACTCAGTCCAGTACTCAGTCCAGTACTCAGTCCAGTACTCAGTCCAGTACTCAGTCCAGTACTCAGTTCAGTACTCAGTCCAGTACTCAGTCCAGTACTCAATCCAGTACTTAGTCCAGTACTCAGTCCAGTACTCAGTCCAGTACTCAGTCCAGTACTCAGTCCAGTACTCAGTCCAGTACTCAGTCCAGTACTCAGTCCAGTACTCAGTCCAGTACTCAGTCCAGTACTCAGTCCAGTATTCAGTCAAGTACTCAGTCCAGTACTCAGTCCAGTACTCAGTCCAGCACTCAGTCCAGTACTCAGTCCAGTACTCAGTCCAGTACTCAATCCAGTACTCAATCCAGTACTCAGTCCAGTACTCAGTCCAGTACTGAGTCCAGTACTCAGTCCAGTACTCAGTCCAGTACACAGTCCAGTACTCAGTCCAGTACTCAGTCCAGTACTCAGTCCAGTACTCAGTCCAGTACTCAGTCCAGTACTCAGTCCAGTACTCAGTCCAGCACTCAGTCCAGTACTCAGTCCAGTACTCAGTCCAGTACTCAATCCAGTACTCAATCCAGTACTCAGTCCAGTACTCAGTTCAGTACTCAGTCCAGTACTCAGTCCAGTACTCAGTCCAGTACACAGTCCAGTACTCAGTCCAGTACTCAGTCCAGTACTCAGTCCAGTACTCAGTCCAGTACTCAGTCCAGTACTCAGTCCAGTACTCAGTCCAGTACTTAGTCCAGTACTCAGTCCAGTACTCAGTCCAGTACTCAGTCCAGTACTCAGTCCAGTACTCAGTCCAGTACTCAGTCCAGTACTCAGTCCAGTACTCAGTCCTGTACTCAGTCCAGTACTCAGTCCAGTACTCAGTCCAGTACTCAGTCCAGTACTCAGTCCAGTACTCAGTCCATTACTCAGTCCAGTACTCAGTCCAGTACTCAGTCCAGTACTCAGTCCAGTACTCAGTCCAGTAGTCAGTCCAGTACTCAGTCCAGTACTCAGTCCAGTACTCAGTCCAGTACTCAGTCCAGTACTCAGTCCAGTACTCAGTCCAGTACTCAGTCCAGTACTCAGTCCAGTACTCAATCCAGTGCTTAATCCAGCACTCAGTCCAGTACTCAGTCCAGTACTCAGTCCAGTACTCAGTGCAGTACTCAGTCCAGTACTCAGTCCAGTACTCAGTCCAGTACTCAGTCCAGTACTCAGTCCAGTACTCAGTCCAGTACTCAGTCCAGTACTCAGTCCAGTACTCAGTCCAGTACTCAGTCCAGTGCTCAGTCCAGTACTCAGTCCAGTACTCAGTCCAGTACTCAGTCCAGTACTCAGTCCAGTACTCAGTCCAGTACTCAGTCCAGTACTCAGTCCAGTACTCAGTCCAGTACTCAGTCCAGTACTCAGTCCAGTACGCAATTCAGTACTCAATCCAGTACTGAGTCCAGTACTCAGTCCAGTACTCAGTCCAGTACTCAGCCAGTACTCAGTCCAGTACTCAGTCCAGTACTCAGTCCAGTACTCAGTCCAGTACTCAGTCCAGTACTCAGTCCAGTACTCAATCCAGTACTCAGTCCAGTACTCAGTCCAGTACTCAGTGCAGTACTCAGTCCAGTACTCAGTCCAGTACTCAGTCCAGTACTCCGTCCAGTACTCAGTCCAGTACTCAGTCCAGTACTCAGTCCAGTACTCAGTCCAGTACTCAGTCCAGTACTCAGTCCAGTACTCAGTCCAGTACTCAGTCCAGTACTCAGTCCAGTACTCAGTCCAGTACTCAGTCCAGTACTCAGTCCAGTACTCAGTCCAGTACTAAGTCCAGTACTAAGTCCAGTACTCAGTCCAGTACTCAGTCCAGTACTCAGTCCAGCACTCAGTCCAGTACTCAGTCCAGCACTCAGTGCAGTACTCAGTACAGTACTCAGTCCAGTACTCAGCACAGTACTCAGTCCAGTACTCAGTCCAGTACTCAGTCCAGTACTCAGTCCAGTACTCAGTCCAGTACACAGTCCAGTACTCAGTCCAGTACTCAGTCCAGTACTCAGTCCAGTACTCAGTCCAGTACTCAGTCCAGTACTCAGTCCAGTACTCAGTCCAGTACTCAGTCCAGTACTCAGTCCAGTACTCAGTTCAGTACTCAGTCCAGTACTCAGTCCAGTACTCAATCCAGTACTCAATCCAGTACTTAGTCCAGTACTCAGTCCAGTACTCAGTCCAGTACTCAGTCTAGTACTCAGTCAGTACTCAGTCCAGTACTCAGTCCAGTACTCAGTCCAGTACTCAGTCCAGTACTCAGTCCAGTACTCAGTCCAGTACTCAGTCCAGTACTCAATCCAGTACTTAATCCAGTACTCAATCCAGTACTCAGTCCAGTACTCAGTCCAGTACTCAGTCCAGTACTCAGTCCAGTACTCAGTCCAGTACTCAATCCAGTACTCAGTCCAGAACTCAGTGCAGTACTCAGTCCAGTACTCAGTCCAGTACTCAGTCCAGTACTCCGTCCAGTACTCAGTCCAGTACTCCGTCCAGTACTCAGTCCAGTACTCAGTCCAGTACTCAGTCCAGTACTCAGTCCAGTACTCAGTCCAGTACTCAGTCCAGTACTCAGTCCAGTACTCAGTCCAGTACTCAGTCCAGTACTCAGTCCAGTACTCAGTCCAGTACTCAGTCCAGTACTCAGTCCAGTACTCAGTCCAGTACTCAGTCCAGTACTCAGTCCAGTACTCAGTCCAGTACTCAGTCCAGTACTCAGTCCAGTACTCAGTCCAGTACTCAGTCCAGTACTCAGTCCAGTACTCAGTTTAGTACTCAGTCCAGTACTCAGTCCAGTACTCAATCCAGTACTTAGTCCAGTACTCAGTCCAGTACTCAGTCTAGTACTCAGTCCAGTACTCAGTCCAGTACTCAGTCCAGTACTCAGTCCAGTACTCAGTCCAGTACTCAGTCCAGTACTCAGTCCAGTACTCAGTCCAGTACTCAGTCCAGTATTCAGTCAAGTACTCAGTCCAGTACTCAGTCAAGTACTCAGTCCAGTACTCAGACCAGTACTCAGTCCAGCACTCAGTCCAGTACTCAGTCCAGTACTCAGTCCAGTACTCAATCCAGTACTCAGTCCAGTACTCAGTCCAGTACTCATTCCAGTACTCAGTCCAGTACTCAGTCCAGTACTCAGTCCAGTGCTCAGTTCAGTACTCAGTCCAGTACTCAGTCCAGTACTCAGTCCAGTACTCAGTCCAGTACTCAGTCCAGTACTCAGTCCAGTAGTCAGTCCAGTACTCAGTCCAGTACTCAGTCCAGTACTCAGTCCAGTACTCAGTCCAGTACTCAGTCCAGTACTCAATCCAGTACTTAATCCAGTACTCAATCCAGTACTCAATCCAGTACTCAATCCAGTACTCAGTCCAGTACTCAGTCCAGTACTCAGTGCAGTACTCAGTCCAGTACTCAGTCCAGTACTCAGTCCAGTACTCAGTCCAGTACTCAGTCCAGTACTCCGTCCAGTACTCAGTCCAGTACTCAGTGCAGTACTCAGTCCAGTACTCAGTCCAGTACTCCGTCCAGTACTCAGTCCAGTACTCAGTCCAGTACTCAGTCCAGTACTCAGTCCAGTACTCAGTCCAGTACTCAGTCCAGTACTCAGTCCAGTACTCAGTCCAGTACTCAGTCCAGTACTCAGTCCAGTACTCAGTCCAGTACTCAGTCCAGTACTCAGTCCAGTACTCAGTCCAGTACTAAGTCCAGTACTAAGTCCAGTACTCAGTCCAGTACTCAGTCCAGTACTCAGTCCAGTACTCAGTCCAGTACTCAGCCCAGTACTCAGTCCAGTACTCAGTCCAGTACTCAGTCCAGCACTCAGTCCAGCACACAGTCCAGTACTCAGTCCAGCACTCAGTGCAGTACTCAGTACAGTACTCAGTCCAGTACTCAGCCCAGTACTCAGTCCAGTACTCAGTCCAGTACTCAGTCCAGTACTCAGTCCAGTACTCAGTCCAGTACTCAGTCCAGTACTCAGTCCAGTACTCAGTCCAGTACTCAGTCCAGTACTCAGTCCAGTACTCAGTCCAGTACTCAGTCCAGTACTCAGTTCAGTACTCAGTCCAGTACTCAGTCCAGTACTCAATCCAGTACTCAATCCAGTACTTAGTCCAGTACTCAGTCCAGTACTCAGTCTAGTACTCAGTCCAGTACTCAGTCCAGTACTCAGTCCAGTACTCAGTCCAGTACTCAGTCCAGTACTCAGTCCAGTACCAGACCAGTACTCAGTCCAGCACTCAGTCCAGTACTCAGTGCAGTACTCAGTCCAGTACTCAGTCCAGTACTCAGTCCAGTACTCAGTCCAGTACTCAGTCCAGTACTCAGTCCAGTACTCAGTCCAGTGCTCAGTTCAGTACTCAGTCCAGTACTCAGTCCAGTACTCAGTCCAGTACTCAGTCCAGTACTCAGTCCAGTACTCAGTCCAGTACTCAGTCCAGTACTCAGTCCAGTACTCAATCCAGTACTTAATCCAGTACTCAATCCAGTACTCAGTCCAGTACTCAGTCCAGTACTCAGTCCAGTACTCAGTCCAGTACTCAGTCCAGTACTCAATCCAGTACTCAGTCCAGAACTCAGTGCAGTACTCAGTCCAGTACTCAGTCCAGTACTCAGTCCAGTACTCCGTCCACTACTCACTCCAGTACTCAGTCCAGTACTCAGTCCAGTACTCAGTCCAGTACTCAGTCCAGTACTCAGTCCAGTACTCAGTCCAGTACTCAGTCCAGTACTCAGTCCAGTACTCAGTCCAGTACTCAGTCCAGTACTCAGTCCAGTACTCAGTCCAGTACTCAGTCCAGTACTCAGTCCAGTACTCAGTCCAGTACTCAGTCCAGTACTCAGTTTAGTACTCAGTCCAGTACTCAGTCCAGTACTCAATCCAGTACTTAGTCCAGTACTCAGTCCAGTACTCAGTCTAGTACTCAGTCCAGTACTCAGTCCAGTACTCAGTCCAGTACTCAGTCCAGTACTCAGTCCAGTACTCAGTCCAGTACTCAGTCCAGTACTCAGTCCAGTATTCAGTCAAGTACTCAGTCCAGTACTCAGTACCCAGTCCAGTACTCAGTCCAGTACTCAGTCCAGTACTCAGTCCAGTACTCAGTCCAGTACTCAGTCCAGTACTCAGTCCAGTACTCAGTCCAGTACTTAGTCCAGTACTCAGTCCAGTACTCAGTCCATTACTCAGTCCAGTACTCAGTCCAGTACTCAATCCAGTACTCAGTCCAGTACTCAGTCCAGTACTCAGTCCAGTACTCAGTCCAGTACTCAATCCAGTACTCAGTCCAGTACTCAGTCCAGTACTCAGTCCAGTACTCAGTCCAGTACTCAGTCCAGTACTCAGTCCAGTACTCAGTCCAGTACTCAGTCCAGTACTCAGCCCAGTACTCAGTCCAGTACTCAGTCCAGTACTCAGTCCAGTACTCAGTCCAGTACTCAGTCCAGTACTCAGTTCAGTACTCAGTCCAGTACTCAGTCCAGTACTCAATCCAGTACTTAGTCCAGTACTCAGTCCAGTACTCAGTCCAGTACTCAGTCCAGTACTCAGTCCAGTACTCAGTCCAGTACTCAGTCCAGTACTCAGTCCAGTACTCAGTCCAGTACTCAGTCCAGTACTCAGTCCAGTACTCAGTCCAGTACTCAGTCCAGTACTCAGTCCAGTACTCAGTCCAGTACTCAGTCCAGTATTCAGTCAAGTACTCAGTCCAGTACTCAGTCCAGCACTCAGTCCAGTACTCAGTCCAGTACTCAGTCCAGTACTCAGTCCAGCACTCAGTCCAGTACTCAGTCCAGTACTCAGTCCAGTACTCAGTCCAGTACTCAGTCCAGTACTCAGTCCAGTACTCAGTCCAGTACTCAGTCCAGTACTCGGTCCAGTACTCAGTCCAGTACTCAGTCCAGTACTCAGTCCAGTACTCAGTCCAGTACTCAGTCCAGTACTCAGTCCAGTACTCAGTCCAGTACTTAGTCCAGTAGTCAGTCCAGTACTCAGTCCAGTACTCAGTCCAGTACTCAGTCCAGTACTCAGTCCAGTACTCGGTCCAGTACTCAGTCCAGTACTCAGTCCAGTACTCAGTCCAGTACTCAGTCCTGTACTCAGTCCAGTACTCAGTCCAGTACTCAGTCCAGTACTCAGTCCAGTACTCAGTCCAGTACTCAGTCCAGTACTCAGTCCAGTACTCAGTCCAGTACTCAGTCCAGTACTCAGTCCAGTACTCAGTCCAGTACTCAATCCAGTGCTTAATCCAGCACGCAGTCCAGTACTCAGTCCAGTACTCAGTCCAGTACTCAGTGCAGTACTCAGTCCAGTACTCAGTCCAGTACTCAGTCCAGTACTCAGTCCAGTACTCAGTCCAGTACTCAGTCCAGTACTCAGTCCAGTACTCAGTCCAGTACTCAGTCCAGTGCTCAGTCCAGTACTCAGTCCAGTACTCAGTCCAGTACTCAGTCCAGTACTCAGTCCAGTACTCAGTCTAGTACTCAGTCCAGTACTCAGTCCAGTACTCAGTCCAGTACTCAGTCCAGTACTCAGTCCAGTACTCAGTCCAGTACTCAGTCCAGTACTCAGTCCAGTACTCAGTCCAGCACTCAGTCCAGTACTCAGTCCAGTACTAAGTCCAGTACTCAGACCAGTACTCAGTCCAGTACTCAGTCCAGTACTCAGTCCAGTACTCAGTCCAGTACTCAGTCCAGTACTCAGTCCAGTACTCAGTCCAGTACTCAGTCCAGTACTCAGTCCAGTACTCAGTCCAGTACTCAGTACAGTACTCAGTCCAGTACTCAGTCCAGTACTCAGTCCAGTACTCAGTCCAGTACTCAGTCCAGTACTCAGTCCAGTATTCAGTCCAGTACTCAGTCTAGTACTCAGTCCAGTACTCAGTCCAGTACTCAGTCCAGTACTTAGTCCAGTACTCAGTCCAGAACTCAGTGCAGTACTCAGTCCAGTATTCAGTCCAGTACTCAGTCCAGTACTCAGTCCAGTACTCAGTCCGGTACCCAGTCCAGTACTCAGTGCAGTACTCAGTCCAGTACTCAGTCCGGTACTCAGTCCAGTACTCAGGCCAGTACTCATTCTTGTACTCAGTCCAGTACTCAGTCCAGTACTCAGTGCAGTACTCAGTCCAGTACTCAGTATAGTACTCAGTCCAGTACTCAGTCCAGTACTCAGTCCAGTACTCAGTCCAGTACTCAGTCCAGTGCTCAGTCCAGTACTCAGTCCAGTACTCAGTCCAGTACTCAGTCCAGTACTCAGCCCAGAACTCAGTCCAGTACTCATTCCAGTACTCAGTCCAGTACTCAGTCCAGTACTCAGTCCAGTACTCAGTCCAGCACTCAGTCTATTACTCAGTCCAGTACTCAGTCCAGCACTCAGTCCAGTACTCAGTCCAGTACTCAGTCCAGTACTCAGTCCAGTACTCAGTCCAGTACTCAGTCTAGTACTCAGTCCAGTACTCAGTCCAGTACTCAGTCCAGTACTCAGTCCAATGCTCAGTCCAGTACTCAGTCCAGTACTCAGTCCAGTAGTCAGTCCAATACTCAGTCCAGTACTCAGTCCAGTACTCAGTCCAGTACTCAGTCCAGTACTCATTCCAGTACTCAGTCCAGTACTCAGTCCAGTACTCAGTCCAGTACTTAGTCCAGTACTCAGTCCAGTACTCAGTCCAGTACTCAGTCCAGTAGTCAGTCCAGTACCCAATCTAGTACTCAATCCAGTACTCAGTCCAGTACTCAGTCCAGTACTTAGTCCAGTACTCAGTCCAGTACTCAGTCCACTACTCAGTCCAGTACTCAGTCCAGTACTCACTCCAGTACTCAGTCCAGTACTCAGTCCAGTACTCAGTCCACTACTCAGTCCAGTA
This sequence comes from Panzeria rudis, assembly GCA_956483635.1. Lineage (NCBI taxonomy): Eukaryota > Metazoa > Arthropoda > Insecta > Diptera > Tachinidae > Panzeria > Panzeria rudis. Next base: position 20,259,529 of record OY101450.1, on the reverse strand, counting down.
CTTAGTCCAGTACTCAGTCCAGTACTCAGTCCAGTACTCAGTCCAGTACTCAGTCCAGTACTCAGTCCATTGCTGAGTCCAGTACTCAGTCCAGTACTCAGTCCAGTACTCAGTCCAGTACTCAGTCCAGTACTCAATCCAGTACTCAATCCAGTACTCAGTCCAGTACTCAGTCCATTACTCATCCAGTACTCAGTCCAGTACTCAGTCCAGTACTCAGTCCAGTACTCAGTCCAGTAGTCAGTCCAGTACTCAGTCTAGTACGCAGTCCAGTATTTAGTCCAGTACTCAGTCCAGTACTCAGTCCAGTACTCAGTCCAATGCTCAGTCCAGTACTCAGTCCAGTACTCAGTCCAGTAGTCAGTCCAATACTCAGTCCAGTACTCAGTCCAGTACTCAGTCCAGTACTCAGTCCAGTACTCATTCCAGTACTCAGTCCAGTACTCAGTCCAGTACTCAGTCCAGTACTTAGTCCAGTACTCAGTCCAGTACTCAGTCCAGTACTCAGTCCAGTAGTCAGTCCAGTACCCAATCCAGTACTCAATCCAGTACTCAATCCAGTACTCAGTCCAGTACTTAGTCCAGTACTCAGTCCAGTACTCAGTCCACTACTCAGTCCAGTACTCAGTCCAGTACTCACTCCAGTACTCAGTCCAGTACTCAGTCCAGCACTCAGTCCACAGTACTCAGTCCAGTACTCAGTCCAGTACTCAGTCCAGTACTCAGTCCAGTACTCAGTCCAGTACTCAGTCCAGTACTCAGTCCAGTACTCAGTCCAGTACTCAGTCCAGTACTCAGTCCAGTACTCAGTCCAGTACTCAGTCCAGTACTCAGTCCAGTACTCAATCCAGTACTTAGTCCAGTACTCAGTCCAGTACTCAGTCCAGTACTCAGTCCAGTTCTCAGTCCAGTACTCAGTCCAGTACTCAGTCCAGTACTCAGTCCAGTACTCAGTCCAGTACTCAGTTCAGTACTCATTCCAGTACTCAGTCCAGTACTCAGCCCAGTACTCAGTCCAGTACTCAGTCCAGTACTCAGTCCAGCACTCAGTCCAGTACTCAGTCCAGTACTCAATCCAGTACTCAATCCAGTACTCAATCCAGTACTCAGTCCAGTACTCAGTCCAGTACTCAGTCCATTACTCATCCAGTACTCAGTCCAGTACTCAGTCCAGTACTCAGTCCAGTACTCAGTCCAGTAGTCAGTCCAGTACTCAGTCTAGTACGCAGTCCAGTATTTAGTCCAGTACTCAGTACATTTCTCAGTACATTACTCAGTCCAGTACTCAGTCCAGTACTCAATCCAGTACTCAGTCCAGTACTCAGTCCAGTACTTAGTCAAGTACTCAGTCCAGTACTCAGTCCAGTACTCAGTCCAGTACTCAGTCCAGTACTCAGTCCATTACTCAGTCCATTACTCAGTCCAGTACTCAGTCCGGTACTCAGTCCAGTACTCAGTCCAGTACTCAGTTCAGTACTCAGGTCAGTACTCAGTCCAGTAATCAGTCCAGTACTCAGTCCAGTACTCAGTCCAGTACTCAGTCCAGTACTCAGTCCAGTACTCAGTCCAGTACTCAGTCCAGTACTCAGTCCAGTACTCAGTCCAGTACTCAGTCCAGTACTCAGTCCAGTACTCAGTCCGGTACTCAGTCCAGTAGTCAGTCCAGTACTCAGTCCAGTACTCAGTCCAGTACTCAGTCCAGTACTCAGTCCAGTACTCAATCCAGTACTCAATCCAGTACTCAGTCCAGTACTCAGTCCAGTACTCAATCCAGTACTTAGTCCAGTACTCAGTCCAGTACTCAGTCCAGTACTCAGTCCAGTATTCAGTCCAGTACTCAGTCCAGTACTCAGTCCAGTACTCAGTCCAGTACTCAGTCCAGTACTCAGTCCAGTACTCAGTGCAGTACTCAGTCCAGTACTCAGTCCAGTACTCAGTCCAGTACTCAGTCCAGTACTCAGTCCAGTACTTAGTTCAGTACTCAGTCCAGTACTCAGTCCAGTACTCAGTCCAGTACTCAGTCCAGTACTCAGTCCAGTACTCAGTCCAGTACTCAGGCCAGTACTCAGTCCAGTACTCAGTCCAATACTCAGTCCAGTATTCAGTCAAGTACTCAGTCCAGTACTCAGTCCAGTATTCAGTCCAGTACTCAGTCCAGTACTCAGTCCAGTAATCAGTCCAATACTCAGTCCAGTACTCAGTCCAGTACTCAGTCCAGTACTCAGTCCAGTACTCAGTCCAGTACTCAGTCCAGTATTCAGTCCAGTACTCAGTCCAGTACTCAGTCCAGTACTCAGTCCAGTACTCAGTCCAGTACTCAGTCCAGTACTCAGTCCAGTACTCAGTCTAGTACTCAGTGCAGTACTCAGTCCAGTACTCAGTCCAGTACTCAGTCCAGTACTCAGTCCAGTACTCAGTCCAGTACTCAGTCCAGTACTCAGTCCAGTACTCAGTCCAGTACTCAGTCCAGTACTCAGTCCAGTACTCAGTCCAGTACTCAGTCCACTACTCAGTCCAGTACTCAGTCCAGTACTCAGTCCAGTACTCAGTCCAGTACTCAGTCCAGTACTCAGTCCAGTACTCAGTCCATTGCTGAGTCCAGTACTCAGTCCAGTACTCAGTCCAGTACTCAGTCCAGTACTCAATCCAGTACTCAATCCAGTACTCAGTCCAGTACTCAGTGCAGTACTCAGTCCAGTACGCAGTCCAGTACTCAGTCCAGTACTCAGTCCAGTACTCAGTCCAGTACTCAGTCCAGTACTCAGTCCAGTACTCAGTGCAGTACTCAGTCCAGTACTCAGTCCAGTACTCAGTCCAGTACTCAGTCCAGTACTCAGTCCAGTACTCAGTCCAGCACTCAGTCCACAGTACTCAGTCCAGTACTCAGTCCAGTACTCAGTCCAGTACTCAGTCCAGTACTCAGTCCAGTACTCAGTCCAGTACTCAGTCCAGTACTCAATCCAGTACTTAGTCCAGTACTCAGTCCAGTACTCAGTCCAGTACTCAGTCCAGTTCTCAGTCCAGTACTCAGTCCAGTACTCAGTCCAGTACTCAGTCCAGTACTCAGTCCAGTACTCAGTCCAGTACTCAGTCCAGTACTCAGTTCAGTACTCATTCCAGTACTCAGTCCAGTACTCAGCCCAGTACTCAGTCCAGTGCTCAGTCCAGTACTCAGTCCAGCACTCAGTCCAGTACTCAGTCCAGTACTCAAACCAGTACTCAATCCAGTACTCAGTCCAGTACTCAGTCCAGTACTCAGTCCATTACTCATTCCAGTACTCAGTCCAGTACTCAGTCCAGTACTCAGTCCAGTACTCAGTCCAGTACTCAGTCCAGTACTCAGTTAAGTACTCAGTCTAGTGCGCAGTCCAGTATTTAGTCCAGTACTCAGTACATTTCTCAGTACATTACTCAGTCCAGTACTCAGTCCAGTACTCAATCCAGTACTCAGTCCAGTACTCAGTCCAGTACTTAGTCAAGTACTCAGTCCAGTACTCAGTCCAGTACTCAGTCCAGTACTCAGTCCAGTACTCAGTCCATTACTCAGTCCATTACTCAGTCCAGTACTCAGTCCGGTACTCAGTCCAGTACTCAGTCCAGTACTCAGTCCAGTACTCAGGTCAGTACTCAGTCCAGTAATCAGTCCAGTACTCAGTCCAGTACTCAGTGCAGTACTCAGTCCAGTACTCAGTCCAGTACTCAGTCCAGTACTCAGTCAAGTACTCAGTCCAGTACTCAGTCCAGTACTCAGTCCAGTACTCAGTCCAGTACTCAGTCCAGTACTCAGTCCAGTACTCAGTCCAGTACTCAGTCCAGTACTCAGTCCAGTACTCAGTCCAGTACTCAGTCCAGTACTCAGTCCAGTACTCAGTCCAGTACTCAGTCTAGTACTCAGTCCAGTACTCAGTCCAGTACTCAGTCCAGTACTCAGTGCAGTACTCAGTCCATTACTCAGTCCAGTACTCAGTCCAGTACTCAGTCCAGTACTCAGTCCAGTACTCAGTCCAGTACACAGTCCAGTACTCAGTCCAGTACTCAGTCCAGTACTCAGTCCAGTACTCAGTCCAGTACTCAGTCCAGTACCCAATCCAGTACTCAATCCAGTACTCAATCCAGTACTCAGTCTAGTACTCAGTCCTGTAATCAGTCCAGTACTCAGTCCAGTACTCTGTCCAGTACTCAGTCCAGTACTCAGTCCAGTAGTCAGTCCAGTACTCGGTCCAGTACTCAGTCCAGTACTCAGTCCAGTACTCAGTCCAGTGTTCTTCCACTGTTCAGTACAGTACTCAGTTCAGTACTCAGTCCAGTACTCAGTCCAGTACTCAGTCCAGTACTCAATCCAGTACTCAGTCCAGTACTCAGTCCAGTACTCAGTCCAGTACTCAGTCCAGTACTCAGTACGGTGCTCAGTCCAGTACAGTCCAGTACTCAGTCCAGTACTCAGTCCAGTACTCAGTCCGGTACTCCGTCCAGTACTCAGTCCAGTACTCAGTCCAGTACTCAGTCCAGTACTCAGTCCAGTACTCAGTCCAGTACTCAGTCCAGTACTCAGTCCAGTACTCAGTCCAGTACTCAGTCCAGTACTCAGTCCAGTACTCAGTCCAGTACTCAATCCAGTACTCAATCCAGTACTCAGTCCAGTACTCAGTTCAGTACTCAGTCCAGTACTCAGTCCAGTACTCAGTCCAGTACTCAGTCCAGTACTCAGTCCAGTACTCAGTCCAGTACTCAGTCCAGTACTCAGTTCAGTACTCAGCCCAGTACTCAGTCCAGTACTCAGTCCAGTACTCAGTCCAGTACTCAGGCCAGTATTCAGTCCAGTACTCAGTCCAGTACTCAGTCCAGTACTCAGTCCAGTAGTCAGTCCAATACTCAGTCCAGTACTCAGTCCAGTACTCAGTCCAGTACTTAGTCCAGTACTCAGTCCAGTACTCAGACCAATACTCAGTCCAGTACTCAGTCTAGTACTCAGTCCAGTACTCAATCCAGTACTCAATCCAGTACTCAGTCTAGTACTCAGTCCTGTACTCAGTCCAGTACTCAGTCCAGTACTCTGTCCAGTACTCAGTCCAGTACTCAGTCCAGTACTCAGTCCAGTACCCAATCCAGTACTCAATCCAGTACTCAATCCAGTACTCAGTCTAGTACTCAGTCCTGTACTCAGTCCAGTACTCAGTCCAGTACTCTGTCCAGTACTCAGTCCAGTACTCAGTCCAGTAGTCAGTCCAGTACTCGGTCCAGTACTCAGTCCAGTACTCAGTCCAGTACTCAGTCCAGTGTTCTTCCACTGTTCAGTACAGTACTCAGTTCAGTACTCAGTCCAGTACTCAGTCCAGTACTCAGTCCAGTACTCAATCCAGTACTCAGTCCAGTACTCAGTCCAGTACTCAGTCCAGTACTCAGTCCAGTACTCAGTACGGTGCTCAGTCCAGTACAGTCCAGTACTCAGTCCAGTACTCAGTCCAGTACTCAGTCCGGTACTCCGTCCAGTACTCAGTCCAGTACTCAGTCCAGTACTCAGTCCAGTACTCAGTCCAGTACTCAGTCCAGTACTCAGTCCAGTACTCAGTCCAGTACTCAGTGCAGTACTCAGTCCAGTACTTAGTCCAGTACTCAGTCCAGTACTCAGACCAATACTCAGTCCAGTACTCAGTCTAGTACTCAGTCCAGTACTCAGTCCAGTACTCAGTCCAGTACTCAGTCCAATGCTCAGTCCAGTACTCAGTCTAGTACTCAGTCCAGTACTCAGTCCAGTACTCAGTCCAGTACTCAGTCCAGTACTCAGTCCAGTACTCAGTCCAGTACTCAGTCCAGTACTCAGTCCAGTACTCAGTCCAGTACTCAGTGCAGTACTCAGTCCAGTACTTAGTCCAGTACTCAGTCCAGTACTCAGACCAATACTCAGTCCAGTACTCAGTCTAGTACTCAGTCCAGTACTCAGTCCAGTACTCAGTCCAATGCTCAGTCCAGTACTCAGTCTAGTACTCAGTCCAGTACTCAGTCCAGTACTCAGTCCAGTACGCAGTCCAGTACTCAGTCCAGTACTCAGTCCAGTAGTCAGTCCAGTACCCAATCCAGTACTCAATCCAGTACTCAGTCCAGTACTCAGTCCAGTACTCAGTCCAGTACTCAGTCCAGTACTCAGTCCACTACTCAGTCCAGTACTCAGTCCAGTACTCAGTCCAGTACTCAGTCGAGTACTCAGTCCAGTACTCAGTCCAGTACTCAGTCCAGTACTCAGTCCAGTACTCAGTCCAGTACTGAGTCCAGTACTCAGTCCAGTACTCAGTCCAGTACTCAGTCCAGTACTCAGTCCAGTACTCAGTCCAGTGCTCAATCCAGTACTCAATCCAGTACTCAGTCCAGAACTCAGTGCAGTACTCAGTGCAGTACTCAGGCCAGTACTCAGTCCAGTACTCAGTCCAGTACTCAGTCCAGTACTCAGTCCAGTACTCAGTCCAGTACTCAGTCCAGTACTCAGTCCAGTACTCAGTCCAGTACTCAGTCCAGTACTCAGTCCAGTACTCAGTCCAGTACTCAGTCCAGTACTCAGTCCAGTACCCAGTCAAGTACTCAGTCCAGTACTCAGTCCAGTACTCAGCCCAGTACTCAGTCCAGTACTCAGTCCAGTACTCAGTCCAGTACTCAGTCCAGTACTCAGTCCAGTACTCAGTCCAGTACTCAGTCCAGCACTCAGTCCATTACTCAGTCCAGTACTCAGTCCAGCACTCAGTCCAGTACTCAGTCCAGTACTCAGTCCAGTACTCAGTCCAGTACTCAGTCCAGTACTCAGTCCAGTACTCAGTCCAGTACTCAGTCTAGTACTCAGTCCAGTACTCAGTCCAGTACTCAGTCCGGTACTCAGTCCAGTACTCAGTCCAGTACTCAGTCCAGTACTTAGTCCAGTACTCAGTCCGGTACTCAGTCCAGTACCCAATCCAGTACTCAATCCAGTACTCAGTCCAGTACTCAGTCCAGTAGTCAGTCCAGTACTCAGTCCAGTACTCAGTCCAGTACTCAGTCCAGTACTCAGTCCAGTACTCAGTCCAGTACTCAGTCAAGTACTCAGTCCAGTACTCAGTCCAGTACTCAGTCCAGTACTCAGTCCAGTACTCAGTCCAGTACTCAGTCCAGTACTCAGTCCAGTACTCAGTCCAGTACTCAGTCCAGTACTCAGTCCAGTACTCAATCTAGTACTCAGTCCAGTACTCAGTCCAGTACTCAGTCCAGTACTCTGTCCAGTACTCAGTCCAGTACTCAGTCCAGTACTCAGTCCAGTACTCAGTCCAGTACTCAGTCCAGTACTCAGTCCAGTACTCAGTCCAGTACTCAGTCCAGTACTCAGTCCAGTACTCAGTCCAGTACCCAATCCAGTACTCAATCCAGTACTCAATCCAGTACTCAGTCTAGTACTCAGTCCAGTACTCAGTCCAGTACTCAGTCCAGTACTCAGTCCAGTACTCAGTCCAGTACTCAGTCCAGTAGTCAGTCCAGTACTCGGTCCAGTACTCAGTCCAGTACTCAGTCCAGTACTCAGTCCAGTGTTCTTCCACTGTTCAGTACAGTACTCAGTTCAGTACTCAGTCCAGTACTCAGTCCAGTACTCAGTACAGTACTCAGTCCAGTACTCAATCCAGTACTCAGTCCAGTACTCAGTCCAGTACTCAGTCCAGTACTCAGTCCAGTACTCAGTCCGGTGCTCAGTCCAGTACAGTCCAGTACTCAGTCCAGTACTCAGTCCAGTACTCAGTCCGGTACTCCGTCCAGTTCTCAGTCCAGTACTCAGTCCAGTACTCAGTCCAGTACTTAGTCCAGTACTCAGTCCAGTACTCAGTCCAGTACTCAGTCCAGTACTCAGTCCAGTACTCAGTCCAGTACTCAGTCCAGTACTCAGCCCAGTACTCAGTGCAGTACTCAGTCCAGTACTCAGTCCAGTACTCAGTCCAGTACTCAGTCCAGCACTCAGTCCATTACTCAGTCCAGTACTCAGTCCAGCACTCAGTCCAGTACTCAGTCCAGTACTCAGTCCAGTACTCAGTCCAGTACTCAGTCCAGTACTCAGTCCAGTACTCAGTCTAGTACTCAGTCCAGTACTCAGTCCACTACTCAGTCCAGTACTCAGTCCAGTACTCAGTCCAGTACTCAGTCCAGTACTCAGTCCAGTACTCAGTCCAGTACTCAGTCCAGTACTCAGTCCAGTACTCAGTCCAGTACTCAGTCCAGTACTCAGTCCAGTACTCAATCCAGTACTTAGTCCAGTACTCAGTCCAGTACTCAGTCCAGTACTCAGTCCAGTACTCAGTCCAGTACTCAGTACAGTACTCAGTCCAGTACTCAGTCCAGTACTCAGTCCAGTACTCAGTCCAGTGCTCAGTCCAGTACTCAGTCCAGTGCTCAGTCCAGTACTCAGTCCAGTACTCAGTCCAGTACTCAGTCCAGCACTCAGTCCAGTACTCAGTCCAGTACTCAGTCCAGTACTCAATCCAGTACTCAATCCAGTACTCAACCCAGTACTCAGTCCAGTACTCAGTCGAGTACTCAGTCTAGTACTCAGTCCAGTACTTAGTAAAGTACTCAGTCCAGTACTTAGTCCAGTACTCAGTCCAGTACTCAGTCCAGTACTCAGTCCAGTACTCAGTCCAGTACTCAGTCCAGTACTCAGTCCAGTACTCAGTCCAGTACTCAGTCCAGTACTCAGTCCAGTACTCAGTCCAGTACTCAGTCCAGTACTCAGTACAGTACTCAGTACAGTACTCAGTCCAGTACTCAATCCAGTACTTAGTCCAGTACTCAGTCCAGTACTCAGTCCAGTACTCAGTCCAGTACTCAGTCCAGTACTCAGTCCAGTACTCAGTCCAGTACTCAGTCCAGTACTCAGTCCGGTACTCAGTCCAGTACTCAGTCCAGTACTCAGTCCAGTACTCAGTCCGGTACTCAGTCCAGTACTCAGTCCAGTACTCAGTCCAGTACTCAGTCCAGTACTCAGTCCAGTACTCAGTCCAGTACTCAGTCCAGCACTCAGTCCATTACTCAGTCCAGTACTCAGTACAGCACTCAGTCCAGTACTCAGTCCAGTACTCAGTCCAGTACTCAGTCCAGTACTCAGTCCAGTACTCAGTCCAGTACTCAGTCCACTACTCAGTCCAGTACTCAGTCCAGTACTCAGTCCAGTACTCAGTCCAGTACTCAGTCCAGTACTCAGTCCAGTACTCAGTCCAGTACTCAGTCCAGTACTCAGTCCAGTACTCAGTCCAGTACTCAATCCAGTACTTAGTCCAGTACTCAGTCCAGTACTCAGTCCAGTACTCAGTCCAGTACTCAGTCCAGTACTCAGTCCAGTACTCAGTGCAGTACTCAGTCCAGTACTTAGTCCAGTACTCAGTCCAGTACTCAGACCAATACTCAGTCCAGTACTCAGTCTAGTACTCAGTCCAGTACTCAGTCCAGTACTCAGTCCAATGCTCAGTCCAGTACTCAGTCTAGTACTCAGTCCAGTACTCAGTCCAGTACTCAGTCCAGTACGCAGTCCAGTACTCAGTCCAGTACTCAGTCCAGTAGTCAGTCCAATACTCAGTCCAGTACTCAGTCCAGTACTCAGTCCAGTACTCAGTCCAGTACTCAGTCCAGTACTCAGTCCAGTACTCAGTCCAGTACTCAGTCCAGTATTCAGTCCAGTACTCAGTCCAGTACTCAGTCCAGTACTCAGTCCAGTACTCAGTCCAGTACTCAGTCCAGTACTCAGTGCAGTACTCAGTCCAGTACTCAGTCCAGTACTCAGTCCAGTACTCAGTCCAATACTCAGTCCAGTACTTAGTTCAGTACTCAGTCCAGTACTCAGTCCAGTACTCAGTCCAGTACTCAGTCCAGTACTCAGTCCAGTACTCAGTCCAGTACTCAGGCCAGTACTCAGTCCAGTACTCAGTCCAATACTCAGTCCAGTATTCAGTCAAGTACTCAGTCCAGTACTCAGTCCAGTATTCAGTCCAGTACTCAGTCCAGTACTCAGTCCAGTAATCAGTCCAATACTCAGTCCAGTACTCAGTCCAGTACTCAGTCCAGTACTCAGTCCAGTACTCAGTCCAGTACTCAGTCCAGTATTCAGTCCAGTACTCAGTCCAGTACTCAGTCCAGTACTCAGTCCAGTACTCAGTCCAGTACTCAGTCCAGTACTCAGTCCAGTACTCAGTCCAGTACTCAGTCTAGTACTCAGTGCAGTACTCAGTCCAGTACTCAGTCCAGTACTCAGTCCAGTACTCAGTCCAGTACTCAGTCCAGTACTCAGTCCAGTACTCAGTCCAGTACTCAGTCCAGTACTCAGTCCAGTACTCAGTCCAGTACTCAGTCCAGTACTCAGTCCAGTAGTCAGTCCAGTACTCGGTCCAGTACTCAGTCCAGTACTCAGTCCAGTACTCAGTCCAGTGTTCTTCCACTGTTCAGTACAGTACTCAGTTCAGTACTCAGTCCAGTACTCAGTCCAGTACTCAGTACAGTACTCAGTCCAGTACTCAATCCAGTACTCAGTCCAGTACTCAGTCCAGTACTCAGTCCAGTACTCAGTCCAGTACTCAGTCCGGTGCTCAGTCCAGTACAGTCCAGTACTCAGTCCAGTACTCAGTCCAGTACTCAGTCCGGTACTCCGTCCAGTTCTCAGTCCAGTACTCAGTCCAGTACTCAGTCCAGTACTTAGTCCAGTACTCAGTCCAGTACTCAGTCCAGTACTCAGTCCAGTACTCAGTCCAGTACTCAGTCCAGTACTCAGTCCAGTACTCAGCCCAGTACTCAGTGCAGTACTCAGTCCAGTACTCAGTCCAGTACTCAGTCCAGTACTCAGTCCAGCACTCAGTCCATTACTCAGTCCAGTACTCAGTCCAGCACTCAGTCCAGTACTCAGTCCAGTACTCAGTCCAGTACTCAGTCCAGTACTCAGTCCAGTACTCAGTCCAGTACTCAGTCTAGTACTCAGTCCAGTACTCAGTCCACTACTCAGTCCAGTACTCAGTCCAGTACTCAGTCCAGTACTCAGTCCAGTACTCAGTCCAGTACTCAGTCCAGTACTCAGTCCAGTACTCAGTCCAGTACTCAGTCCAGTACTCAGTCCAGTACTCAGTCCAGTACTCAGTCCAGTACTCAATCCAGTACTTAGTCCAGTACTCAGTCCAGTACTCAGTCCAGTACTCAGTCCAGTACTCAGTCCAGTACTCAGTACAGTACTCAGTCCAGTACTCAGTCCAGTACTCAGTCCAGTACTCAGTCCAGTGCTCAGTCCAGTACTCAGTCCAGTGCTCAGTCCAGTACTCAGTCCAGTACTCAGTCCAGTACTCAGTCCAGCACTCAGTCCAGTACTCAGTCCAGTACTCAGTCCAGTACTCAATCCAGTACTCAATCCAGTACTCAACCCAGTACTCAGTCCAGTACTCAGTCGAGTACTCAGTCTAGTACTCAGTCCAGTACTTAGTAAAGTACTCAGTCCAGTACTTAGTCCAGTACTCAGTCCAGTACTCAGTCCAGTACTCAGTCCAGTACTCAGTCCAGTACTCAGTCCAGTACTCAGTCCAGTACTCAGTCCAGTACTCAGTCCAGTACTCAGTCCAGTACTCAGTCCAGTACTCAGTCCAGTACTCAGTCCAGTACTCAGTACAGTACTCAGTACAGTACTCAGTCCAGTACTCAATCCAGTACTTAGTCCAGTACTCAGTCCAGTACTCAGTCCAGTACTCAGTCCAGTACTCAGTCCAGTACTCAGTCCAGTACTCAGTCCAGTACTCAGTCCAGTACTCAGTCCGGTACTCAGTCCAGTACTCAGTCCAGTACTCAGTCCAGTACTCAGTCCGGTACTCAGTCCAGTACTCAGTCCAGTACTCAGTCCAGTACTCAGTCCAGTACTCAGTCCAGTACTCAGTCCAGTACTCAGTCCAGCACTCAGTCCATTACTCAGTCCAGTACTCAGTACAGCACTCAGTCCAGTACTCAGTCCAGTACTCAGTCCAGTACTCAGTCCAGTACTCAGTCCAGTACTCAGTCCAGTACTCAGTCCACTACTCAGTCCAGTACTCAGTCCAGTACTCAGTCCAGTACTCAGTCCAGTACTCAGTCCAGTACTCAGTCCAGTACTCAGTCCAGTACTCAGTCCAGTACTCAGTCCAGTACTCAGTCCAGTACTCAATCCAGTACTTAGTCCAGTACTCAGTCCAGTACTCAGTCCAGTACTCAGTCCAGTACTCAGTCCAGTACTCAGTCCAGTACTCAGTGCAGTACTCAGTCCAGTACTTAGTCCAGTACTCAGTCCAGTACTCAGACCAATACTCAGTCCAGTACTCAGTCTAGTACTCAGTCCAGTACTCAGTCCAGTACTCAGTCCAATGCTCAGTCCAGTACTCAGTCTAGTACTCAGTCCAGTACTCAGTCCAGTACTCAGTCCAGTACGCAGTCCAGTACTCAGTCCAGTACTCAGTCCAGTAGTCAGTCCAATACTCAGTCCAGTACTCAGTCCAGTACTCAGTCCAGTACTCAGTCCAGTACTCAGTCCAGTACTCAGTCCAGTACTCAGTCCAGTACTCAGTCCAGTATTCAGTCCAGTACTCAGTCCAGTACTCAGTCCAGTACTCAGTCCAGTACTCAGTCCAGTACTCAGTCCAGTACTCAGTGCAGTACTCAGTCCAGTACTCAGTCCAGTACTCAGTCCAGTACTCAGTCCAATACTCAGTCCAGTACTTAGTTCAGTACTCAGTCCAGTACTCAGTCCAGTACTCAGTCCAGTACTCAGTCCAGTACTCAGTCCAGTACTCAGTCCAGTACTCAGGCCAGTACTCAGTCCAGTACTCAGTCCAATACTCAGTCCAGTATTCAGTCAAGTACTCAGTCCAGTACTCAGTCCAGTATTCAGTCCAGTACTCAGTCCAGTACTCAGTCCAGTAATCAGTCCAATACTCAGTCCAGTACTCAGTCCAGTACTCAGTCCAGTACTCAGTCCAGTACTCAGTCCAGTACTCAGTCCAGTATTCAGTCCAGTACTCAGTCCAGTACTCAGTCCAGTACTCAGTCCAGTACTCAGTCCAGTACTCAGTCCAGTACTCAGTCCAGTACTCAGTCCAGTACTCAGTCTAGTACTCAGTGCAGTACTCAGTCCAGTACTCAGTCCAGTACTCAGTCCAGTACTCAGTCCAGTACTCAGTCCAGTACTCAGTCCAGTACTCAGTCCAGTACTCAGTCCAGTACTCAGTCCAGTACTCAGTCCAGTACTCAGTCCAGTACTCAGTCCAGTACTCAGTCCACTACTCAGTCCAGTACTCAGTCCAGTACTCAGTCCAGTACTCAGTCCAGTACTCAGTCCAGTACTCAGTCCAGTACTCAGTCCATTGCTGAGTCCAGTACTCAGTCCAGTACTCAGTCCAGTACTCAGTCCAGTACTCAATCCAGTACTCAATCCAGTACTCAGTCCAGTACTCAGTGCAGTACTCAGTCCAGTACGCAGTCCAGTACTCAGTCCAGTACTCAGTCCAGTACTCAGTCCAGTACTCAGTCCAGTACTCAGTCCAGTACTCAGTCCAGTACTCAGTCCAGTACTCAGTCCAGTACTCAGTCCAGTACTCAGTCCAGTACTCAGTCCAGTACTCAGTCCAGCACTCAGTCCACAGTACTCAGTCCAGTACTCAGTCCAGTACTCAGTCCAGTACTCAGTCCAGTACTCAGTCCAGTACTCAGTCCAGTACTCAGTCCAGTACTCAGTCCAGTACTCAATCCAGTACTTAGTCCAGTACTCAGTCCAGTACTCAGTCCAGTACTCAGTCCAGTTCTCAGTCCAGTACTCAGTCCAGTACTCAGTCCAGTACTCAGTCCAGTACTCAGTCCAGTACTCAGTCCAGTACTCAGTCCAGTACTCAGTTCAGTACTCATTCCAGTACTCAGTCCAGTACTCAGCCCAGTACTCAGTCCAGTACTCAGTCCAGTACTCAGTCCAGCACTCAGTCCAGTACTCAGTCCAGTACTCAATCCAGTACTCAATCCAGTACTCAGTCCAGTACTCAGTCCAGTACTCAGTCCATTACTCATTCCAGTACTCAGTCCAGTACTCAGTCCAGTACTCAGTCCAGTACTCAGTCCAGTACTCAGTCCAGTACTCAGTTAAGTACTCAGTCTAGTGCGCAGTCCAGTATTTAGTCCAGTACTCAGTACATTTCTCAGTACATTACTCAGTCCAGTACTCAGTCCAGTACTCAGTCCAGTACTCAGTCCAGTACTCAGTCCAGTGTTCTTCCACTGTTCAGTACAGTACTCAGTTCAGTACTCAGTCCAGTACTCAGTCCAGTACTCAGTCCAGTACTCAATCCAGTACTCAGTCCAGTACTCAATCCAGTACTCAGTCCAGTACTCAGTCCAGTACTCAGTACATTTCTCAGTACATTACTCAGTCCAGTACTCAGTCCAGTACTCAGTCCAGTACTCAGTCCAGTACTCAGTCCAGTGTTCTTCCACTGTTCAGTACAGTACTCAGTTCAGTACTCAGTCCAGTAGTCAGTCCAGTACTCGGTCCAGTACTCAGTCCAGTACTCAGTCCAGTACTCAGTCCAGTGTTCTTCCACTGTTCAGTACAGTACTCAGTTCAGTACTCAGTCCAGTACTCAGTCCAGTACTCAGTCCAGTACTCAATCCAGTACTCAGTCCAGTACTCAGTCCAGTACTCAGTCCAGTACTCAGTCCAGTACTCAGTCCGGTGCTCAGTCCAGTACAGTCCAGTACTCAGTCCAGTACTCAGTCCAGTACTCAGTCCGGTACTCCGTCCAGTACTCAGTCCAGTACTCAGTCCAGTACTCAGTCCAGTACTCAGTCCAGTACTCAGTCCAGTACTCAGTCCAGTACTCAGTCCAGTACTCAGTCCAGTACTCAGTCCAGTACTCAGTCCAGTACTCAGTCCAGTACTCAGTCCAGTACTCAGTCCAGTACTCAGTCCAGTACTCAATCCAGTACTCAATCCAGTACTCAGTCCAGTACTCAGTTCAGTACTCAGTCCAGTACTCAGTCCAGTACTCAGTCCAGTACTCAGTCCAGTACTCAGTCCAGTACTCAGTCCAGTACTCAGTCCAGTACTCAGTTCAGTACTCAGCCCAGTACTCAGTCCAGTACTCAGTCCAGTACTCAGTCCAGTACTCAGTCCAGTACTCAGGCCAGTACTCAGTCCAGTACTCAGTCCAGTACTCAGTCCAGTACTCAGTCCAGTAGTCAGTCCAATACTCAGTCCAGTACTCAGTCCAGTACTCAGTCCAGTACTCAGTCCAGTACTCAGTCCAGTACTCAGTCCAGTACTCAGTCCAGTACTCAGTCCAGTACTCAGTCCAGTACTCAGTCCAGTACTCAGTGCAGTACTCAGTCCAGTACTTAGTCCAGTACTCAGTCCAGTACTCAGACCAATACTCAGTCCAGTACTCAGTCTAGTACTCAGTCCAGTACTCAGTCCAGTACTCAGTCCAATGCTCAGTCCAGTACTCAGTCTAGTACTCAGTCCAGTACTCAGTCCAGTACTCAGTCCAGTACGCAGTCCAGTACTCAGTCCAGTACTCAGTCCAGTAGTCAGTCCAGTACCCAATCCAGTACTCAATCCAGTACTCAGTCCAGTACTCAGTCCAGTACTCAGTCCAGTACTCAGTCCAGTACTCAGTCCACTACTCAGTCCAGTACTCAGTCCAGTACTCAGTCCAGTACTCAGTCGAGTACTCAGTCCAGTACTCAGTCCAGTACTCAGTCCAGTACTCAGTCCAGTACTGAGTCCAGTACTCAGTCCAGTACTCAGTCCAGTACTCAGTCCAGTACTCAGTCCAGTACTCAGTCCAGTACTCAATCCAGTACTCAATCCAGTACTCAGTCCAGAACTCAGTGCAGTACTCAGTGCAGTACTCAGGCCAGTACTCAGTCCAGTACTCAGTCCAGTACTCAGTCCAGTACTCAGTCCAGTACTCAGTCCAGTACTCAGTCCAGTACTCAGTCCAGTACTCAGTCCAGTACTCAGTCCAGTACTCAGTCCAGTACTCAGTCCAGTACTCAGTCCAGTACTCAGTCCAGTACCCAGTCAAGTACTCAGTCCAGTACTCAGTCCAGTACTCAGCCCAGTACTCAGTCCAGTACTCAGTCCAGTACTCAATCCAGTACTCAGTCCAGTACTCAGTCCAGTACTCAGTCTAGTACTCAGTCCAGTACTCAGTCCAGTACTCAGTCCGGTACTCAGTCCAGTACTCAGTCCAGTACTCAGTCCAGTACTTAGTCCAGTACTCAGTCCGGTACTCAGTCCAGTACCCAATCCAGTACTCAATCCAGTACTCAGTCCAGTACTCAGTCCAGTAGTCAGTCCAGTACTCAGTCCAGTACTCAGTCCAGTACTCAGTCCAGTACTCAGTCCAGTACTCAGTCCAGTACTCAGTCAAGTACTCAGTCCAGTACTCAGTCCAGTACTCAGTCCAGTACTCAGTCCAGTACTCAGTCCAGTACTCAGTCCAGTACTCAGTCCAGTACTCAGTCCAGTACTCAGTCCAGTACTCAGTCCAGTACTCAGTCTAGTACTCAGTCCAGTACTCAGTCCAGTACTCATTCCAGTACTCTGTCCAGTACTCAGTCCAGTACTCAGTCCAGTACTCAGTCCAGTACTCAGTCTAGTACTCAGTCCAGTACTCAGTCCAGTACTCAGTCCAGTACTCAGTCCAGTACTCAGTCCAGTACTCAGTCCAGTACCCAATCCAGTACTCAATCCAGTACTCAATCCAGTACTCAGTCTAGTACTCAGTCCAGTACTCAGTCCAGTACTCAGTCCAGTACTCAGTCCAGTACTCAGTCCAGTACTCAGTCCAGTAGTCAGTCCAGTACTCGGTCCAGTACTCAGTCCAGTACTCAGTCCAGTACTCAGTCCAGTGTTCTTCCACTGTTCAGTACAGTACTCAGTTCAGTACTCAGTCCAGTACTCAGTCCAGTACTCAGTACAGTACTCAGTCCAGTACTCAATCCAGTACTCAGTCCAGTACTCAGTCCAGTACTCAGTCCAGTACTCAGTCCAGTACTCAGTCCGGTGCTCAGTCCAGTACAGTCCAGTACTCAGTCCAGTACTCAGTCCAGTACTCAGTCCGGTACTCCGTCCAGTTCTCAGTCCAGTACTCAGTCCAGTACTCAGTCCAGTACTTAGTCCAGTACTCAGTCCAGTACTCAGTCCAGTACTCAGTCCAGTACTCAGTCCAGTACTCAGTCCAGTACTCAGTCCAGTACTCAGCCCAGTACTCAGTGCAGTACTCAGTCCAGTACTCAGTCCAGTACTCAGTCCAGTACTCAGTCCAGCACTCAGTCCATTACTCAGTCCAGTACTCAGTCCAGCACTCAGTCCAGTACTCAGTCCAGTACTCAGTCCAGTACTCAGTCCAGTACTCAGTCCAGTACTCAGTCCAGTACTCAGTCTAGTACTCAGTCCAGTACTCAGTCCACTACTCAGTCCAGTACTCAGTCCAGTACTCAGTCCAGTACTCAGTCCAGTACTCAGTCCAGTACTCAGTCCAGTACTCAGTCCAGTACTCAGTCCAGTACTCAGTCCAGTACTCAGTCCAGTACTCAGTCCAGTACTCAATCCAGTACTTAGTCCAGTACTCAGTCCAGTACTCAGTCCAGTACTCAGTCCAGTACTCAGTCCAGTACTCAGTACAGTACTCAGTCCAGTACTCAGTCCAGTACTCAGTCCAGTACTCAGTCCAGTGCTCAGTCCAGTACTCAGTCCAGTGCTCAGTCCTGTACTCAGTCCAGTACTCAGTCCAGTACTCAGTCCAGCACTCAGTCCAGTACTCAGTCCAGTACTCAGTCCAGTACTCAATCCAGTACTCAATCCAGTACTCAACCCAGTACTCAGTCCAGTACTCAGTCGAGTACTCAGTCTAGTACTCAGTCCAGTACTTAGTAAAGTACTCAGTCCAGTACTTAGTCCAGTACTCAGTCCAGTACTCAGTCCAGTACTCAGTCCAGTACTCAGTCCAGTACTCAGTCCAGTACTCAGTCCAGTACTCAGTCCAGTACTCAGTCCAGTACTCAGTCCAGTACTCAGTCCAGTACTCAGTCCAGTACTCAGTCCAGTACTCAGTCCAGTACTCAGTACAGTACTCAGTACAGTACTCAGTCCAGTACTCAATCCAGTACTTAGTCCAGTACTCAGTCCAGTACTCAGTCCAGTACTCAGTCCAGTACTCAGTCCAGTACTCAGTCCAGTACTCAGTCCAGTACTCAGTCCGGTACTCAGTCCAGTACTCAGTCCAGTACTCAGTCCAGTACTCAGTCCGGTACTCAGTCCAGTACTCAGTCCAGTACTCAGTCCAGTACTCAGTCCAGTACTCAGTCCAGTACTCAGTCCAGTACTCAGTCCAGCACTCAGTCCATTACTCAGTCCAGTACTCAGTACAGCACTCAGTCCAGTACTCAGTCCAGTACTCAGTCCAGTACTCAGTCCAGTACTCAACCCAGAACTCAGTCCAGTACTCAGTCCAGTACTCAGCCCAGTACTCAGTCCAGTACTCAGTCCAGTACTCAGTCCAGTACTCAGTTCAGTACTCAGCCCAGTACTCAGTCCAGTACTCAGTCCAGTACTCAGTCCAGTACTCAGTCCAGTACTCAGGCCAGTACTCAGTCCAGTACTCAGTCCAGTACTCAGTCCAGTACTCAGTCCAGTACTCAGTCCAGTACTCAGTCCAGTACTCAGTCCAGTACTCAGTCCAGTACTCAGTCCAGTACTCAGTCCAGTACTCAACCCAGAACTCAGTCCAGTACTCAGTCCAGTACTCAGTCCAGTACTCAGTCCAATACTCAGTCCAGTACTCAGTCCAGTACTCAGTCCAGTACTCAGGCCAGTACTCAGTCCAGTACTCAGTCCAGTACTCAGTCCAGTACTCAGTCCAGTAGTCAGTCCAATACTCAGTCCAGTACTCAGTCCAGTACTCAGTCCAGTACTCAGTCCAGTACTCAGTCCAGTACTCAGTCCAGTACTCAGTCCAGTACTCAGTCCTGTGTTCAGTCCAGTGTTCAGTACAGTACTCAGTTCAGTACTCAGTCCAGTACTCAGTACAGTACTCAGTCCAGTACTCAATCCAGTACTCAGTCCAGTACTCAGTCCAGTACTCAGTCCAGTACTCAGTCCAGTACTCAGTCCAGTACTCAGTCCAGTACTCAGTCCGGTACTCAGTCCAGTACTCAGTCCAGTACTCAGTCCAGTACTCAGTCCAGTACTCAGTCCAGTACTCAACCCAGAACTCAGTCCAGTACTCAGTCCAGTACTCAGTCCAGTACTCAGTCAAGTACTCAGTCCAGTACTCAGTCCAGCACTCAGTCCAGTACTCAGTCCAGGACTCAGTCCAGTACTCAGTCCAGTACTCAGTCCAGTACTCAGTCCAGTACTCAGTCCGGTACTCAGTCCAGTACTCAGTCCAGTACTCAGTCCAGTACTCAGTCCGGTACTCAGTCCAGTACTCAGTCCAGTACTCAGTCCAGTACTCAGTCCAGTACTCAGTCCAGTACTCAGTCCAGTACTCAGTCCAGCACTCAGTCCATTACTCAGTCCAGTACTCAGTACAGCACTCAGTCCAGTACTCAGTCCAGTACTCAGTCCAGTACTCAGTCCAGTACTCAGTCCAGTACTCAGTCCAGTACTCAGTCCACTACTCAGTCCAGTACTCAGTCCAGTACTCAGTCCAGTACTCAGTCCAGTACTCAGTCCAGTACTCAGTCCAGTACTCAGTCCAGTACTCAGTCCAGTACTCAATCCAGTACTTAGTCCAGTACTCAGTCCAGTACTCAGTCCAGTACTCAGTCCAGTACTCAGTCCAGTACTCAGTCCAGTACTCAGTCCAGTACTCAGTCCAGTACTCAGTCCAGTATCCAGTCCAGTGCTCAGTCCAGTACTCAGTCCAGTACTCAGTCCAGTACTCAGTCCAGTACTCAGTCCAGCACTCAGTCCAGTACTCAGTCCAGTACTCAGTCCAGTACTCAATCCAGTACTCAATCCAGTACTCAACCCAGTACTCAGTCCAGTACTCAGTCTATTACTCAGTCCAGTACTTAGTCCAGTACCTAGTCCAGTACTTAGTCCAGTACTCAGTCCAGTACTCAGTCCAGTACTCAGTCCAGTAGTCAGTCCAGTACTCAGTCCAGTACTCAGTCCAGTACTCAGTCCAGTACTCAGTCCAGTACTCAGTCCAGTACTCAGTCCAGTACTCAGTCCAGTACTCAGTCCAGTACTCAGTCTAGTACTCAGTCCTGTGTTCAGTCCAGTGTTCAGTACAGTACTCAGTTCAGTACTCAGTCCAGTACTCAGTACAGTACTCAGTCCAGTACTCAATCCAGTACTCAGTCCAGTACTCAGTCCAGTACTCAGTCCAGTACTCAGTCCAGTACTCAGTCCAGTACTCAGTCCAGTACTCAGTCCGGTACTCAGTCCAGTACTCAGTCCAGTACTCAGTCCAGTACTCAGTCCAGTACTCAGTCCAGTACTCAACCCAGAACTCAGTCCAGTACTCAGTCCAGTACTCAGTCCAGTACTCAGTCAAGTACTCAGTCCAGTACTCAGTCCAGCACTCAGTCCAGTACTCAGTCCAGGACTCAGTCCAGTACTCAGTCCAGTACTCAGTCCAGTACTCAGTCCAGTACTCAGTCCAGTACTCAGTCCAGTACTCAGTCCAGTACTCAGTCCAGTACTCAGTCCAGTACTCAGTCCAGTACTCAGTCCAGTACTCAGTCCAGTATTCAGTCCAGTACTCAGTCCAGTACTCAGTCCAGTACTCAGTCCAGTACTCAGTCCAGTACTCCGTCCAGTACTCAGTCCAGTACTCAGTCCAATACTCAGTCCAGTACTCAGTCCAGTACTCAGTCCAGTACTCAGTCCAGTAGTCTGTCCAGTACTTAGTCCAGTACTCAGTCCAGTACTCAGTCCAGTACTCAGTCCAGTACTCAGTATAGTACTCAGTCCAGTACTCAGTCCAGTACTCAGTCCAGTACTCAGTCCAGTACTCAGTCCAGTACTCAGTCCAGTACTCAGTCCAGTACTCAGTCCAGTACTCAGTCCAGTACTCAGTCCAGTACTCAGTCCAGCACTCAGTCCAGCACTCAGTCCAGTACTCAGTCCAGTACTCAGTCCAGTACTCAATCCAGTACTCAATCCAGTACTCAATCCAGTACTCAATCCACTACTCAATCCAGTACTCAATCCAGTACTCAGTCCAGTACTCAGTCCAGTACTCAGTCCAGTACTCAGTCCAGTACCCAGTCCAGTACTCAGTCCAGTACTCAGTCCAGTACTCAGTCCAGTACTCAGTCCAGTACTCAGTCCAGTACTCAGTCCAGTACTCAGTCCAGTACTCAGTCCAGTACTCAGTCCAGTACTCAGTCCAGTACTCAGTCCAGTACTCAGTCCAGTCTCAATCCAGTACTCAATCCAGTACTCAGTCCAGTACTCAGTTCAGTACTCAGTCCAGTACTCAGTCCAGTACTCAGTCCAGTACTCAGTCCAGTACTCAGTCCAGTACTCAGTCCAGTACTCAGTTCAGTACTCAGCCCAGTACTCAGTCCAGTACTCAGTCCAGTACTCAGTCCAGTACTCAGTCCAGTACTCAGGCCAGTACTCAGTCCAGTACTCAGTCCAGTACTCAGTCCAGTACTCAGTGCAGTAGTCAGTCCAATACTCAGTCCAGTACTCAGTCCAGTACTCAGTCCAGTACTCAGTCCAGTACTCAGTCCAGTACTCAGTCCAGTACTCAGTCCAGTACTCAGTCCAGTACTCAGTCCAGTACTCAGTCCAGTACTCAGTCCAGTACTCAGTCCAGTACTCAGTCCAGTACTCAGTCCAGTACTCAGTCTAGTACTCAGTCCTGTGTTCAGTCCAGTGTTCAGTACAGTACTCAGTTCAGTACTCAGTCCAGTACTCAGTACAGTACTCAGTCCAGTACTCAATCCAGTACTCAGTCCAGTACTCAGTCCAGTACTCAGTCCAGTACTCAGTCCAGTACTCAGTCCAGTACTCAGTCCAGTACTCAGTCCAGTACTCAGTCCGGTACTCAGTCCAGTACTCAGTCCAGTACTCAGTCCAGTACTCAGTCCAGTACTCAGTCCAGTACTCAACCCAGAACTCAGTCCAGTACTCAGTCCAGTACTCAGTCCAGTACTCAGTCCAGTACTCAGTCCAGCACTCAGTCCAGTACTCAGTCCAGGACTCAGTCCAGTACTCAGTCCAGTACTCAGTCCAGTACTCAGTCCAGTACTCAGTCCAGTACTCAGTCCAGTACTCAGTCCAGTACTCAGTCCAGTACTCAGTCCAGTACTCAGTCCAGTACTCAGTCCAGTACTCAGTCCAGTACTCAGTCCAGTATTCAGTCCAGTACTCAGTCCAGTACTCTGTCCAGTACTCAATCCAGTACTTAGTCCAGTACTCAGTCCAGTACTCAGTCCAGTACTCAGTCCAGTACTCAGTATAGTACTCAGTCCAGTACTCAGTCCAGTACTCAGTCCAGTACTCAGTCCAGTACTCAGTCCAGTACTCAGTCCAGTACTCAGTCCAGTACTCAGTCCAGTACTCAGTCCAGTACTCAGTCCAGTACTCAGTCCAGCACTCAGTCCAGCACTCAGTCCAGTACTCAGTCCAGTACTCAGTCCAGTACTCAATCCAGTACTCAATCCAGTACTCAATCCAGTACTCAATCCAGTACTCAATCCAGTACTCAGTCCAGTACTCAGTCCAGTACTCAGTCCAGTACTCAGTCCAGTACCCAGTCCAGTACTCAGTCCAGTACTCAGTCCAGTACTCAGTCCAGTACTCAGTCCAGTACTCAGTCAGTACTCAGTCCAGTACTCAGTCCAGTACTCAGTCCAGTACTCAGTCCAGTACTCAGTCCAGTACTCAATCCAGTACTCAGTCCAGTACTCAGTTCAGTACTCAGTCCAGTACTCAGTCCAGTACTCAGTCCAGTACTCAGTCCAGTACTCAGTCCAGTACTCAGTCCAGTACTCAGTCCAGTACTCAGTTCAGTACTCAGCCCAGTACTCAGTCCAGTACTCAGTCCAGTACTCAGTCCAGTACTCAGTCCAGTACTCAGGCCAGTACTCAGTCCAGTACTCAGTCCAGTACTCAGTCCAGTACTCAGTCCAGTACTCAGTCCAGTAGTCAGTCCAATACTCAGTCCAGTACTCAGTCCAGTACTCAGTCCAGTACTCAGTCCAGTACTCAGTCTAGTACTCAGTCCAGTACTCAGTCCAGTAGTCAGTCCAGTACCCAATCCAGTACTCAATCCAGTACTCAGTCCAGTACTCAGTCCAGTACTCAGTCCAGTACTCAGTCCAGTACTCAGTCCACTACTCAGTCCAGTACTCAGTCCAGTACTCAGTCCAGTACTCAGTCCAGTACTCAGTCCAGTACTCAGTCCAGTACTCAATCCAGTACTCAATCCAGTATTCAGTCCAGAACTCAGTGCAGTACTCAGTGCAGTACTCAGGCCAGTACTCAGTCCAGTACTCAGTCCAGTACTCAGTCCAGTACTCAGTCCAGTACTCAGTCCAGTACTCAGTCCAGTACTCAGTCCAGTACTCAGTCCAGTACCCAGTCAAGTACTCAGTCCAGTACTCAGTCCAGTACTCAGCCCAGTACTCAGTCCAGTACTCAGTCCAGTACTCAGTCCAGTACTCAGTCCAGTACTCAGTCCAGTACTCAGTTCAGTACTCAGTCCAGCACTCAGTCCATTACTCAGTCCAGTACTCAGTCCAGCACTCAGTCCAGTACTCAGTCCAGTACTCAGTCCAGTACTCAGTCCAGTACTCAGTCCAGTACTCAGTCCAGTACTCAGTCCAGTACTCAGTCTAGTACTCAGTCCAGTACTCAGTCCAGTACTCAGTCCAGTACTCAGTCCAGTACTCAGTCCAGTACTCAGTCCAGTACTCAGTCCAGTACTCAGTCCAGTACTTAGTCCAGTACTCAGTCCAGTACTCAGTCCAGTACTCAGTCCACTACTCAGTCCACTACTCAGTCCACTACTCAGTCCAGTACTCAGTCCAGTACTCAGTCCAGTACTCAGTGCAGTACTCAGTACAGTACTCAGTCCAGTACTCAGTCCAGTACTCAATCCAGTACTCAGTCCAGTACTCAGTCCAGTACTCAGTCCAGTACTCAGTCCAGTACTCAGTCCAGTACTCAGTCCAGTACTCAGTCCAGTACTCAGTCCAGTACTCAATCCAGTACTCAATCCAGTACTCAGTCCAGAACTCAGTGCAGTACTCAGTCCAGTACTCAGTCCAGTACTCAGTCCAGTACTCAGTCCAGTGTTCAGTCCAGTACTCAGTCCAGTACTCAGTCCAGTACTCAGTCCAGTACTCAGTCCAGTACTCAGTCCAGTACTCAGTCCGGTACTCAGTCCAGTACTCAGTCCAGTACTCAGTCCAGTACTCAGTCTGGTACTCAGTCCAGTACCCAATCCAGTACTCAATCCAGTACTCAGTCCAGTACTCAGTCCAGTAGTCAGTCCAGTACTCAGTCCAGTACTCAGTCCAGTACTCAGTCCAGTACTTAGTCCAGTACTCAGTCCAGTACTCAGTCCAGTACTCAGTCCAGTACTCAGTCCAGTACTCAGTCCAGTACTCAGTCCAGTACTCAGTCCAGTGTTCTTCCAGTACTCAGTCCAGTACTCAGTCCAGTACTCAGTCCAGTACTCAGTCCAGTACTCAGTACAGTACTCAGTCCAGTACCCAATCCAGTACTCAATCCAGTACTCAATCCAGTACTCAGTCTAGTACTCAGTCCAGTACTCAGTCCAGTACTCAGTCCAGTACTCAGTCCAGTACTCAGTCCAGTACTCAGTCCAGTAGTCAGTCCAGTACTCGGTCCAGTACTCAGTCCAGTACTCAGTCCAGTGTTCTTCCACTGTTCAGTACAGTACTCAGTTCAGTACTCAGTCCAGTACTCAGTCCAGTACTCAGTCCAGTACTCAGTCCAGTACTCAGTCCAGTACTCAGTCCAATACTCAGTCCAGTACTCAGTCCAGTACTCAGTCCAGTACTCAGTCCAGTACTCAGTCCAGTATTCAGTCAAGTACTCAGTCCAGTACTCAGTCCAGTACTCAGTCCAGCACTCAGTCCAGTACTCAGTCCAGTACTCAGTCCAGTACTCAGTCCAGTACTCAGTCCAGTACTCAGTTCAGTACTCAGTCCAGTACTCAGTCCAGTACTCAGTCCAGTACTCAGTCCAGTACTCAGTCCAGTACTCAGTCCAGTACTCAGTCCAGTACTCAGTACAGTACTCAGTCCAGTACTCAGTCCAGTTCTCAATGCAGTACTCAGTCCAGTACTCAGTCCAGTACTCAGCCCAGTACTCAGTCCAGTACTCAGTCTAGTACTCAGTCCAGTACTCAGTCCAGTACTCAATCCAGTACTCAATCCAGTACTCAGTCCAGTACTCAGTCCAGTACTCAGTCCAGCACTCAGTCCATTACTCAGTCCAGTACTCAGTCCAGCACTCAGTCCAGTACTCAGTCCAGTACTCAGTCCAGTACTCAGTCCAGTACTCAGTCCAGTACTCAGTCCAGTACTCAGTCTAGTACTCAGTCCAGTACTCAGTCCACTACTCAGTCTAGTACTCAGTCCAGTACTCAGTCCAGTACTCAGTTCAGTACTCAGTCCAGTACTCAGTGCAGTACTCAGTCCAGTACTCAGTCCAGTACTCAGTCCAGTACTCAGTCCAGTACTCAGTGCAGTACTCAGTCCAGTACTCAGTCCAGTACTCAGTCCACTACTCAGTCCAGTACTCAGTCCAGTACTCAGTCCAGTACTCAGTCCAGTACTCAGTCCAGTACTCAATCCAGTACTCAATCCACTACTCAATCCAGTACTCAGTCCAGTACTCAGTCCAGCACTCAGTCCAGTACTCAGTCCAGTACTCAGTCCAGTACTCAGTCCAGTACTTAGTCCAGTACTCAGTCCAGTACTCAGTCCAGTACTCAATCCAGTACTCAGTCCAGTACTCAGTCCAGTACTCAGTCCTGAATTAAAAAGACTTCAAAACTTAAATAAACTAAAATTGTATAAAATATAATGAATTTTATTCCTACACTGGTACCGGTACTGGTAATGGTACCGGTACCGGTATCAGTCATTTCGTTTATCAGTCATTTCGTTTATCAGTCACTTCGTTTATCAGTTATTTCGGTTATCAGTAACTTCGTTTATCAGTCATTTCGTTTATCAGTCATTTCGTTTATCAGTCATTTTGTTTATCAGTCACTTCGTTTATCAGTCATTTCGTTTATCAGTCATTTCGTTTATCAGTCATTTCGTTTATTAGTCATTTTGTTTATCAGTCATTTCGTTTATCAGTCATTTCGTTTATCAGTCATTTCGTTTATCAGTCATTTCGTTTATCAGTCATTTTGTTAATCAGTCATTTCGTTTATAAGTCAATTCGTTTATCAGTCATTTCGTTTGTCAGTCATTTCGTTTATCAGTCATTTCGTTTATCAGTCATTTCGTTTATCAGTCATTTCGTTTATCAGTCATTTCGTTTATCAGTCATTTTGTTCATCAGTCATTTCGTTTATTGGTCACTTCGTTTATCAGTCATTTCGTTTATCAGTCATTTCGTTTATCAGTCATTTCGTTTATCAGTCATTTCGTTTATCAGTCACTTCGTTTATCAGTCATTTCGTTTATCAGTCATTTCGTTTATCAGTCATTTCGTTTATCAGTCATTTCGTTTATTGGTCATTTCGTTTATCAGTCATTTCGTTTATCAGTCATTTCGTTTATCAGTCATTTCGTTTATCAGTCACTTCGTTTATCAGTCATTTCGTTTGTCAGTCATTTCGTTTGTCAGTCATTTCGTTTATCAGTCATTTCGTTTATCAGTCATTTCGTTTATCAGTCATTTTAGTACTCAGTCCAGTACTCAGTCCAGTACTCAGTCCAGTACTCAGTCCAGTACTCAGTCCAGTACTCAGTCCAGTACTCAGTCCAGTACTCAATCCAGTACTCAATCCAGTACTCAGTCCAGTACTCAGTCCAGTACTCAGTCCAGTACTCAGTCCAGTACTCAGTCCAGTACTCAGTCCAGTACTCAGTCCAGTACTCAGTCCAGTACTCAGTCCAGTACTCAGTCCAGTACTCAGTCCAGTACTCAGTCCAGTACTCAGTCCTGTACTCAGTCCAGTACTCAGTCCAGTACTCAGTCCAGTACTCAGTCCAGTACTCAGTCCAGTACTCAGTCCAGTACTCAGTCCAGTACTCAGTCCAGTACTAAGTCCAGTACTCAGTCCAGTACTCAGTCCAGTACTGGTACTGCTACTCTACTGAGAGCTCGTTTATCAGTCATTTCGTTTATCAGTCATTTTAGTACTCAGTCCAGTACTCAGTCCAGTACTCAGTCCAGTACTCAGTCCAGTACTCAGTCCAGTATTCAGTCCAGTACTCAGTCCAGTACTCAGTCCAGTACTCAGTCCAGTACTCAGTCCAGTACTCAGTCCAGTACTCAGTCCAGTACTCAATCCAGTACTCAATCCAGTAATCAGTCCAGTACTCAGTCCAGTACTCAGTCCAGTACTCAGTCCAGTACTCAGTCCAGTACTCAGTCCAGTACTCAGTCCAGTACTCAGTCCAGTACTCAGTCCAGTACTCAGTCCGGTACTCAGTCCAGTACTCAGTCCAGTACTCAGTCCAGTACTCAGTCCAGTACTCAGTCCAGTACTCAGTCCAGTACTCAGTCCAGTACTCAGTCCAGTACTCAGTCCGGTACTCAGTCCAGTACTCAGTCCAGTACTCAGTCCAGTACTCAGTCCAGTACTAAGTCCAGTACTCAGTCCAGTACTCAGTTCAGTACTGGTACTGCTACTCTCCTGAGAGCTCGTTTATCAGTCATTTCGTTTATCAGTCATTTTAGTACTCAGTCCAGTACTCAGTCCAGTACTCAGTCCAGTACTCAGTCCAGTACTCAGTCCAGTACTCTGTCCAGTACTCAGTCCAGTATTCAGTCCAGTACTCAGTCCAGTACTCAGTCCAGTACTCAGTCCAGTACTCAGTCCAGTACTCAGTCCAGTACTCAGTCCAGTACTCAGTCCAGTACTCAGTCCAGTACTCAATCCAGTACTCAATCCAGTACTCAGTCCAGTACTCAGTCCAGTACTCAGTCCAGTACTCAGTCCAGTACTCAGTCCAGTACTCAGTCCAGTACTCAGTCCAGTACTCAGTCCAGTACTCAGTGCAGTACTCAGTGCAGTACTCAGTCCAGTACTCAGTCCAGTACTCAGTCCAGTACTCAGTCCAGTACTCAGTGCAGTACTCAGTCCAGTACTCAGTCCAGTACTCAGTCCAGTACTCAGTCCAGTACTCAGTCCAGTACTCAGTCCAGTACTCAGTCCAGTACTAAGTCCAGTACTCAGTCCAGTACTCAGTCCAGTGTTCAGTACAGTACTCAGTCCAGTACTCAGTCCAGTACTCAGTCCAGTACTCAGTACAGTACTCAGTACAGTACTCAGTCCAGTACTCAGTCCAGTACTCAATCCAGTACTCAGTCCAGTACTCAGTCCAGTACTCAGTCCAGTACTCAGTCCAGTACTCAGTCCAGTACTCAGTCTAGTACTCAGTCCAGTACTCAGTCCAGTACTCAGTCCAGTACTTAGTCCAGTACTTAGTCCAGTACTCAGTCCAGTACTGAGTCCAGTACTCAGTCCAGTACTCAGTCCAGTACTCAGTCCAGTACTCAGTCCAGTACTTAGTATAGTACTCAGTCCAGTACTCAGTCCAGTACTCAGTCCAGTGTTCAGTACAGTACTCAGTACAGTACTCAGTCCAGTACTCAGTCCAGTACTCAGTCCAGTACTCAGTCCAGTACTCAGTCCAGTACTCAGTCCAGTACTTAGTCCAGTACTCAGTCCAGTACTCAGTCCATTACTCAGTCCAGTACTCAGTCCAGTACTCAATCCAGTACTCAGTCCAGTACTCAGTCCAGTAGTCAGTCCAGTACTCAGTCCAGTACTCAATCCAGTACTCAGTCCAGTACTCAGTCCAGTACTCAGTCCAGTACTCAGTCCAGTACTCACTCCAGTACTCAGTCCAGTACTCAGTCCAGTACTCAGTCCAGTACTCAGTCCAGTACTCAGTCCAGTACTCAGTCCAGTGTTCTTCCAGTACTCAGTCCAGTACTCAGTCCAGTACTCAGTCCAGTACTCAGTCCAGTACTCAGTACAGTACTCAGTCCAGTACCCAATCCAGTACTCAATCCAGTACTCAATCCAGTACTCAGTCTAGTACTCAGTCCAGTACTCAGTCCAGTACTCAGTCCAGTACTCAGTCCAGTACTCAGTCCAGTACTCAGTTTAGTAGTCAGTCCAGTACTCGGTCCAGTACTCAGTCCAGTACTCAGTCCAGTACTCAGTCCAGTGTTCTTCCACTGTTCAGTACAGTACTCAGTTCAGTACTTAGTCCATTACTCAGTCCAGTACTCAGTCCAGTACTCAGTCCAGTACTCAGTCCAGTACTCAGTCCAGTACTCAGTCCAATACTCAGTCCAGTACTCAGTCCAGTACTCAGTCCAGTACTCAGTCCAGTACTCAGTCCAGTATTCAGTCAAGTACTCAGTCCAGTACTCAGTCCAGTACTCAGTCCAGCACTCAGTCCAGTACTCAGTCCAGTACTCAGTCCAGTACTCAGTCCAGTACTCAGTCCAGTACTCAGTTCAGTACTCAGTCCAGTACTCAGTCCAGTACTCAGTCCAGTACTCAGTCCAGTACTCAGTCCAGTACTCAGTCCAGTACTCAGTCCAGTACTCAGTACAGTACTCAGTCCAGTACTCAGTCCAGTTCTCAATCCAGTACTCAGTCCAGTACTCAGTCCAGTACTCAGCCCAGTACTCAGTCCAGTACTCAGTCTAGTACTCAGTCCAGTACTCAGTCCAGTACTCAATCCAGTACTCAATCCAGTACTCAGTCCAGTACTCAGTCCAGTACTCAGTCCAGCACTCAGTCCATTACTCAGTCCAGTACTCAGTCCAGCACTCAGTCCAGTACTCAGTCCAGTACTCAGTCCAGTACTCAGTCCAGTACTCAGTCCAGTACTCAGTCCAGTACTCAGTCTAGTACTCAGTCCAGTACTCAGTCCACTACTCAGTCTAGTACTCAGTCCAGTACTCAGTCCAGTACTCAGTTCAGTACTCAGTCCAGTACTCAGTGCAGTACTCAGTCCAGTACTCAGTCCAGTACTCAGTCCAGTACTCAGTCCAGTACTCAGTGCAGTACTCAGTCCAGTACTCAGTCCAGTACTCAGTCCACTACTCAGTCCAGTACTCAGTCCAGTACTCAGTCCAGTACTCAGTCCAGTACTCAGTCCAGTACTCAATCCAGTACTCAATCCACTACTCAATCCAGTACTCAGTCCAGTACTCAGTCCAGCACTCAGTCCAGTACTCAGTCCAGTACTCAGTCCAGTACTCAGTCCAGTACTTAGTCCAGTACTCAGTCCAGTACTCAGTCCAGTACTCAATCCAGTACTCAGTCCAGTACTCAGTCCAGTACTCAGTCCTGAATTAAAAAGACTTCAAAACTTAAATAAACTAAAATTGTATAAAATATAATGAATTTTATTCCTACACTGGTACCGGTACTGGTAATGGTACCGGTACCGGTATCAGTCATTTCGTTTATCAGTCATTTCGTTTATCAGTCACTTCGTTTATCAGTTATTTCGGTTATCAGTAACTTCGTTTATCAGTCATTTCGTTTATCAGTCATTTCGTTTATCAGTCATTTTGTTTATCAGTCACTTCGTTTATCAGTCATTTCGTTTATCAGTCATTTCGTTTATCAGTCATTTCGTTTATTAGTCATTTTGTTTATCAGTCATTTCGTTTATCAGTCATTTCGTTTATCAGTCATTTCGTTTATCAGTCATTTCGTTTATCAGTCATTTTGTTAATCAGTCATTTCGTTTATAAGTCAATTCGTTTATCAGTCATTTCGTTTGTCAGTCATTTCGTTTATCAGTCATTTCGTTTATCAGTCATTTCGTTTATCAGTCATTTCGTTTATCAGTCATTTCGTTTATCAGTCATTTTGTTTATCAGTCATTTCGTTTATTGGTCACTTCGTTTATCAGTCATTTCGTTTATCAGTCATTTCGTTTATCAGTCATTTCGTTTATCAGTCATTTCGTTTATCAGTCATTTCGTTTATCAGTCACTTCGTTTATCAGTCATTTCGTTTATCAGTCATTTCGTTTATCAGTCATTTCGTTTATCAGTCATTTCGTTTATTTGTCATTTCGTTTATCAGTCATTTCGTTTATCAGTCATTTCGTTTATCAGTCATTTCGTTTATCAGTCACTTCGTTTATCAGTCATTTCGTTTGTCAGTCATTTCGTTTATCAGTCATTTCGTTTATCAGTCATTTTGTTTATCAGTCATTTCGTTTATCAGTCATTTCGTTTATCAGTCATTTTAGTACTCAGTCCAGTACTCAGTCCAGTACTCAGTCCAGTACTCAGTCCAGTACTCAGTCCAGTACTCAGTCCAGTACTCAATCCAGTACTCAATCCAGTACTCAGTCCAGTACTCAGTCCAGTACTCAGTCCAGTACTCAGTCCAGTACTCAGTCCAGTACTCAGTCCAGTACTCAGTCCAGTACTCAGTCCAGTACTCAGTCCAGTACTCAGTCCAGTACTCAGTCCAGTACTCAGTCCAGTACTCAGTCCAGTACTCAGTCCTGTACTCAGTCCAGTACTCAGTCCAGTACTCAGTCCAGTACTCAGTCCAGTACTCAGTCCAGTACTCAGTCCAGTACTCAGTCCAGTACTCAGTCCAGTACTCAGTCCAGTACTAAGTCCAGTACTCAGTCCAGTACTCAGTCCAGTACTGGTACTGCTACTCTACTGAGAGCTCGTTTATCAGTCATTTCGTTTATCAGTCATTTTAGTACTCAGTCCAGTACTCAGTCCAGTACTCAGTCCAGTACTCAGTCCAGTACTCAGTCCAGTATTCAGTCCAGTACTCAGTCCAGTACTCAGTCCAGTACTCAGTCCAGTACTCAGTCCAGTACTCAGTCCAGTACTCAGTCCAGTACTCAATCCAGTACTCAATCCAGTAATCAGTCCAGTACTCAGTCCAGTACTCAGTCCAGTACTCAGTCCAGTACTCAGTCCAGTACTCAGTCCAGTACTCAGTCCAGTACTCAGTCCAGTACTCAGTCCGGTACTCAGTCCAGTACTCAGTCCAGTACTCAGTCCAGTACTCAGTCCAGTACTCAGTCCAGTACTCAGTCCAGTACTCAGTCCAGTACTCAGTCCAGTACTCAGTCCAGTACTCAGTCCAGTACTCAGTCCAGTACTCAGTCCAGTACTCAGTCCAGTACTAAGTCCAGTACTCAGTCCAGTACTCAGTCCAGTACTCAGTCCAGTATTCAGTCCAGTACTCAGTCCAGTACTCAGTCCAGTACTCAGTCCAGTACTCAGTCCAGTACTCAGTCCAGTACTCAGTCCAGTACTCAATCCAGTACTCAATCCAGTAATCAGTCCAGTACTCAGTCCAGTACTCAGTCCAGTACTCAGTCCAGTACTCAGTCCAGTACTCAGTCCAGTACTCAGTCCAGTACTCAGTCCAGTACTCAGTCCAGTACTCAGTCCGGTACTCAGTCCAGTACTCAGTCCAGTACTCAGTCCAGTACTCAGTATAGTACTCAGTCCAGTACTCAGTCCAGTACTCAGTCCAGTACTCAGTCCAGTACTCAGTCCAGTACTCAGTCCAGTACTCAGTCCAGTACTCAGTCCAGTACTCAGTCCAGTACTCAGTCCAGTACTCAGTCCAGCACTCAGTCCAGCACTCAGTCCAGTACTCAGTCCAGTACTCAGTCCAGTACTCAATCCAGTACTCAATCCAGTACTCAATCCAGTACTCAATCCAGTACTCAATCCAGTACTCAGTCCAGTACTCAGTCCAGTACTCAGTCCAGTACTCAGTCCAGTACCCAGTCCAGTACTCAGTCCAGTACTCAGTCCAGTACTCAGTCCAGTACTCAGTCCAGTACTCAGTCCAGTACTCAGTCCAGTACTCAGTCCAGTACTCAGTCCAGTACTCAGTCCAGTACTCAGTCCAGTACTCAATCCAGTACTCAGTCCAGTACTCAGTTCAGTACTCAGTCCAGTACTCAGTCCAGTACTCAGTCCAGTACTCAGTCCAGTACTCAGTCCAGTACTCAGTCCAGTACTCAGTCCAGTACTCAGTTCAGTACTCAGCCCAGTACTCAGTCCAGTACTCAGTCCAGTACTCAGTCCAGTACTCAGTCCAGTACTCAGGCCAGTACTCAGTCCAGTACTCAGTCCAGTACTCAGTCCAGTACTCAGTCCAGTACTCAGTCCAGTAGTCAGTCCAATACTCAGTCCAGTACTCAGTCCAGTACTCAGTCCAGTACTCAGTCCAGTACTCAGTCTAGTACTCAGTCCAGTACTCAGTCCAGTAGTCAGTCCAGTACCCAATCCAGTACTCAATCCAGTACTCAGTCCAGTACTCAGTCCAGTACTCAGTCCAGTACTCAGTCCAGTACTCAGTCCACTACTCAGTCCAGTACTCAGTCCAGTACTCAGTCCAGTACTCAGTCCAGTACTCAGTCCAGTACTCAATCCAGTACTCAATCCAGTACTCAGTCCAGAACTCAGTGCAGTACTCAGTGCAGTACTCAGGCCAGTACTCAGTCCAGTACTCAGTCCAGTACTCAGTCCAGTACTCAGTCCAGTACTCAGTCCAGTACTCAGTCCAGTACTCAGTCCAGTACTCAGTCCAGTACCCAGTCAAGTACTCAGTCCAGTACTCAGTCCAGTACTCAGCCCAGTACTCAGTCCAGTACTCAGTCCAGTACTCAGTCCAGTACTCAGTCCAGTACTCAGTCC
Organism: Panzeria rudis; assembly: GCA_956483635.1. Lineage (NCBI taxonomy): Eukaryota > Metazoa > Arthropoda > Insecta > Diptera > Tachinidae > Panzeria > Panzeria rudis. Next base: position 20,225,634 of record OY101450.1, on the reverse strand, counting down.
AGTACTCAGTTCAGTACTCAGTCCAGTACTCAGTCCAGTACTCAGTCCAGTACTCAGTCCAGTACTCAGTCCAGTACTCAGTCTAGTACTCAGTCCAGTACTCAGTCCAGTACTCAGTCCAGTACTCAGTCCAGTACTCAGTCCAGTACTCAGTCCAGTACTCAGTCCAGTACTCAGTCCAGTACTCAGTCCAGTACTCAGTCTAGTACTCAGTCCAGTACTCAGTCCAGTACTCAGTCCAGTACTCAGTCCAGTACTCAGTCCAGTACTCAGTCCAGTACTCAGTCCAGTACTCAGTCCAGTACTTAGTCCAGTACTCAGTCCAGTACTCAGTCCAGTACTCAGTCCACTACTCAGTCCACTACTCAGTCCACTACTCAGTCCAGTACTCAGTCCAGTACTCAGTCCAGTACTCAGTGCAGTACTCAGTACAGTACTCAGTCCAGTACTCAGTCCAGTACTCAATCCAGTACTCAGTCCAGTACTCAGTCCAGTACTCAGTCCAGTACTCAGTCCAGTACTCAGTCCAGTACTCAGTCCAGTACTCAGTCCAGTACTCAGTCCAGTACTCAATCCAGTACTCAATCCAGTACTCAGTCCAGAACTCAGTGCAGTACTCAGTCCAGTACTCAGTCCAGTACTCAGTCCAGTACTCAGTCCAGTGTTCAGTCCAGTACTCAGTCCAGTACTCAGTCCAGTACTCAGTCCAGTACTCAGTCCAGTACTCAGTCCAGTACTCAGTCCGGTACTCAGTCCAGTACTCAGTCCAGTACTCAGTCCAGTACTCAGTCTGGTACTCAGTCCAGTACCCAATCCAGTACTCAATCCAGTACTCAGTCCAGTACTCAGTCCAGTAGTCAGTCCAGTACTCAGTCCAGTACTCAGTCCAGTACTCAGTCCAGTACTTAGTCCAGTACTCAGTCCAGTACTCAGTCCAGTACTCAGTCCAGTACTCAGTCCAGTACTCAGTCCAGTACTCAGTCCAGTACTCAGTCCAGTGTTCTTCCAGTACTCAGTCCAGTACTCAGTCCAGTACTCAGTCCAGTACTCAGTCCAGTACTCAGTACAGTACTCAGTCCAGTACCCAATCCAGTACTCAATCCAGTACTCAATCCAGTACTCAGTCTAGTACTCAGTCCAGTACTCAGTCCAGTACTCAGTCCAGTACTCAGTCCAGTACTCAGTCCAGTACTCAGTCCAGTAGTCAGTCCAGTACTCGGTCCAGTACTCAGTCCAGTACTCAGTCCAGTGTTCTTCCACTGTTCAGTACAGTACTCAGTTCAGTACTCAGTCCAGTACTCAGTCCAGTACTCAGTCCAGTACTCAGTCCAGTACTCAGTCCAGTACTCAGTCCAATACTCAGTCCAGTACTCAGTCCAGTACTCAGTCCAGTACTCAGTCCAGTACTCAGTCCAGTATTCAGTCAAGTACTCAGTCCAGTACTCAGTCCAGTACTCAGTCCAGCACTCAGTCCAGTACTCAGTCCAGTACTCAGTCCAGTACTCAGTCCAGTACTCAGTCCAGTACTCAGTTCAGTACTCAGTCCAGTACTCAGTCCAGTACTCAGTCCAGTACTCAGTCCAGTACTCAGTCCAGTACTCAGTCCAGTACTCAGTCCAGTACTCAGTACAGTACTCAGTCCAGTACTCAGTCCAGTTCTCAATGCAGTACTCAGTCCAGTACTCAGTCCAGTACTCAGCCCAGTACTCAGTCCAGTACTCAGTCTAGTACTCAGTCCAGTACTCAGTCCAGTACTCAATCCAGTACTCAATCCAGTACTCAGTCCAGTACTCAGTCCAGTACTCAGTCCAGCACTCAGTCCATTACTCAGTCCAGTACTCAGTCCAGCACTCAGTCCAGTACTCAGTCCAGTACTCAGTCCAGTACTCAGTCCAGTACTCAGTCCAGTACTCAGTCCAGTACTCAGTCTAGTACTCAGTCCAGTACTCAGTCCACTACTCAGTCTAGTACTCAGTCCAGTACTCAGTCCAGTACTCAGTTCAGTACTCAGTCCAGTACTCAGTGCAGTACTCAGTCCAGTACTCAGTCCAGTACTCAGTCCAGTACTCAGTCCAGTACTCAGTGCAGTACTCAGTCCAGTACTCAGTCCAGTACTCAGTCCACTACTCAGTCCAGTACTCAGTCCAGTACTCAGTCCAGTACTCAGTCCAGTACTCAGTCCAGTACTCAATCCAGTACTCAATCCACTACTCAATCCAGTACTCAGTCCAGTACTCAGTCCAGCACTCAGTCCAGTACTCAGTCCAGTACTCAGTCCAGTACTCAGTCCAGTACTTAGTCCAGTACTCAGTCCAGTACTCAGTCCAGTACTCAATCCAGTACTCAGTCCAGTACTCAGTCCAGTACTCAGTCCTGAATTAAAAAGACTTCAAAACTTAAATAAACTAAAATTGTATAAAATATAATGAATTTTATTCCTACACTGGTACCGGTACTGGTAATGGTACCGGTACCGGTATCAGTCATTTCGTTTATCAGTCATTTCGTTTATCAGTCACTTCGTTTATCAGTTATTTCGGTTATCAGTAACTTCGTTTATCAGTCATTTCGTTTATCAGTCATTTCGTTTATCAGTCATTTTGTTTATCAGTCACTTCGTTTATCAGTCATTTCGTTTATCAGTCATTTCGTTTATCAGTCATTTCGTTTATTAGTCATTTTGTTTATCAGTCATTTCGTTTATCAGTCATTTCGTTTATCAGTCATTTCGTTTATCAGTCATTTTGTTAATCAGTCATTTCGTTTATAAGTCAATTCGTTTATCAGTCATTTCGTTTGTCAGTCATTTCGTTTATCAGTCATTTCGTTTATCAGTCATTTCGTTTATCAGTCATTTCGTTTATCAGTCATTTCGTTTATCAGTCATTTTGTTCATCAGTCATTTCGTTTATTGGTCACTTCGTTTATCAGTCATTTCGTTTATCAGTCATTTCGTTTATCAGTCATTTCGTTTATCAGTCATTTCGTTTATCAGTCACTTCGTTTATCAGTCATTTCGTTTATCAGTCATTTCGTTTATCAGTCATTTCGTTTATCAGTCATTTCGTTTATTGGTCATTTCGTTTATCAGTCATTTCGTTTATCAGTCATTTCGTTTATCAGTCATTTCGTTTATCAGTCACTTCGTTTATCAGTCATTTCGTTTGTCAGTCATTTCGTTTGTCAGTCATTTCGTTTATCAGTCATTTCGTTTATCAGTCATTTCGTTTATCAGTCATTTTAGTACTCAGTCCAGTACTCAGTCCAGTACTCAGTCCAGTACTCAGTCCAGTACTCAGTCCAGTACTCAGTCCAGTACTCAGTCCAGTACTCAATCCAGTACTCAATCCAGTACTCAGTCCAGTACTCAGTCCAGTACTCAGTCCAGTACTCAGTCCAGTACTCAGTCCAGTACTCAGTCCAGTACTCAGTCCAGTACTCAGTCCAGTACTCAGTCCAGTACTCAGTCCAGTACTCAGTCCAGTACTCAGTCCAGTACTCAGTCCAGTACTCAGTCCTGTACTCAGTCCAGTACTCAGTCCAGTACTCAGTCCAGTACTCAGTCCAGTACTCAGTCCAGTACTCAGTCCAGTACTCAGTCCAGTACTCAGTCCAGTACTAAGTCCAGTACTCAGTCCAGTACTCAGTCCAGTACTGGTACTGCTACTCTACTGAGAGCTCGTTTATCAGTCATTTCGTTTATCAGTCATTTTAGTACTCAGTCCAGTACTCAGTCCAGTACTCAGTCCAGTACTCAGTCCAGTACTCAGTCCAGTATTCAGTCCAGTACTCAGTCCAGTACTCAGTCCAGTACTCAGTCCAGTACTCAGTCCAGTACTCAGTCCAGTACTCAGTCCAGTACTCAATCCAGTACTCAATCCAGTAATCAGTCCAGTACTCAGTCCAGTACTCAGTCCAGTACTCAGTCCAGTACTCAGTCCAGTACTCAGTCCAGTACTCAGTCCAGTACTCAGTCCAGTACTCAGTCCAGTACTCAGTCCGGTACTCAGTCCAGTACTCAGTCCAGTACTCAGTCCAGTACTCAGTCCAGTACTCAGTCCAGTACTCAGTCCAGTACTCAGTCCAGTACTCAGTCCAGTACTCAGTCCGGTACTCAGTCCAGTACTCAGTCCAGTACTCAGTCCAGTACTCAGTCCAGTACTAAGTCCAGTACTCAGTCCAGTACTCAGTTCAGTACTGGTACTGCTACTCTCCTGAGAGCTCGTTTATCAGTCATTTCGTTTATCAGTCATTTTAGTACTCAGTCCAGTACTCAGTCCAGTACTCAGTCCAGTACTCAGTCCAGTACTCAGTCCAGTACTCTGTCCAGTACTCAGTCCAGTATTCAGTCCAGTACTCAGTCCAGTACTCAGTCCAGTACTCAGTCCAGTACTCAGTCCAGTACTCAGTCCAGTACTCAGTCCAGTACTCAGTCCAGTACTCAGTCCAGTACTCAATCCAGTACTCAATCCAGTACTCAGTCCAGTACTCAGTCCAGTACTCAGTCCAGTACTCAGTCCAGTACTCAGTCCAGTACTCAGTCCAGTACTCAGTCCAGTACTCAGTCCAGTACTCAGTGCAGTACTCAGTGCAGTACTCAGTCCAGTACTCAGTCCAGTACTCAGTCCAGTACTCAGTCCAGTACTCAGTGCAGTACTCAGTCCAGTACTCAGTCCAGTACTCAGTCCAGTACTCAGTCCAGTACTCAGTCCAGTACTCAGTCCAGTACTCAGTCCAGTACTAAGTCCAGTACTCAGTCCAGTACTCAGTCCAGTGTTCAGTACAGTACTCAGTCCAGTACTCAGTCCAGTACTCAGTCCAGTACTCAGTACAGTACTCAGTACAGTACTCAGTCCAGTACTCAGTCCAGTACTCAATCCAGTACTCAGTCCAGTACTCAGTCCAGTACTCAGTCCAGTACTCAGTCCAGTACTCAGTCCAGTACTCAGTCTAGTACTCAGTCCAGTACTCAGTCCAGTACTCAGTCCAGTACTTAGTCCAGTACTTAGTCCAGTACTCAGTCCAGTACTGAGTCCAGTACTCAGTCCAGTACTCAGTCCAGTACTCAGTCCAGTACTCAGTCCAGTACTTAGTATAGTACTCAGTCCAGTACTCAGTCCAGTACTCAGTCCAGTGTTCAGTACAGTACTCAGTACAGTACTCAGTCCAGTACTCAGTCCAGTACTCAGTCCAGTACTCAGTCCAGTACTCAGTCCAGTACTCAGTCCAGTACTTAGTCCAGTACTCAGTCCAGTACTCAGTCCATTACTCAGTCCAGTACTCAGTCCAGTACTCAATCCAGTACTCAGTCCAGTACTCAGTCCAGTAGTCAGTCCAGTACTCAGTCCAGTACTCAATCCAGTACTCAGTCCAGTACTCAGTCCAGTACTCAGTCCAGTACTCAGTCCAGTACTCACTCCAGTACTCAGTCCAGTACTCAGTCCAGTACTCAGTCCAGTACTCAGTCCAGTACTCAGTCCAGTACTCAGTCCAGTGTTCTTCCAGTACTCAGTCCAGTACTCAGTCCAGTACTCAGTCCAGTACTCAGTCCAGTACTCAGTACAGTACTCAGTCCAGTACCCAATCCAGTACTCAATCCAGTACTCAATCCAGTACTCAGTCTAGTACTCAGTCCAGTACTCAGTCCAGTACTCAGTCCAGTACTCAGTCCAGTACTCAGTCCAGTACTCAGTTTAGTAGTCAGTCCAGTACTCGGTCCAGTACTCAGTCCAGTACTCAGTCCAGTACTCAGTCCAGTGTTCTTCCACTGTTCAGTACAGTACTCAGTTCAGTACTTAGTCCAGTACTCAGTCCAGTACTCAGTCCAGTACTCAGTCCAGTACTCAGTCCAGTACTCAGTCCAGTACTCAGTCCAATACTCAGTCCAGTACTCAGTCCAGTACTCAGTCCAGTACTCAGTCCAGTACTCAGTCCAGTATTCAGTCAAGTACTCAGTCCAGTACTCAGTCCAGTACTCAGTCCAGCACTCAGTCCAGTACTCAGTCCAGTACTCAGTCCAGTACTCAGTCCAGTACTCAGTCCAGTACTCAGTTCAGTACTCAGTCCAGTACTCAGTCCAGTACTCAGTCCAGTACTCAGTCCAGTACTCAGTCCAGTACTCAGTCCAGTACTCAGTCCAGTACTCAGTACAGTACTCAGTCCAGTACTCAGTCCAGTTCTCAATCCAGTACTCAGTCCAGTACTCAGTCCAGTACTCAGCCCAGTACTCAGTCCAGTACTCAGTCTAGTACTCAGTCCAGTACTCAGTCCAGTACTCAATCCAGTACTCAATCCAGTACTCAGTCCAGTACTCAGTCCAGTACTCAGTCCAGCACTCAGTCCATTACTCAGTCCAGTACTCAGTCCAGCACTCAGTCCAGTACTCAGTCCAGTACTCAGTCCAGTACTCAGTCTAGTACTCAGTCCAGTACTCAGTCCACTACTCAGTCTAGTACTCAGTCCAGTACTCAGTCCAGTACTCAGTTCAGTACTCAGTCCAGTACTCAGTGCAGTACTCAGTCCAGTACTCAGTCCAGTACTCAGTCCAGTACTCAGTCCAGTACTCAGTGCAGTACTCAGTCCAGTACTCAGTCCAGTACTCAGTCCACTACTCAGTCCAGTACTCAGTCCAGTACTCAGTCCAGTACTCAGTCCAGTACTCAGTCCAGTACTCAATCCAGTACTCAATCCACTACTCAATCCAGTACTCAGTCCAGTACTCAGTCCAGCACTCAGTCCAGTACTCAGTCCAGTACTCAGTCCAGTACTCAGTCCAGTACTTAGTCCAGTACTCAGTCCAGTACTCAGTCCAGTACTCAATCCAGTACTCAGTCCAGTACTCAGTCCAGTACTCAGTCCTGAATTAAAAAGACTTCAAAACTTAAATAAACTAAAATTGTATAAAATATAATGAATTTTATTCCTACACTGGTACCGGTACTGGTAATGGTACCGGTACCGGTATCAGTCATTTCGTTTATCAGTCATTTCGTTTATCAGTCACTTCGTTTATCAGTTATTTCGGTTATCAGTAACTTCGTTTATCAGTCATTTCGTTTATCAGTCATTTCGTTTATCAGTCATTTTGTTTATCAGTCACTTCGTTTATCAGTCATTTCGTTTATCAGTCATTTCGTTTATCAGTCATTTCGTTTATTAGTCATTTTGTTTATCAGTCATTTCGTTTATCAGTCATTTCGTTTATCAGTCATTTCGTTTATCAGTCATTTCGTTTATCAGTCATTTTGTTAATCAGTCATTTCGTTTATAAGTCAATTCGTTTATCAGTCATTTCGTTTGTCAGTCATTTCGTTTATCAGTCATTTCGTTTATCAGTCATTTCGTTTATCAGTCATTTCGTTTATCAGTCATTTCGTTTATCAGTCATTTTGTTTATCAGTCATTTCGTTTATTGGTCACTTCGTTTATCAGTCATTTCGTTTATCAGTCATTTCGTTTATCAGTCATTTCGTTTATCAGTCATTTCGTTTATCAGTCATTTCGTTTATCAGTCACTTCGTTTATCAGTCATTTCGTTTATCAGTCATTTCGTTTATCAGTCATTTCGTTTATCAGTCATTTCGTTTATTTGTCATTTCGTTTATCAGTCATTTCGTTTATCAGTCATTTCGTTTATCAGTCATTTCGTTTATCAGTCACTTCGTTTATCAGTCATTTCGTTTGTCAGTCATTTCGTTTATCAGTCATTTCGTTTATCAGTCATTTTGTTTATCAGTCATTTCGTTTATCAGTCATTTCGTTTATCAGTCATTTTAGTACTCAGTCCAGTACTCAGTCCAGTACTCAGTCCAGTACTCAGTCCAGTACTCAGTCCAGTACTCAGTCCAGTACTCAGTCCAGTACTCAATCCAGTACTCAATCCAGTACTCAGTCCAGTACTCAGTCCAGTACTCAGTCCAGTACTCAGTCCAGTACTCAGTCCAGTACTCAGTCCAGTACTCAGTCCAGTACTCAGTCCAGTACTCAGTCCAGTACTCAGTCCAGTACTCAGTCCAGTACTCAGTCCAGTACTCAGTCCTGTACTCAGTCCAGTACTCAGTCCAGTACTCAGTCCAGTACTCAGTCCAGTACTCAGTCCAGTACTCAGTCCAGTACTCAGTCCAGTACTCAGTCCAGTACTCAGTCCAGTACTAAGTCCAGTACTCAGTCCAGTACTCAGTCCAGTACTGGTACTGCTACTCTACTGAGAGCTCGTTTATCAGTCATTTCGTTTATCAGTCATTTTAGTACTCAGTCCAGTACTCAGTCCAGTACTCAGTCCAGTACTCAGTCCAGTACTCAGTCCAGTACTCAGTCCAGTACTCAGTCCAGTATTCAGTCCAGTACTCAGTCCAGTACTCAGTCCAGTACTCAGTCCAGTACTCAGTCCAGTACTCAGTCCAGTACTCAGTCCAGTACTCAATCCAGTACTCAATCCAGTAATCAGTCCAGTACTCAGTCCAGTACTCAGTCCAGTACTCAGTCCAGTACTCAGTCCAGTACTCAGTCCAGTACTCAGTCCAGTACTCAGTCCAGTACTCAGTCCAGTACTCAGTCCGGTACTCAGTCCAGTACTCAGTCCAGTACTCAGTCCAGTACTCAGTCCAGTACTCAGTCCAGTACTCAGTCCAGTACTCAGTCCAGTACTCAGTCCAGTACTCAGTCCAGTACTCAGTCCAGTACTCAGTCCAGTACTCAGTCCAGTACTCAGTCCAGTACTAAGTCCAGTACTCAGTCCAGTACTCAGTTCAGTACTGGTACTGCTACTCTCCTGAGAGCTCGTTTATCAGTCATTTCGTTTATCAGTCATTTTAGTACTCAGTCCAGTACTCAGTCCAGTACTCAGTCCAGTACTCAGTCCAGTACTCAGTCCAGTACTCTGTCCAGTACTCAGTCCAGTATTCAGTCCAGTACTCAGTCCAGTACTCAGTCCAGTACTCAGTCCAGTACTCAGTCCAGTACTCAGTCCAGTACTCAGTCCAGTACTCAGTCCAGTACTCAGTCCAGTACTCAGTCCAGTACTCAGTCCAGTACTCAATCCAGTACTCAATCCAGTACTCAGTCCAGTACTCAGTCCAGTACTCAGTCCAGTACTCAGTCCAGTACTCAGTCCAGTACTCAGTCCAGTACTCAGTGCAGTACTCAGTGCAGTACTCAGTCCAGTACTAGTCCAGTACTCAGTCCAGTACTCAGTGCAGTACTCAGTCCAGTACTCAGTCCAGTACTCAGTCCAGTACTCAGTCCAGTACTCAGTCCAGTACTCAGTCCAGTACTCAGTCCAGTACTCAGTCCAGTACTCAGTCCAGTACTAAGTCCAGTACTCAGTCCAGTACTCAGTCCAGTGTTCAGTACAGTACTCAGTCCAGTACTCAGTCCAGTACTCAGTCCAGTACTCAGTACAGTACTCAGTACAGTACTCAGTACAGTACTCAGTCCAGTACTCAGTCCAGTACTCAATCCAGTACTCAGTCCAGTACTCAGTCCAGTACTCAGTCCAGTACTCAGTCCAGTACTCAGTCCAGTACTCAGTCTAGTACTCAGTCCAGTACTCAGTCCAGTACTCAGTCCAGTACTTAGTCCAGTACTTAGTCCAGTACTCAGTCCAGTACTGAGTCCAGTACTCAGTCCAGTACTCAGTCCAGTACTCAGTCCAGTACTCAGTCCAGTACTTAGTATAGTACTCAGTCCAGTACTCAGTCCAGTACTCAGTCCAGTACTCAGTCCAGTACTCAGTCCAGTGTTCAGTACAGTACTCAGTACAGTACTCAGTCCAGTACTCAGTCCAGTACTCAGTCCAGTACTCAGTCCAGTACTCAGTCCAGTACTCAGTCCAGTACTTAGTCCAGTACTCAGTCCAGTACTCAGTCCATTACTCAGTCCAGTACTCAGTCCAGTACTCAATCCAGTACTCAGTCCAGTACTCAGTCCAGTACTCAGTCCAGTACTCAGTCCAGTACTCAATCCAGTACTCAGTCCAGTACTCAGTCCAGTACTCAATCCAGTACTCAGTCCAGTACTCAGTCCAGTACTCAGTCCAGTACTCAGTCCAGTACTCAGTCCAGTACTCAGTCCAGCACTCAGTCCAGTACTCAGTCCAGTACTCAGTCCAGTACTCAGTCCAGTACTCAGTCCAGTACTCAGTTCAGTACTCAGTCCAGTACTCAGTCCAGTACTCAATCCAGTACTTAGTCCAGTACTCAGTCCAGTACTCAGTCCAGTACTCAGTCCAGTACTCAGTCCAGTACTCAGTCCAGTACTCAGTCCAGTACTCAGTCCAGTACTCAGTCCAGTACTCAGTCCAGTACTCAGTCCAGTACTCAGTCCAGTATTCAGTCAAGTACTCAGTCCAGTACTCAGTCCAGTACTCAGTCCAGCACTCAGTCCAGTACTCAGTCCAGTACTCAGTCCAGTACTCAATCCAGTACTCAATCCAGTACTCAGTCCAGTACTCAGTCCAGTACTCAGTCCAGTACTCAGTCCAGCACTCAGTCCAGTTCTCAGTTCAGTACTCAGTCCAGTACTCAGTCCAGTACTCAGTCCAGTACTCAGTCCAGTACTCAGTCCAGTACTCAGTCCAGTACTCAGTCCAGTACTCAGTCCAGTACTCAGTCCAGTACTCAGTGCAGTACTCAGTCCAGTACTCAGTCCAGTACTCAGTCCAGTACTCAGTCCAGTACTCAGTCCAGTACTCGGTCCAGTACTCAGTCCAGTACTCAGTCCAGTACTCAGTCCAGTACTCAGTCCAGTACTCAGTCCAGTACTCAGTCCAGTACTCAGTCCAGTACTTAGTCCAGTACTCAGTCCAGTACTCAGTCCAGTACTCAGTCCAGTACTCAGTCCAGTACTCAGTCCAGTACTCAGTCCAGTACTCAGTCCAGTACTCAGTCCAGTACTCAGTCCAGTACTCAGTCCAGTACTCAGTCCAGTACTCAGGCCAGTACTCAGTCCAGTACTCAGTCCAGTACTCAGTCCAGTACTCAGTCCAGTACTCAGTCCAGTACTCAGTCCAGTACTCAGTCCAGTACTCAGTCCAGTACTCAGTCCAGTACTCAGTCCAGTACTCAGTCCAGTACTCAGTCCAGTACTCAGTCCAGTACTCAGTCCAGTACTCAGTCCAGTACTCAGTCCAGTACTCAGTCCAGTACTCAGTCCAGTACTCAGTCCAGTACTCAATCCAGTGCTTAATCCAGCACTCAGTCCAGTACTCAGTCCAGTACTCAGTGCAGTACTCAGTCCAGTACTCCGTCCAGTACTCAGTCCAGTACTCAGTCCAGTACTCAGTCCAGTACTCAGTCCAGTACTCAGTCCAGTACTCAGTCCAGTACTCAGTCCAGTACTCAGTCCAGTACTCAGTCCAGTGCTCAGTCCAGTACTCAGTCCAGTACTCAGTCCAGTACTCAGTTCAGTACTCAGTCCAGTACTCAGTCCAGTACTCAGTCCAGTACTCAGTCCAGTACTCAGTCCAGTACTCAGTCCAGTACGCAATTCAGTACTCAATCCAGTACTGAGTCCAGTACTCAGTCCAGTACTCAGTCCAGTACTCAGCCAGTACTCAGTCCAGTACTCAGTCCAGTACTCAGTCCAGTACTCAGTCCAGTACTCAGTCCAGTACTCAGTCCAGTACTCAGTCCAGTACTCAGTCCAGTACTCAGTCCAGTACTCAATCCAGTACTCAGTCCAGTACTCAGTCCAGTACTCAGTGCAGAACTCAGTCCAGTACTCAGTCCAGTACTCAGTCCAGTACTCCGTCCAGTACTCAGTCCAGTACTCAGTCCAGTACTCAGTCCAGTACTCAGTCCAGTACTCAGTCCAGTACTCAGTCCAGTACTCAGTCCAGTACTCAGTCCAGTACTCAGTCCAATACTCAGTCCAGTACTCAGTCCAGTACTCAGTCCAGTACTAAGTCCAGTACTAAGTCCAGTACTCAGTCCAGTACTCAGTCCAGTACTCAGTCCAGCACTCAGTCCAGTACTCAGTCCAGCGCTCAGTGCAGTACTCAGTACAGTACTCAGTCCAGTACTCAGCCCAGTACTCAGTCCAGTACTCAGTCCAGTACTCAGTCCAGTACTCAGTCCAGTACTCAGTCCAGTACACAGTCCAGTACTCAGTCCAGTACTCAGTCCAGTACTCAGTCCAGTACTCAGTCCAGTACTCAGTCCAGTACTCAGTCCAGTACTCAGTCCAGTACTCAGTCCAGTACTCAGTCCAGTACTCAGTTCAGTACTCAGTCCAGTACTCAGTCCAGTACTCAATCCAGTACTCAATCCAGTACTTAGTCCAGTACTCAGTCCAGTACTCAGTCCAGTACTCAGTCTAGTACTCAGTCAGTACTCAGTCCAGTACTCAGTCCAGTACTCAGTCCAGTACTCAGTCCAGTACTCAGTCCAGTACTCAGTCCAGTACTCAGTCCAGTACTCAATCCAGTACTTAATCCAGTACTCAATCCAGTACTCAGTCCAGTACTCAGTCCAGTACTCAGTCCAGTACTCAGTCCAGTACTCAGTCCAGTACTCAATCCAGTACTCAGTCCAGAACTCAGTGCAGTACTCAGTCCAGTACTCAGTCCAGTACTCCGTCCAGTACTCAGTCCAGTACTCAGTCCAGTACTCAGTCCAGTACTCAGTCCAGTACTCAGTCCAGTACTCAGTCCAGTACTCAGTCCAGTACTCAGTCCAGTACTCAGTCCAGTACTCAGTCCAGTACTCAGTCCAGTACTCAGTCCAGTACTCAGTCCAGTACTCAGTCCAGTACTCAGTCCAGTACTCAGTTTAGTACTCAGTCCAGTACTCAGTCCAGTACTCAATCCAGTACTTAGTCCAGTACTCAGTCCAGTACTCAGTCTAGTACTCAGTCCAGTACTCAGTCCAGTACTCAGTCCAGTACTCAGTCCAGTACTCAGTCCAGTACTCAGTCCAGTACTCAGTCCAGTACTCAGTCCAGTATTCAGTCAAGTACTCAGTCCAGTACTCAGTCCAGTACTCAGTCCAGTACTCAGACCAGTACTCAGTCCAGCACTCAGTCCAGTACTCAGTCCAGTACTCAGTCCAGTACTCAATCCAGTACTCAGTCCAGTACTCAGTCCAGTACTCATTCCAGTACTCAGTCCAGTGCTCAGTCCAGTACTCAGTCCAGTGCTCAGTTCAGTACTCAGTCCAGTACTCAGTCCAGTACTCAGTCCAGTACTCAGTCCAGTACTCAGTCCAGTAGTCAGTCCAGTACTCAGTCCAGTACTCAGTCCAGTACTCAGTCCAGTACTCAGTCCAGTACTCAGTCCAGTACTAAGTCCAGTACTCAGTCCAGTACTCAGTCCAGTACTCAGTCCAGTACTCAGTCCAGTACTCAATCCAGTACTTAATCCAGTACTCAATCCAGTACTCTGTCCAGTACTCAGTCCAGTACTCAGTGCAGTACTCAGTCCAGTACTCAGTCCAGTACTCAGTCCAGTACTCCGTCCAGTACTCAGTCCAGTACTCAGTGCAGTACTCAGTCCAGTACTTAGTCCAGTACTCAGTCCAGTACTCCGTCCAGTACTCAGTCCAGTACTCAGTCCAGTAGTCAGTCCAGTACTCAGTCCAGTACTCAGTCCAGTACTCAGTCCAGTACTCAGTCCAGTACTCAGTCCAGTACTCAGTCCAGTACTCAGTCCAGTACTCAGTCCAGTACTCAGTCCAGTACTCAGTCCAGTACTCAGTCCAGTACTCAGTCCAGTACTCAGTCCAGTACTAAGTCCAGTACTAAGTCCAGTACTCAGTCCAGTACTCAGTCCAGTACTCAGTCCAGTACTCAGTCCAGTACTCAGTCCAGTACTCAGCCCAGTACTCAGTCCAGTACTCAGTCCAGTACTCAGTCCAGCACTCAGTCCAGTACTCAGTCCAGCACTCAGTGCAGTACTCAGTACAGTACTCAGTCCAGTACTCAGCCCAGTACTCAGTCCAGTACTCAGTCCAGTACTCAGTCCAGTACTCAGTCCAGTACTCAGTCCAGTACTCAGTCCAGTACTCAGTCCAGTACTCAGTCCAGTACTCAGTCCAGTACTCAGTCCAGTACTCAGTCCAGTACTCAGTTCAGTACTCAGTCCAGTACTCAGTCCAGTACTCAGTCCAGTACTCAGTTCAGTACTCAGTCCAGTACTCAGTCCAGTACTCAATCCAGTACTCAATCCAGTACTTAGTCCAGTACTCAGTCCAGTACTCAGTCCAGTACTCAGTCTAGTACTCAGTCCAGTACTCAGTCCAGTACTCAGTCCAGTACTCAGTCCAGTACTCAGTCCAGTACTCAGTCCAGTACTCAGTCCAGTACTCAGACCAGTACTCAGTCCAGCACTCAGTCCAGTACTCAGTCAAGTACTCAGTCCAGTACTCAGTCCAGTACTCAGTCCAGTACTCAGTCCAATACTCAGTCCAGTACTCAGTCCAGTACTCAGTCCAGTGCTCAGTTCAGTACTCAGTCCAGTACTCAGTCCAGTACTCAGTCCAGTACTCAGTCCAGTACTCAGTCCAGTACTCAGTCCAGTACTCAGTCCAGTACTCAGTCCAGTACTCAGTCCAGTACTCAGTCCAGTACTCAGTCCAGTACTCAGTCCAGTACTCAGTCCAGTACTCAGTCCAGTACTCAGTCCAGTACTCAGTCCAGTACTCAGTCCAGTACTCAGTCCAGTACTTAGTCCAGTACTCAGTCCAGTACTCAGTCCAGTACTCAATCCAGTACTTAATCCAGTACTTAATCCAGTACTCAATCCAGTACTCAGTCCAGTACTCAGTCCAGTACTCAGTCCAGTACTCAGTCCAGTACTCAGTCCAGTACTCAGTCCAGTACTCAGTCCAGTACTCAATCCAGTACTCAGTCCAGAACTCAGTGCAGTACTCAGTCCAGTACTCAGTCCAGTACTCAGTCCAGTACTCCGTCCAGTACTCAGTCCAGTACTCAGTCCAGTACTCAGTCCAGTACTCAGTCCAGTACTCAGTCCAGTACTCAGTCCAGTACTCAGTCCAGTACTCAGTCCAGTACTCAGTCCAGTACTCAGTCCAGTACTCAGTCCAGTACTCAGTCCAGTACTCAGTTTAGTACTCAGTCCAGTACTCAGTCCAGTACTCAATCCAGTACTTAGTCCAGTACTCAGTCCAGTACTCAGTCTAGTACTCAGTCCAGTACTCAGTCCAGTACTCAGTCCAGTACTCAGTCCAGTACTCAGTCCAGTACTCAGTCCAGTACTCAGTCCAGTACTCAGTCCAGTACTCAGTCCAGTACTCAGTCCAGTACTCAGTCCAGTATTCAGTCAAGTACTCAGTCCAGTACTCAGTACCCAGTCCAGTACTCAGTCCAGTACTCAGTCCAGTACTCAGTCCAGTACTCAGTCCAGTACTCAGTCCAGTACTCAGTCCAGTACTCAGTCCAGTACTTAGTCCAGTACTCAGTCCAGTACTCAGTCCATTACTCAGTCCAGTACTCAGTCCAGTACTCAATCCAGTACTCAGTCCAGTACTCAGTCCAGTACTCAGTCCAGTACTCAGTCCAGTACTCAATCCAGTACTCAGTCCAGTACTCAGTCCAGTACTCAGTCCAGTACTCAGTCCAGTACTCAGTCCAGTACTCAGTCCAGTGCTCAGTCCAGTACTCAGTCCAGTACTCAGTCCAGTACTCAGTCCAGTACTCAGTCCAGTACTCAGTCCAGTACTCAGTCCAGTACTCAGTCCAGTACTCAGTCCAGTACTCAGTTCAGTACTCAGTCCAGTACTCAGTCCAGTACTCAATCCAGTACTTAGTCCAGTACTCAGTCCAGTACTCAGTCCAGTACTCAGTCCAGTACTCAGTCCAGTACTCAGTCCAGTACTCAGTCCAGTACTCAGTCCAGTACTCAGTCCAGTACTCAGTCCAGTACTCAGTCCAGTACTCAGTCCAGTACTCAGTCCAGTACTCAGTCCAGTACTCAGTCCAGTACTCAGTCCAGTACTCAGTCCAGTACTCAGTCCAGTATTCAGTCAAGTACTCAGTCCAGTACTCAGTCCAGCACTCAGTCCAGTACTCAGTCCAGTACTCAGTCCAGTACTCAGTCCAGCACTCAGTCCAGTACTCAGTCCAGTACTCAGTCCAGTACTCAGTCCAGTACTCAGTCCAGTACTCAGTCCAGTACTCAGTCCAGTACTCAGTCCAGTACTCAGTCCAGTACTCGGTCCAGTACTCAGTCCAGTACTCAGTCCAGTACTCAGTCCAGTACTCAGTCCAGTACTCAGTCCAGTACTCAGTCCAGTACTCAGTCCAGTACTTAGTCCAGTACTCAGTCCAGTACTCAGTCCAGTACTCAGTCCAGTACTCAGTCCAGTACTCAGTCCAGTACTCGGTCCAGTACTCAGTCCAGTACTCAGTCCAGTACTCAGTCCAGTACTCAGTCCTGTACTCAGTCCAGTACTCAGTCCAGTACTCAGTCCAGTACTCAGTCCAGTACTCAGTCCAGTACTCAGTCCAGTACTCAGTCCAGTACTCAGTCCAGTACTCAGTCCAGTACTCAGTCCAGTACTCAGTCCAGTACTCAGTCCAGTACTCAGTCCAGTACTCAGTCCAGTACTCAATCCAGTGCTTAATCCAGCACTCAGTCCAGTACTCAGTCCAGTACTCAGTCCAGTACTCAGTCCAGTACTCAGTGCAGTACTCAGTCCAGTACTCAGTCCAGTACTCAGTCCAGTACTCAGTCCAGTACTCAGTCCAGTACTCAGTCCAGTACTCAGTCCAGTACTCAGTCCAGTACTCAGTCCAGTACTCAGTCCAGTGCTCAGTCCAGTACTCAGTCCAGTACTCAGTCCAGTACTCAGTCCAGTACTCAGTCCAGTACTCAGTCCAGTACTCACTCCAGTACTCAGTCCAGTACTCAGTCCAGTACTCAGTCCAGTACTCAGTCCAGTACGCAATTCAGTACTCAATCCAGTACTGAGTCCAGTACTCAGTCCAGTACTCAGTCCAGTACTCAGTCCAGTACTCAGTCCAGTACTCAGTCCAGTACTCAGTCCAGTACTCAGTCCAGTACTCAGTCCAGTACTCAGTCCAGTACTCAATCCAGTACTCAGTCCAGTACTCAGTCCAGTACTCAGTGCAGTACTCAGTCCAGTACTCAGTCCAGTACTCAGTCCAGTACTCCGTCCAGTACTCAGTCCAGTACTCAGTCCAGTACTCAGTCCAGTACTCAGTCCAGTACTCAGTCCAGTACTCAGTCCAGTACTCAGTCCAGTACTCAGTCCAGTACTCAGTCCAGTACTCAGTCCAGTACTCAGTCCAGTACTCAGTCCAGTACTCAGTCCAGTACTCAGTCCAGTACTAAGTCCAGTACTAAGTCCAGTACTCAGTCCAGTACTCAGTCCAGTACTCAGTCCAGTACTCAGCCCAGTACTCAGTCCAGTACTCAGTCCAGTACTCAGTCCAGTACTCAGTCCAGCACTCAGTCCAGTACTCAGTCCAGCACTCAGTGCAGTACTCAGTACAGTACTCAGTCCAGTACTCAGCCCAGTACTCAGTCCAGTACTCAGTCCAGTACTCAGTCCAGTACTCAGTCCAGTACTCAGTCCAGTACTCAGTCCAGTACTCAGTCCAGTACTCAGTCCAGTACTCAGTCCAGTACTCAGTCCAGTACTCAGTCCAGTACTCAGTCCAGTACTCAGTTCAGTACTCAGTCCAGTACTCAGTCCAGTACTCAATCCAGTACTCAATCCAGTACTTAGTCCAGTACTCAGTCCAGTACTCAGTCCAGTACTCAGTCTAGTACTCAGTCCAGTACTCAGTCCAGTACTCAGTCCAGTACTCAGTCCAGTACTCAGTCCAGTACTCAGTCCAGTACTCAGACCAGTACTCAGTCCAGCACTCAGTCCAGTACTCAGTCCAGTACTCAGTCCAGTACTCAGTCCAGTACTCAGTCCAGTACTCAGTCCAGTACTCAGTCCAGTACTCAGTCCAGTACTCAGTCCAGTACTCAGTCCAGTACTCAGTCCAGTGCTCAGTTCAGTACTCAGTCCAGTACTCAGTCCAGTACTCAGTCCAGTACTCAGTCCAGTACTCAGTCCAGTACTCAGTCCAGTACTCTGTCCAGTACTCAGTCCAGTACTCAGTCCAGTACTCAGTCCAGTACTCAGTCCAGTACTCAGTCCAGTACTCAGTCCAGTACTCAGTCCAGTACTCAATCCAGTACTTAATCCAGTACTCAATCCAGTACTCAGTCCAGTACTCAGTTTAGTACTCAGTCCAGTACTCAGTCCAGTACTCAATCCAGTACTTAGTCCAGTACTCAGTCCAGTACTCAGTCTAGTACTCAGTCCAGTACTCAGTCCAGTACTCAGTCCAGTACTCAGTCCAGTACTCAGTCCAGTACTCAGTCCAGTACTCAGTCCAGTACTCAGTCCAGTACTCAGTCCAGTACTCAGTCCAGTACTCAGTCCAGTATTCAGTCAAGTACTCAGTCCAGTACTCAGTACCCAGTCCAGAACTCAGTCCAGTACTCAGTCCAGTACTCAGTCCAGTACTCAGTCCAGTACTCAGTCCAGTACTCAGTCCAGTACTCAGTCCAGTACTTAGTCCAGTACTCAGTCCAGTACTCAGTCCATTACTCAGTCCAGTACTCAGTCCAGTACTCAATCCAGTACTCAGTCCAGTACTCAGTCCAGTACTCAGTCCAGTACTCAGTCCAGTACTCAATCCAGTACTCAGTCCAGTACTCAGTCCAGTACTCAGTCCAGTACTCAGTCCAGTACTCAGTCCAGTACTCAGTCCAGTACTCAGTTCAGTACTCAGTCCAGTACTCAGTCCAGTACTCAGTCCAGTACTCAGTCCAGTACTCAGTCCAGTACTCAGTCCAGTACTCAGTCCAGTACTCAGTCCAGTACTCAGTTCAGTACTCAGTCCAGTACTCAGTCCAGTACTCAATCCAGTACTTAGTCCAGTACTCAGTCCAGTACTCAGTCCAGTACTCAGTCCAGTACTCAGTCCAGTACTCAGTCCAGTACTCAGTCCAGTACTCAGTCCAGTACTCAGTCCAGTACTCAGTCCAGTACTCAGTCCAGTACTCAGTCCAGTACTCAGTCCAGTACTCAGTCCAGTACTCAGTCCAGTACTCAGTCCAGTACTCAGTCCAGTACTCAGTCCAGTATTCAGTCAAGTACTCAGTCCAGTACTCAGTCCAGCACTCAGTCCAGTACTCAGTCCAGTACTCAGTCCAGTACTCAGTCCAGCACTCAGTCCAGTACTCAGTCCAGTACTCAGTCCAGTACTCAGTCCAGTACTCAGTCCAGTACTCAGTCCAGTACTCAGTCCAGTACTCAGTCCAGTACTCGGTCCAGTACTCAGTCCAGTACTCAGTCCAGTACTCAGTCCAGTACTCAGTCCAGTACTCAGTCCAGTACTCAGTCCAGTACTCAGTCCAGTACTTAGTCCAGTACTCAGTCCAGTACTCAGTCCAGTACTCAGTCCAGTACTCAGTCCAGTACTCGGTCCAGTACTCAGTCCAGTACTCAGTCCAGTACTCAGTCCAGTACTCAGTCCTGTACTCAGTCCAGTACTCAGTCCAGTACTCAGTCCAGTACTCAGTCCAGTACTCAGTCCAGTACTCAGTCCAGTACTCAGTCCAGTACTCAGTCCAGTACTCAGTCCAGTACTCAATCCAGTGCTTAATCCAGCACTCAGTCCAGTACTCAGTCCAGTACTCAGTCCAGTACTCAGTCCAGTACTCAGTGCAGTACTCAGTCCAGTACTCAGTCCAGTACTCAGTCCAGTACTCAGTCCAGTACTCAGTCCAGTACTCAGTCCAGTACTCAGTCCAGTACTCAGTCCAGTACTCAGTCCAGTACTCAGTCCAGTGCTCAGTCCAGTACTCAGTCCAGTACTCAGTCCAGTACTCAGTCCAGTACTCAGTCCAGTACTCACTCCAGTACTCAGTCCAGTACTCAGTCCAGTACTCAGTCCAGTACTCAGTCCAGTACGCAATTCAGTACTCAATCCAGTACTGAGTCCAGTACTCAGTCCAGTACTCAGTCCAGTACTCAGTCCAGTACTCAGTCCAGTACTCAGTCCAGTACTCAGTCCAGTACTCAGTCCAGTACTCAGTCCAGTACTCAATCCAGTACTCAGTCCAGTACTCAGTCCAGTACTCAGTGCAGTACTCAGTCCAGTACTCAGTCCAGTACTCAGTCCAGTACTCCGTCCAGTACTCAGTCCAGTACTCAGTCCAGTACTCAGTCCAGTACTCAGTCCAGTACTCAGTCCAGTACTCAGTCCAGTACTCAGTCCAGTACTCAGTCCAGTACTCAGTCCAGTACTCAGTCCAGTACTCAGTCCAGTACTCAGTCCAGTACTCAGTCCAGTACTCAGTCCAGTACTCAGTCCAGTACTCAGTCCAGTACTCAGTCCAGTACTAAGTCCAGTACTAAGTCCAGTACTCAGTCCAGTACTCAGTCCAGTACTCAGTCCAGTACTCAGCCCAGTACTCAGTCCAGTACTCAGTCCAGTACTCAGTCCAGTACTCAGTCCAGCACTCAGTCCAGTACTCAGTCCAGCACTCAGTGCAGTACTCAGTACAGTACTCAGTCCAGTACTCAGCCCAGTACTCAGTCTAGTACTCAGTCCAGTACTCAGTCCAGTACTCAGTCCAGTACTCAGTCCAGTACTCAGTCCAGTACTCAGTCCAGTACTCAGTCCAGTACTCAGTCCAGTACTCAGTCCAGTACTCAGTCCAGTACTCAGTCCAGTACTCAGTCCAGTACTCAGTTCAGTACTCAGTCCAGTACTCAGTCCAGTACTCAATCTAGTACTCAATCCAGTACTTAGTCCAGTACTCAGTCCAGTACTCAGTCCAGTACTCAGTCTAATACTCAGTCCAGTACTCAGTCCAGTACTCAGTCCAGTACTCAGTCCAGTACTCAGTCCAGTACTCAGTCCAGTACTCAGTCCAGTACTCAGACCAGTACTCAGTCCAGCACTCAGTCCAGTACTCAGTCCAGTACTCAGTCCAGTACTCAGTCCAGTACTCAGTCCAGTACTCAGTCCAGTACTCAGTCCAGTACTCAGTCCAGTGCTCAGTTCAGTACTCAGTCCAGTGCTCAGTTCAGTACTCAGTCCAGTACTCAGTCCAGTACTCAGTCCAGTACTCAGTCCAGTACTCAGTCCAGTACTCAGTCCAGTACTCAGTCCAGTACTCAGTCCAGTACTCAGTCCAGTACTCAGTCCAGTACTCAGTCCAGTACTCAGTCCAGTACTCAGTCCAGTACTCAATCCAGTACTTAATCCAGTACTCAATCCAGTACTCAGTCCAGTACTCAGTCCAGTACTCAGTCCAGTACTCAGTCCAGTACTCAGTCCAGTACTCAATCCAGTACTCAGTCCAGAACTCAGTGCAGTACTCAGTCCAGTACTCAGTCCAGTACTCAGTCCAGTACTCCGTCCAGTACTCAGTCCAGTACTCAGTCCAGTACTCAGTCCAGTACTCAGTCCAGTACTCAGTCCAGTACTCAGTCCAGTACTCAGTCCAGTACTCAGTCCAGTACTCAGTCCAGTACTCAGTCCAGTACTCAGTCCAGTACTCAGTCCAGTACTCAGTCCAGTACTCAGTCCAGTACTCAGTCCAGTACTCAGTCCAGTACTCAGTCCAGTACTCAGTCCAGTACTCAGTCCAGTACTCAGTCCAGTACTCAGTCCAGTACTCAGTCCAGTACTCAGTTTAGTACTCAGTCCAGTACTCAGTCCAGTACTCAATCCAGTACTTAGTCCAGTACTCAGTCCAGTACTCAGTCTAGTACTCAGTCCAGTACTCAGTCCAGTACTCAGTCCAGTACTCAGTCCAGTACTCAGTCCAGTACTCAGTCCAGTATTCAGTCAAGTACTCAGTCCAGTACTCAGTCCAGTACTCAGTCCAGTACTCAGACCAGTACTCAGTCCAGCACTCAGTCCAGTACTCAGTCCAGTACTCAGTCCAGTACTCAATCCAGTACTTAGTCCAGTACTCAGTCCAGTACTCATTCCAGTACTCAGTCCAGTACTCAGTCCAGTACTCAGTCCAGTGCTCAGTTCAGTACTCAGTCCAGTACTCAGTCCAGTACTCAGTCCAGTACTCAGTCCAGTACTCAGTCCAGTACTCAGTCCAGTACTCAGTCCAGTACTCAGTCCAGTACTCAGTCCAGTACTCAGTCCAGTACTCAGTCCAGTACTCAGTCCAGTACTCAGTCCAGTACTCAGTCCAGTACTCAGTCCAGTACTCAGTCCAGTACTCAGTCCAGTACTCAGTCCAGTACTCAGTCCAGTACTCAGTCCAGTACTCAATCCAGTACTTAATCCAGTACTCAATCCAGTACTCAGTCCAGTACTCAGTCCAGTACTCAGTCCAGTACTCAGTCCAGTACTCAATCCAGTACTCAGTCCAGAACTCAGTGCAGTACTCAGTCCAGTACTCAGTCCAGTACTAAGTCCAGTACTAAGCCCAGTACTCAGTCCAGTACTCAGTCCAGTACTTAGCCCAGTACTCAGCCCAGTACTCAGTCCAGTACTCAGTCCAGTACTCAGTCCAGTACTCAGTCCAGCACTCAGTCCAGTACTCAGTCCAGTACTCAGTCCAGCACTCAGTCCAGTACTCAGTACAGTACTCAGTCCAGTACTCAGCCCAGTACTCAGTCCAGTACTCAGTCCAGTACTCAGTCCAGTACTCAGTCCAGTACTCAGTCCAGTACTCAGTCCAGTACTCAGTCCAGTACTCAGTCCAGTACTCAGTCCAGTACTCAGTTCAGTACTCAGTCCAGTACTCAGTCCAGTACTCAATCCAGTACTTAGTCCAGTACTCAGTCCAGTGCTCAGTCCAGTACTCAGTCCAGTACTCAGTCCAGTACTCAGTCCAGTACTCAGTCCAGTACTCAGTCCAGTACTCAGTCCAGTACTCAGTCCAGTACTCAGTCCAGTATTCAGTCAAGTACTCAGTCCAGTACTCAGTCCAGTACTCAGACCAGTACTCAGTCCAGCACTCAGTCCAGTACTCAGTCCAGTACTCAGTCCAGTACTCAATCCAGTACTCAGTCCAGTACTCAGTCCAGTACTCAGTCCAGTACTCAGTCCAGTACTCAGTCCAGTACTCAGTCCAGTACTCAGTTCAGTACTCAGTCCAGTACTCAGTCCAGTACTCAGTTTAGTACTCAGTCCAGTACTCAGTCCAGTACTCAGTCCAGTACTCAGTCCAGTACTCAGTCCAGTACTCAGTCCAGTACTCAGTCCAGTACTCAGTCCAGTACTCAGTCCAGTACTCAGTCCAGTACTCAGTCCAGTACTCAGTCCAGTACTCAGTCCAGTACTCAGTCCAGTACTCAGTCCAGTACTCAGTCCAGTACTCGGTCCAGTACTCAGTCCAGTACTCAGTCCAGTACTCAGTCCAGTACTCAGTCCAGTACTCAGTCCAGTACTCAGTCCAGTACTCAGTCCAGTACTCAGTCCAGTACTCAGTCCAGTACTCAGTCCAGTACTCAGTCCAGTACTTAGTCCAGTACTCAGTCCAGTACTCAGTCCAGTACTCAGTCCAGTACTCAGTTCAGTACTCAGTCCAGTACTCAGTCCAGTACTCAATCCAGTACTCAATCCAGTACTTAGTCCAGTACTCAGTCCAGTACTCAGTCCAGTACTCAGTCTAGTACTCAGTCCAGTACTCAGTCCAGTACTCAGTCCAGTACTCAGTCCAGTACTCAGTCCAGTACTCAGTCCAGTACTCAGTCCAGTACTCAGACCAGTACTCAGACCAGTACTCAGTCCAGCACTCAGTCCAGTACTCAGTCCAGTACTCAGTCCAGTACTCAGTCCAGTACTCAGTCCAGTACTCAGTCCAGTACTCAGTCCAGTACTCAGTCCAGTACTCAGTCCAGTGCTCAGTTCAGTACTCAGTCCAGTACTCAGTCCAGTACTCAGTCCAGTACTCAGTCCAGTACTCAGTCCAGTACTCAGTCCAGTACTCAGTCCAGTACTCAGTCCAGTACTCAGTCCAGTACTCAGTCCAGTACTCAGTCCAGTACTCAGTCCAGTACTCAGTCCAGTACTCAGTCCAGTACTCAGTCCAGTACTCAGTCCAGTACTCAGTCCAGTACTCAGTCCAGTACTCAATCCAGTACTTAATCCAGTACTCAATCCAGTACTCAGTCCAGTACTCAGTCCAGTACTCAGTCCAGTACTCAGTCCAGTACTCAGTCCAGTACTCAGTCCAGTACTCAGTCCAGTACTCAGTCCAGTATTCAGTCAAGTACTCAGTCCAGTACTCAGTCCAGTACTCAGTCCAGTACTCAGACCAGTACTCAGTCCAGCACTCAGTCCAGTACTCAGTCCAGTACTCAGTCCAGTACTCAATCCAGTACTCAGTCTAGTACTCAGTCCAGTACTCATTCCAGTACTCAGTCCAGTACTCAGTCCAGTGCTCAGTTCAGTACTCAGTCCAGTACTCAGTCCAGTACTCAGTCCAGTACTCAGTCCAGTACTCAGTCCAGTACTCAGTCCAGTACTCAGTCCAGTACTCAGTCCAGTACTCAGTCCAGTACTCAGTCCAGTACTCAGTCCAGTACTCAGTCCAGTACTCAATCCAGTACTTAATCCAGTACTCAATCCAGTACTCAGTCCAGTACTCAGTCCAGTACTCAGTCCAGTACTCAGTCCAGTACTCAGTCCAGTACTCAGTTCAGTACTCAGTCCAGTACTCAGTCCAGTACTCAATCCAGTACTTAGTCCAGTACTCAGTCCAGTACTCAGTCCAGTACTCAGTCCAGTACTCAGTCCAGTACTCAGTCCAGTACTCAGTCCAGTACTCAGTCCAGTACTCAGTCCAGTACTCAGTCCAGTACTCAATCCAGTACTTAATCCAGTACTCAATCCAGTACTCAGTCCAGTACTCAGTTTAGTACTCAGTCCAGTACTCAGTCCAGTACTCAATCCAGTACTTAGTCCAGTACTCAGTCCAGTACTCAGTCTAGTACTCAGTCCAGTACTCAGTCCAGTACTCAGTCCAGTACTCAGTCCAGTACTCAGTCCAGTACTCAGTCCAGTACTCAGTCCAGTACTCAGTCCAGTACTCAGTCCAGTACTCAGTCCAGTACTCAGTCCAGTATTCAGTCAAGTACTCAGTCCAGTACTCAGTACCCAGTCCAGAACTCAGTCCAGTACTCAGTCCAGTACTCAGTCCAGTACTCAGTCCAGTACTCAGTCCAGTACTCAGTCCAGTACTCAGTCCAGTACTTAGTCCAGTACTCAGTCCAGTACTCAGTCCATTACTCAGTCCAGTACTCAGTCCAGTACTCAATCCAGTACTCAGTCCAGTACTCAGTCCAGTACTCAGTCCAGTACTCAGTCCAGTACTCAATCCAGTACTCAGTCCAGTACTCAGTCCAGTACTCAGTCCAGTACTCAGTCCAGTACTCAGTCCAGTACTCAGTCCAGTACTCAGTTCAGTACTCAGTCCAGTACTCAGTCCAGTACTCAGTCCAGTACTCAGTCCAGTACTCAGTCCAGTACTCAGTCCAGTACTCAGTCCAGTACTCAGTCCAGTACTCAGTTCAGTACTCAGTCCAGTACTCAGTCCAGTACTCAATCCAGTACTTAGTCCAGTACTCAGTCCAGTACTCAGTCCAGTACTCAGTCCAGTACTCAGTCCAGTACTCAGTCCAGTACTCAGTCCAGTACTCAGTCCAGTACTCAGTCCAGTACTCAGTCCAGTACTCAGTCCAGTACTC
Organism: Panzeria rudis; assembly: GCA_956483635.1. Lineage (NCBI taxonomy): Eukaryota > Metazoa > Arthropoda > Insecta > Diptera > Tachinidae > Panzeria > Panzeria rudis. Next base: position 20,199,925 of record OY101450.1, on the reverse strand, counting down.
AGTCCAGTACTCAGTCCAGTACTCAGTCCAGTACTCAGTCCAGTACTCAGTCCAGTATTCAGTCAAGTACTCAGTCCAGTACTCAGTCCAGCACTCAGTCCAGTACTCAGTCCAGTACTCAGTCCAGTACTCAGTCCAGCACTCAGTCCAGTACTCAGTCCAGTACTCAGTCCAGTACTCAGTCCAGTACTCAGTCCAGTACTCAGTCCAGTACTCAGTCCAGTACTCAGTCCAGTACTCGGTCCAGTACTCAGTCCAGTACTCAGTCCAGTACTCAGTCCAGTACTCAGTCCAGTACTCAGTCCAGTACTCAGTCCAGTACTCAGTCCAGTACTTAGTCCAGTACTCAGTCCAGTACTCAGTCCAGTACTCAGTCCAGTACTCAGTCCAGTACTCGGTCCAGTACTCAGTCCAGTACTCAGTCCAGTACTCAGTCCAGTACTCAGTCCTGTACTCAGTCCAGTACTCAGTCCAGTACTCAGTCCAGTACTCAGTCCAGTACTCAGTCCAGTACTCAGTCCAGTACTCAGTCCAGTACTCAGTCCAGTACTCAGTCCAGTACTCAATCCAGTGCTTAATCCAGCACTCAGTCCAGTACTCAGTCCAGTACTCAGTCCAGTACTCAGTCCAGTACTCAGTGCAGTACTCAGTCCAGTACTCAGTCCAGTACTCAGTCCAGTACTCAGTCCAGTACTCAGTCCAGTACTCAGTCCAGTACTCAGTCCAGTACTCAGTCCAGTACTCAGTCCAGTACTCAGTCCAGTGCTCAGTCCAGTACTCAGTCCAGTACTCAGTCCAGTACTCAGTCCAGTACTCAGTCCAGTACTCACTCCAGTACTCAGTCCAGTACTCAGTCCAGTACTCAGTCCAGTACTCAGTCCAGTACGCAATTCAGTACTCAATCCAGTACTGAGTCCAGTACTCAGTCCAGTACTCAGTCCAGTACTCAGTCCAGTACTCAGTCCAGTACTCAGTCCAGTACTCAGTCCAGTACTCAGTCCAGTACTCAGTCCAGTACTCAATCCAGTACTCAGTCCAGTACTCAGTCCAGTACTCAGTGCAGTACTCAGTCCAGTACTCAGTCCAGTACTCAGTCCAGTACTCCGTCCAGTACTCAGTCCAGTACTCAGTCCAGTACTCAGTCCAGTACTCAGTCCAGTACTCAGTCCAGTACTCAGTCCAGTACTCAGTCCAGTACTCAGTCCAGTACTCAGTCCAGTACTCAGTCCAGTACTCAGTCCAGTACTCAGTCCAGTACTCAGTCCAGTACTCAGTCCAGTACTCAGTCCAGTACTAAGTCCAGTACTAAGTCCAGTACTCAGTCCAGTACTCAGTCCAGTACTCAGTCCAGTACTCAGCCCAGTACTCAGTCCAGTACTCAGTCCAGTACTCAGTCCAGTACTCAGTCCAGCACTCAGTCCAGTACTCAGTCCAGCACTCAGTGCAGTACTCAGTACAGTACTCAGTCCAGTACTCAGCCCAGTACTCAGTCCAGTACTCAGTCCAGTACTCAGTCCAGTACTCAGTCCAGTACTCAGTCCAGTACTCAGTCCAGTACTCAGTCCAGTACTCAGTCCAGTACTCAGTCCAGTACTCAGTCCAGTACTCAGTCCAGTACTCAGTCCAGTACTCAGTCCAGTACTCAGTTCAGTACTCAGTCCAGTACTCAGTCCAGTACTCAATCTAGTACTCAATCCAGTACTTAGTCCAGTACTCAGTCCAGTACTCAGTCCAGTACTCAGTCTAATACTCAGTCCAGTACTCAGTCCAGTACTCAGTCCAGTACTCAGTCCAGTACTCAGTCCAGTACTCAGTCCAGTACTCAGACCAGTACTCAGTCCAGCACTCAGTCCAGTACTCAGTCCAGTACTCAGTCCAGTACTCAGTCCAGTACTCAGTCCAGTACTCAGTCCAGTACTCAGTCCAGTACTCAGTCCAGTACTCAGTCCAGTACTCAGTCCAGTGCTCAGTTCAGTACTCAGTCCAGTACTCAGTCCAGTACTCAGTCCAGTACTCAGTCCAGTACTCAGTCCAGTACTCAGTCCAGTACTCAGTCCAGTACTCAGTCCAGTACTCAGTCCAGTACTCAGTCCAGTACTCAGTCCAGTACTCAGTCCAGTACTCAGTCCAGTACTCAGTCCAGTACTCAGTCCAGTACTCAATCCAGTACTTAATCCAGTACTCAATCCAGTACTCAGTCCAGTACTCAGTCCAGTACTCAGTCCAGTACTCAGTCCAGTACTCAGTCCAGTACTCAATCCAGTACTCAGTCCAGAACTCAGTGCAGTACTCAGTCCAGTACTCAGTCCAGTACTCAGTCCAGTACTCCGTCCAGTACTCAGTCCAGTACTCAGTCCAGTACTCAGTCCAGTACTCAGTCCAGTACTCAGTCCAGTACTCAGTCCAGTACTCAGTCCAGTACTCAGTCCAGTACTCAGTCCAGTACTCAGTCCAGTACTCAGTCCAGTACTCAGTCCAGTACTCAGTCCAGTACTCAGTCCAGTACTCAGTCCAGTACTCAGTCCAGTACTCAGTCCAGTACTCAGTCCAGTACTCAGTCCAGTACTCAGTCCAGTACTCAGTCCAGTACTCAGTCCAGTACTCAGTTTAGTACTCAGTCCAGTACTCAGTCCAGTACTCAATCCAGTACTTAGTCCAGTACTCAGTCCAGTACTCAGTCTAGTACTCAGTCCAGTACTCAGTCCAGTACTCAGTCCAGTACTCAGTCCAGTACTCAGTCCAGTACTCAGTCCAGTATTCAGTCAAGTACTCAGTCCAGTACTCAGTCCAGTACTCAGTCCAGTACTCAGACCAGTACTCAGTCCAGCACTCAGTCCAGTACTCAGTCCAGTACTCAGTCCAGTACTCAATCCAGTACTTAGTCCAGTACTCAGTCCAGTACTTAGTCCAGTACTCAGTCCAGTACTCATTCCAGTACTCAGTCCAGTACTCAGTCCAGTACTCAGTCCAGTGCTCAGTTCAGTACTCAGTCCAGTACTCAGTCCAGTACTCAGTCCAGTACTCAGTCCAGTACTCAGTCCAGTACTCAGTCCAGTACTCAGTCCAGTACTCAGTCCAGTACTCAGTCCAGTACTCAGTCCAGTACTCAGTCCAGTACTCAGTCCAGTACTCAGTCCAGTACTCAGTCCAGTACTCAGTCCAGTACTCAGTCCAGTACTCAGTCCAGTACTCAGTCCAGTACTCAGTCCAGTACTCAGTCCAGTACTCAGTCCAGTACTCAATCCAGTACTTAATCCAGTACTCAATCCAGTACTCAGTCCAGTACTCAGTCCAGTACTCAGTCCAGTACTCAGTCCAGTACTCAATCCAGTACTCAGTCCAGAACTCAGTGCAGTACTCAGTCCAGTACTCAGTCCAGTACTAAGTCCAGTACTAAGCCCAGTACTCAGTCCAGTACTCAGTCCAGTACTTAGCCCAGTACTCAGCCCAGTACTCAGTCCAGTACTCAGTCCAGTACTCAGTCCAGTACTCAGTCCAGCACTCAGTCCAGTACTCAGTCCAGTACTCAGTCCAGCACTCAGTCCAGTACTCAGTACAGTACTCAGTCCAGTACTCAGCCCAGTACTCAGTCCAGTACTCAGTCCAGTACTCAGTCCAGTACTCAGTCCAGTACTCAGTCCAGTACTCAGTCCAGTACTCAGTCCAGTACTCAGTCCAGTACTCAGTCCAGTACTCAGTTCAGTACTCAGTCCAGTACTCAGTCCAGTACTCAATCCAGTACTTAGTCCAGTACTCAGTCCAGTGCTCAGTCCAGTACTCAGTCCAGTACTCAGTCCAGTACTCAGTCCAGTACTCAGTCCAGTACTCAGTCCAGTACTCAGTCCAGTACTCAGTCCAGTACTCAGTCCAGTACTCAGTCCAGTATTCAGTCAAGTACTCAGTCCAGTACTCAGTCCAGTACTCAGACCAGTACTCAGTCCAGCACTCAGTCCAGTACTCAGTCCAGTACTCAGTCCAGTACTCAATCCAGTACTCAGTCCAGTACTCAGTCCAGTACTCAGTCCAGTACTCAGTCCAGTACTCAGTCCAGTACTCAGTCCAGTACTCAGTTCAGTACTCAGTCCAGTACTCAGTCCAGTACTCAGTTTAGTACTCAGTCCAGTACTCAGTCCAGTACTCAGTCCAGTACTCAGTCCAGTACTCAGTCCAGTACTCAGTCCAGTACTCAGTCCAGTACTCAGTCCAGTACTCAGTCCAGTACTCAGTCCAGTACTCAGTCCAGTACTCAGTCCAGTACTCAGTCCAGTACTCAGTCCAGTACTCAGTCCAGTACTCAGTCCAGTACTCAGTCCAGTAGTCGGTCCAGTACTCAGTCCAGTACTCAGTCCAGTACTCAGTCCAGTACTCAGTCCAGTACTCAGTCCAGTACTCAGTCCAGTACTCAGTCCAGTACTCAGTCCAGTACTCAGTCCAGTACTCAGTCCAGTACTCAGTCCAGTACTTAGTCCAGTACTCAGTCCAGTACTCAGTCCAGTACTCAGTCCAGTACTCAGTTCAGTACTCAGTCCAGTACTCAGTCCAGTACTCAATCCAGTACTCAATCCAGTACTTAGTCCAGTACTCAGTCCAGTACTCAGTCCAGTACTCAGTCTAGTACTCAGTCCAGTACTCAGTCCAGTACTCAGTCCAGTACTCAGTCCAGTACTCAGTCCAGTACTCAGTCCAGTACTCAGTCCAGTACTCAGACCAGTACTCAGACCAGTACTCAGTCCAGCACTCAGTCCAGTACTCAGTCCAGTACTCAGTCCAGTACTCAGTCCAGTACTCAGTCCAGTACTCAGTCCAGTACTCAGTCCAGTACTCAGTCCAGTACTCAGTCCAGTGCTCAGTTCAGTACTCAGTCCAGTACTCAGTCCAGTACTCAGTCCAGTACTCAGTCCAGTACTCAGTCCAGTACTCAGTCCAGTACTCAGTCCAGTACTCAGTCCAGTACTCAGTCCAGTACTCAGTCCAGTACTCAGTCCAGTACTCAGTCCAGTACTCAGTCCAGTACTCAGTCCAGTACTCAGTCCAGTACTCAGTCCAGTACTCAGTCCAGTACTCAGTCCAGTACTCAGTCCAGTACTCAGTCCAGTACTCAATCCAGTACTTAATCCAGTACTCAATCCAGTACTCAGTCCAGTACTCAGTCCAGTACTCAGTCCAGTACTCAGTCCAGTACTCAGTCCAGTACTCAGTCCAGTACTCAGTCCAGTACTCAGTCCAGTATTCAGTCAAGTACTCAGTCCAGTACTCAGTCCAGTACTCAGTCCAGTACTCAGACCAGTACTCAGTCCAGCACTCAGTCCAGTACTCAGTCCAGTACTCAGTCCAGTACTCAATCCAGTACTCAGTCTAGTACTCAGTCCAGTACTCATTCCAGTACTCAGTCCAGTACTCAGTCCAGTGCTCAGTTCAGTACTCAGTCCAGTACTCAGTCCAGTACTCAGTCCAGTACTCAGTCCAGTACTCAGTCCAGTACTCAGTCCAGTACTCAGTCCAGTACTCAGTCCAGTACTCAGTCCAGTACTCAGTCCAGTACTCAGTCCAGTACTCAGTCCAGTACTCAATCCAGTACTTAATCCAGTACTCAATCCAGTACTCAGTCCAGTACTCAGTCCAGTACTCAGTCCAGTACTCAATCCAGTACTCAGTCCAGAACTCAGTGCAGTACTCAGTCCAGTACTCAGTCCAGTACTAAGTCCAGTACTAAGTCGAGTACTCAGTCCAGTACTCAGTCCAGTACTTAGCCCAGTACTCAGCCCAGTACTCAGTCCAGTACTCAGTCCAGTACTCAGTCCAGTACTCAGTCCAGTACTCAGTCCAGCACTCAGTCCAGTACTCAGTCCAGTACTCAGTCCAGCACTCAGTCCAGTACTCAGTACAGTACTCAGTCCAGTACTCAGCCCAGTACTCAGTCCAGTACTCAGTCCAGTACTCAGTCCAGTACTCAGTCCAGTACTCAGTCCAGTACTCAGTCCAGTACTCAGTCCAGTACTCAGTCCAGTACTCAGTCCAGTACTCAGTCCAGTACTCAGTCCAGTACTCAGTCCAGTACTCAGTCCAGTACTCAGTCCAGTACTCAGTCCAGTACTCAGTCCAGTACTCAGTCCAGTACTCAGTCCAGTACTCAGTCCAGTATTCAGTCAAGTACTCAGTCCAGTACTCAGTCCAGTACTCAGACCAGTACTCAGTCCAGCACTCAGTCCAGTACTCAGTCCAGTACTCAGTCCAGTACTCAATCCAGTACTCAGTCCAGTACTCAGTCCAGTACTCAGTCCAGTACTCAGTCCAGTACTCAGTCCAGTACTCAGTCCAGTACTCAGTTCAGTACTGAGTCCAGTACTCAGTCCAGTACTCAGTCCAGTACTCAGTCCAGTACTCAGTCCAGTACTCAGTCCAGTACTCAGTCCAGTACTCAGTCCAGTACTCAGTCCAGTACTCAGTCCAGTACTCAGTCCAGTACTCAGTCCAGTACTCAGTCCAGTACTCAGTCCAGTACTCAGTCCAGTACTCAGTCCAGTACTCAGTCCAGTACTCGGTCCAGTACTCAGTCCAGTACTCAGTCCAGTACTCAGTCCAGTACTCAGTCCAGTACTCAGTCCAGTACTCAGTCCAGTACTCAGTCCAGTACTCAGTCCAGTACTCAGTCCAGTACTCAGTCCAGTACTCAGTCCAGTACTCAGTCCAGTACTCAGTCCAGTACTCAGTCCAGTACTCAGTCCAGTACTTAGTCCAGTACTCAGTCCAGTACTCAGTCCAGTACTCAGTCCAGTACTCAGTCCAGTACTCAGTCCAGTACTCAGTTTATCAGTCATTTCGTTTATCAGTCACTTCGTTTATCAGTCATTTCGTTTGTCAGTCATTTCGTTTATCAGTCATTTCGTTTATCAGTCATTTCGTTTATCAGTCATTTCGTTTATCAGTCATTTCGTTTATCAGTCATTTTAGTACTCAATCCAGTACTCAGTCCAGCACTCAGTCCAGTACTCAGTCCAGTACTCAGTCCAGTACTCAGTCCAGTACTCAGTCCAGTACTCAGTCCAGTACTCAGTCCGGTACTCAGTCCAGTACTCAGTCCAGTACTCAGTCCAGTACTCAGTCCAGTACTCAGTCCAGTACTCAGTCCAGTACTCAGTCCAGTACTCAGTCCAGTACTCAGTCCAGTACTCAGTCCAGTACTCAGTCCAGTACTCAGTCCAGTACTCAGTCCAGTACTCAGTCCAGTACTCAGTCCAGTACTCAGTCCAGTACTCAGTCCAGTACTCAGTCCAGTACTCAGCCCAGTACTAAGTCCACTACTCAGTCCAGTAGTCAGTCCAGTACTGGTACTGCTACTCTACTGAGAGCTCGTTTATCAGTCATTTCGTTTAACAGTCATTTTAGTACTCAGTCCAGTACTCAGTCCAGTACTCAGTCCAGTACTCAGTCCAGTACTCAGTCCAGTACTCAGTCCAGTACTCAGTCCAGTACTCAGTCCAGTACTCAGTCCAGTACTCAGTCCAGTACTCAGTCCAGTACTCAGTCCAGTACTCAGCCCAGTACTAAGTCCACTACTCAGTCCAGTAGTCAGTCCAGTACTGGTACTGCTACTCTACTGAGAGCTCGTTTATCAGTCATTTCGTTTAACAGTCATTTTAGTACTCAGTCCAGTACTCAGTCCAGTACTCAGTCCAGTACTCAGTCCAGTACTCAGTCCAGTACTCAGTCCAGTACTCAGTCCAGTACTCAGTCCAGTACTCAATCCAGTACTCAACCCAGTACTCAATCCAGTACTCAACCCAGTACGCAGTCCAGTACTCAGTCCAGTACTCAGTCCAGTACTCAGTCCAGTACTCAGTCCAGTACTCAGTCCAGTACTCAGTGCAGTACTCAGTCCAGTACTCAGTCCAGTACTCAGTCCAGTACTCAGTCCAGTACTCAGTCCAGTACTCAGTCCAGTACTCAGTCCAGTACTCAGTGCAGTACTCAGTCCAGTACTCAGTCCAGTACTGGTACTGCTACTCTACTGAGAGCTCGTTTATCAGTCATTTCGTTTATCGGTCATTTTAGTACTCAGTCCAGTAATCAGTCCAGTACTCAGTCCAGTACTCAGTCCAGTACTCAGTCCAGTACTCAGTCCAGTACTCAGTCCAGTACTCAGTCCAGTACTCAGTCCAGTACTCAGTCCAGTACTCAATCCAGTACTAAATCCAGTACTCAGTCCAGTACTCAGTCCAGTACTCAGTCCAGTACTCAGTCCAGTACTCAGTCCAGTACTCAGTCCAGTACTCAGTCCAGTACTCAGTCCAGTACTCAGTCCAGTACTCAGTCCAGTACTCAGTGCAGTACTCAGTGCAGTACTCAGTCCAGTACTCAGTCCAGTACGTTTGTCAGTCATTTCGTTTATCAGTCATTTCGTTTATCAGTCATTTCGTTTATCAGTCATTTTAGTACTCAGTCCAGTACTCAGTCCAGTACTCAGTCCAGTACTCAGTCCAGTACTCAGTCCAGTACTCAGTCCAGTACTCAGTCCAGTACTCAGTCCAGTACTCAGTCCAGTACTCAGTCCAGTACTCAGTCCAGTACTCAGTCCAGTACTCAGTCCAGTACTCAGTCCGGTACTCAGTCCAGTACTCAGTCCAGTACTCAGTCCAGTACTCAGTCCAGTACTCAGTCCAGTACTCAGTCCAGTACTCAGTCCAGTACTCAGTCCAGTACTCAGTCCAGTACTCAGTCCAGTACTCAGTCCAGTACTCAGTCCAGTACTCAGTCCAGTACTCAGTCCAGTACTCAGTCCAGTACTCAGTCCAGTACTCAGTCAAGTACTAAGTCCAGTACTCAATCCAGTACTCAGTCCAGTACTGGTACTGCTACTCTACTGAGAGCTCGTTTATCAGTCATTTCGTTTATCAGTCATTTTAGTACTCAGTCCAGTACTCAGTCCAGTACTCAGTCCAGTACTCAGTCCAGTACTCAGTCCAGTACTCAGTCCAGTACTCAGTCCAGTACTCAGTCCAGTACTCAGTCCAGTACTCAGTCCAGTACTCAGTCCAGTACTCAGTCCAGTACTCAATCCAGTACTCAGTCCAGTACTCAGTCCAGTACTCAGTCCAGTACTCAGTCCAGTAATCAGTCCAGTACTTAGTCCAGTACTCAGTCCAGTACTCTGTCCAGTACTCAGTGCAGTACTCAGTGCAGTACTCAGTCCAGTACTCAGTCCAGTACTCAGTCCAGTACTCAGTCCAGTACTCAGTCCAGTACTCAGTCCAGTACTCAGTGCAGTACTCAGTCCAGTACTCAGTCCAGTACTCAGTCCAGTACTCAGTCCAGTACTCAGTCCAGTACTCAGTCCAGTACTAAGTCCAGTACTCAGTCCAGTACTCAGTCCAGTACTCACTCCAGTACTCAGTCCAGTACTCAGTACAGTACTCAGTCCAGTACTCAGTCCAGTTCTCAATCCAGTACTAAGTCCAGTACTCAGTCCAGTACTCAGTCCAGTACTCAGTCCAGTACTCAGTCCAGTACTCAGTCCAGTGTTCAGTACAGTACTCAGTTCAGTACTCAGTCCAGTACTCAGTCCAGTACTCAGTACAGTACTCAGTCCAGTACTCAGTCCAGTTCTCAATCCAGTACTCAGTCCAGTACTCAGTCCAGTACTCAGTCCAGTACTCAGTCCAGTACTCAGTCCGGTACTCAGTCCAGTACTCAGTCCAGTACTCAGTCTAGTACTCAGTCCGGTACTCAGTCCAGTACCCAATCCAGTACTCAATCCAGTATTCAGTGCAGTACTCAGTCCAGTAGTCAGTCCAGTACTCAGTCCAGTACTCAGTCCAGTACTCATTCCAGTACTCAGTCCAGTACTCAGTCCAGTACTCAGTCCAGTACTCAGTCCAGTACTCAGTCCAGTACTCAGTCTAGTACTCAGTCCAGTACTCAGTCCAGTAGTCAGTCCAGTACTCAGTCAAGTACTCAGTCCAGTACTCAGTCAAGTACTCAATCCAGTACTCAGTCCAGTACTCAGTCCAGTACTCAGTCCAGTACTCAGTCCAGTACTCAGTCTAGTACTCAGTCCAGTACTCAGTCCAGTACTCAGTCCAGTACTCAGTCCAGTACTCAGTCCGGTACTCAGTCCAGTACTCAGGCCAGTACTCAGTCCAGTACTCAGTCCAGTACTCAGTCCAGTACTCAGTCCAGTACTCAGTCCAGTACCCAATCCAGTACTCAATCCAGTACTCAGTCCAGTACTCAGTCCAGTACTCAGTCCAGTAGTCAGTCCAGTACTCAGTCTAGTACTCAGTCCAGTACTCAGTCCAGTACGCAGTCCAGTACTCAGTCCAGTACTCAGTCCAGTACTCAGTCTAGTACTCAGTCCAGTACTCAGTCCAGTACTCAGTCCAGTACTCAGTCCAGTACTCAGTCCAGTACTTAGTCCAGTACTCAGTCCAGTACTCAGTCCAGTACTCAGTCCAGTACTCAGTCCAGTGTTCAGTACAGTACTCAGTCCAGTACTCAGTCCAGTACCCAATCCAGTACGCAATCCAGTACTAAGTCCAGTACTCAGTCCAGTACTCAGTCCAGTACTCAGTCCAGTACTCAGTCCAGTACTCAGTCCAGTACTCAGTCCAGTACTCAGTCCAGTACTCAGTCCAGTACTCAGTCCAGTACTCAGTCCAGTACTCAGTCCAGTACTAAGTCCAGTACTCAGTCCAGTACTCAGTCCAGTACTCAGTCCAGCACTCAGTACAGTACTCAGTCTAGTACTCAGTCCAGCACTCAGTCCAGTACTCAGTACATTACTCAGTCCAGTACTCAGCCCAGTACTCAGTCCAGTACTCAGTCCAGTACTCAGTCCAGCACTCAGTCCAGTACTCAGTCCTGTACTCAGTCCAGTACTCAATCCAGTACTCAGTCCAGAACTCAGTGCAGTACTCAGTCCAGTACTCAGTCCAGTACTCAGTCCAGTACTCAGTCCAGTACTCAGTCCAGTACTCAGTCCATTACTCAGTCCAGTACTCAGTCCAGTACTAAGTCCAGTACTCAGTTCAGTACTCAGTGCAGTGTTCAGTACAGTACTCAGTCCAGTACTCAGTCCAGTACTCAGTACAGTACTCAGTACAGTACTCAGTCCAGTACTCAGTCCAGTACTCAATCCAGTACTCAGTCCAGTACTCAGTCCAGTACTCAGTCCAGTACTCAGTCCAGTACTCAGTCCAGTACTCAGTCTAGTACTCAGTCCAGTACTCAGTCCAGTACTCAGTCCAGTACTAAGTCCAGTACTCAGTCCAGTACTGAGTCCAGTACTCAGTCCAGTACTCAGTCCAGTACTCAGTATAGTACTCAGTCCAGTACTCAGTCCAGTACTCAGTCCAGTACTCAGTCCACTACTCAGTCCAGTACTCAGTCCAGTGTTCAGTACAGTACTCAGTACAGTACTCAGTCCAGTACTCAGTCCAGTACTCAGTCCAGTACTAGGTCCAGTACTCAGTCCAGTACTCACTCCAGTACTCAGCCCAGTACTCAGTCCAGTACTCAGTCCAGTACTCAGTCCAGTACTCAGTCCAGTACTCAGTCCAGTACTCAGTCCAGTACTCAGTCCAGTACTCAGTCCAGTACTCAGTCCAGTACTCAGTCCAGTACTCAGTCCAGTACTCAGTCCAGTACTCAGTCCAGTACTCAGTCCATTACTCAGTCCAGTACTCAGTCAGGTATTCAGTCCAGTACTCAATCCAGTACTCAGTCCAGTACTCAGTCCAGTACTCAGTCCAGTACTCAGTCCAGTACTCAGTCCAGTACTCAGTCCAGTTCTCAGTCCAGTACTCAGTGCGGTACTCAGTCCAGTACTCAGTCCAGTACTCAGTCCAGTGCTCAGTCCAGTACTCAGTCCAGTACTCAGTCCAGTACTCAGTCCATTACTCAGTCCAGTACTCAGTCCAATACTCAGTCCAGTACTCAGTCCGGTACTCAGTCCAGTACTCAGTCCAGTTTTCAGTCTAGTACGCAGTCCAGTACTCAGTCCAGTACTCAGTCCAGTACTCAGTCCAGTACTCAGTCCAGTACTCAGTCCAGTACTCAGTCCATTACTCAGTCCAGTACTCAGTCCGGTACTCAGTCCAGTACTCAGTCCAGTACTCAGTCCAGTACTCAGTCCAGTACTCAGTCCAGTACTCAGTCCAGTACTCAGTCCAGTACTCAGTCCAGTACTCAGTCCAGTACTCAGTCCAGTACTCAGTCCAGTACTCAATCCAGTACTCAGTCCAGTACTCAGTCCAGTACTCAATCCAGTACTTAGTCCAGTACTCAGTCCAGTACTCAGTCCAGTACTCAGTCCAGTACTCAGTCCAGTACTCAGTCCAGTACTCAGTCCATTACTCAGTCCAGTACTCAGTCAGGTATTCAGTCCAGTACTCAATCCAGTACTCAGTCCAGTACTCAGTCCAGTACTCAGTCCAGTACTCAGTCCAGTACTCAGTCCAGTACTCAGTCCAGTACTCAGTCCAGTTCTCAGTCCAGTACTCAGTGCGGTACTCAGTCCAGTACTCAGTCCAGTACTCAGTCCAGTACTCAGTCCAGTACTCAGTCCAGTACTCAGTCCAGTACTCAGTCCATTACTCAGTCCAGTACTCAGTCCAATACTCAGTCCAGTACTCAGTCCAGTACTCAGTACAGTACTCAGTCCAGTACTCAGTCCAGTACTCAGTCCAATACTCAGTCCAGTACTCAGTCATGTACTCAGTCCAGTACTCAGTCCAGTACTCAGTCTAGTACTCAGTCCAGTACTCAGTCCAGTACTCAGTCCAGTACTTAGTCCAGTACTCAGTCCAGTACTCAGTCCAGTACTCAGTCCAGTACTCAGTCCAGTACTCAGTCCTGTACTCAGTCCAGTACTCAGTCCAGTACTCAGTCCAGTGTTCAGTCCAGTGTTCAGCACAGTACTCAGTTCAGTACTCAGTCCAGTACTCAGTACAGTACTCACTCCAGTACGCAATCCAGTACTCAGTCCAGTACTCAGTCCAGTACTCAGTCCAGTACTCAGTCCAGTACTCAGTCCAGTACTCAGTCCAGTACTCAGTCCAGTGCTCAGTCCAGTACTCAGTCCAGTACTCAGTCCAGTACTCAGTCCAGTACTCAGTCCAGTACTCAGTCCGGTACTCAGTCCAGTACTCAGTGCAGTACTCAGTCCAGTACTCAGTCCAGTACTCAGTCCGGTACTCAGTCCAGTACTCAGTCCAGTACTCATTCCAGTACTCAGTCCAGTAGTCAGTCCAGTATTCAGTCCAGTACTCAGTCCAGTACTCAGTCCAGTACTCAGTCCAGTACTCAGTCCAGTACTCAGTCCAGAACTCAGTCCAGTGCTCAGTCCAGTACTCAGTCCAGTACTCAGTCCAGTACTCAGTCCAGTACTCAGCCCAGAACAGTCCAGTACTTAGTCCAGTACTCAGTCCAGTACTCAGTCCAGTACTCAGTCCAGTACTCAGTCCAGTACTCAGTCCAGCACTCAGTCCATTACTCAGTCCAGTACTCAGTCCAGTACTCAGTCCAGTACTCAGTCCAGTACGCAGTCCAGTACTCAGTCCAGTACTCAGTCCAGTACTCAGTCCAGTACTCAGTCCAATACTCAGTCCAGTACTCAGTCCAGTACTCAGCCCAATACTCAGTCCAGTACTCAGTCCAGTACTCAGTCCAGTACTCAGTCCAGTACTCAGTCCAGTACTCAGTCCAGTACTCAGTCCAGTACTCAGTCCAGTACTCAGTCCAGTACTCAGTCCAGTACTCAGTCCAGTACTCAGTCCAGTACTCAGTCCAGTACTCAGTCCAGTACTCAGTCCAGTAGTTAATCCAGTACCCAATCCAGTACTCAATCCAGTACTCAGTCCAGTACTCAGTCCAGTACTTAGTCCAGTACTCAGTCCAGTACTCAGTCCAGTACTCAGTCCAGTACTCAGTCCAGTACTCAGTCCATTGCTGAGTTCAGTACTCAGTCCAGTACTCAGTCGAGTACTCAGTCCAGTACTCAATCCAGTACTCAATCCAGTACTCAGTCCAGAACTCAGTGCAGTACTCAGTCCAGTACTCAGTCCAGTACTCAGTCAAGTACTCAGTCCAGTACTCAGTCCAGTACTCAGTCCAGTACTCAGTCCAGTACTCAGTCCAGTACTCAGTCCAGTACTCAGTCCAGTACTCAGTCCAGTACTCAGTCCACTACTCAGTCCAGTACTCAGTCCAGTGTTCAGTCCAGTGTTCAGTACAGTACTCAGTTCAGTACTCAGTCCAGTACTCAGTACAGTACTCAATCCAGTACTCAGTCCAGTACTCAGTCCAGTACTCAGTCCAGTACTCAGTCCAGTACCCAGTCCAGTACTCAGTCCAGTACTCAGTCCAGTACTCACTCCAGTACTCAGTCCAGTACTCAGTCCAGTACTCAGTCCAGTACTCAGTCCAGTACTCAGTCCAGTACTCAGTCCAGTACTCAGTCCAGTACTCAGTCCAGTACCCAGTCCAGTACTCAGTCCAGTACTCAGTCCAGTACTCAGCCCAGTACTCAGTCCAGTACTCAGTCCAGTACTCAGTCCAGTACTCAGTCCAGTACTCAGTCCAGTACTCAGTCCAGTACTCAGTCCAGTACTCAGTCCAGTACTCAGTCCAGTACTCAGTCCAGTACTCAGTCCAGTACTCAATCCAGTACTCAATCCAGTACTCAGTCCAGAACTCAGTGCAGTACTCAGTCCAGTACTCAGTCCAGTACTCAGTCCAGTACTAAGTCCAGTACTCAGTCCAGTACTCAATCCAGTACTCAGTCCAGTACTCAGTCCAGTACTCAGTCCAGTACTCAGTCCAGTACTCAGTCCAGTACTCAGTCCAGTACTCAGTCCAGTACTCAGTCCAGTACTCAGTCCAGTACTCAGTCCAGTACTCAGTCCAGTACTCAGTCCAGTACTAAGTCCAGTACTCAGTCCAGTACTCAGTCCAGTGTTCAGTACAGTACTCAGTCCAGTACTAAGTCCAGTACTCAGTCCAGTACTCAGTACAGTACTCAGTACAGTACTCAGTCCAGTACTCAGTCCAGTACTCAGTCCAATACTCAGTCCAGTACTCAGTCCAGTACTCAGTCCAGTACTCAGTCCAGTACTCAGTCTAGTACTCAGTCCAGTACTCAGTCCAGTACTCAGTCCAGTACTTAGTCCAGTACTCAGTCCAGTACTCAGTCCAGTACTCAGTCCAGTACTCAGTCCAGTACTCAGTCCTGTACTCAGTCCAGTACTCAGTCCAGTACTCAGTCCAGTGTTCAGTCCAGTGTTCAGCACAGTACTCAGTTCAGTACTCAGTCCAGTACTCAGTACAGTACTCACTCCAGTACGCAATCCAGTACTCAGTCCAGTACTCAGTCCAGTACTCAGTCCAGTACTCAGTCCAGTACTCAGTCCAGTACTCAGTCCAGTACTCAGTCCAGTACTCAGTCCAGTGCTCAGTCCAGTACTCAGTCCAGTACTCAGTCCAGTACTCAGTCCAGTACTCAGTCCAGTACTCAGTCCGGTACTCAGTCCAGTACTCAGTGCAGTACTCAGTCCAGTACTCAGTCCAGTACTCAGTGCAGTACTCAGTCCAGTACTCAGTCCAGTACTCAGTCCGGTACTCAGTCCAGTACTCAGTCCAGTACTCATTCCAGTACTCAGTCCAGTAGTCAGTCCAGTATTCAGTCCAGTACTCAGTCCAGTACTCAGTCCAGTACTCAGTCCAGTACTCAGTCCAATACTCAGTCCAGTACTCAGTCCAGTACTCAGTCCAGTACTCAGTCCAGTACTCAGTCCAGTACTCAGTCCAGTACTCAGTCCAGCACTCAGTCCATTACTCAGTCCAGTACTCAGTCCAGTACTCAGTCCAGTACTCAGTCCAGTACGCAGTCCAGTACTCAGTCCAGTACTCAGTCCAGTACTCAGTCCAGTACTCAGTCCAATACTCAGTCCAGTACTCAGTCCAGTACTCAGTCCAATACTCAGTCCAGTACTCAGTCCAGTACTCAGTCCAGTACTCAGTCCAGTACTCAGTCCAGTACTCAGTCCAGTACTCAGTCCAGTACTCAGTCCAGTACTCAGTCCAGTACTCAGTCCAGTACTCAGTGCAGTACTCAGTCCAGTACTCAGTCCAGTACTCAGTCCAGTACTCAGTCCAGTACTCAGTCCAGTACTCAGTCCAGTAGTTAGTCCAGTACCCAATCCAGTACTCAATCCAGTACTCAGTCCAGTACTCAGTCCAGTACTTAGTCCAGTACTCAGTCCAGTACTCAGTCCAGTACTCAGTCCAGTACTCAGTCCAGTACTCAGTCCAGTACTCAGTCCATTGCTGAGTTCAGTACTCAGTCCAGTACTCAGTCGAGTACTCAGTCCAGTACTCAATCCAGTACTCAATCCAGTACTCAGTCCAGAACTCAGTGCAGTACTCAGTCCAGTACTCAGTCCAGTACTCAGTCCAGTACTCAGTCCAGTACTCAGTCCAGTACTCAGTCCAGTACTCAGTCCAGTACTCAGTCCAGTACTCAGTCCAGTACTCAGTCCAGTACTCAGTCCAGTACTCAGTCCAGTACCCAGTCCAGTACTCAGTCCAGTACTCAGTCCAGTACTCAGCCCAGTACTCAGTCCAGTACTCAGTCCAGTACTCAGTCCAGTACTCAGTCCAGTACTCAGTCCAGTACTCAGTCCAGTACTCAGTCCAGTACTCAGTCCAGTACTCAGTCCAGTACTCAGTCCAGTACTCAGTCCAGTACTCAGTCCAGTACTCAGTCCATTACTCAATCCAGTACTTAGTCCAGTACTCAGTCCAGTGTTCAGTCCAGTGTTCAGTACAGTACTCAGTTCAGTACTCAGTCCAGTACTCAGTACAGTACTCAGTCCAGTGTTCGGTACAGTACTCAGTCCAGTACTCAGTCCAGTACTCAGTACAGTACTCAGTCCAGTACTCAGTCCAGTACTCAGTCCAGTACTCAGTCCAGTACTCAGTCCAGTACTCAGTCCAGTACTCAGTCCAGTACTCAGTCCAGTACTCAGTCCAGTACTCAGTCCAGTACTCAGTCCAGTACTCAGTCCAGTACTCAGTCCAGTACTCAGTCCAGTACTCAGTCCAGTACTCAGTCCAGTACTCAGTCCAGTACTCAGTCCAGTACTCAGTCCAGTACTCAGTCCAGTACTCAGTCCAGTACTCAGTCCAGTACTCAGTCCAGTACTCAGTCCAGTACTCAGTCCAGTACTCAGTCCAGTACTCAGTCCATTACTCAGTCTATTACTCAGTCCAGTACTCAGTCGAGTACTCAGTCGAGTACTCAGTCTAGTACTCAGTCCAGTACTTAGTCCAGTACTCAGTCCAGTACTTAGTCCAGTACTCAGTCCAGTACTCAGTCCAGTACTCAGTCCAGTACTCAGTCCAGTACTCAGTCCAGTACTCAGTCCAGTACTCAGTCTAGTACTCAGTCCTGTGTTCAGTCCAGTGTTCAGTACAGTACTCAGTTCAGTACTCAGTCCAGTACTCAGTACAGTACTCAGTCCAGTACTCAATCCAGTACTCAGTCCAGTACTCAGTCCAGTACTCAGTCCAGTACTCAGTCCAGTACTCAGTCCGGTACTCAGTCCAGTACTCAGTCCAGTACTCAGTCCGGTACTCAGTCCAGTACTCAGTCCAGTACTCAGTCCAGTACTCAGTCCAGTACTCAGTCCAGTACTCAGTCCAGTACTCAGTCCAGTACTCAGTCCAGTACTCAGTCCAGTACTCAATCCAGTACTCAGTCCAGTACTCAGTCCAGTACTCAGTCCAGTACTCAGTCCAGTACTCAGTCCAGTACTCAGTCCAGTACTCAACCCAGAACTCAGTCCAGTACTCAGTCCAGTACTCAGTCCAGTACTCAGTCGAGCAGTCAGTCCATTATTCAGTCCAGTACTCAGTCCAGGACTCAGTCCAGTACTCAGTCCAGTACTCAGTCCAGTACTCAGTCCAGTACTCAGTCCAGTACTCAGTCCAGTACTCAGTCCAGTACTCAGTC
This sequence comes from Panzeria rudis, assembly GCA_956483635.1. NCBI lineage: Eukaryota > Metazoa > Arthropoda > Insecta > Diptera > Tachinidae > Panzeria > Panzeria rudis. The sequence goes on along the minus strand of OY101450.1, from coordinate 20,181,918 downwards.
CAGTGCTCAGTCCAGTACTCAGTCCAGTACTCAGTCCAGTATTCAGTCCAGTACTCAGTCCAGGACTCAGTCCAGTACTCAGTCCAGTACTCAGTCCAGTACTCAGTCCAGTACTCAGTCCAGTACTCAGTCCAGCACTCAGTCCAGCACTCAGTCCAGTACTCAGTCCAGTACTCAATCCAGTACTCAATCCAGTACTCAGTCCAGTACTCAGTCCAGTACTCAGTCCAGTACTCAGTCCAGTACTCAGTCCAGTACTCAGTCCAGTACTCAGTCCAGTACTCAGTCCAGTACTCAGTCCAGTACTCAGTCCAGTACTCAGTCCAGTACTCAGTCCAGTACTCAGTCCAGTACTCAGTCCAGTACTCAGTCCAGTACTCAGTCCAGTACTCAGTCCAGTACTCAGTCCAGTACTCAGTCCAGTACTCAGTCCAGTACTCAGTCCAGTACTCAATCCAGTACTCAGTCCAGTACTCAGTCCAGTACTCAGTCCAGTACTCAGTCCGGTACTCAGTCCAGTACTCAGTGCAGTACTCAGTCCAGTACTCAGTCCAGTACTCAGTCCGGCACTCAGTCCAGTACTCAGTCCAGTACTCATTCCAGTACTCAGTCCAGTAGTCAGTCCAGTATTCAGTCCAGTACTCAGTCCAGTACTCAGTCCAGTACTCAGTCCAGTACTCAGTCCAGTACTCAGTCCAGAACTCAGTCCAGTGCTCAGTCCAGTACTCAGTCCAGTACTCAGTCCAGTACTCAGTCCAGTACTCAGCCCAGAACAGTCCAGTACTTAGTCCAGTACTCAGTCCAGTACTCAGTCCAGTACTCAGTCCAGTACTCAGTCCAGTACTCAGTCCAGCACTCAGTCCATTACTCAGTCCAGTACTCAGTCCAGTACTCAGTCCAGTACTCAGTCCAGTACGCAGTCCAGTACTCAGTCCAGTACTCAGTCCAGTACTCAGTCCAGTACTCAGTCCAATACTCAGTCCAGTACTCAGTCCAGTACTCAGTCCAATACTCAGTCCAGTACTCAGTCCAGTACTCAGTCCAGTACTCAGTCCAGTACTCAGTCCAGTACTCAGTCCAGTACTCAGTCCAGTACTCAGTCCAGTACTCAGTCCAGTACTCAGTCCAGTACTCAGTCCAGTACTCAGTCCAGTACTCAGTCCAGTACTCAGTCCAGTACTCAGTCCAGTACTCAGTCCAGTACTCAGTCCAGTACTCAGTCCAGTAGTTAGTCCAGTACCCAATCCAGTACTCAATCCAGTACTCAGTCCAGTACTCAGTCCAGTACTTAGTCCAGTACTCAGTCCAGTACTCAGTCCAGTACTCAGTCCAGTACTCAGTCCAGTACTCAGTCCAGTACTCAGTCCAGTACTCAGTCCATTGCTGAGTTCAGTACTCAGTCCAGTACTCAGTCGACTACTCAGTCCAGTACTCAATCCAGTACTCAATCCAGTACTCAGTCCAGAACTCAGTGCAGTACTCAGTCCAGTACTCAGTCCAGTACTCAGTCCAGTACTCAGTCCAGTACTCAGTCCAGTACTCAGTCCAGTACTCAGTCCAGTACTCAGTCCAGTACTCAGTCCAGTACTCAGTCCAGTACTCAGTCCAGTACTCAGTCCAGTACTCAGTCCAGTACTCAGTCCAGTACTCAGTCCAGTACTCAGTCCAGTACTCAGTCCAGTACTCAGTCCAGTACTCAGTCCAGTACTCAGTCCAGTACTCAGTCCAGTACTCAGTCCAGTACTCAGTCCAGTACTCAGCCCAGTACTCAGTCCAGTACTCAGTCCAGTACTCAGTCCAGTACTCAGTCCAGTGCTCAGTCCAGTACTCAGTCCAGTACTCAGTCCAGTACTCAGTCCAGTACTCAGTCCACTACTCAGTCCAGTACTCAGTCCAGTGTTCAGTCCAGTGTTCAGTACAGTACTCAGTTCAGTACTCAGTCCAGTACTCAGTACAGTACTCAATCCAGTACTCAGTCCAGTACTCAGTCCAGTACTCAGTCCAGTACTCAGTCCAGTACCCAGTCCAGTACTCAGTCCAGTATCCAGTCCAGTACTCAGTCCAGTACTCAGTCCAGTACTCAGTCCAGTACTCAGTCCAGTACTCAGTCCAGTACTCAGTCCAGTACTCAGTCCAGTACTCAGTCCAGTACTCAGTCCAGTACTCAGTCCAGTACCCAGTCCAGTACTCAGTCCAGTACTCAGTCCAGTACTCAGCCCAGTACTCAGTCCAGTACTCAGTCCAGTACTCAGTCCAGTACTCAGTCCAGTACTCAGTCCAGTACTCAGTCCAGTACTCAGTCCAGTACTCAGTCCAGTACTCAGTCCAGTACTCAGTCCAGTACTCAGTCCAGTACTCAATCCAGTACTCAATCCAGTACTCAGTCCAGAACTCAGTGCAGTACTCAGTCCAGTACTCAGTCCAGTACTCAGTCCAGTACTCAGTCCAGTAGTCAGTCCAGTACTCAGTCCAGTACTCAATCCAGTACTCAGTCCAGTACTCAGTCCAGTACTCAGTCCAGTACTCAGTCCAGTACTCAGTCCAGTACTCAGTCTAGTACTCAGTCCAGTACTCAGTCCAGTACTCAGTCCAGTACTTAGTCCAGTACTCAGTCCAGTACTCAGTCCAGTACCTAGTCCAGTACTCAGTCCTGTACTCAGTCCAGTACTCAGTGCAGTACTCAGTCCAGTACTCAGTCCAGTACTCAGTCCAGTACTCAGTCCAGTGTTCAGTTCAGTGTTCAGTACAGTACTCAGTTCAGTACTTAGTCCAGTAGTCAGTACAGTACTCAGTCCAGTACGCAATCCAGTACTCAGTCCAGTACTCAGTCCAGTACTCAGTCCACTACTCAGTCCAGTACTCAGTCCAGTACCCAGTCCAGTACTCAGTCCAGTACTCAGTCCATTACTCAGTCCAGTACTTAGTCCAGTACTCAGTCCAGTACTCAGTCCACTACTCAGTCCAGTACTCAGTCCAGTACTCAGTCCAGTACTCAGTCCAGTACTCAGTCCAGTACTCAGTCCACTACTCAGTCCAGTAATCAGTCCAGCACTCAGTCCATTACTCAGTCCAGTACTCAGTCCAGCACTCAGTCCAGTACTCAGTCCAGTACTCAGTCCAGTACTCAGTCCAGTACTCAGTCCAGTACTCTGTCCAGTACTCAGTCCAGTCCAGTACTCAGTCCAGTACTCAGTCTAGTACTCAGTCCAGTACTCAGTCCAGTACTCAGTCCAGTACTCAGTCCAGTACTCAGTCCAGTACTCAGTCCAGTACTCAGTCCAGTACTCAGTGCAGTACTCAGTACAGTACTCAGTCCAGTGTTCGGTACAGTACTCAGTCCAGTACTCAGTCCAGTACTCAGTCCAGTACTCAGTACAGTACTCAGTCCAGTACTCAGTCCAGTACTCAGTCCAGTACTCAGTCCAGTACTCAGTCCAGTACTCAGTCCAGTACTCAGTCCAGTACTCAGTCCAGTACTCAGTCCAGTACTCAGTCCAGTACTCAGTCCAGTACTCAGTCCAGTACTCAGTCCAGTACTCAGTCCAGTACTCAGTCCAGTACTCAGTCCAGTACTCAGTCCAGTACTCAGTCCAGTACTCAGTCCAGTACTCAGTCCAGTACTCAGTCCAGTACTCAGTCCAGTACTCAGTCCAGTACTCAATCCAGTACTTAGTCCAGTACTCAGTCCAGTACTCAGTCCAGTACTCAGTCCAGTACTCAGTCCAGTACTCAGTCCAGTACTCAGTCCAGTACTCAGTCCAGTACTCAGTCCAGTACTCAGTCCAGCACTCAGTCCAGCACTCATTCCAGTACTCATTACAGTACTCAGTCCAGTACTCAATCCAGTACTCAATCCAGTACTCAATCCAGTACTCAGTCCAGTACTCAGTCCAGTACTCAGTCCAGTACTCAGTCCAGTACTCAGTCCAGTACTCAGTCCAGTACTCAGTCCATTACTCAGTCCAGTACTCAGTCCAGTACTCAGTCGAGTACTCAGTCGAGTACTCAGTCTAGTACTCAGTCCAGTACTTAGTCCAGTACTCAGTCCAGTACTGAGTCCAGTACTCAGTCCAGTACTCAGTCCAGTACTCAGTCCAGTACTCAGTCCAGTACTCAGTCCAGTACTCAGTCTAGTACTCAGTCCTGTGTTCAGTCCAGTGTTCAGTACAGTACTCAGTTCAGTACTCAGTCCAGTACTCAGTACAGTACTCAGTCCAGTACTCAATCCAGTACTCAGTCCAGTACTCAGTCCAGTACTCAGTCCAGTACTCAGTCCAGTATTTAGTCCAGTACTCAGTCCAGTACTCAGTCCAGTACTCAGTCCGGTACTCAGTCCAGTACTCAGTCCAGTACTCAGTCCGGTACTCAGTCCAGTACTCAGTCCAGTACTCAGTCCAGTACTCAGTCCAGTACTCAGTCCAGTACTCAGTCCAGTACTCAGTCCAGTACTCAGTCCAGTACTCAATCCAGTACTCAGTCCAGTACTCAGTCCAGTACTCAGTCCAGTACTCAGTCCAGTACTCAGTCCAGTACTCAGTCCAGTACTCAACCCAGAACTCAGTCCAGTACTCAGTCCAGTACTCAGTCCAGTACTCAGTCCAGTACTCAGTCGAGCAGTCAGTCCATTATTCAGTCCAGTACTCAGTCCAGGACTCAGTCCAGTACTCAGTCCAGTACTCAGTCCAGTACTCAGTCCAGTACTCAGTCCAGTACTCAGTCCAGTACTCAGTCCAGTACTCAGTCCAGTACTCAGTCCAGTACTCAGTCCAGTACTCAGTCCAGTACTCAGTCCAGTACTCAGTCCAGTACTCAGTCCAGTACTCAGTCCAGTACTCAGTCCAGTACTCAGTCCAGTACTCAGTCCAGTATTCAGTCCAGTACTCAGTCCAGGACTCAGTCCAGTACTCAGTCCAGTACTCAGTCCAGTACTCAGTCCAGCACTCAGTCCAGTACTCAGTCCAGTACTCAATCCAGTACTCAATCCAGTACTCAGTCCAGTACTCAGTCCATTACTCAGTCCAGTACTCAGTCCAGTACTCAGTCCAGTACTCAGTCCAGTACTCAGTCCACTACTCAGTCCAGTACTCAGTCCAGTACTCAGTCCAGTACTCAGTCCAGTACTCAGTCCAGTACTCAGTCCAGTACTCAGTCCAGTACTCAGTCCAGTACTCAATCCAGTACTCAATCCAGTACTCAGTCCAGTACTCAGTTCAGTACTCACTCCAGTACTCAGTCCAGTACTCAGTCCAGTACTCAGTCCAGTACTCAGTCCAGTACTCAGTCCAGTACTCAGTCCAGTACTCAGTTCAGTACTCAGCCCAGTACTCAGTCCAGTACTCAGTCCAGTACTCAGTCCAGTACTCAGTCCAGTACTCAGGCCAGTACTCAGTCCAGTACTCAGTCCAGTACTCAGTCCAGTACTCAGTCCAGTACTCAGTCCAGTAGTCAGTCCAATACTCAGTCCAGTACTCAGTCCAGTACTCAGTCCAGTACTCAGTCCAGTACTCAGTCCAGTACTCAGTCCAGTACTCAGTCCAGTACTCAGTCCAGTACTCAGTCCAGTACTCAGTCCAGTACTCAGACCAATACTCAGTCCAGTACTCAGTCTAGTACTCAGTCCAGTACTCAGTCCAGTACTCAGTCCAATACTCAGTCCAGTACTCAGTCTAGTACTCAGTCCAGTACTCAGTCCAGTACTCAGTCCAGTACTCAGTCCAGTACTCAGTCCAGTAGTCAGTCCAGTACCCAATCCAGTACTCAATCCAGTACTCAGTCCAGTATTCAGTCCAGTACTCAGTCCAGTACTCAGTCCAGTACTTAGTCCAGTACTCAGTCCAGTACTCAGTCCAGTACTCAGTCCAGTACTCAGTCCAGTACTCAGTCCATTGCTGAGTTCAGTACTCAGTCCAGTACTCAGTCGAGTACTCAGTCCAGTACTCAATCCAGTACTCAATCCAGTACTCAGTCCAGAACTCAGTGCAGTACTCAGTCCAGTACTCAGTCCAGTACTCAGTCAAGTACTCAGTCCAGTACTCAGTCCAGTACTCAGTCCAGTACTCAGTCCAGTACTCAGTCCAGTACTCAGTCCAGTACTCAGTCCAGTACTCAGTCCAGTACTCAGTCCAGTACTCAGTCCAGTACCCAGTCCAGTACTCAGTCCAGTACTCAGTCCAGTACTCAGCCCAGTACTCAGTCCAGTACTTAGTCCAGCACTCAGTCCAGCACTCATTCCAGTACTCATTACAGTACTCAGTCCAGTACTCAATCCAGTACTCAATCCAGTACTCAATCCAGTACTCAATCCAGTACTCAGTCCAGTACTCAGTCCAGTACTCAGTCCAGTACTCAGTCCAGTACTCAGTCCAGTACTCAGTCCAGTACTCAGTCCAGTACTCAGTCCATTACTCAGTCCAGTACTCAGTCCAGTACTCAGTCGAGTACTCAGTCGAGTACTCAGTCTAGTACTCAGTCCAGTACTTAGTCCAGTACTCAGTCCAGTACTCAGTCCAGTACTCAGTCCAGTACTCAGTCCAGTACTCAGTCCAGTACTCAGTCCAGTGTTCAGTTCAGTGTTCAGTACAGTACTCAGTTCAGTACTTAGTCCAGTAGTCAGTACAGTACTCAGTCCAGTACGCAATCCAGTACTCAGTCCAGTACTCAGTCCAGTACTCAGTCCACTACTCAGTCCAGTACTCAGTCCAGTACCCAGTCCAGTACTTAGTCCAGTACTCAGTCCAGTACTCAGTCCACTACTCAGTCCAGTACTCAGTCCAGTACTCAGTCCAGTACTCAGTCCAGTACTCAGTCCAGTACTCAGTCCACTACTCAGTCCAGTAATCAGTCCAGCACTCAGTCCATTACTCAGTCCAGTACTCAGTCCAGCACTCAGTCCAGTACTCAGTCCAGTACTCAGTCCAGTACTCAGTCCAGTACTCAGTCCAGTACTCAGTCCAGTACTCAGTCCAGTACTCAGTCCAGTCCAGTACTCAGTCCAGTACTCAGTCTAGTACTCAGTCCAGTACTCAGTCCAGTACTCAGTCCAGTACTCAGTCCAGTACTCAGTCCAGTACTCAGTCCAGTACTCAGTCCAGTACTCAGTGCAGTACTCAGTACAGTACTCAGTCCAGTGTTCGGTACAGTACTCAGTCCAGTACTCAGTCCAGTACTCAGTCCAGTACAGTACTCAGTCCAGTACTCAGTCCAGTACTCAGTCCAGTACTCAGTCCAGTACTCAGTCCAGTACTCAGTCCAGTACTCAGTCCAGTACTCAGTCCAGTACTCAGTCCAGTACTCAGTCCAGTACTCAGTCCAGTACTCAGTCCAGTACTCAGTCCAGTACTCAGTCCAGTACTCAGTCCAGTACTCAGTCCAGTACTCAGTCCAGTACTCAGTCCAGTACTCAGTCCAGTACTCAATCCAGTACTTAGTCCAGTACTCAGTCCAGTACTCAGTCCAGTACTCAGTCCAGTACTCAGTCCAGTACTAAGTCCAGTACTCAGTCCAGTACTCAGTCCAGTACTCAGTCCAGCACTCAGTCCAGCACTCATTCCAGTACTCATTACAGTACTCAGTCCAGTACTCAATCCAGTACTCAATCCAGTACTCAATCCAGTACTCAATCCAGTACTCAGTCCAGTACTCAGTCCAGTACTCAGTCCAGTACTCAGTCCAGTACTCAGTCCAGTACTCAGTCCAGTACTCAGTCCATTACTCAGTCCAGTACTCAGTCCAGTACTCAGTCGAGTACTCAGTCGAGTACTCAGTCTAGTACTCAGTCCAGTACTTAGTCCAGTACTCAGTCCAGTACTGAGTCCAGTACTCAGTCCAGTACTCAGTCCAGTACTCAGTCCAGTACTCAGTCCAGTACTCAGTCCAGTACTCAGTCCAGTACTCAGTCTAGTACTCAGTCCTGTGTTCAGTCCAGTGTTCAGTACAGTACTCAGTTCAGTACTCAGTCCAGTACTCAGTACAGTACTCAGTCCAGTACTCAATCCAGTACTCAGTCCAGTACTCAGTCCAGTACTCAGTCCAGTACTCAGTCCAGTACTCAGTCCAGTACTCAGTCCAGTACTCAGTCCAGTACTCAGTCCAGTACTCAGTCCGGTACTCAGTCCAGTACTCAGTCCAGTACTCAGTCCGGTACTCAGTCCAGTACTCAGTCCAGTACTCAGTCCAGTACTCAGTCCAGTACTCAGTCCAGTACTCAGTCCAGTACTCAGTCCAGTACTCAGTCCAGTACTCAATCCAGTACTCAGTCCAGTACTCAGTCCAGTACTCAGTCCAGTACTCAGTCCAGTACTCAGTCCAGTACTCAGTCCAGTACTCAACCCAGAACTCAGTCCAGTACTCAGTCCAGAACTCAGTCCAGTACTCAGTCCAGTACTCAGTCGAGCAGTCAGTCCATTATTCAGTCCAGTACTCAGTCCAGGACTCAGTCCAGTACTCAGTCCAGTACTCAGTCCAGTACTCAGTCCAGTACTCAGTCCAGTACTCAGTCCAGTACTCAGTCCAGTACTCAGTCCAGTACTCAGTCCAGTACTCAGTCCAGTACTCAGTCCAGTACTCAGTCCAGTACTCAGTCCAGTACTCAGTCCAGTACTCAGTCCAGTACTCAGTCCAGTATTCAGTCCAGTACTCAGTCCAGGACTCAGTCCAGTACTCAGTCCAGTACTCAGTCCAGTACTCAGTCCAGCACTCAGTCCAGTACTCAGTCCAGTACTCAATCCAGTACTCAATCCAGTACTCAGTCCAGTACTCAGTCCAGTACTCAGTCCAGTACTCAGTCCAGTACTCAGTCCAGTACTCAGTCCAGTACTCAGTCCACTACTCAGTCCAGTACTCAGTCCAGTACTCAGTCCAGTACTCAGTCCAGTACTCAGTCCAGTACTCAGTCCAGTACTCAGTCCAGTACTCAATCCAGTACTCAATCCAGTACTCAGTCCAGTACTCAGTTCAGTACTCACTCCAGTACTGAGTCCAGTACTCAGTCCAGTACTCAGTCCAGTACTCAGTCCAGTACTCAGTCCAGTACTCAGTCCAGTACTCAGTCCAGTACTCAGTTCAGTACTCAGCCCAGTACTCAGTCCAGTACTCAGTCCAGTACTCAGTCCAGTACTCAGTCCAGTACTCAGGCCAGTACTCAGTCCAGTACTCAGTCCAGTACTCAGTCCAGTACTCAGTCCAGTAGTCAGTCCAATACTCAGTCCAGTACTCAGTCCAGTACTCAGTCCAGTACTCAGTCCAGTACTCAGTCCAGTACTCAGTCCAGTATTCAGTCCAGTACTCAGTCCAGTACTCAGTCCAGTACTCAGACCAATACTCAGTCCAGTACTCAGTCTAGTACTCAGTCCAGTACTCAGTCCAGTACTCAGTCCAATACTCAGTCCAGTACTCAGTCTAGTACTCAGTCCAGTACTCAGTCCAGTACTCAGTCCAGTACTCAGTCCAGTACTCAGTCCAGTAGTCAGTCCAGTACCCAATCCAGTACTCAATCCAGTACTCAGTCCAGTACTCAGTCCAGTACTCAGTCCAGTACTCAGTCCAGTACTCAGTCCAGTACTCAGTCCACTACTCAGTCCAGTACTCAGTCCAGTACTCAGTCCAGTACTCAGTCCAGTACTCAGTCGAGTACTCAGTCCAGTACTCAGTCCAGTACTCAGTCCAGTACTCAGTCCAGTACTCAGTCCAGTACTGAGTCCAGTACTCAGTCCAGTACTCAGTCCAGTACTCAGTCCAGTCCTCAATCCAGTACTCAATCCAGTACTCAGTCCAGAACTCAGTGCAGTACTCAGTGCAGTACTCAGGCCAGTACTCAGTCCAGTACTCAGTCCAGTATTCAGTCCAGTACTCAGTCCAGTACTCAGTCCAGTACTCAGTCCAGTACTCAGTCCAGTACTCAGTCCAGTACTCAGTCCAGTACTCAGTCCAGTACCCAGTCAAGTACTCAGTCCAGTACTCAGTCCAGTACTCAGCCCAGTACTCAGTCCAGTACTCAGTCCAGTACTCAGTCCAGTACTCAGTCCAGTACTCAGTCCAGTACTCAGTCCAGTACTCAGTCCAGTACTCAGTCCAGCACTCAGTCCATTACTCAGTCCAGTACTCAGTCCAGCACTCAGTCCAGTACTCAGTCCAGTACTCAGTCCAGTACTCAGTCTAGTACTCAGTCCAGTACTCAGTCCAGTACTCAGTCCGGTACTCAGTCCAGTACTCAGTCCAGTACTCAGTCCAGTACTCAGTCCAGTACTCAGTCCGGTACTCAGTCCAGTACCCAATCCAGTACTCAATCCAGTACTCAGTCCAGTACTCAGTCCAGTAGTCAGTCCAGTACTCAGTCCAGTACTCAGTCCAGTACTCAGTCCAGTACTCAGTCCAGTACTCAGTCCAGTACTCAGTCAAGTACTCAGTCCAGTACTCAGTCCAGTACTCAGTCCAGTACTCAGTCCAGTACTCAGTCCAGTACTCAGTCCAGTACTCAGTCCAGTACTCAGTCCATTACTCAGTCCAGTACTCAGTCCAGTACTCAGTCCAGTACTCAGTCCAGTACTCAGTCCAGTACTCAGTCCAGTACTCAGTCCAGTACTCAGTCCAGTACTCAGTCCAGTACTCAGTCCAGTACTCAGTCCAGTACTCAGTCCAGTACTCAGTCCAGTACTCAGTCTAGTACTCAGTCCAGTACTCAGTCCAGTACTCAGTCCAGTACTCAGTCCAGTACTCAGTCCAGTACTCAGTCCAGTACTCAGTCCAGTACTCAGTCCAGTACTCAGTCCAGTACTCAGTCCAGTACTCAGTCCAGTACTCAGTCCAGTACTCAGTCCAGTACTCAGTCCAGTACTCAGTCCAGTACCCAATCCAGTACTCAATCCAGTACTCAATCCAGTACTCAGTCTAGTACTCAGTCCAGTACTCAGTCCAGTACTCAGTCCAGTACTCTGTCCAGTACTCAGTCCAGTACTCAGTCCAGTAGTCAGTCCAGCACTCGGTCCAGTACTCAGTCCAGTACTCAGTCCAGTACTCAGTCCAGTGTTCTTCCACTGTTCAGTACAGTACTCAGTTCAGTACTCAGTCCAGTACTCAGTCCAGTACTCAGTCCAGTACTCAATCCAGTACTCAGTCCAGTACTCAGTCCAGTACTCAGTCCAGTACTCAGTCCAGTACTCAGTCCGGTGCTCAGTCCAGTACAGTCCAGTACTCAGTCCAGTACTCAGTCCGGTACTCCGTCCAGTACTCAGTCCAGTACTCAGTCCAGTACTCAGTCCAGTACTCAGTCCAGTACTCAGTCCAGTACTCAGTCCAGTACTCAGTCCAGTACTCAGTCCAGTACTCAGTCCAGTACTCAGTCCACTACTCAGTCCAGTACTCAGTCCAGTACTCAGTCCAGTACTCAGTCCAGTACTCAGTCCAGTACTCAATCCAGTACTCAATCCAGTACTCAGTCCAGTACTCAGTTCAGTACTCAGTCCAGTACTCAGTCCAGTACTCAGTCCAGTACTCAGTCCAGTACTCAGTCCAGTACTCAGTCCAGTACTCAGTCCAGTACTCAGTTCAGTACTCAGCCCAGTACTCAGTCCAGTACTCAGTCCAGTACTCAGTCCAGTACTCAGTCCAGTACTCAGTCCAGTACTCAGGCCAGTACTCAGTCCAGTACTCAGTCCAGTACTCAGTCCAGTACTCAGTCCAGTAGTCAGTCCAATACTCAGTCCAGTACTCAGTCCAGTACTCAGTCCAGTACTCAGTCCAGTACTCAGTCCAGTACTCAGTCCAGTACTCAGTCCAGTACTCAGTCCAGTACTCAGTGCAGTACTCAGTCCAGTACTTAGTCCAGTACTCAGTCCAGTACTCAGACCAATACTCAGTCCAGTACTCAGTCTAGTACTCAGTCCAGTACTCAGTCCAGTACTCAGTCCAATGCTCAGTTCAGTACTCAGTATAGTACTCAGTCCAGTACTCAGTCCAGTACTCAGTCCAGTACGCAGTCCAGTACTCAGTCCAGTACTCAGTCCAGTAGTCAGTCCAGTACCCAATCCAGTACTCAATCCAGTACTCAGTCCAGTACTCAGTCCAGTACTCAGTCCAGTACTCAGTCCAGTACTCAGTCCACTACTCAGTCCAGTACTCAGTCCAGTACTCAGTCCAGTACTCAGTCGAGTACTCAGTCCAGTACTCAGTCCAGTACTCAGTCCAGTACTCAGTCCAGTACTCAGTCCAGTACTGAGTCCAGTACTCAGTCCAGTACTCAGTCCAGTACTCAGTCCAGTACTCAGTCCAGTACTCAATCCAGTACTCAATCCAGTACTCAGTCCAGAACTCAGTGCAGTACTGAGTGCAGTACTCAGGCCAGTACTCAGTCCAGTACTCAGTCCAGTACTCAGTCCAGTACTCAGTCCAGTACTCAGTCCAGTACTCAGTCCAGTACTCAGTCCAGTACTCAGTCCAGTACTCAGTCCAGTACTCAGTCCAGTACCCAGTCAAGTACTCAGTCCAGTACTCAGTCCAGTACTCAGCCCAGTACTCAGTCCAGTACTCAGTCCAGTACGCAGTCCAGTACTCAGTCCAGTACTCAGTCCAGTACTCAGTCCAGTACTCAGTCCAGCACTCAGTCCATTACTCAGTCCAGTACTCAGTCCAGCACTCAGTCCAGTACTCAGTCCAGTACTCAGTCCAGTACTCAGTCCAGTACTCAGTCCAGTACTCAGTCCAGTACTCAGTCCAGTACTCAGTCTAGTACTCAGTCCAGTACTCAGTCCAGTACTCAGTCCGGTACTCAGTCCAGTACTCAGTCCAGTACTCAGTCCAGTACTCAGTCCAGTACTCAGTCCGGTACTCAGTCCAGTACCCAATCCAGTACTCAATCCAGTACTCAGTCCAGTACTCAGTCCAATAGTCAGTCCAGTACTCAGTCCAGTACTCAGTCCAGTACTCAGTCCAGTACTCAGTCCAGTACTCAGTCAAGTACTCAGTCCAGTACTCAGTCCAGTACTTAGTCCAGTACTCAGTCCAGTACTCAGTCCAGTACTCAGTCCAGTACTCAGTCCAGTACTCAGTCCAGTACTCAGTCCAGTACTCAGTCCAGTACTCAGTCCAGTACTCAGTCCAGTACTCAGTCTAGTACTCAGTCCAGTACTCAGTCCAGTACTCAGTCCAGTACTCAGTCCAGTACTCAGTCCAGTACTCAGTCCAGTACTCAGTCCAGTACTCAGTCCAGTACTCAGTCCAGTACTCAGTCCAGTACTCAGTCCAGTACTCAGTCCAGTACCCAATCCAGTACTCAATCCAGTACTCAATCCAGTACTCAGTCTAGTACTCAGTCCAGTACTCAGTCCAGTACTCAGTCCAGTACTCAGTCCAGTACTCAGTCCAGTACTCAGTCCAGTAGTCAGTCCAGTACTCGGTCCAGTACTCAGTCCAGTACTCAGTCCAGTACTCAGTCCAGTGTTCTTCCACTGTTCAGTACAGTACTCAGTTCAGTACTCAGTCCAGTACTCAGTCCAGTACTCAGTACAGTACTCAGTCCAGTACTCTATCCAGTACTCAGTCCAGTACTCAGTCCAGTACTCAGTCCGGTACTCAGTCCAGTACTCAGTCCGGTGCTCAGTCCAGTACAGTCCAGTACTCAGTCCAGTACTCAGTCCAGTACTCAGTCCGGTACTCCGTCCAGTTCTCAGTCCAGTACTCAGTCCAGTACTCAGTCCAGTACTCAGTCCAGTACTCAGTTCAGTACTCAGTCCAGTACTCAGTCCAGTACTCAGTCAAGTACTCAGTCCAGTACTCAGTCCAGTACTCAGCCCAGTACTCAGTGCAGTACTCAGTCCAGTACTCAGTCCAGTACTCAGTCCAGTACTCAGTCCAGTACTCAGTCCAGCACTCAGTCCATTACTCAGTCCAGTACTCAGTCCGGTACTCCGTCCAGTACTCAGTCCAGTACTCAGTCCAGTACTCAGTCCAGTACTCAGTCCAGTACTCAGTTCAGTACTCAGTCCAGTACTCAGTCCAGTACTCAGTCAAGTACTCAGTCCAGTACTCAGTCCAGTACTCAGCCCAGTACTCAGTGCAGTACTCAGTCCAGTACTCAGTCCAGTAGTCAGTCCAATACTCAGTCCAGTACTCAGTCCAGTACTCAGTCCAGTACTCAGTCCAGTACTCAGTCCAGTACTCAGTCCAGTACTCAGTCCAGTACTCAGTCCAGTACTCAGTGCAGTACTCAGTCCAGTACTTAGTCCAGTACTCAGTCCAGTACTCAGACCAATACTCAGTCCAGTACTCAGTCTAGTACTCAGTCCAGTACTCAGTCCAGTACTCAGTCCAATGCTCAGTCCAGTACTCAGTCTAGTACTCAGTCCAGTACTCAGTCCAGTACTCAGTCCAGTACGCAGTCCAGTACTCAGTCCAGTACTCAGTCCAGTAGTCAGTCCAGTACCCAATCCAGTACTCAATCCAGTACTCAGTCCAGTACTCAGTCCAGTACTCAGTCCAGTACTCAGTCCAGTACTCAGTCCACTACTCAGTCCAGTACTCAGTCCAGTACTCAGTCCAGTACTTAGTCGAGTACTCAGTCCAGTACTCAGTCCAGTACTCAGTCCAGTACTCAGTCCAGTACTCAGTCCAGTACTCAGTCCAGTACTCAGTCCAGTACTCAGTCCAGTACTCAATCCAGTACTCAATCCAGTACTCAGTCCAGAACTCAGTGCAGTACTCAGTGCAGTACTCAGGCCAGTACTCAGTCCAGTACTCAGTCCAGTACTCAGTCCAGTACTCAGTCCAGTACTCAGTCCAGTACTCAGTCCAGTACTCAGTCCAGTACTCAGTCCAGTACTCAGTCTAGTACTCAGTCCAGTACTCAGTCCAGTACTCAGTCCAGTACCCAGTCAAGTACTCAGTCCAGTACTCAGTCCAGTACTCAGCCCAGTACTCAGTCCAGTACTCAGTCCAGTACTCAGTCCAGTACTCAGTCCAGTACTCAGTCCAGTACTCAGTCCAGTACTCAGTCCAGCACTCAGTCCATTACTCAGTCCAGTACTCAGTCCAGCACTCAGTCCAGTACTCAGTCCAGTACTCAGTCCAGTACTCAGTCCAGTACTCAGTCCAGTACTCAGTCCAGTACTCAGTCCAGTACTCAGTCTAGTACTCAGTCCAGTACTCAGTCCAGTACTCAGTCCGGTACTCAGTCCAGTACTCAGTCCAGTACTCAGTCCAGTACTCAGTCCAGTACTCAGTCCGGTACTCAGTCCAGTACCCAATCCAGTACTCAATCCAGTACTCAGTCCAGTACTCAGTCCAGTAGTCAGTCCAGTACTCAGTCCAGTACTCAGTCCAGTACTCAGTCCAGTACTCAGTCCAGTACTCAGTCCAGTACTCAGTCAAGTACTCAGTCCAGTACTCAGTCCAGTACTCAGCCCAGTACTCAGTCCAGTACTCAGTCCAGTACTCAGTCCAGTACTCAGTCCAGTACTCAGTCCAGTACTCAGTCCAGTACTCAGTCCAGTACTCAGTCCAGTACTCAGTCCAGTACTCAGTCTAGTACTCAGTCCAGTACTCAGTCCAGTACTCAGTCCAGTACTCAGTCCAGTACTCAGTCCAGTACTCAGTCCAGTACTCAGTCCAGTACTCAGTCCAGTACTCAGTCCAGTACTCAGTCCAGTACTCAGTCCAGTACTCAGTCCAGTACTCAGTCCAGTACTCAGTCCAGTACTCAGTCCAGTACTCAATCCAGTACTCAATCCAGTACTCAGTCTAGTACTCAGTCCAGTACTCAGTCCAGTACTCAGTCCAGTACTCAGTCCAGTACTCAGTCCAGTACTCAGTCCAGTAGTCAGTCCAGTACTCGGTCCAGTACTCAGTCCAGTACTCAGTCCAGTACTCAGTCCAGTGTTCTTCCACTGTTCAGTACAGTACTCAGTTCAGTACTCAGTCCAGTACTCAGTCCAGTACTCAGTACAGTACTCAGTCCAGTACTCAATCCAGTACTCAGTCCAGTACTCAGTCCAGTACTCAGTCCAGTACTCAGTCCAGTACTCAGTCCGGTGCTCAGTCCAGTACTCAGTCCAGTACTCAGTCCAGTACTCAGTCCGGTACTCCGTCCAGTACTCAGTCCAGTACTCAGTCCAGTACTCAGTCCAGTACTCAGTCCAGTACTCAGTTCAGTACTCAGTCCAGTACTTAGTCCTGTACTCAGTCAAGTACTCAGTCCAGTACTCAGTCCAGTACTCAGCCCAGTACTCAGTGCAGTACTCAGTCCAGTACTCAGTCCAGTACTCAGTCCAGTACTCAGTCCAGTACTCAGTCCAGCACTCAGTCCATTACTCAGTCCAGTACTCAGTCCAGCACTCAGTCCAGTACTCAGTCCAGTACTCAGTCCAGTACTCAGTCCAGTACTCAGTCCAGTACTCAGTCCAGTACTCAGTCTAGTACTCAGTCCAGTACTCAGTCCACTACTCAGTCCAGTACTCAGTCCAGTACTCAGTCCAGTACTCAGTCCAGTACTCAGTCCAGTACTCAGTCCAGTACTCAGTCCAGTACTCAGTCCAGTACTCAGTCCAGTACTCAGTCCAGTACTCAGTCCAGTACTCAGTCCAGTACTCAGTCCAGTACTCAGTCCAGTACTCAGTCCAGTACTCAGTCCAGTACTCAATCCAGTACTTAGTCCAGTACTCAGTCCAGTACTCAGTCCAGTACTCAGTCCAGTACTCAGTCCAGTACTCAGTACAGTACTCAGTCCAGTACTCAGTCCAGTACTCAGTCCAGTACTCAGTCCAGTGCTCAGTCCAGTACTCAGTCCAGTGCTCAGTCCAGTACTCAGTCCAGTACTCAGTCCAGTACTCAGTCCAGCACTCAGTCCAGTACTCAGTCCAGTACTCAGTCCAGTACTCAATCCAGTACTCAATCCAGTACTCAACCCAGTACTCAGTCCAGTACTCAGTCGAGTACTCAGTCTAGTACTCAGTCCAGTACTTAGTCCAGTACTCAGTCCAGTACTTAGTCCAGTACTCAGTCCAGTACTCAGTCCAGTACTCAGTCCAGTACTCAGTCCAGTACTCAGTCCAGTACTCAGTCCAGTACTCAGTCCAGTACTCAGTCCAGTACTCAGTCCAGTACTCAGTCCAGTACTCAGTACAGTACTCAGTACAGTACTCAGTCCAGTACTCAATCCAGTACTCAGTCCAGTACTCAGTCCAGTACTCAGTCCAGTACTCAGTCCAGTACTCAGTCCAGTACTCAGTCCGGTACTCAGTCCAGTACTCAGTCCAGTACTCAGTGCAGTACTCAGTCCGGTACTCAGTCCAGTACTCAGTCCAGTACTCAGTCCAGTACTCAGTCCAGTACTCAGTCCAGTACTCAGTCCAGCACTCAGTCTATTACTCAGTCCAGTACTCAGTCCAGCACTCAGTCCAGTACTCAGTCCAGTACTCAGTCCAGTACTCAGTCAAGTACTCAGTCCAGTACTCAGTCCAGTACTCAGTCCACTACTCAGTCCAGTACTCAGTCCAGTACTCAGTCCAGTACTCAGTCCAGTACTCAGTCCAGTACTCAGTCCAGTACTCAGTCCAGTACTCAGTCCAGTACTCAGTCCAGTACTCAGTCCAGTACTCAATCCAGTACTTAGTCCAGTACTCAGTCCAGTACTCAGTCCAGTACTCAGTCCAGTAGTCAGTCCAGTACTCAGTCCAGTACTCAGTCCAGTACTCAGTCCAGTACTCAGTCCAGTATCCAGTCCAGTGCTCAGTCCAGTACTCAGTCCAGTACTCAGTCCAGTACTCAGTCCAGTACTCAGTCCAGCACTCAGTCCAGTACTCAGTCCAGTACTCAGTCCAGTACTCAATCCAGTACTCAATCCAGTACTCAATCCAGTACTCAACCCAGTACTCAGTCGAGTACTCAGTCTAGTACTCAGTCCAGTACTTAGTCCAGTACCTAGTCCAGTACTTAGTCCAGTACTCAGTCCAGTACTCAGTCCAGTACTCAGTCCAGTAGTCAGTCCAGTACTCAGTCCAGTACTCAGTCCAGTACTCAGTCCAGTACTCAGTCCAGTACTCAGTCCAGTACTCAGTCCAGTACTCAGTCTAGTACTCAGTCCTGTGTTCAGTCCAGTGTTCAGTACAGTACTCAGTTCAGTACTCAGTCCAGTACTCAGTACAGTACTCAGTCCAGTACTCAATCCAGTACTCAGTCCAGTACTCAGTCCAGTACTCAGTCCAGTACTCAGTCCAGTACTCAGTCCAGTACTCAGTCCAGTACTCAGTCCAGTACTCAGTCCGGTACTCAGTCCAGTACTCAGTCCAGTACTCAGTCCGGTACTCAGTAAAGTACTCAGTCCAGTACTCAGTCCAGTACTCAGTCCAGTACTCAGTCCAGTACTCAGTCCAGTACTCAGTCCAGTACTCAATCCAGTACTCAGTCCAGTACTCAGTCCAGTACTCAGTCCAGTACTCAGTCCAGTACTCAGTCCAGTACTCAGTCCAGTACTCAGTCCAGTACTCAGTCCAGTACTCAGTCCAGTACTCAACCCAGAACTCAGTCCAGTACTCAGTCCAGTACTCAGTCCAGTACTCAGTCAAGTACTCAGTCCAGTACTCAGTCCAGCACTCAGTCCAATACTCAGTCCAGGACTCAGTCCAGTACTCAGTCCAGTACTCAGTCCAGTACTCAGTCCAGTACTCAGTCCAGTGTTCAGTACAGTACTCAGTTCAGTACTCAGTCCAGTACTCAGTCCAGTACTCAGTACAGTACTCAGTCCAGTACTCAGTCCAGTTCTCAATCCAGTACTCAGTCCAGTACTCAGTCCAGTACTCAGTCCAGTACTCAGTCCGGTACTCAGTCCAGTACTCAGTCCAGTACTCAGTCCAGTACTCAGTCTGGTACTCAGTCCAGTACCCAATCCAGTACTCAATCCAGTACTCAGTCCAGTACTCAGTCCAGTACTCAGTCCAGTACTCAGTCCAGTACTCAGTCCAGTACTCAGTCCAGTACTCAGTCCAGTACTCAGTCCAGTAGTCAGTCCAGTACTCAGTCCAGTACTCAGTCCAGTACTCAGTCCAGTACTCAGTCCAGTATCCAGTCCAGTGCTCAGTCCAGTACTCAGTCCAGTACTCAGTCCAGTACTCAGTCCAGTACTCAGTCCAGCACTCAGTCCAGTACTCAGTCCAGTACTCAGTCCAGTACTCAATCCAGTACTCAATCCAGTACTCAATCCAGTACTCAACCCAGTACTCAGTCGAGTACTCAGTCTAGTACTCAGTCCAGTACTTAGTCCAGTACCTAGTCCAGTACTTAGTCCAGTACTCAGTCCAGTACTCAGTCCACTACTCAGTCCAGTACTCAGTCCAGTACTCAGTCCAGTACTCAGTCGAGTACTCAGTCCAGTACTCAGTCCAGTACTCAGTCCAGTACTCAGTCCAGTACTCAGTCCAGTACTGAGTCCAGTACTCAGTCCAGTACTCAGTCCAGTACTCAGTCCAGTACTCAGTCCAGTACTCAATCCAGTACTCAATCCAGTACTCAGTCCAGAACTCAGTGCAGTACTGAGTGCAGTACTCAGGCCAGTACTCAGTCCAGTACTCAGTCCAGTACTCAGTCCAGTACTCAGTCCAGTACTCAGTCCAGTACTCAGTCCAGTACTCAGTCCAGTACTCAGTCCAGTACTCAGTCCAGTACCCAGTCAAGTACTCAGTCCAGTACTCAGTCCAGTACTCAGCCCAGTACTCAGTCCAGTACTCAGTCCAGTACGCAGTCCAGTACTCAGTCCAGTACTCAGTCCAGTACTCAGTCCAGTACTCAGTCCAGCACTCAGTCCATTACTCAGTCCAGTACTCAGTCCAGCACTCAGTCCAGTACTCAGTCCAGTACTCAGTCCAGTACTCAGTCCAGTACTCAGTCCAGTACTCAGTCCAGTACTCAGTCCAGTACTCAGTCTAGTACTCAGTCCAGTACTCAGTCCAGTACTCAGTCCGGTACTCAGTCCAGTACTCAGTCCAGTACTCAGTCCAGTACTCAGTCCAGTACTCAGTCCGGTACTCAGTCCAGTACCCAATCCAGTACTCAATCCAGTACTCAGTCCAGTACTCAGTCCAATAGTCAGTCCAGTACTCAGTCCAGTACTCAGTCCAGTACTCAGTCCAGTACTCAGTCCAGTACTCAGTCAAGTACTCAGTCCAGTACTCAGTCCAGTACTTAGTCCAGTACTCAGTCCAGTACTCAGTCCAGTACTCAGTCCAGTACTCAGTCCAGTACTCAGTCCAGTACTCAGTCCAGTACTCAGTCCAGTACTCAGTCCAGTACTCAGTCCAGTACTCAGTCTAGTACTCAGTCCAGTACTCAGTCCAGTACTCAGTCCAGTACTCAGTCCAGTACTCAGTCCAGTACTCAGTCCAGTACTCAGTCCAGTACTCAGTCCAGTACTCAGTCCAGTACTCAGTCCAGTACTCAGTCCAGTACTCAGTCCAGTACTCAGTCCAGTACCCAATCCAGTACTCAATCCAGTACTCAATCCAGTACTCAGTCTAGTACTCAGTCCAGTACTCAGTCCAGTACTCAGTCCAGTACTCAGTCCAGTACTCAGTCCAGTACTCAGTCCAGTAGTCAGTCCAGTACTCGGTCCAGTACTCAGTCCAGTACTCAGTCCAGTACTCAGTCCAGTGTTCTTCCACTGTTCAGTACAGTACTCAGTTCAGTACTCAGTCCAGTACTCAGTCCAGTACTCAGTACAGTACTCAGTCCAGTACTCTATCCAGTACTCAGTCCAGTACTCAGTCCAGTACTCAGTCCGGTACTCAGTCCAGTACTCAGTCCGGTGCTCAGTCCAGTACAGTCCAGTACTCAGTCCAGTACTCAGTCCAGTACTCAGTCCGGTACTCCGTCCAGTTCTCAGTCCAGTACTCAGTCCAGTACTCAGTCCAGTACTCAGTCCAGTACTCAGTTCAGTACTCAGTCCAGTACTCAGTCCAGTACTCAGTCAAGTACTCAGTCCAGTACTCAGTCCAGTACTCAGCCCAGTACTCAGTGCAGTACTCAGTCCAGTACTCAGTCCAGTACTCAGTCCAGTACTCAGTCCAGTACTCAGTCCAGCACTCAGTCCATTACTCAGTCCAGTACTCAGTCCGGTACTCCGTCCAGTACTCAGTCCAGTACTCAGTCCAGTACTCAGTCCAGTACTCAGTCCAGTACTCAGTTCAGTACTCAGTCCAGTACTCAGTCCAGTACTCAGTCAAGTACTCAGTCCAGTACTCAGTCCAGTACTCAGCCCAGTACTCAGTGCAGTACTCAGTCCAGTACTCAGTCCAGTAGTCAGTCCAATACTCAGTCCAGTACTCAGTCCAGTACTCAGTCCAGTACTCAGTCCAGTACTCAGTCCAGTACTCAGTCCAGTACTCAGTCCAGTACTCAGTCCAGTACTCAGTGCAGTACTCAGTCCAGTACTTAGTCCAGTACTCAGTCCAGTACTCAGACCAATACTCAGTCCAGTACTCAGTCTAGTACTCAGTCCAGTACTCAGTCCAGTACTCAGTCCAATGCTCAGTCCAGTACTCAGTCTAGTACTCAGTCCAGTACTCAGTCCAGTACTCAGTCCAGTACGCAGTCCAGTACTCAGTCCAGTACTCAGTCCAGTAGTCAGTCCAGTACCCAATCCAGTACTCAATCCAGTACTCAGTCCAGTACTCAGTCCAGTACTCAGTCCAGTACTCAGTCCAGTACTCAGTCCACTACTCAGTCCAGTACTCAGTCCAGTACTCAGTCCAGTACTTAGTCGAGTACTCAGTCCAGTACTCAGTCCAGTACTCAGTCCAGTACTCAGTCCAGTACTCAGTCCAGTACTCAGTCCAGTACTCAGTCCAGTACTCAGTCCAGTACTCAATCCAGTACTCAATCCAGTACTCAGTCCAGAACTCAGTGCAGTACTCAGTGCAGTACTCAGGCCAGTACTCAGTCCAGTACTCAGTCCAGTACTCAGTCCAGTACTCAGTCCAGTACTCAGTCCAGTACTCAGTCCAGTACTCAGTCCAGTACTCAGTCCAGTACTCAGTCTAGTACTCAGTCCAGTACTCAGTCCAGTACTCAGTCCAGTACCCAGTCAAGTACTCAGTCCAGTACTCAGTCCAGTACTCAGCCCAGTACTCAGTCCAGTACTCAGTCCAGTACTCAGTCCAGTACTCAGTCCAGTACTCAGTCCAGTACTCAGTCCAGTACTCAGTCCAGCACTCAGTCCATTACTCAGTCCAGTACTCAGTCCAGCACTCAGTCCAGTACTCAGTCCAGTACTCAGTCCAGTACTCAGTCCAGTACTCAGTCCAGTACTCAGTCCAGTACTCAATCCAGTACTCAGTCCAGAACTCAGTGCAGTACTCAGTCCAGTACTCAGTCCAGTACTAAGTCCAGTACTAAGCCCAGTACTCAGTCCAGTACTCAGTCCAGTACTTAGCCCAGTACTCAGCCCAGTACTCAGTCCAGTACTCAGTCCAGTACTCAGTCCAGTACTCAGTCCAGCACTCAGTCCAGTACTCAGTCCAGTACTCAGTCCAGTACTCAATCCAGTACTCAGTCCAGTACTCAGTCCAGTACTCAGTCCAGTACTCAGTCCAGTACTCAGTTCAGTACTCAGTCCAGTACTTAGTCCTGTACTCAGTCAAGTACTCAGTCCAGTACTCAGTCCAGTACTCAGCCCAGTACTCAGTGCAGTACTCAGTCCAGTACTCAGTCCAGTACTCAATCCAGTACTCAATCCAGTACTCAATCCAGTACTCAGTCTAGTACTCAGTCCAGTACTCAGTCCAGTACTCAGTCCAGTACTCAGTCCAGTACTCAGTCCAGTACTCAGTCCAGTGTTCAGTACAGTACTCAGTTCAGTACTCAGTCCAGTACTCAGTCCAGTACTCAGTACAGTACTCAGTCCAGTACTCAGTCCAGTTCTCAATCCAGTACTCAGTCCAGTACTCAGTCCAGTACTCAGTCCAGTACTCAGTCCGGTACTCAGTCCAGTACTCAGTCCAGTACTCAGTCCAGTACTCAGTCTGGTACTCAGTCCAGTACCCAATCCAGTACTCAATCCAGTACTCAGTCCAGTACTCAGTCCAGTAGTCAGTCCAGTACTCAGTCCAGTACTCAGTCCAGTACTCAGTCCAGTACTTAGTCCAGTACTCAGTCCAGTATTCAGTCCAGTACTCAGTCCAGTACTCAGTCCAGTACTCAGTCCAGTACTCAGTCCAGTACTCAGTCCAGTACTCAGTCCAGTACTCAGTCCAGTAGTCAGTCCAGTACTCAGTCCAGTACTCAGTCCAGTACTCAGTCCAGTACTCAGTCCAGTATCCAGTCCAGTGCTCAGTCCAGTACTCAGTCCAGTACTCAGTCCAGTACTCAGTCCAGTACTCAGTCCAGCACTCAGTCCAGTACTCAGTCCAGTACTCAGTCCAGTACTCAATCCAGTACTCAATCCAGTACTCAATCCAGTACTCAACCCAGTACTCAGTCGAGTACTCAGTCTAGTACTCAGTCCAGTACTTAGTCCAGTACCTAGTCCAGTACTTAGTCCAGTACTCAGTCCAGTACTCAGTCCACTACTCAGTCCAGTACTCAGTCCAGTACTCAGTCCAGTACTCAGTCGAGTACTCAGTCCAGTACTCAGTCCAGTACTCAGTCCAGTACTCAGTCCAGTACTCAGTCCAGTACTGAGTCCAGTACTCAGTCCAGTACTCAGTCCAGTACTCAGTCCAGTACTCAGTCCAGTACTCAATCCAGTACTCAATCCAGTACTCAGTCCAGAACTCAGTGCAGTACTGAGTGCAGTACTCAGGCCAGTACTCAGTCCAGTACTCAGTCCAGTACTCAGTCCAGTACTCAGTCCAGTACTCAGTCCAGTACTCAGTCCAGTACTCAGTCCAGTACTCAGTCCAGTACTCAGTCCAGTACCCAGTCAAGTACTCAGTCCAGTACTCAGTCCAGTACTCAGCCCAGTACTCAGTCCAGTACTCAGTCCAGTACGCAGTCCAGTACTCAGTCCAGTACTCAGTCCAGTACTCAGTCCAGTACTCAGTCCAGCACTCAGTCCATTACTCAGTCCAGTACTCAGTCCAGCACTCAGTCCAGTACTCAGTCCAGTACTCAGTCCAGTACTCAGTCCAGTACTCAGTCCAGTACTCAGTCCAGTACTCAGTCCAGTACTCAGTCTAGTACTCAGTCCAGTACTCAGTCCAGTACTCAGTCCGGTACTCAGTCCAGTACTCAGTCCAGTACTCAGTCCAGTACTCAGTCCAGTACTCAGTCCGGTACTCAGTCCAGTACCCAATCCAGTACTCAATCCAGTACTCAGTCCAGTACTCAGTCCAATAGTCAGTCCAGTACTCAGTCCAGTACTCAGTCCAGTACTCAGTCCAGTACTCAGTCCAGTACTCAGTCAAGTACTCAGTCCAGTACTCAGTCCAGTACTTAGTCCAGTACTCAGTCCAGTACTCAGTCCAGTACTCAGTCCAGTACTCAGTCCAGTACTCAGTCCAGTACTCAGTCCAGTACTCAGTCCAGTACTCAGTCCAGTACTCAGTCCAGTACTCAGTCTAGTACTCAGTCCAGTACTCAGTCCAGTACTCAGTCCAGTACTCAGTCCAGTACTCAGTCCAGTACTCAGTCCAGTACTCAGTCCAGTACTCAGTCCAGTACTCAGTCCAGTACTCAGTCCAGTACTCAGTCCAGTACTCAGTCCAGTACTCAGTCCAGTACTCAGTCCAGTACTCAGTCCAGTACTCAGTCCAGTACTCAGTCCAGTACTCAGTCCAGTACTCAATCCAGTACTCAATCCAGTACTCAGTCTAGTACTCAGTCCAGTACTCAGTCCAGTACTCAGTCCAGTACTCAGTCCAGTACTCAGTCCAGTACTCAGTCCAGTAGTCAGTCCAGTACTCGGTCCAGTACTCAGTCCAGTACTCAGTCCAGTACTCAGTCCAGTGTTCTTCCACTGTTCAGTACAGTACTCAGTTCAGTACTCAGTCCAGTACTCAGTCCAGTACTCAGTACAGTACTCAGTCCAGTACTCAATCCAGTACTCAGTCCAGTACTCAGTCCAGTACTCAGTCCAGTACTCAGTCCAGTACTCAGTCCGGTGCTCAGTCCAGTACTCAGTCCAGTACTCAGTCCAGTACTCAGTCCGGTACTCCGTCCAGTACTCAGTCCAGTACTCAGTCCAGTACTCAGTCCAGTACTCAGTCCAGTACTCAGTTCAGTACTCAGTCCAGTACTTAGTCCTGTACTCAGTCAAGTACTCAGTCCAGTACTCAGTCCAGTACTCAGCCCAGTACTCAGTGCAGTACTCAGTCCAGTACTCAGTCCAGTACTCAGTCCAGTACTCAGTCCAGTACTCAGTCCAGCACTCAGTCCATTACTCAGTCCAGTACTCAGTCCAGCACTCAGTCCAGTACTCAGTCCAGTACTCAGTCCAGTACTCAGTCCAGTACTCAGTCCAGTACTCAGTCCAGTACTCAGTCTAGTACTCAGTCCAGTACTCAGTCCACTACTCAGTCCAGTACTCAGTCCAGTACTCAGTCCAGTACTCAGTCCAGTACTCAGTCCAGTACTCAGTCCAGTACTCAGTCCAGTACTCAGTCCAGTACTCAGTCCAGTACTCAGTCCAGTACTCAGTCCAGTACTCAGTCCAGTACTCAGTCCAGTACTCAGTCCAGTACTCAGTCCAGTACTCAGTCCAGTACTCAATCCAGTACTTAGTCCAGTACTCAGTCCAGTACTCAGTCCAGTACTCAGTCCAGTACTCAGTCCAGTACTCAGTACAGTACTCAGTCCAGTACTCAGTCCAGTACTCAGTCCAGTACTCAGTCCAGTGCTCAGTCCAGTACTCAGTCCAGTGCTCAGTCCAGTACTCAGTCCAGTACTCAGTCCAGTACTCAGTCCAGCACTCAGTCCAGTACTCAGTCCAGTACTCAGTCCAGTACTCAATCCAGTACTCAATCCAGTACTCAACCCAGTACTCAGTCCAGTACTCAGTCGAGTACTCAGTCTAGTACTCAGTCCAGTACTTAGTCCAGTACTCAGTCCAGTACTTAGTCCAGTACTCAGTCCAGTACTCAGTCCAGTACTCAGTCCAGTACTCAGTCCAGTACTCAGTCCAGTACTCAGTCCAGTACTCAGTCCAGTACTCAGTCCAGTACTCAGTCCAGTACTCAGTCCAGTACTCAGTACAGTACTCAGTACAGTACTCAGTCCAGTACTCAATCCAGTACTCAGTCCAGTACTCAGTCCAGTACTCAGTCCAGTACTCAGTCCAGTACTCAGTCCAGTACTCAGTCCAGTACTCAGTCCAGTACTCAGTCCAGTACTCAGTCCGGTACTCAGTCCAGTACTCAGTCCAGTACTCAGTGCAGTACTCAGTCCGGTACTCAGTCCAGTACTCAGTCCAGTACTCAGTCCAGTACTCAGTCCAGTACTCAGTCCAGTACTCAGTCCAGCACTCAGTCTATTACTCAGTCCAGTACTCAGTCCAGCACTCAGTCCAGTACTCAGTCCAGTACTCAGTCCAGTACTCAGTCAAGTACTCAGTCCAGTACGCAGTCCAGTACTCAGTCCACTACTCAGTCCAGTACTCAGTCCAGTACTCAGTCCAGTACTCAGTCCAGTACTCAGTCCAGTACTCAGTCCAGTACTCAGTCCAGTACTCAGTCCAGTACTCAGTCCAGTACTCAGTCCAGTACTCAATCCAGTACTTAGTCCAGTACTCAGTCCAGTACTCAGTCCAGTACTCAGTCCAGTAGTCAGTCCAGTACTCAGTCCAGTACTCAGTCCAGTACTCAGTCCAGTACTCAGTCCAGTATCCAGTCCAGTGCTCAGTCCAGTACTCAGTCCAGTACTCAGTCCAGTACTCAGTCCAGTACTCAGTCCAGCACTCAGTCCAGTACTCAGTCCAGTACTCAGTCCAGTACTCAATCCAGTACTCAATCCAGTACTCAATCCAGTACTCAACCCAGTACTCAGTCGAGTACTCAGTCTAGTACTCAGTCCAGTACTTAGTCCAGTACCTAGTCCAGTACTTAGTCCAGTACTCAGTCCAGTACTCAGTCCAGTACTCAGTCCAGTAGTCAGTCCAGTACTCAGTCCAGTACTCAGTCCAGTACTCAGTCCAGTACTCAGTCCAGTACTCAGTCCAGTACTCAGTCCAGTACTCAGTCTAGTACTCAGTCCTGTGTTCAGTCCAGTGTTCAGTACAGTACTCAGTTCAGTACTCAGTCCAGTACTCAGTACAGTACTCAGTCCAGTACTCAATCCAGTACTCAGTCCAGTACTCAGTCCAGTACTCAGTCCAGTACTCAGTCCAGTACTCAGTCCAGTACTCAGTCCAGTACTCAGTCCAGTACTCAGTCCGGTACTCAGTCCAGTACTCAGTCCAGTACTCAGTCCGGTACTCAGTAAAGTACTCAGTCCAGTACTCAGTCCAGTACTCAGTCCAGTACTCAGTCCAGTACTCAGTCCAGTACTCAGTCCAGTACTCAATCCAGTACTCAGTCCAGTACTCAGTCCAGTACTCAGTCCAGTACTCAGTCCAGTACTCAGTCCAGTACTCAGTCCAGTACTCAGTCCAGTACTCAGTCCAGTACTCAGTCCAGTACTCAACCCAGAACTCAGTCCAGTACTCAGTCCAGTACTCAGTCCAGTACTCAGTCAAGTACTCAGTCCAGTACTCAGTCCAGCACTCAGTCCAATACTCAGTCCAGGACTCAGTCCAGTACTCAGTCCAGTACTCAGTCCAGTACTCAGTCCAGTACTCAGTCCAGTGTTCAGTACAGTACTCAGTTCAGTACTCAGTCCAGTACTCAGTCCAGTACTCAGTACAGTACTCAGTCCAGTACTCAGTCCAGTTCTCAATCCAGTACTCAGTCCAGTACTCAGTCCAGTACTCAGTCCAGTACTCAGTCCGGTACTCAGTCCAGTACTCAGTCCAGTACTCAGTCCAGTACTCAGTCTGGTACTCAGTCCAGTACCCAATCCAGTACTCAATCCAGTACTCAGTCCAGTACTCAGTCCAGTAGTCAGTCCAGTACTCAGTCCAGTACTCAGTCCAGTACTCAGTCCAGTACTTAGTCCAGTACTCAGTCCAGTATTCAGTCCAGTACTCAGTCCAGTACTCAGTCCAGTACTCAGTCCAGTACTCAGTCCAGTACTCAGTCCAGTACTCAGTCCAGTACTCAGTCCAGTAGTCAGTCCAGTACTCAGTCCAGTACTCAGTCCAGTACTCAGTCCAGTACTCAGTCCAGTATCCAGTCCAGTGCTCAGTCCAGTACTCAGTCCAGTACTCAGTCCAGTACTCAGTCCAGTACTCAGTCCAGCACTCAGTCCAGTACTCAGTCCAGTACTCAGTCCAGTACTCAATCCAGTACTCAATCCAGTACTCAATCCAGTACTCAACCCAGTACTCAGTCGAGTACTCAGTCTAGTACTCAGTCCAGTACTTAGTCCAGTACCTAGTCCAGTACTTAGTCCAGTACTCAGTCCAGTACTCAGTCCACTACTCAGTCCAGTACTCAGTCCAGTACTCAGTCCAGTACTCAGTCGAGTACTCAGTCCAGTACTCAGTCCAGTACTCAGTCCAGTACTCAGTCCAGTACTCAGTCCAGTACTGAGTCCAGTACTCAGTCCAGTACTCAGTCCAGTACTCAGTCCAGTACTCAGTCCAGTACTCAATCCAGTACTCAATCCAGTACTCAGTCCAGAACTCAGTGCAGTACTGAGTGCAGTACTCAGGCCAGTACTCAGTCCAGTACTCAGTCCAGTACTCAGTCCAGTACTCAGTCCAGTACTCAGTCCAGTACTCAGTCCAGTACTCAGTCCAGTACTCAGTCCAGTACTCAGTCCAGTACCCAGTCAAGTACTCAGTCCAGTACTCAGTCCAGTACTCAGCCCAGTACTCAGTCCAGTACTCAGTCCAGTACGCAGTCCAGTACTCAGTCCAGTACTCAGTCCAGTACTCAGTCCAGTACTCAGTCCAGCACTCAGTCCATTACTCAGTCCAGTACTCAGTCCAGCACTCAGTCCAGTACTCAGTCCAGTACTCAGTCCAGTACTCAGTCCAGTACTCAGTCCAGTACTCAGTCCAGTACTCAGTCCAGTACTCAGTCTAGTACTCAGTCCAGTACTCAGTCCAGTACTCAGTCCGGTACTCAGTCCAGTACTCAGTCCAGTACTCAGTCCAGTACTCAGTCCAGTACTCAGTCCGGTACTCAGTCCAGTACCCAATCCAGTACTCAATCCAGTACTCAGTCCAGTACTCAGTCCAATAGTCAGTCCAGTACTCAGTCCAGTACTCAGTCCAGTACTCAGTCCAGTACTCAGTCCAGTACTCAGTCAAGTACTCAGTCCAGTACTCAGTCCAGTACTTAGTCCAGTACTCAGTCCAGTACTCAGTCCAGTACTCAGTCCAGTACTCAGTCCAGTACTCAGTCCAGTACTCAGTCCAGTACTCAGTCCAGTACTCAGTCCAGTACTCAGTCCAGTACTCAGTCTAGTACTCAGTCCAGTACTCAGTCCAGTACTCAGTCCAGTACTCAGTCCAGTACTCAGTCCAGTACTCAGTCCAGTACTCAGTCCAGTACTCAGTCCAGTACTCAGTCCAGTACTCAGTCCAGTACTCAGTCCAGTACTCAGTCCAGTACTCAGTCCAGTACCCAATCCAGTACTCAATCCAGTACTCAATCCAGTACTCAGTCTAGTACTCAGTCCAGTACTCAGTCCAGTACTCAGTCCAGTACTCAGTCCAGTACTCAGTCCAGTACTCAGTCCAGTAGTCAGTCCAGTACTCGGTCCAGTACTCAGTCCAGTACTCAGTCCAGTACTCAGTCCAGTGTTCTTCCACTGTTCAGTACAGTACTCAGTTCAGTACTCAGTCCAGTACTCAGTCCAGTACTCAGTACAGTACTCAGTCCAGTACTCTATCCAGTACTCAGTCCAGTACTCAGTCCAGTACTCAGTCCGGTACTCAGTCCAGTACTCAGTCCGGTGCTCAGTCCAGTACAGTCCAGTACTCAGTCCAGTACTCAGTCCAGTACTCAGTCCGGTACTCCGTCCAGTTCTCAGTCCAGTACTCAGTCCAGTACTCAGTCCAGTACTCAGTCCAGTACTCAGTTCAGTACTCAGTCCAGTACTCAGTCCAGTACTCAGTCAAGTACTCAGTCCAGTACTCAGTCCAGTACTCAGCCCAGTACTCAGTGCAGTACTCAGTCCAGTACTCAGTCCAGTACTCAGTCCAGTACTCAGTCCAGTACTCAGTCCAGCACTCAGTCCATTACTCAGTCCAGTACTCAGTCCGGTACTCCGTCCAGTACTCAGTCCAGTACTCAGTCCAGTACTCAGTCCAGTACTCAGTCCAGTACTCAGTTCAGTACTCAGTCCAGTACTCAGTCCAGTACTCAGTCAAGTACTCAGTCCAGTACTCAGTCCAGTACTCAGCCCAGTACTCAGTGCAGTACTCAGTCCAGTACTCAGTCCAGTAGTCAGTCCAATACTCAGTCCAGTACTCAGTCCAGTACTCAGTCCAGTACTCAGTCCAGTACTCAGTCCAGTACTCAGTCCAGTACTCAGTCCAGTACTCAGTCCAGTACTCAGTGCAGTACTCAGTCCAGTACTTAGTCCAGTACTCAGTCCAGTACTCAGACCAATACTCAGTCCAGTACTCAGTCTAGTACTCAGTCCAGTACTCAGTCCAGTACTCAGTCCAATGCTCAGTCCAGTACTCAGTCTAGTACTCAGTCCAGTACTCAGTCCAGTACTCAGTCCAGTACGCAGTCCAGTACTCAGTCCAGTACTCAGTCCAGTAGTCAGTCCAGTACCCAATCCAGTACTCAATCCAGTACTCAGTCCAGTACTCAGTCCAGTACTCAGTCCAGTACTCAGTCCAGTACTCAGTCCACTACTCAGTCCAGTACTCAGTCCAGTACTCAGTCCAGTACTTAGTCGAGTACTCAGTCCAGTACTCAGTCCAGTACTCAGTCCAGTACTCAGTCCAGTACTCAGTCCAGTACTCAGTCCAGTACTCAGTCCAGTACTCAGTCCAGTACTCAATCCAGTACTCAATCCAGTACTCAGTCCAGAACTCAGTGCAGTACTCAGTGCAGTACTCAGGCCAGTACTCAGTCCAGTACTCAGTCCAGTACTCAGTCCAGTACTCAGTCCAGTACTCAGTCCAGTACTCAGTCCAGTACTCAGTCCAGTACTCAGTCCAGTACTCAGTCTAGTACTCAGTCCAGTACTCAGTCCAGTACTCAGTCCAGTACCCAGTCAAGTACTCAGTCCAGTACTCAGTCCAGTACTCAGCCCAGTACTCAGTCCAGTACTCAGTCCAGTACTCAGTCCAGTACTCAGTCCAGTACTCAGTCCAGTACTCAGTCCAGTACTCAGTCCAGCACTCAGTCCATTACTCAGTCCAGTACTCAGTCCAGCACTCAGTCCAGTACTCAGTCCAGTACTCAGTCCAGTACTCAGTCCAGTACTCAGTCCAGTACTCAGTCCAGTACTCAGTCCAGTACTCAGTCTAGTACTCAGTCCAGTACTCAGTCCAGTACTCAGTCCGGTACTCAGTCCAGTACTCAGTCCAGTACTCAGTCCAGTACTCAGTCCAGTACTCAGTCCGGTACTCAGTCCAGTACCCAATCCAGTACTCAATCCAGTACTCAGTCCAGTACTCAGTCCAGTAGTCAGTCCAGTACTCAGTCCAGTACTCAGTCCAGTACTCAGTCCAGTACTCAGTCCAGTACTCAGTCCAGTACTCAGTCAAGTACTCAGTCCAGTACTCAGTCCAGTACTCAGCCCAGTACTCAGTCCAGTACTCAGTCCAGTACTCAGTCCAGTACTCAGTCCAGTACTCAGTCCAGTACTCAGTCCAGTACTCAGTCCAGTACTCAGTCCAGTACTCAGTCCAGTACTCAGTCTAGTACTCAGTCCAGTACTCAGTCCAGTACTCAGTCCAGTACTCAGTCCAGTACTCAGTCCAGTACTCAGTCCAGTACTCAGTCCAGTACTCAGTCCAGTACTCAGTCCAGTACTCAGTCCAGTACTCAGTCCAGTACTCAGTCCAGTACTCAGTCCAGTACTCAGTCCAGTACTCAATCCAGTACTCAATCCAGTACTCAGTCTAGTACTCAGTCCAGTACTCAGTCCAGTACTCAGTCCAGTACTCAGTCCAGTACTCAGTCCAGTACTCAGTCCAGTAGTCAGTCCAGTACTCGGTCCAGTACTCAGTCCAGTACTCAGTCCAGTACTCAGTCCAGTGTTCTTCCACTGTTCAGTACAGTACTCAGTTCAGTACTCAGTCCAGTACTCAGTCCAGTACTCAGTACAGTACTCAGTCCAGTACTCAATCCAGTACTCAGTCCAGTACTCAGTCCAGTACTCAGTCCAGTACTCAGTCCAGTACTCAGTCCGGTGCTCAGTCCAGTACTCAGTCCAGTACTCAGTCCAGTACTCAGTCCGGTACTCCGTCCAGTACTCAGTCCAGTACTCAGTCCAGTACTCAGTCCAGTACTCAGTCCAGTACTCAGTTCAGTACTCAGTCCAGTACTTAGTCCTGTACTCAGTCAAGTACTCAGTCCAGTACTCAGTCCAGTACTCAGCCCAGTACTCAGTGCAGTACTCAGTCCAGTACTCAGTCCAGTACTCAGTCCAGTACTCAGTCCAGTACTCAGTCCAGCACTCAGTCCATTACTCAGTCCAGTACTCAGTCCAGCACTCAGTCCAGTACTCAGTCCAGTACTCAGTCCAGTACTCAGTCCAGTACTCAGTCCAGTACTCAGTCCAGTACTCAGTCTAGTACTCAGTCCAGTACTCAGTCCACTACTCAGTCCAGTACTCAGTCCAGTACTCAGTCCAGTACTCAGTCCAGTACTCAGTCCAGTACTCAGTCCAGTACTCAGTCCAGTACTCAGTCCAGTACTCAGTCCAGTACTCAGTCCAGTACTCAGTCCAGTACTCAGTCCAGTACTCAGTCCAGTACTCAGTCCAGTACTCAGTCCAGTACTCAGTCCAGTACTCAATCCAGTACTTAGTCCAGTACTCAGTCCAGTACTCAGTCCAGTACTCAGTCCAGTACTCAGTCCAGTACTCAGTACAGTACTCAGTCCAGTACTCAGTCCAGTACTCAGTCCAGTACTCAGTCCAGTGCTCAGTCCAGTACTCAGTCCAGTGCTCAGTCCAGTACTCAGTCCAGTACTCAGTCCAGTACTCAGTCCAGCACTCAGTCCAGTACTCAGTCCAGTACTCAGTCCAGTACTCAATCCAGTACTCAATCCAGTACTCAACCCAGTACTCAGTCCAGTACTCAGTCGAGTACTCAGTCTAGTACTCAGTCCAGTACTTAGTCCAGTACTCAGTCCAGTACTTAGTCCAGTACTCAGTCCAGTACTCAGTCCAGTACTCAGTCCAGTACTCAGTCCAGTACTCAGTCCAGTACTCAGTCCAGTACTCAGTCCAGTACTCAGTCCAGTACTCAGTCCAGTACTCAGTCCAGTACTCAGTACAGTACTCAGTACAGTACTCAGTCCAGTACTCAATCCAGTACTCAGTCCAGTACTCAGTCCAGTACTCAGTCCAGTACTCAGTCCAGTACTCAGTCCAGTACTCAGTCCAGTACTCAGTCCAGTACTCAGTCCAGTACTCAGTCCGGTACTCAGTCCAGTACTCAGTCCAGTACTCAGTGCAGTACTCAGTCCGGTACTCAGTCCAGTACTCAGTCCAGTACTCAGTCCAGTACTCAGTCCAGTACTCAGTCCAGTACTCAGTCCAGCACTCAGTCTATTACTCAGTCCAGTACTCAGTCCAGCACTCAGTCCAGTACTCAGTCCAGTACTCAGTCCAGTACTCAGTCAAGTACTCAGTCCAGTACTCAGTCCAGTACTCAGTCCACTACTCAGTCCAGTACTCAGTCCAGTACTCAGTCCAGTACTCAGTCCAGTACTCAGTCCAGTACTCAGTCCAGTACTCAGTCCAGTACTCAGTCCAGTACTCAGTCCAGTACTCAGTCCAGTACTCAATCCAGTACTTAGTCCAGTACTCAGTCCAGTACTCAGTCCAGTACTCAGTCCAGTAGTCAGTCCAGTACTCAGTCCAGTACTCAGTCCAGTACTCAGTCCAGTACTCAGTCCAGTATCCAGTCCAGTGCTCAGTCCAGTACTCAGTCCAGTACTCAGTCCAGTACTCAGTCCAGTACTCAGTCCAGCACTCAGTCCAGTACTCAGTCCAGTACTCAGTCCAGTACTCAATCCAGTACTCAATCCAGTACTCAATCCAGTACTCAACCCAGTACTCAGTCGAGTACTCAGTCTAGTACTCAGTCCAGTACTTAGTCCAGTACCTAGTCCAGTACTTAGTCCAGTACTCAGTCCAGTACTCAGTCCAGTACTCAGTCCAGTAGTCAGTCCAGTACTCAGTCCAGTACTCAGTCCAGTACTCAGTCCAGTACTCAGTCCAGTACTCAGTCCAGTACTCAGTCCAGTACTCAGTCTAGTACTCAGTCCTGTGTTCAGTCCAGTGTTCAGTACAGTACTCAGTTCAGTACTCAGTCCAGTACTCAGTACAGTACTCAGTCCAGTACTCAATCCAGTACTCAGTCCAGTACTCAGTCCAGTACTCAGTCCAGTACTCAGTCCAGTACTCAGTCCAGTACTCAGTCCAGTACTCAGTCCGGTACTCAGTCCAGTACTCAGTCCAGTACTCAGTCCGGTACTCAGTAAAGTACTCAGTCCAGTACTCAGTCCAGTACTCAGTCCAGTACTCAGTCCAGTACTCAGTCCAGTACTCAGTCCAGTACTCAATCCAGTACTCAGTCCAGTACTCAGTCCAGTACTCAGTCCAGTACTCAGTCCAGTACTCAGTCCAGTACTCAGTCCAGTACTCAGTCCAGTACTCAGTCCAGTACTCAGTCCAGTACTCAGTCCAGTACTCAACCCAGAACTCAGTCCAGTACTCAGTCCAGTACTCAGTCCAGTACTCAGTCAAGTACTCAGTCCAGTACTCAGTCCAGCACTCAGTCCAATACTCAGTCCAGGACTCAGTCCAGTACTCAGTCCAGTACTCAGTCCAGTACTCAGTCCAGTACTCAGTCCAGTGTTCAGTACAGTACTCAGTTCAGTACTCAGTCCAGTACTCAGTCCAGTACTCAGTACAGTACTCAGTCCAGTACTCAGTCCAGTTCTCAATCCAGTACTCAGTCCAGTACTCAGTCCAGTACTCAGTCCAGTACTCAGTCCGGTACTCAGTCCAGTACTCAGTCCAGTACTCAGTCCAGTACTCAGTCTGGTACTCAGTCCAGTACCCAATCCAGTACTCAATCCAGTACTCAGTCCAGTACTCAGTCCAGTAGTCAGTCCAGTACTCAGTCCAGTACTCAGTCCAGTACTCAGTCCAGTACTTAGTCCAGTACTCAGTCCAGTATTCAGTCCAGTACTCAGTCCAGTACTCAGTCCAGTACTCAGTCCAGTACTCAGTCCAGTACTCAGTCCAGTACTCAGTCCAGTACTCAGTCCAGTACTCAGTCCAGTACTCAGTCCAGTACTCAGTCCAGTACTCAGTCCAGTACTCAGTCCAGTACTCAGTCCAGTACTCAGTCCAGTACTCAGTCCAGTACTCAGTCCAGTACTCAGTCCAGTACTCAGTCCAGTACTCAGTCCAGTACTCAGTCCAGTACTCAGTCCAGTACCCAATCCAGTACTCAATCCAGTACTCAATCCAGTACTCAATTCAGTACTCAACCCAGTACTCAGTCTAGTACTTAGTCCAGTACTCAGTCCAGTACTCAGTCCAGTACTCAGTCCAGTACTCAGTCCAGTACTCAGTCCAGTACTCAGTCCAGTACTCAGTCCAGTACTCAGTCCAGTACTCGGTCCAGTAGTCAGTCCGGTACTCAGTCCAGTACTCAGCCCAGTACTCAGTCCAGTGTTCTTCCAGTACTCAGTCCAGTACTCAGTCCAGTACTCAGTCCAGTACTCAGTCCAGTACTCAGTACAGTACTCAGTCCAGTACCCAATCCAGTACTCAATCCAGTACTCAATCCAGTACTCAGTCTAGTACTCAGTCCAGTACTCAGTCCAGTACTCAGTCCAGTACTCAGTCCAGTACTCAGTCCAGTACTCAGTCCAGTAGTCAGTCCAGTACTCGGTCCAGTACTCAGTCCAGTACTCAGTCCAGTACTCAGTCCAGTGTTCTTCCACTGTTCAGTACAGTACTCAGTTCAGTACTCAGTCCAGTACTCAGTCCAGTACTCAGTACAGTACTCAGTCCAGTACTCAATCCAGTACTCAGTCCAGTACTCAGTCCAGTACTCACTCCAGTACTCAGTCCAGTACTCAGTCCGGTGCTCAGTCCAGTACAGTCCAGTACTCAGTCCAGTACTCAGTCCAGTACTCAGTCCGGTACTCCGTCCAGTACTCAGTCCAGTACTCAGTCCAGTACTCAGTCCAGTACTCAGTCCAGTACTCAGTCCAGTACTCAGTCCAGTACTCAGTCCAGTACTCAGTCCAGTACTCAGTCCAGTACTCAGTCCAGTACTCAGTCCAGTACTCAGTCCAGTACTCAGTCCAGTACTCAGCCCAGTACTCAGTGCAGTACTCAGTCCAGTACTCAGTCCAGTACTCAGTCCAGTACTCAGTCCAGCACTCAGTCCATTACTCAGTCCAGTACTCAGTCCAGCACTCAGTCCAGTACTCAGTCCAGTACTCAGTCCAGTACTCAGTCCATTACTCAGTCCAGTACTCAGTCCAGTACTCAATCCAGTACTCAGTCCAGTACTCAGTCCAGTACTCAGTCCAGTACTCAGTCCAGTACTCAATCCAGTACTCAGTTCAGTACTCAGTCCAGTACTCAGTCCAGTACTCAATCCAGTACTTAGTCCAGTACTCAGTCCAGTACTCAGTCCAGTACTCAGTCCAGTACTCAGTCCAGTACTCAGTCCAGTACTCAGTCCAGTACTCAGTCCAGTACTCAGTCCAGTACTCAGTCCAGTACTCAGTCCAGTACTCAGTCCAGTACTCAGTCCAGTATTCAGTCAAGTACTCAGTCCAGTACTCAGTCCAGTACTCAGTCCAGCACTCAGTCCAGTACTCAGTCCAGTACTCAGTCCAGTACTCAATCCAGTACTCAATCCAGTACTCAGTCCAGTACTCAGTCCAGTACTCAGTCCAGTACTCAGTCCAGTACTCAGTTCAGTACTCAGTCCAGTACTCAGTCCAGTACTCAGTCCAGTACTCAGTCCAGTACTCAGTCCAGTACTCAGTCCAGTACTCAGTCCAGTACTCAGTCCAGTACTCAGTCCAGTACTCAGTCCTCAGTCCAGTACTCAGTCCAGTACTCAGTCCAGTACTCAGTCTAGTACTCAGTCCAGTACTCAGTCCAGTACTCAGTCCAGTACTTAGTCCAGTACTCAGTCCAGTACTCAGTCCAGTACTCAGTCCAGTACTCAGTCCAGTACTCAGTCCAGTACTTAGTCCAGTACTCAGTCCAGTACTCAGTCCAGTACTCAGTCCACTACTCAGTCCACTACTCAGTCCAGTACTCAGTCCAGTACTCAGTCCAGTACTCAGTGCAGTACTCAGTACAGTACTCAGTCCAGTACTCAGTCCAGTACTCAATCCAGTACTCAGTCCAGTACTCAGTCCAGTACTCAGTCCAGTACTCAGTCCAGTACTCAGTCCAGTACTCAGTCCAGTACTCAGTCCAGTACTCAGTCCAGTACTCAATCCAGTACTCAATCCAGTACTCAGTCCAGAACTCAGTGCAGTACTCAGTCCAGTACTCAGTCCAGTACTCAGTCCAGTACTCAGTCCAGTGTTCAGTCCAGTACTCGGTCCAGTACTCAGTCCAGTACTCACTCCAGTACTCAGTCTAGTACTCAGTCCAGTACTCAGTCCAGTACTCAGTCCAGTACTCAGTCCAGTACTCAGTCCAGTACTCAGTACAGTACTCAGTCCAGTACTCAGTCCAGTTCTCAATCCAGTACTCAGTCCAGTACTCAGTCCAGTACTCAGTCCAGTACTCAGTCCAGTACTCAGTCCAGTACTCAGTCCAGTACTCAGTCCAGTACTTAGTCCAGTACTCAGTTCAGTACTCAGTCCAGTACTCAGTCCAGTACTCAGTCCAGTACTCAGTCCAGTGTTCAGTACAGTACTCAGTTCAGTACTCAGTCCAGTACTCAGTCCAGTACTCAGTACAGTACTCAGTCCAGTACTCAGTCCAGTTCTCAATCCAGTACTCAGTCCAGTACTCAGTCCAGTACTCAGTCCAGTACTCAGTCCGGTACTCAGTCCAGTACTCAGTCCAGTACTCAGTCCAGTACTCAGTCTGGTACTCAGTCCAGTACCCAATCCAGTACTCAATCCAGTACTCAGTCCAGTACTCAGTCCAGTAGTCAGTCCAGTACTCAGTCCAGTACTCAGTCCAGTACTCAGTCCAGTACTTAGTCCAGTACTCAGTCCAGTATTCAGTCCAGTACTCAGTCCAGTACTCAGTCCAGTACTCAGTTCAGTACTCAGTCCAGTACTCAGTCCAGTACTCAGTCCAGTACTCAGTCCAGTACTCAGTCCAGTACTCAGTACAGTACTCAGTCCAGTACTCAATCCAGTACTCAGTCCAGTACTCAGTCCAGTACTCAGTCCAGTACTCAGTCCGGTGCTCAGTCCAGTACAGTCCAGTACTCAGTCCAGTACTCAGTCCAGTACTCAGTCCGGTACTCCGTCCAGTACTCAGTCCAGTACTCAGTCCAGTACTCAGTCCAGTACTCAGTCCAGTACTCAGTCCAGTACTCAGTCCAGTACTCAGTCCAGTACTCAGTCCAGTACTCAGTCCAGTACTCAGTCCAGTACTCAGTCCAGTACTCAGTCCAGTACTCAGCCCAGTACTCAGTGCAGTACTCAGTCCAGTACTCAGTCCAGTACTCAGTCCAGTACTCAGTCCAGTATTCAGTCCAGCACTCAGTCCATTACTCAGTCCAGTACTCAGTCCAGCACTCAGTCCAGTACTCAGTCCAGTACTCAGTCCAGTACTCAGTCCATTACTCAGTCCAGTACTCAGTCCAGTACTCAATCCAGTACTCAGTCCAGTACTCAGTCCAGTACTCAGTCCAGTACTCAGTCCAGTACTCAATCCAGTACTCAGTTCAGTACTCAGTCCAGTACTCAGTCCAGTACTCAATCCAGTACTTAGTCCAGTACTCAGTCCAGTACTCAGTCCAGTACTCAGTCCAGTACTCAGTCCAGTACTCAGTCCAGTACTCAGTCCAGTACTCAGTCCAGTACTCAGTCCAGTACTCAGTCCAGTACTCAGTCCAGTACTCAGTCCAGTATTCAGTCAAGTACTCAGTCCAGTACTCAGTCCAGTACTCAGTCCAGCACTCAGTCCAGTACTCAGTCCAGTACTCAGTCCAGTACTCAATCCAGTACTCAATCCAGTACTCAGTCCAGTACTCAGTCCAGTACTCAGTCCAGTACTCAGTCCAGTACTCAGTTCAGTACTCAGTCCAGTACTCAGTCCAGTACTCAGTCCAGTACTCAGTCCAGTACTCAGTCCAGTACTCAGTCCAGTACTCAGTCCAGTACTCAGTCCAGTACTCAGTCCAGTACTCAGTCCTCAGTCCAGTACTCAGTCCAGTACTCAGTCCAGTACTCAGTCTAGTACTCAGTCCAGAACTCAGTCCAGTACTCAGTCCAGTACTTAGTCCAGTACTCAGTCCAGTACTCAGTCCAGTACTCAGTCCAGTACTCAGTCCAGTACTCAGTCCAGTACTTAGTCCAGTACTCAGTCCAGTACTCAGTCCAGTACTCAGTCCACTACTCAGTCCACTACTCAGTCCAGTACTCAGTCCAGTACTCAGTCCAGTACTCAGTGCAGTACTCAGTACAGTACTCAGTCCAGTACTCAGTCCAGTACTCAATCCAGTACTCAGTCCAGTACTCAGTCCAGTACTCAGTCCAGTACTCAGTCCAGTACTCAGTCCAGTACTCAGTCCAGTACTCAGTCCAGTACTCAGTCCAGTACTCAATCCAGTACTCAATCCAGTACTCAGTCCAGAACTCAGTGCAGTACTCAGTCCAGTACTCAGTCCAGTACTCAGTCCAGTACTCAGTCCAGTGTTCAGTCCAATACTCGGTCCAGTACTCAGTCCAGTACTCACTCCAGTACTCAGTCTAGTACTCAGTCCAGTACTCAGTCCAGTACTCAGTCCAGTACTCAGTCCAGTACTCAGTCCAGTACTCAGTACAGTACTCAGTCCAGTACTCAGTCCAGTTCTCAATCCAGTACTCAGTCCAGTACTCAGTCCAGTACTCAGTCCAGTACTCAGTCCAGTACTCAGTCCAGTACTCAGTCCAGTACTCAGTCCAGTACTTAGTCCAGTACTCAGTTCAGTACTCAGTCCAGTACTCAGTCCAGTACTCAGTCCAGTACTCAGTCCAGTGTTCAGTACAGTACTCAGTTCAGTACTCAGTCCAGTACTCAGTCCAGTACTCAGTACAGTACTCAGTCCAGTACTCAGTCCAGTTCTCAATCCAGTACTCAGTCCAGTACTCAGTCCAGTACTCAGTCCAGTACTCAGTCCGGTACTCAGTCCAGTATTCAGTCCAGTACTCAGTCCAGTACTCAGTCTGGTACTCAGTCCAGTACCCAATCCAGTACTCAATCCAGTACTCAGTCCAGTACTCAGTCCAGTAGTCAGTCCAGTACTCAGTCCAGTACTCAGTCCAGTACTCAGTCCAGTACTTAGTCCAGTACTCAGTCCAGTACTCAGTACAGTACTCAGTCCAGTACTCAATCCAGTACTCAGTCCAGTACTCAGTCCAGTACTCAGTCCAGTACTCAGTCCGGTGCTCAGTCCAGTACAGTCCAGTACTCAGTCCAGTACTCAGTCCAGTACTCAGTCCGGTACTCCGTCCAGTACTCAGTCCAGTACTCAGTCCAGTACTCAGTCCAGTACTCAGTCCAGTACTCAGTCCAGTACTCAGTACAGTACTCAGTCCAGTACTCAATCCAGTACTCAGTCCAGTACTCAGTCCAGTACTCAGTCCAGTACTCAGTACAGTACTCAGTCCAGTACTCAATCCAGTACTCAGTCCAGTACTCAGTCCAGTACTCAGTCCAGTACTCAGTCCGGTGCTCAGTCCAGTACAGTCCAGTACTCAGTCCAGTACTCAGTCCAGTACTCAGTCCGGTACTCCGTCCAGTACTCAGTCCAGTACTCAGTCCAGTACTCAGTCCAGTACTCAGTCCAGTACTCAGTCCAGTACTCAGTCCAGTACTCAGTCCAGTACTCAGTCCAGTACTCAGTCCAGTACTCAGTCCAGTACTCAGTCCAGTACTCAGTCCAGTACTCAGTCCAGTACTCAGCCCAGTACTCAGTGCAGTACTCAGTCCAGTACTCAGTCCAGTACTCAGTCCAGTACTCAGTCCAGTACTCAGTCCAGCACTCAGTCCATTACTCAGTCCAGTACTCAGTCCAGCACTCAGTCCAGTACTCAGTCCAGTACTCAGTCCAGTACTCAGTCCATTACTCAGTCCAGTACTCAGTCCAGTACTCAATCCAGTACTCAGTCCAGTACTCAGTCCAGTACTCAGTCCAGTACTCAGTCCAGTACTCAATCCAGTACTCAGTTCAGTACTCAGTCCAGTACTCAGTCCAGTACTCAATCCAGTACTTAGTCCAGTACTCAGTCCAGTACTCAGTCCAGTACTCAGTCCAGTACTCAGTCCAGTACTCAGTCCAGTACTCAGTCCAGTACTCAGTCCAGTACTCAGTCCAGTACTCAGTCCAGTACTCAGTCCAGTACTCAGTCCAGTACTCAGTCCAGTATTCAGTCAAGTACTCAATCCAGTACTCAGTCCAGTACTCAGTCCAGCACTCAGTCCAGTACTCAGTCCAGTACTCAGTCCAGTACTCAATCCAGTACTCAATCCAGTACTCAGTCCAGTACTCAGTCCAGTACTCAGTCCAGTACTCAGTCCAGTACTCAGTTCAGTACTCAGTCCAGTACTCAGTCCAGTACTCAGTCCAGTACTCAGTCCAGTACTCAGTCCAGTACTCAGTCCAGTACTCTGTCCAGTACTCAGTCCAGTACTCAGTCCAGTACTCAGTCCAGTACTCAGTCCAGTACTCAGTCCAGTACTCAGTCCAGTACTCAGTCCAGTACTCAGTCCAGTACTCGGTCCAGAACTCAGTCCAGTACTCAGTCAAGTACTCAGTCCAGTACTCAGTCCAGTACTCAGTCCAGCACTCAGTCCAGTACTCAGTCCAGTACTTAGTCCAGTACTCAGTCCAGTACTCAGTCCAGTACTCAGTCCAGTACTCAGTCCAGTACTCAGTCCAGTACTCAGTCCAGTACTCAGTCCAGTACTCAGTCCAGTACTCAGTCCAGTACTCAGTCCAGTACTCAGTCCAGTACTCAGTCCAGTACTCAGTCCTCAGTCCAGTACTCAGTCCAGTACTCAGTCCAGTACTCAGTCTAGTACTCAGTCCAGTACTCAGTCCAGTACTCAGTCCAGTACTTAGTCCAGTACTCAGTCCAGTACTCAGTCCAGTACTCAGTCCAGTACTCAGTCCAGTACTCAGTCCAGTACTTAGTCCAGTACTCAGTCCAGTACTCAGTCCAGTACTCAGTCCACTACTCAGTCCACTACTCAGTCCAGTACTCAGTCCAGTACTCAGTCCAGTACTCAGTCCAGTACTCAGTGCAGTACTCAGTACAGTACTCAGTCCAGTACTCAGTCCAGTACTCAATCCAGTACTCAGTCCAGTACTCAGTCCAGTACTCAGTCCAGTACTCAGTCCAGTACTCAGTCCAGTACTCAGTCCAGTACTCAGTCCAGTACTCAGTCCAGTACTCAATCCAGTACTCAATCCAGTACTCAGTCCAGAACTCAGTGCAGTACTCAGTCCAGTACTCAGTCCAGTACTCAGTCCAGTACTCAGTCCAGTGTTCAGTCCAGTACTCGGTCCAGTACTCAGTCCAGTACTCACTCCAGTACTCAGTCTAGTACTCAGTCCAGTACTCAGTCCAGTACTCAGTCCAGTACTCAGTCCAGTACTCAGTCCAGTACTCAGTACAGTACTCAGTCCAGTACTCAGTCCAGTTCTCAATCCAGTACTCAGTCCAGTACTCAGTCCAGTACTCAGTCCAGTACTCAGTCCAGTACTCAGTC
This sequence comes from Panzeria rudis, assembly GCA_956483635.1. Classification (NCBI taxonomy): domain Eukaryota; kingdom Metazoa; phylum Arthropoda; class Insecta; order Diptera; family Tachinidae; genus Panzeria; species Panzeria rudis. The sequence continues at coordinate 20,138,781 of OY101450.1, read as the reverse complement.
CAGTACTCAGTCCAGTACTCAGTCCAGTACTCAGTCCAGTACTCAGTCCAGTACTCAGTCCAGTACTTAGTCCAGTACTCAGTTCAGTACTCAGTCCAGTACTCAGTCCAGTACTCAGTCCAGTGTTCAGTACAGTACTCAGTTCAGTACTCAGTCCAGTACTCAGTCCAGTACTCAGTACAGTACTCAGTCCAGTACTCAGTCCAGTTCTCAATCCAGTACTCAGTCCAGTACTCAGTCCAGTACTCAGTCCAGTACTCAGTCCGGTACTCAGTCCAGTACTCAGTCCAGTACTCAGTCCAGTACTCAGTCTGGTACTCAGTCCAGTACCCAATCCAGTACTCATTCCAGTACTCAGTCCAGTACTCAGTCCAGTAGTCAGTCCAGTACTCAGTCCAGTACTCAGTCCAGTACTCAGTCCAGTACTTAGTCCAGTACTCAGTCCAGTATTCAGTCCAGTACTCAGTCCAGTACTCAGTCCAGTACTCAGTCCAGTACTCAGTCCAGTACTCAGTCCAGTACTCAGTCCAGTACTCAGTCCAGTACTCAGTCCAGTACTCAGTACAGTACTCAGTCCAGTACTCAATCCAGTACTCAGTCCAGTACTCAGTCCAGTACTCAGTCCAGTACTCAGTCCAGTACTCAGTCCGGTGCTCAGTCCAGTACAGTCCAGTACTCAGTCCAGTACTCAGTCCAGTACTCAGTCCGGTACTCCGTCCAGTACTCAGTCCAGTACTCAGTCCAGTACTCAGTCCAGTACTCAGTCCAGTACTCAGTCCAGTACTCAGTCCAGTACTCAGTCCAGTACTCAGTCCAGTACTCAGTCCAGTACTCAGTCCAGTACTCAGTCCAGTACTCAGCCCAGTACTCAGTGCAGTACTCAGTCCAGTACTCAGTCCAGTACTCAGTCCAGTACTCAGTCCAGTACTCAGTCCAGCACTCAGTCCATTACTCAGTCCAGTACTCAGTCCAGCACTCAGTCCAGTACTCAGTCCAGTACTCAGTCCAGTACTCAGTCCATTACTCAGTCCAGTACTCAGTCCAGTACTCAGTCCAGTACTCAGTCCAGTACTCAATCCAGTACTCAGTTCAGTACTCAGTCCAGTACTCAGTCCAGTACTCAATCCAGTACTTAGTCCAGTACTCAGTCCAGTACTCAGTCCAGTACTCAGTCCAGTACTCAGTCCAGTACTCAGTCCAGTACTCAGTCCAGTACTCAGTCCAGTACTCAGTCCAGTACTCAGTCCAGTACTCAGTCCAGTATTCAGTCAAGTACTCAATCCAGTACTCAGTCCAGTACTCAGTCCAGCACTCAGTCCAGTACTCAGTCCAGTACTCAGTCCAGTACTCAATCCAGTACTCAGTCCAGTACTCAGTCCAGTACTCAGTCCAGTACTCGGTCCAGAACTCAGTCCAGTACTCAGTCCAGTACTCAGTCCAGTACTCAGTCCAGTACTCAGTCCAGTACTCAGTCCAGTACTCAGTCCAGTACTCAGTCCAGTACTCAGTCCAGTACTCAGTCCAGTACTCAGTCCAGTACTCAGTCCAGTACTCAGTCCAGTACTCAGTCCAGTACTCAGTCCAGTACTCAGTCCAGTACTCAGTCCAGTACTTAGTCCAGTACTCAGTCCAGTACTCAGTCCAGTACTCAGTCCAGTACTCAGTTCAGTACTCAGTCCAGTACTCAGTCCAGTACTCAGTCCAGTACTCAGTCCAGTACTCAGTCCAGTACTCAGTCCAGTACTCAGTCCAGTACTCAGTCCAGTACTCAGTCCAGTACTCAGTCCAGTACTCAGTCCAGTACTCAGTCCAGTACTCAGTCCAGTACTCAGTCCAGTACTCAGTCCAGTACTCAGTCCAGTACTCAGTCCAGTACTCAGTCCAGTACTCGGTCCAGAACTCAGTCCAGTACTCAGTCCAGTACTCAGTCCAGTACTCAGTCCAGTACTCAGTCCAGTACTCAGTCCAGTACTCAGTCCAGTACTCAGTCCAGTACTTAGTCCAGTACTCAGTCCAGTACTCAGTCCAGTACTCAGTCCAGTACTCAGTCCAGTACTCAGTCCAGTACTCAGTCCAGTACTCAGTCCAGTACTCAGTCCAGTACTCAGTCCAGTACTCAGTCCAGTACTCAGTCCAGTACTCAGTCCAGTACTCAGTCCAGTACTCAGTCCAGTACTCAGTCCAGTACTCAGTCCAGTACTCAGTCCAGTACTCAGTCCAGTACTCAGTCCAGTACTCAGTCCAGTACTCAGTCCAGTACTCAGTCCAGTACTCAGTCCAGTACTCAGTCCAGTACTCAGTCCAGTACTCAGTCCAGTACTCAATCCAGTGCTTAATCCAGCACTCAGTCCAGTACTCAGTCCAGTACTCAGTCCAGTACTCAGTGCAGTACTCAGTCCAGTACTCAGTCCAGTACTCAGTCCAGTACTCAGTCCAGTACTCAGTCCAGTACTCAGTCCAGTACTCAGTCCAGTACTCAGTCCAGTACTCAGTCCAGTACTCAGTCCAGTGCTCAGTCCAGTACTCAGTCCAGTACTCAGTCCAGTACTCAGTCCAGTACTCAGTCCAGTACTCAGTCCAGTACTCAGTCCAGTACTCAGTCCAGTACTCAGTCCAGTACGCAATTCAGTACTCAATCCAGTACTGAGTCCAGTACTCAGTCCAGTACTCAGTCCAGTACTCAGCCAGTACTCAGTCCAGTACTCAGTCCAGTACTCAGTCCAGTACTCAGTCCAGTACTCAGTCCAGTACTCAGTCCAGTACTCAGTCCAGTACTCAATCCAGTACTCAGTCCAGTACTCAGTCCAGTACTCAGTGCAGTACTCAGTCCAGTACTCAGTCCAGTACTCAGTCCAGTACTCCGTCCAGTACTCAGTCCAGTACTCAGTCCAGTACTCAGTCCAGTACTCAGTCCAGTACTCAGTCCAGTACTCAGTCCAGTACTCAGTCCAGTACTCAGTCCAGTACTCAGTCCAGTACTCAGTCCAGTACTCAGTCCAGTACTCAGTCCAGTACTAAGTCCAGTACTAAGTCCAGTACTCAGTCCAGTACTCAGTCCAGTACTCAGTCCAGCACTCAGTCCAGTACTCAGTCCAGCACTCAGTGCAGTACTCAGTACAGTACTCAGTCCAGTACTCAGCCCAGTACTCAGTCCAGTACTCAGTCCAGTACTCAGTCCAGTACTCAGTCCAGTACTCAGTCCAGTACACAGTCCAGTACTCAGTCCAGTACTCAGTCCAGTACTCAGTCCAGTACTCAGTCCAGTACTCAGTCCAGTACTCAGTCCAGTACTCAGTCCAGTACTCAGTCCAGTACTCAGTTCAGTACTCAGTCCAGTACTCAGTCCAGTACTCAATCCAGTACTCAATCCAGTACTTAGTCCAGTACTCAGTCCAGTACTCAGTCCAGTACTCAGTCTAGTACTCAGTCAGTACTCAGTCCAGTACTCAGTCCAGTACTCAGTCCAGTACTCAGTCCAGTACTCAGTCCAGTACTCAGTCCAGTACTCAGTCCAGTACTCAATCCAGTACTTAATCCAGTACTCAATCCAGTACTCAGTCCAGTACTCAGTCCAGTACTCAGTCCAGTACTCAGTCCAGTACTCAGTCCAGTACTCAATCCAGTACTCAGTCCAGAACTCAGTGCAGTACTCAGTCCAGTACTCAGTCCAGTACTCAGTCCAGTACTCAGTCCAGTACTCAGTCCAGTACTCAGTCCAGTACTCAGTCCAGTACTCAGTCCAGTACTCAGTCCAGTACTCAGTCCAGTACTCAGTCCAGTACTCAGTCCAGTACTCAGTCCAGTACTCAGTCCAGTACTCAGTCCAGTACTCAGTCCAGTACTCAGTCCAGTACTCAGTTTAGTACTCAGTCCAGTACTCAGTCCAGTACTCAATCCAGTACTTAGTCCAGTACTCAGTCCAGTACTCAGTCTAGTACTCAGTCCAGTACTCAGTCCAGTACTCAGTCCAGTACTCAGTCCAGTACTCAGTCCAGTACACAGTCCAGTACTCAGTCCAGTACTCAGTCCAGTACTCAGTCCAGTATTCAGTCAAGTACTCAGTCCAGTACTCAGTCCAGTACTCAGTCCAGTACTCAGTCCAGTACTCAGTCCAGTACTCAGTCCAGTACTCACTCCAGTACTCAGTCCAGTACTCAGTCCAGTACTCAGTCCAGTACTCAGTCCAGTACTCAGTCCAGTACTCAGTCCAGTACTCAGTCCAGTACTCAGTCCAGTGCTCAGTCCAGTACTCAGTCCTGTACTCAGTCCAGTACTCAGTCCAGTACTCAGTCCAGTACTCAGTCCAGTACTCAGTCTAGTACGCAGTCCAGTACTCAGTCCAGTACTCAGTACATTACTCAGTACAATACTCAGTCCAGTACTCAGTCCAGTACTCAATCCAGTACTCAGTCCAGTACTCAGTCCAGTACTCAGTCCAGTACTCAGTCCAGTACTCAGTCCAGTACTCAGTCCAGTACTCAGTCCAGTACTCAGTCCAGTACTGAATCCATTACTCAGTCCAGTACTCAGTCCGGTACTCAGTCCAGTACTCAGTCCAGTACTTAGTCCAGTACAGTCCAGTACTCAGTCCTTTTGTTTATCAGTCACTTCGTTTATCAGTCATTTCGTATATCAGTCATTTCGTTTATCAGTCATTTCGTTTATCAGTCATTTTGTTTATCAGTCATTTTGTTTATCAGTCATTTCGTTTATCAGTCATTTCGTTTATCAGTCATTTCGTTTATCAGTCATTTCGTTTATCAGTCATTTTGTTTATCAGTCATTTCGTTTATAAGTCAATTCGTTTATCAGTCATTTCGTTTATCAGTCATTTCGTTTATCAGTCATTTCGTTTATCAGTCATTTCGTTTATCAGTCATTTCGTTTATCAGTCATTTCGTTTATCAGTCATTTCGTTTATCAGTCATTTCGTTTATCAGTCATTTCGTTTATTGGTCACTTCGTTTATCAGTCATTTCGTTTATCAGTCATTTCGTTTATCAGTCATTTCGTTTATCAGTCATTTTGTTTATCAGTCATTTCGTTTATCAGTCACTTCGTTTATCAGTCATTTCGTTTATCAGTCATTTCGTTTATCAGTCATTTCGTTTATCAGTCATTTCGTTTATTTGTCATTTCGTTTATCAGTCATTTCGTTTATCAGTCATTTCGTTTATCAGTCATTTCGTTTATCAGTCACTTCGTTTATCAGTCATTTCGTTTGTCAGTCATTTCGTTTATCAGTCATTTCGTTTATCAGTCATTTCGTTTGTCAGTCATTTCGTTTATCAGTCATTTCGTTTATCAGTCATTTCGTTTATCAGTCATTTTAGTACTCAGTCCAGTACTCAGTCCAGTACTCAGTCCAGTACTCAGTCCAGTACTCAGTCCAGTACTCAGTCCAGTACTCAGTCCAGTACTCAGTCCAGTACTCAATCCAGTACTCAATCCAGTACTCAGTCCAGCACTCAGTCCAGTACTCAGTCCAGTACTCAGTCCAGTACTCAGTCCAGTACTCAGTCCAGTACTCAGTCCAGTACTCAGTCCAGTACTCAGTCCAGTACTCAGTCCAGTACTCAGTCCGGTACTCAGTCCAGTACTCAGTCCAGTACTCAGTCCAGTACTCAGTCCAGTACTCAGTCCAGTACTCAGTCCAGTACTCAGTCCAGTACTCAGTCCAGTACTCAGTCCAGTACTCAGTCCAGTACTCAGTCCAGTACTCAGTCCAGTACTCAGTCAAGTACTAAGTCCAGTACTCAATCCAGTACTCAGTCCAGTAGTGGTACTGCTACTCTACTGAGAGCTCGTTTATCAGTCATTTCGTTTATCAGTCATTTTAGTACTCAGTCCAGTACTCAGTCCAGTACTCAGTCCAGTACTCAGTCCAGTACTCAGTCCAGTACTCAGTCCAGTACTCAGTCCAGTACTCAATCCAGTACTCAATCCAGTACTCAGTCCAGCACTCAGTCCAGTACTCAGTCCAGTACTCAGTCCAGTACTCAGTCCAGTACTCAGTCCAGTACTCAGTCCAGTACTCAGTCCAGTACTCAGTCCAGTACTCAGTCCAGTACTCAGTCCAGTACTCAGTCCAGTACTCAGTCCAGTACTCAGTCCGGTACTCAGTCCAGTACTCAGTCCAGTACTCAGTCCAGTACTCAGTCCAGTACTCAGTCCAGTACTCAGTCCAGTACTCAGTCCAGTACTCAGTCCAGTACTCAGTGCAGTACTCAGTCCAGTACTCGGTCCAGTACTCAGTCCAGTACTCAGTCCAGTACTCAGTCCAGTACTAAGTCCAGTACTCAGTCCAGTACTCAGTCCAGTACTCACTCCAGTACTCAGTCCAGTACTCAGTACAGTACTCAGTCCAGTACTCAGTCCAGTTCTCAATCCAGTACTAAGTCCAGTACTCAGTCCAGTACTCAGTCCAGTACTCAGTCCAGTACTCAGTCCAGTACTCAGTCCAGTACTCAGTCCAGTACTCAGTCCAGTGTTCAGTACAGTACTCAGTTCAGTACTCAGTCCAGTACTCAGTCCAGTACTCAGTACAGTACTCAGTCCAGTACTCAGTCCAGTTCTCAATCCAGTACTCAGTCCAGTACTCAGTCCAGTACTCAGTCCAGTACTCAGTCCAGTACTCAGTCCAGCACTCAGTACAGTACTCAGTCTAGTACTCAGTCCAGCACTCAGTCCAGTACTCAGTACATTACTCAGTCCAGTACTCAGCCCAGTACTCAGTCCAGTAGTCAGTCCAGTACTCAGTCCAGTACTCAGTCCAGTACTCAATCCAGTACTCAGTCCAGTACTCAGTCCAGTACTCAGTCCAGTACTCAGTCCAGTACTCAGTCCAATACTCAGTCCAGTACTCAGTCCAGTACTCAGTCCAGTACTCAGTCCAGTACTCAGTCCAGTGTTCAGTACAGTACTCAGTCCAGTACCCAATCCAGTACGCAATCCAGTACTAAGTCCAGTACTCAGTCCAGTCTTCAGTCCAGTACTCAGTCCAGTACTCAGTCCAGTACTCAGTCCAGTACTCAGTCCAGTACTCAGTCCAGTACTCAGTCCAGTACTCAGTCCAGTACTCAGTCCAGTACTCAGTCCAGTACTCAGTCCAGTACTCAGTCCAGTACTCAGTCCAGTACTCAGTCCAGTACTCAGTCCAGTACTCAGTCCAGTACTCAGTCCAGTACTCAGTCCAGTACTCAGTCCAGTACTCAGTCCAGTACTCAGTCCAGTACTCAGTCCAGTACTCAGTCCAGTACTCAGTCCAGTACTCAGTCCAGTACTCAGTCCAGTACTCAGTCCAGTACTCAGTCCTGTACTCAGTCCAGTACTCAATCCAGTACTCAGTCCAGAACTCAGTGCAGTACTCAGTCCAGTACTCAGTCCAGTACTCAGTCCAGTACTCAGTCCAGTACTCAGTCCAGTACTCAGTCCAGTACTCAGTCCATTACTCAGTCCAGTACTCAGTCCAGTACTAAGTCCAGTACTCAGTTCAGTACTCAGTCCAGTGTTCAGTACAGTACTCAGTCCAGTACTCAGTCCAGTACTCAGTACAGTACTCAGTACAGTACTCAGTCCAGTACTCAGTCCAGTACTCAATCCAGTACTCAGTCCAGTACTCAGTCCAGTACTCAGTCCAGTACTCAGTCCAGTACTCAGTCCAGTACTCAGTCCAGTACTCAGTCCAGTACTCAGTCCAGTACTCAGTCTAGTACTCAGTCCAGTACTCAATCCAGTACTCAGTCCAGTACTAAGTCCAGTACTCAGTCCAGTACTGAGTCCAGTACTCAGTCCAGTACTCAGTCCAGTACTCAGTATAGTACTCAGTCCAGTACTCAGTCCAGTACTCAGTCCAGTACTCAGTCCAGTACTCAGTCCAGTACTCAGTCCAGTGTTCAGTACAGTACTCAGTACAGTACTCAGTCCAGTACTCAGTCCAGTACTCAGTCCAGTACTAGGTCCAGTACTCAGTCCAGTACTCAGTCCAGTACTCAGTCCAGTACTCAGTCCAGTACTCAGCCCAGTACTCAGTCCAGTACTCAGTCCAGTACTCAGTCCAGTACTCAGTCCAGTACTCAGTCCAGTACTCAGTCCAGTACTCAGTCCAGTACTCAGTCCAGTACTCAGTCCAGTACTCAGTCCAGTACTCAGTCCAGTACTCAGTCCAGTACTCAGTCCAGTACTCAGTCCATTACTCAGTCCAGTACTCAGTCAGGTACTCAGTCCAGTACTCAATCCAGTACTCAGTCCAGTACTCAGTCCAGTACTCAGTCCAATACTCAGTCCAGTACTCAGTCCGGTACTCAGTCCAGTTCTCAGTCCAGTGCTCAGTCCAGTACTCAGTCCTGTACTCAGTCCAGTACTCAGTCCAGTACTCAGTCCAGTACTCAGTCCAGTTTTCAGTCTAGTACGCAGTCCAGTACTCAGTCCAGTACTCAGTACATTACTCAGTCCATTACTCAGTCCAGTACTCAGTCCAGTACTCAATCCAGTACTCAGTCCAGTACTCAGTCCAGTACTCAGTCCAGTACTCAGTCCAGTACTCAGTCCAGTACTCAGTCCAGTACTCAGTCCAGTACTCAGTCCAGTACTCAGTCCAGTACTCAGTCCAGTACTCAGTCCATTACTCAGTCCAGTACTCAGTCCGGTACTCAGTCCAGTACTCAGTCCAGTACTTAGTCCAGTACTCAGTCCAGTACTCAGTCCAGTACTCAGTCCAGTACTCAGTCCAGTACTCAGTCCAGTACTCAGTCCAGTACTCAGTCCAGTACTCAGTCCAGTACTCAGTCCAGTACTCAGTCCAGTACTCAGTCCAGTACTCAGTCCAGTACTTAGTCCAGTACTCAGTCCAGTACTCAGTCCAGTACTCAGTCCAGTACTCAATCCAGTACTCAGTCCAGTACTCAGTCCAGTACTCAGTGCAGTACTCAGTGCAGTACTCAGTCCAGTACTCAGTCCAGTACTCAGTCCAGTACTCAGTCCAGTACTCAGTCCAGTACTCAGTCCTGTACTCAGTCCAGTACTCAGTCCAGTACTCAGTCCAGTACTCAGTCCAGTACTCAGTCCAGTACTCAGTCCAGTACTCAGTCCAGTATTCAGTCCAGTACTCAGTCCAGTACTCAGTCCAGTACTCAGTCCAGTACTCAGTCCAGTACTCAGTCCAGTACTCAGTCCAGTACTCAGTCCAGTACTCACGCCAGTACTCAGTCCAGTGCTCAGTCCAGTACGCAGTCCAGTACTCAGTCCAGTACTCAGTCAAGTACTAAGTCCAGTACTCAATCCAGTACTCAGTCCAGTAGTGGTACTGCTACTCTACTGAGAGCTCGTTTATCAGTCATTTCGTTTATCAGTCATTTTAGTACTCAGTCCAGTACTCAGTCCAGTACTCAGTCCAGTACTCAGTCCAGTACTCAGTCCAGTACTCAGTCCAGTACTCAGTCCAGTACTCAGTCCAGTACTCAGTCCAGTACTCAGTCCAGTACTCAATCCAGTACTCAATCCAGTACTCAGTCCAGTACTCAGTCTAGTACTCAGTCCAGTACTCAGTCCAGTACTCAGTCCAGTAATCAGTCCAGTACTTAGTCCAGTACTCAGTCCAGTACTCTGTCCAGTACTCAGTGCAGTACTCAGTGCAGTACTCAGTCCAGTACTCAGTCCAGTACTCAGTCCAGTACTCAGTCCAGTACTCAGTCCAGTACTCAGTCCAGTACTCAGTGCAGTACTCAGTCCAGTACTCGGTCCAGTACTCAGTCCAGTACTCAGTCCAGTACTCAGTCCAGTACTCAGTCCAGTACTCAGTCCAGTACTCAGTCCAGTACTAAGTCCAGTACTCAGTCCAGTACTCAGTCCAGTACTCACTCCAGTACTCAGTCCAGTACTCAGTACAGTACTCAGTCCAGTACTCAGTCCAGTTCTCAATCCAGTACTAAGTCCAGTACTCAGTCCAGTACTCAGTCCAGTACTCAGTCCAGTACTCAGTCCAGTACTCAGTCCAGTACTCAGTCCAGTACTCAGTCCAGTGTTCAGTACAGTACTCAGTTCAGTACTCAGTCCAGTACTCAGTCCAGTACTCAGTACAGTACTCAGTCCAGTACTCAGTCCAGTTCTCAATCCAGTACTCAGTCCAGTACTCAGTCCAGTACTCAGTCCAGTACTCAGTCCAGTACTCAGTCCGGTACTCAGTCCAGTACTCAGTCCAGTACTCAGTCTAGTACTCAGTCCGGTACTCAGTCCAGTACCCAATCCAGTACTCAATCCAGTATTCAGTCCAGTACTCAGTCCAGTAGTCAGTCCAGTACTCAGTCCAGTACTCAGTCCAGTACTCATTCCAGTACTCAGTCCAGTACTCAGTCCAGTACTCAGTCCAGTACTCAGTCCAGTACTCAGTCCAGTACTCAGTCTAGTACTCAGTCCAGTACTCAGTCCAGTAGTCAGTCCAGTACTCAGTCAAGTACTCAGTCCAGTACTCAGTCAAGTACTCAATCCAGTACTCAGTCCAGTACTCAGTCCAGTACTCAGTCCAGTACTCAGTCCAGTACTCAGTCTAGTACTCAGTCCAGTACTCAGTCCAGTACTCAGTCCAGTACTCAGTCCAGTACTCAGTCCGGTACTCAGTCCAGTACTCAGGCCAGTACTCAGTCCAGTACTCAGTCCAGTACTCAGTCCAGTACTCAGTCCAGTACTCAGTCCAGTACCCAATCCAGTACTCAATCCAGTACTCAGTCCAGTACTCAGTCCAGTACTCAGTCCAGTAGTCAGTCCAGTACTCAGTCTAGTACTCAGTCCAGTACGCAGTCCAGTACTAAGTCCAGTACTCAGTCCAGTACTCAGTCTAGTACTCAGTCCAGTACTCAGTCCAGTACTCAGTCCAGTACTCAGTCCAGTACTCAGTCCAGTACTCAGTCCAGTACTTAGTCCAGTACTCAGTCCAGTACTCAGTCCAGTACTCAGTCCAGTACTCAGTCCAGTGTTCAGTACAGTACTCAGTCCAGTACTCAGTCCAGTACCCAATCCAGTACGCAATCCAGTACTAAGTCCAGTACTCAGTCCAGTACTCAGTCCAGTACTCAGTCCAGTACTCAGTCCAGTACTCAGTCCAGTACTCAGTCCAGTACTCAGTCCAGTACTCAGTCCAGTACTCAGTCCAGTACTCAGTCCAGTACTCAATCCAGTACTCAGTCCAGTACTCAGTCCAGTACTCAGTCCAGTACTCAGTCCAGTACTCAGTCCAATACTCAGTCCAGTACTCAGTCCAGTACTCAGTCCAGTACTCAGTCCAGTGTTCAGTACAGTACTCAGTCCAGTACCCAATCCAGTACGCAATCCAGTACTAAGTCCAGTACTCAGTCCAGTCTTCAGTCCAGTACTCAGTCCAGTACTCAGTCCAGAACTCAGTCCAGTACTCAGTCCAGTACTCAGTCCAGTACTCAGTCCAGTACTCAGTCCAGTACTCAGTCCACTACTCAGTCCAGTACTCAGTCCAGTACTCAGTCCAGTACTCAGTCCAGTACTCAGTCCAGTACTCAGTCCAGTACTCAGTCCAGTACTCAGTCCAGTACTCAGTCCAGTACTCAGTCCAGTACTCAGTCCAGTACTCAGTCCAGTACTCAGTCCAGTACTCAGTCCAGTACTCAGTCCAGTACTCAGTCCAGTACTCAGTCCAGTACTCAGTCCAGTACTCAGTCCAGTACTCAGTCCAGTACTCAGTCCAGTACTCAGTCCAGTACTCAGTCCAGTACTCAGTCCAGTACTCAGTCCAGTACTCAGTCCTGTACTCAGTCCAGTACTCAATCCAGTACTCAGTCCAGAACTCAGTGCAGTACTCAGTCCAGTACTCAGTCCAGTACTCAGTCCAGTACTCAGTCCAGTACTCAGTCCAGTACTCAGTCCAGTACTCAGTCCATTACTCAGTCCAGTACTCAGTCCAGTACTAAGTCCAGTACTCAGTTCAGTACTCAGTCCAGTGTTCAGTACAGTACTCAGTCCAGTACTCAGTCCAGTAGTCAGTACAGTACTCAGTACAGTACTCAGTCCAGTACTCAGTCCAGTACTCAATCCAGTACTCAGTCCAGTACTCAGTCCAGTACTCAGTCCAGTACTCAGTCCAGTACTCAGTCCAGTACTCAGTCCAGTACTCAGTCTAGTACTCAGTCCAGTACTCAATCCAGTACTCAGTCCAGTACTAAGTCCAGTACTCAGTCCAGTACTGAGTCCAGTACTCAGTCCAGTACTCAGTCCAGTACTCAGTATAGTACTCAGTCCAGTACTCAGTCCAGTACTCAGTCCAGTACTCAGTCCAGTACTCAGTCCAGTGTTCAGTACAGTACTCAGTACAGTACTCAGTCCAGTACTCAGTCCAGTACTCAGTCCAGTACTAGGTCCAGTACTCAGTCCAGTACTCAGTCCAGTACTCAGTCCAGTACTCAGTCCAGTACTCAGCCCAGTACTCAGTCCAGTACTCAGTCCAGTACTCAGTCCAGTACTCAGTCCAGTACTCAGTCCAGTACTCAGTCCAGTACTCAGTCCAGTACTCAGTCCAGTACTCAGTCCAGTACTCAGTCCAGTACTCAGTCCAGTACTCAGTCCAGTACTCAGTCCAGTACTCAGTCCAGTACTCAGTCCAGTACTCAGTCCATTACTCAGTCCAGTACTCAGTCAGGTACTCAGTCCAGTACTCAATCCAGTACTCAGTCCAGTACTCAGTCCAGTACTCAGTCCAGTACTCAGTCCAGTACTCAGTCCAGTACTCAGTCCAGTACTCAGTCCAGTACTCAGTCCAGTACTCAGTCCAGTACTCAGTGCGGTACTCAGTCCAGTACTCAGTCCAGTACTCAGTCCAGTACTCAGTCCAGTACTCAGTCCAGTACTCAGTCCATTACTCAGTCCAGTACTCAGTCCAATACTCAGTCCAGTACTCAGTCCGGTACTCAGTCCAGTACTCAGTCCAGTTTTCAGTCTAGTACGCAGTCCAGTACTCAGTCCAGTACTCAGTCCAGTACTCACGCCAGTACTCAGTCCAGTGCTCAGTCCAGTACTCAGTCCAGTACTCAGTCCAGTACTCAGTCAAGTACTAAGTCCAGTACTCAATCCAGTACTCAGTCCAGTAGTGGTACTGCTACTCTACTGAGAGCTCGTTTATCAGTCATTTCGTTTATCAGTCATTTTAGTACTCAGTCCAGTACTCAGTCCAGTACTCAGTCCAGTACTCAGTCCAGTACTCAGTCCAGTACTCAGTCCAGTACTCAGTCCAGTACTCAGTCCAGTACTCAGTCCAGTACTCAATCCAGTACTCAATCCAGTACTCAGTCCAGTACTCAGTCTAGTACTCAGTCCAGTACTCAGTCCAGTACTCAGTCCAGTAATCAGTCCAGTACTTAGTCCAGTACTCAGTCCAGTACTCTGTCCAGTACTCAGTGCAGTACTCAGTGCAGTACTCAGTCCAGTACTCAGTCCAGTACTCAGTCCAGTACTCAGTCCAGTACTCAGTCCAGTACTCAGTCCAGTACTCAGTGCAGTACTCAGTCCAGTACTCGGTCCAGTACTCAGTCCAGTACTCAGTCCAGTACTCAGTCCAGTACTAAGTCCAGTACTCAGTCCAGTACTCAGTCCAGTACTCACTCCAGTACTCAGTCCAGTACTCAGTACAGTACTCAGTCCAGTACTCAGTCCAGTTCTCAATCCAGTACTAAGTCCAGTACTCAGTCCAGTACTCAGTCCAGTACTCAGTCCAGTACTCAGTCCAGTACTCAGTCCAGTACTCAGTCCAGTACTCAGTCCAGTACTCAGTCCAGTACTCAGTCCAGTGTTCAGTACAGTACTCAGTTCAGTACTCAGTCCAGTACTCAGTCCAGTACTCAGTACAGTACTCAGTCCAGTACTCAGTCCAGTTCTCAATCCAGTACTCAGTCCAGTACTCAGTCCAGTACTCAGTCCAGTACTCAGTCCAGTACTCAGTCCAGTACTCAATCCAGTACTCAATCCAGTACTCAGTCCAGTACTCAGTCTAGTACTCAGTCCAGTACTCAGTCCAGTACTCAGTCCAGTAATCAGTCCAGTACTTAGTCCAGTACTCAGTCCAGTACTCTGTCCAGTACTCAGTGCAGTACTCAGTGCAGTACTCAGTCCAGTACTCAGTCCAGTACTCAGTCCAGTACTCAGTCCAGTACTCAGTCCAGTACTCAGTCCAGTACTCAGTCCAGTACTCAGTGCAGTACTCAGTCCAGTACTCGGTCCAGTACTCAGTCCAGTACTCAGTCCAGTACTCAGTCCAGTACTAAGTCCAGTACTCAGTCCAGTACTCAGTCCAGTACTCACTCCAGTACTCAGTCCAGTACTCAGTACAGTACTCAGTCCAGTACTCAGTCCAGTTCTCAATCCAGTACTAAGTCCAGTACTCAGTCCAGTACTCAGTCCAGTACTCAGTCCAGTACTCAGTCCAGTACTCAGTCCAGTACTCAGTCCAGTACTCAGTCCAGTACTCAGTCCAGTACTCAGTGCGGTACTCAGTCCAGTACTCAGTCCAGTACTCAGTCCAGTACTCAGTCCAGTACTCAGTCCAGTACTCAGTCCATTACTCAGTCCAGTACTCAGTCCAATACTCAGTCCAGTACTCAGTCCGGTACTCAGTCCAGTTCTCAGTCCAGTGCTCAGTCCAGTACTCAGTCCTGTACTCAGTCCAGTACTCAGTCCAGTACTCAGTCCAGTACTCAGTCCAGTTTTCAGTCTAGTACGCAGTCCAGTACTCAGTCCAGTACTCAGTCCAGTACTCACGCCAGTACTCAGTCCAGTGCTCAGTCCAGTACTCAGTCCAGTACTCAGTCCAGTACTCAGTCAAGTACTAAGTCCAGTACTCAATCCAGTACTCAGTCCAGTAGTGGTACTGCTACTCTACTGAGAGCTCGTTTATCAGTCATTTCGTTTATCAGTCATTTTAGTACTCAGTCCAGTACTCAGTCCAGTACTCAGTCCAGTACTCAGTCCAGTACTCAGTCCAGTACTCAGTCCAGTACTCAGTCCAGTACTCAGTCCAGTACTCAGTCCAGTACTCAGTCCAGTACTCAATCCAGTACTCAATCCAGTACTCAGTCCAGTACTCAGTCTAGTACTCAGTCCAGTACTCAGTCCAGTACTCAGTCCAGTAATCAGTCCAGTACTTAGTCCAGTACTCAGTCCAGTACTCTGTCCAGTACTCAGTGCAGTACTCAGTGCAGTACTCAGTCCAGTACTCAGTCCAGTACTCAGTCCAGTACTCAGTCCAGTACTCAGTCCAGTACTCAGTCCAGTACTCAGTGCAGTACTCAGTCCAGTACTCGGTCCAGTACTCAGTCCAGTACTCAGTCCAGTACTCAGTCCAGTACTAAGTCCAGTACTCAGTCCAGTACTCAGTCCAGTACTCACTCCAGTACTCAGTCCAGTACTCAGTACAGTACTCAGTCCAGTACTCAGTTCAGTTCTCAATCCAGTACTAAGTCCAGTACTCAGTCCAGTACTCAGTCCAGTACTCAGTCCAGTACTCAGTCCAGTACTCAGTCCAGTACTCAGTCCAGTACTCAGTCCAGTACTCAGTCCAGTACTCAGTCCAGTACTCAGTCCAGTACTCAGTCCAGTGTTCAGTACAGTACTCAGTTCAGTACTCAGTCCAGTACTCAGTCCAGTACTCAGTACAGTACTCAGTCCAGTACTCAGTCCAGTTCTCAATCCAGTACTCAGTCCAGTACTCAGTCCAGTACTCAGTCCAGTACTCAGTCCAGTACTCAGTCCAGTACTCAATCCAGTACTCAATCCAGTACTCAGTCCAGTACTCAGTCTAGTACTCAGTCCAGTACTCAGTCCAGTACTCAGTCCAGTAATCAGTCCAGTACTTAGTCCAGTACTCAGTCCAGTACTCTGTCCAGTACTCAGTGCAGTACTCAGTGCAGTACTCAGTCCAGTACTCAGTCCAGTACTCAGTCCAGTACTCAGTCCAGTACTCAGTCCAGTACTCAGTCCAGTACTCAGTCCAGTACTCAGTGCAGTACTCAGTCCAGTACTCGGTCCAGTACTCAGTCCAGTACTCAGTCCAGTACTCAGTCCAGTACTAAGTCCAGTACTCAGTCCAGTACTCAGTCCAGTACTCACTCCAGTACTCAGTCCAGTACTCAGTACAGTACTCAGTCCAGTACTCAGTCCAGTTCTCAATCCAGTACTAAGTCCAGTACTCAGTCCAGTACTCAGTCCAGTACTCAGTCCAGTACTCAGTCCAGTACTCAGTCCAGTACTCAGTCCAGTACTCAGTCCAGTGTTCAGTACAGTACTCAGTTCAGTACTCAGTCCAGTACTCAGTCCAGTACTCAGTCCAGTAGTCAGTCCAGTACTCAGTCCAGTACTCAGTCCAGTACTCATTCCAGTACTCAGTCCAGTACTCAGTCCAGTACTCAGTCCAGTACTCAGTCCAGTACTCAGTCCAGTACTCAGTCTAGTACTCAGTCCAGTACTCAGTCCAGTAGTCAGTCCAGTACTCAGTCAAGTACTCAGTCCAGTACTCAGTCAAGTACTCAATCCAGTACTCAGTCCAGTACTCAGTCCAGTACTCAGTCCAGTACTCAGTCCAGTACTCAGTCTAGTACTCAGTCCAGTACTCAGTCCAGTACTCAGTCCAGTACTCAGTCCAGTACTCAGTCCGGTACTCAGTCCAGTACTCAGGCCAGTACTCAGTCCAGTACTCAGTCCAGTACTCAGTCCAGTACTCAGTCCAGTACTCAGTCCAGTACCCAATCCAGTACTCAATCCAGTACTCAGTCCAGTACTCAGTCCAGTACTCAGTCCAGTAGTCAGTCCAGTACTCAGTCTAGTACTCAGTCCAGTACTCAGTCCAGTACGCAGTCCAGTACTAAGTCCAGTACTCAGTCCAGTACTCAGTCTAGTACTCAGTCCAGTACTCAGTCCAGTACTCAGTCCAGTACTCAGTCCAGTACTCAGTCCAGTACTCAGTCCAGTACTTAGTCCAGTACTCAGTCCAGTACTCAGTCCAGTACTCAGTCCAGTACTCAGTCCAGTGTTCAGTACAGTACTCAGTCCAGTACTCAGTCCAGTACCCAATCCAGTACGCAATCCAGTACTAAGTCCAGTACTCAGTCCAGTACTCAGTCCAGTACTCAGTCCAGTACTCAGTCCAGTACTCAGTCCAGTACTCAGTCCAGTACTCAGTCCAGTACTCAGTCCAGTACTCAGTCCAGTACTCAGTCCAGTACTCAGTCCAGTACTAAGTCCAGTACTCAGTCCAGTACTCAGTCCAGTACTCAGTCCAGTACTCAGTCCAGCACTCAGTACAGTACTCAGTCTAGTACTCAGTCCAGCACTCAGTCCAGTACTCAGTACATTACTCAGTCCAGTACTCAGCCCAGTACTCAGTCCAGTAGTCAGTCCAGTACTCAGTCCAGTACTCAGTCCAGTACTCAATCCAGTACTCAGTCCAGTACTCAGTCCAGTACTCAGTCCAGTACTCAGTCCAATACTCAGTCCAGTACTCAGTCCAGTACCCAGTCCAGTACTCAGTCCAGTACTCAGTCCAGTGTTCAGTACAGTACTCAGTCCAGTACCCAATCCAGTACGCAATCCAGTACTAAGTCCAGTACTCAGTCCAGTCTTCAGTCCAGTACTCAGTCCAGTACTCAGTCCAGTACTCAGTCCAGTACTCAGTCCAGTACTCAGTCCAGTACTCAGTCCAGTACTCAGTCCAGTACTCAGTCCAGTACTCAGTCCAGTACTCAGTCCAGTACTCAGTCCAGTACTCAGTCCAGTACTCAGTCCAGTACTCAGTCCAGTACTCAGTCCAGTACTCAGTCCAGTACTCAGTCCAGTACTCAGTCCAGTACTCAGTCCAGTACTCAGTCCAGTACTCAGTCCAGTACTCAGTCCAGTACTCAGTCCAGTACTCAGTCCAGTACTCAGTCCAGTACTCAGTCCAGTACTCAGTCCAGTACTCAGTCCAGTACTCAGTCCAGTACTCAGTCCAGTACTCAGTCCAGTACTCAGTCCTGTACTCAGTCCAGTACTCAATCCAGTACTCAGTCCAGAACTCAGTGCAGTACTCAGTCCAGTACTCAGTCCAGTACTCAGTCCAGTACTCAGTCCAGTACTCAGTCCAGTACTCAGTCCATTACTCAGTCCAGTACTCAGTCCAGTACTAAGTCCAGTACTCAGTTCAGTACTCAGTCCAGTGTTCAGTACAGTACTCAGTCCAGTACTCAGTCCAGTACTCAGTACAGTACTCAGTACAGTACTCAGTCCAGTACTCAGTCCAGTACTCAATCCAGTACTCAGTCCAGTACTCAGTCCAGTACTCAGTCCAGTACTCAGTCCAGTACTCAGTCCAGTACTCAGTCCAGTACTCAGTCTAGTACTCAGTCCAGTACTCAATCCAGTACTCAGTCCAGTACTAAGTCCAGTACTCAGTCCAGTACTGAGTCCAGTACTCAGTCCAGTACTCAGTCCAGTACTCAGTATAGTACTCAGTCCAGTACTCAGTCCAGTACTCAGTCCAGTACTCAGTCCAGTACTCAGTCCAGTGTTCAGTACAGTACTCAGTACAGTACTCAGTCCAGTACTCAGTCCAGTACTCAGTCCAGTACTAGGTCCAGTACTCAGTCCAGTACTCAGTCCAGTACTCAGTCCAGTACTCAGTCCAGTACTCAGCCCAGTACTCAGTCCAGTACTCAGTCCAGTACTCAGTCCAGTACTCAGTCCAGTACTCAGTCCAGTACTCAGTCCAGTACTCAGTCCAGTACTCAGTCCAGTACTCAGTCCAGTACTCAGTCCAGTACTCAGTCCAGTACTCAGTCCAGTACTCAGTCCAGTACTCAGTCCATTACTCAGTCCAGTACTCAGTCAGGTACTCAGTCCAGTACTCAATCCAGTACTCAGTCCAGTACTCAGTCCAGTACTCAGTCCAGTACTCAGTCCAGTACTCAGTCCAGTACTCAGTCCAGTACTCAGTCCAGTACTCAGTCCAGTACTCAGTGCGGTACTCAGTCCAGTACTCAGTCCAGTACTCAGTCCAGTACTCAGTCCAGTACTCAGTCCAGTACTCAGTCCATTACTCAGTCCAGTACTCAGTCCAATACTCAGTCCAGTACTCAGTCCGGTACTCAGTCCAGTTCTCAGTCCAGTACTCAGTCCTGTACTCAGTCCAGTACTCAGTCCAGTACTCAGTCCAGTACTCAGTCCAGTTTTCAGTCTAGTACGCAGTCCAGTACTCAGTCCAGTACTCAGTCCAGTACTCAGTCCAGTACTCACGCCAGTACTCAGTCCAGTGCTCAGTCCAGTACTCAGTCCAGTACTCAGTCCAGTACTCAGTCAAGTACTAAGTCCAGTACTCAATCCAGTACTCAGTCCAGTAGTGGTACTGCTACTCTACTGAGAGCTCGTTTATCAGTCATTTCGTTTATCAGTCATTTTAGTACTCAGTCCAGTACTCAGTCCAGTACTCAGTCCAGTACTCAGTCCAGTACTCAGTCCAGTACTCAGTCCAGTACTCAGTCCAGTACTCAGTCCAGTACTCAGTCCAGTACTCAATCCAGTACTCAATCCAGTACTCAGTCCAGTACTCAGTCTAGTACTCAGTCCAGTACTCAGTCCAGTACTCAGTCCAGTAATCAGTCCAGTACTTAGTCCAGTACTCAGTCCAGTACTCTGTCCAGTACTCAGTGCAGTACTCAGTGCAGTACTCAGTCCAGTACTCAGTCCAGTACTCAGTCCAGTACTCAGTCCAGTACTCAGTCCAGTACTCAGTCCAGTACTCAGTGCAGTACTCAGTCCAGTACTCGGTCCAGTACTCAGTCCAGTACTCAGTCCAGTACTCAGTCCAGTACTAAGTCCAGTACTCAGTCCAGTACTCAGTCCAGTACTCACTCCAGTACTCAGTCCAGTACTCAGTACAGTACTCAGTCCAGTACTCAGTCCAGTTCTCAATCCAGTACTAAGTCCAGTACTCAGTCCAGTACTCAGTCCAGTACTCAGTCCAGTACTCAGTCCAGTACTCAGTCCAGTACTCAGTCCAGTACTCAGTCCAGTGTTCAGTACAGTACTCAGTTCAGTACTCAGTCCAGTACTCAGTCCAGTACTCAGTACAGTACTCAGTCCAGTACTCAGTCCAGTTCTCAATCCAGTACTCAGTCCAGTACTCAGTCCAGTACTCAGTCCAGTACTCAGTCCAGTACTCAGTCCGGTACTCAGTCCAGTACTCAGTCCAGTACTCAGTCTAGTACTCAGTCCGGTACTCAGTCCAGTACCCAATCCAGTACTCAATCCAGTATTCAGTCCAGTACTCAGTCCAGTAGTCAGTCCAGTACTCAGTCCAGTACTCAGTCCAGTACTCATTCCAGTACTCAGTCCAGTACTCAGTCCAGTACTCAGTCCAGTACTCAGTCCAGTACTCAGTCCAGTACTCAGTCTAGTACTCAGTCCAGTACTCAGTCCAGTAGTCAGTCCAGTACTCAGTCAAGTACTCAGTCCAGTACTCAGTCAAGTACTCAATCCAGTACTCAGTCCAGTACTCAGTCCAGTACTCAGTCCAGTACTCAGTCCAGTACTCAGTCTAGTACTCAGTCCAGTACTCAGTCCAGTACTCAGTCCAGTACTCAGTCCAGTACTCAGTCCGGTACTCAGTCCAGTACTCAGGCCAGTACTCAGTCCAGTACTCAGTCCAGTACTCAGTCCAGTACTCAGTCCAGTACTCAGTCCAGTACCCAATCCAGTACTCAATCCAGTACTCAGTCCAGTACTCAGTCCAGTACTCAGTCCAGTAGTCAGTCCAGTACTCAGTCTAGTACTCAGTCCAGTACTCAGTCCAGTACGCAGTCCAGTACTAAGTCCAGTACTCAGTCCAGTACTCAGTCTAGTACTCAGTCCAGTACTCAGTCCAGTACTCAGTCCAGTACTCAGTCCAGTACTCAGTCCAGTACTCAGTCCAGTACTTAGTCCAGTACTCAGTCCAGTACTCAGTCCAGTACTCAGTCCAGTACTCAGTCCAGTGTTCAGTACAGTACTCAGTCCAGTACTCAGTCCAGTACCCAATCCAGTACGCAATCCAGTACTAAGTCCAGTACTCAGTCCAGTACTCAGTCCAGTACTCAGTCCAGTACTCAGTCCAGTACTCAGTCCAGTACTCAGTCCAGTACTCAGTCCAGTACTCAGTCCAGTACTCAGTCCAGTACTCAGTCCAGTACTCAGTCCAGTACTAAGTCCAGTACTCAGTCCAGTACTCAGTCCAGTACTCAGTCCAGTACTCAGTCCAGTACTCAGTCCAGCACTCAGTACAGTACTCAGTCTAGTACTCAGTCCAGCACTCAGTCCAGTACTCAGTACATTACTCAGTCCAGT
Organism: Panzeria rudis; assembly: GCA_956483635.1. Taxonomy (NCBI): domain Eukaryota; kingdom Metazoa; phylum Arthropoda; class Insecta; order Diptera; family Tachinidae; genus Panzeria; species Panzeria rudis. Next base: position 20,117,424 of record OY101450.1, on the reverse strand, counting down.
ACTCAGCCCAGTACTCAGTCCAGTAGTCAGTCCAGTACTCAGTCCAGTACTCAGTCCAGTACTCAATCCAGTACTCAGTCCAGTACTCAGTCCAGTACTCAGTCCAGTACTCAGTCCAGTACTCAGTCCAATACTCAGTCCAGTACTCAGTCCAGTACTCAGTCCAGTACTCAGTCCAGTACTCAGTCCAGTGTTCAGTACAGTACTCAGTCCAGTACCCAATCCAGTACGCAATCCAGTACTAAGTCCAGTACTCAGTCCAGTCTTCAGTCCAGTACTCAGTCCAGTACTCAGTCCAGTACTCAGTCCAGTACTCAGTCCAGTACTCAGTCCAGTACTCAGTCCAGTACTCAGTCCAGTACTCAGTCCAGTACTCAGTCCAGTACTCAGTCCAGTACTCAGTCCAGTACTCAGTCCAGTACTCAGTCCAGTACTCAGTCCAGTACTCAGTCCAGTACTCAGTCCAGTACTCAGTCCAGTACTCAGTCCAGTACTCAGTCCAGTACTCAGTCCAGTACTCAGTCCAGTACTCAGTCCAGTACTCAGTCCAGTACTCAGTCCAGTACTCAGTCCTGTACTCAGTCCAGTACTCAATCCAGTACTCAGTCCAGAACTCAGTGCAGTACTCAGTCCAGTACTCAGTCCAGTACTCAGTCCAGTACTCAGTCCAGTACTCAGTCCAGTACTCAGTCCAGTACTCAGTCCATTACTCAGTCCAGTACTCAGTCCAGTACTAAGTCCAGTACTCAGTTCAGTACTCAGTCCAGTGTTCAGTACAGTACTCAGTCCAGTACTCAGTCCAGTACTCAGTACAGTACTCAGTACAGTACTCAGTCCAGTACTCAGTCCAGTACTCAATCCAGTACTCAGTCCAGTACTCAGTCCAGTACTCAGTCCAGTACTCAGTCCAGTACTCAGTCCAGTACTCAGTCCAGTACTCAGTCTAGTACTCAGTCCAGTACTCAATCCAGTACTCAGTCCAGTACTAAGTCCAGTACTCAGTCCAGTACTGAGTCCAGTACTCAGTCCAGTACTCAGTCCAGTACTCAGTATAGTACTCAGTCCAGTACTCAGTCCAGTACTCAGTCCAGTACTCAGTCCAGTACTCAGTCCAGTGTTCAGTACAGTACTCAGTACAGTACTCAGTCCAGTACTCAGTCCAGTACTCAGTCCAGTACTAGGTCCAGTACTCAGTCCAGTACTCAGTCCAGTACTCAGTCCAGTACTCAGTCCAGTACTCAGCCCAGTACTCAGTCTAGTACTCAGTCCAGTACTCAGTCCAGTACTCAGTCCAGTACTCAGTCCAGTACTCAGTCCAGTACTCAGTCCAGTACTCAGTCCAGTACTCAGTCCAGTACTCAGTCCATTACTCAGTCCAGTACTCAGTCAGGTACTCAGTCCAGTACTCAATCCAGTACTCAGTCCAGTACTCAGTCCAGTACTCAGTCCAGTACTCAGTCCAGTACTCAGTCCAGTACTCAGTCCAGTACTCAGTCCAGTACTCAGTCCAGTACTCAGTGCGGTACTCAGTCCAGTACTCAGTCCAGTACTCAGTCCAGTACTCAGTCCAGTACTCAGTCCAGTACTCAGTCCATTACTCAGTCAAGTACTCAGTCCAATACTCAGTCCAGTACTCAGTCCGGTACTCAGTCCAGTTCTCAGTCCAGTGCTCAGTCCAGTACTCAGTCCTGTACTCAGTCCAGTACTCAGTCCAGTACTCAGTCCAGTACTCAGTCCAGTTTTCAGTCTAGTACGCAGTCCAGTACTCAGTCCAGTACTCAGTACATTACTCAGTCCATTACTCAGTCCAGTACTCAGTCCAGTACTCAATCCAGTACTCAGTCCAGTACTCAGTCCAGTACTCAGTCCAGTACTCAGTCCAGTACTCAGTCCAGTACTCAGTCCAGTACTCAGTCCAGTACTCAGTCCAGTACTCAGTCCAGTACTCAGTCCAGTACTCAGTCCATTACTCAGTCCAGTACTCAGTCCGGTACTCAGTCCAGTACTCAGTCCAGTACTTAGTCCAGTACTCAGTCCAGTACTCAGTCCAGTACTCAGTCCAGTACTCAGTCCAGTACTCAGTCCAGTACTCAGTCCAGTACTCAGTCCAGTACTCAGTCCAGTACTCAGTCCAGTACTCAGTCCAGTACTCAGTCCAGTACTCAGTCCAGTACTTAGTCCAGTACTCAGTCCAGTACTCAGTCCAGTACTCAGTCCAGTACTCAATCCAGTACTCAGTCCAGTACTCAGTCCAGTACTCAGTGCAGTACTCAGTCCAGTACTCAGTCCAGTACTCAGTCCAGTACTCAGTCCAGTACTCAGTCCAGTACTCAGTCCAGAACTCAGTGCAGTACTCAGTCCAGTACTCAGTCCAGTACTCAGTCCAGTACTCAGTCCAGTACTCAGTCCAGTACTCAGTCCATTACTCAGTCCAGTACTCAGTCCAGTACTAAGTCCAGTACTCAGTTCAGTACTCAGTCCAGTGTTCAGTACAGTACTCAGTCCAGTACTCAGTCCAGTACTCAGTACAGTACTCAGTACAGTACTCAGTCCAGTACTCAGTCCAGTACTCAATCCAGTACTCAGTCCAGTACTCAGTCCAGTACTCAGTCCAGTACTCAGTCCAGTACTCAGTCCAGTACTCAGTCCAGTACTCAGTCTAGTACTCAGTCCAGTACTCAATCCAGTACTCAGTCCAGTACTAAGTCCAGTACTCAGTCCAGTACTGAGTCCAGTACTCAGTCCAGTACTCAGTCCAGTACTCAGTATAGTACTCAGTCCAGTACTCAGTCCAGTACTCAGTCCAGTACTCAGTCCAGTACTCAGTCCAGTGTTCAGTACAGTACTCAGTACAGTACTCAGTCCAGTACTCAGTCCAGTACTCAGTCCAGTACTAGGTCCAGTACTCAGTCCAGTACTCAGTCCAGTACTCAGTCCAGTACTCAGTCCAGTACTCAGCCCAGTACTCAGTCCAGTACTCAGTCCAGTACTCAGTCCAGTACTCAGTCCAGTACTCAGTCTAGTACTCAGTCCAGTACTCAGTCCAGTACTCAGTCCAGTACTCAGTCCAGTACTCAGTCCAGTACTCAGTCCAGTACTCAGTCCAGTACTCAGTCCAGTACTCAGTCCATTACTCAGTCCAGTACTCAGTCAGGTACTCAGTCCAGTACTCAATCCAGTACTCAGTCCAGTACTCAGTCCAGTACTCAGTCCAGTACTCAGTCCAGTACTCAGTCCAGTACTCAGTCCAGTACTCAGTCCAGTACTCAGTCCAGTACTCAGTGCGGTACTCAGTCCAGTACTCAGTCCAGTACTCAGTCCAGTACTCAGTCCAGTACTCAGTCCAGTACTCAGTCCATTACTCAGTCCAGTACTCAGTCCAATACTCAGTCCAGTACTCAGTCCGGTACTCAGTCCAGTTCTCAGTCCAGTGCTCAGTCCAGTACTCAGTCCTGTACTCAGTCCAGTACTCAGTCCAGTACTCAGTCCAGTTTTCAGTCTAGTACGCAGTCCAGTACTCAGTCCAGTACTCAGTACATTACTCAGTCCATTACTCAGTCCAGTACTCAGTCCAGTACTCAATCCAGTACTCAGTCCAGTACTCAGTCCAGTACTCAGTCCAGTACTCAGTCCAGTACTCAGTCCAGTACTCAGTCCAGTACTCAGTCCAGTACTCAGTCCAGTACTCAGTCCAGTACTCAGTCCAGTACTCAGTCCATTACTCAGTCCAGTACTCAGTCCGGTACTCAGTCCAGTACTCAGTCCAGTACTTAGTCCAGTACTCAGTCCAGTACTCAGTCCAGTACTCAGTCCAGTACTCAGTCCAGTACTCAGTCCAGTACTCAGTCCAGTACTCAGTCCAGTACTCAGTCCAGTACTCAGTCCAGTACTCAGTCCAGTACTCAGTCCAGTACTCAGTCCAGTACTTAGTCCAGTACTCAGTCCAGTACTCAGTCCAGTACTCAGTCCAGTACTCAATCCAGTACTCAGTCCAGTACTCAGTCCAGTACTCAGTGCAGTACTCAGTGCAGTACTCAGTCCAGTACTCAGTCCAGTACTCAGTCCAGTACTCAGTCCAGTACTCAGTCCAGTACTCAGTCCTGTACTCAGTCCAGTACTCAGTCCAGTACTCAGTCCAGTACTCAGTCCAGTACTCAGTCCAGTACTCAGTCCAGTACTCAGTCCAGTATTCAGTCCAGTACTCAGTCCAGTACTCAGTCCAGTACTCAGTCCAGTACTCAGTCCAGTACTCAGTCCAGTACTCAGTCCAGTACTCAGTCCAGTACTCACGCCAGTACTCAGTCCAGTGCTCAGTCCAGTACTCAGTCCAGTACTCAGGCCAGTACTCAGTCCAGTACTCAGTCCAGTACTCAGTCCAGTACTCAGTCCAGTACTCAGGCCAGTACTCAGTCCAGTACTCAGTCCAGTACTCAGTACAGTACTCAGTCCAGTACTCAGTCCAGTACTCAGTCCAGTACTCAGTCCAGTACTCAATCCAGTACTCAGTCCAGTACTCAGTCCAGTACTCAGTGCAGTACTCAGTCCAGTACTCAGTCCAGTAATCAGTCCAGTACTCAGTCCAGTACTCAGTCCAGTACTCAATCCAGTACTCAGTATAGTACTCAGTCCAGGACTCAGGCCAGTACTCAGGCCAGTACTCAGTTTAGTACTCAGTCCAGTACTCAGTTGAGTACTCAGTCCAGTACTCAGTCCAGTACTCAGTCCAGTACTCAGTCCAGTACTCAGTCCAGTACTCAGTCCAGTACTCAGTCCAGTACTCATCCAGTACTCAGTCCAGTACACAGTCCAGTAGTCAGTCCAGTACTCAGTCCAGTTCTCAGTCCAGTACTCAGTCCAGTACTCAGTCCAGTACTCAGTCCAGTACTCAGTCCAGTACCCAGTCCAGTACTCAGTCCAGTACTCAGTCCAGTACTCAGTCCAGTATACAGTCCAGTACTCAGTCTAGTACTCAGTCCAGTATTCAGTCCAGTACTCAGTCCAGTACTCAGTCCAGTACTCAGTCCAGTACTCAGTCCAGTACTCAGTCAAGTACTCAGTCCAGTACTCAGTCCAGTACTCAGTCCAGTACTCAGTCCAGTACTCAAACCAGTACTCAGTCCAGTACTCAGTCCAGTACTCAGTCCAGTACGCAGTCCAGTACTCAGTCCAGTACTCAGTCCAATACTCAGTCCAGTACTCAGTCCAGTACCCAGTCCAGTACTCAGTCCAGTACTCAGTTCAGTACTCAGTTCAGTACTCAGTCCAGTACTCAGTCCAGTACTCAGTCCAATACTCAGTTCAGTACTAAGTCAAGTACTCAGTCCAGTACTCAGTCCAGTACTCAGTCCAGTACTCAGTCCAGTACTCAGTCTAGTACTCAGTCCAGTACTCAGTCCAGTACTCAGTCCAGCACTCAGTTCAGTACTCAGTCCAGTACTCAATCCAGTACTCAATCCAGTACTCAGTCCAGTACTCAGTCCAGTACTCAGTCCAGTACTCAGTCCAGTACTCAGTCCAGTACTCAGTCCAGTACTCAGTCCAGTACTCAGGCCAGTACTCAGCCCAGTACTCAGTCCAGTACTCAGTCCAGTACTCAGTCCAGTACTCAGTCCAGTACTCAGTCCAGTACTCCGTCCAGTACTCAGTCCAGTACTCAGTCCAGTACTCAGTCCAGTACTCAGTCCAGTACTTAGTCCAGTACTCAGTCCAGTACTCAGTCCAGTACTCAGTCCAGTACTCAGTCCAGTACTCAGTCCAGTACTCAGTCCAGTAGTCAGTCCAGTACTCAGTCCAGTACTCAGTCCAGTACTCAGTCTAGTACTCAATCCAGTACTCAGTCCAGTACTTAGTCCAGTACTCAGTGCAGTACTCAGTCCAGTACTCAGTCCAGCACTCAGTCCAGTACTCAGTCCAGTACTCAGTCCAGTACTCAGTCCAGTACTCAGTCCAGTACTCAGTCCAGTACTCAGTCCAGTACTCAATCCAGTACTGAATGCAGTACTCACTCCAGTACTCAGTGCAGTACTGAGTCGAGTACTCAGTCCAGTACTCAGTCCAGTAGTCAGTCCAGTACTCAGTCCAGTACTCAATCCAGTGCTCAGTCCAGTACTCAGTATAGTACTCAGTCCAGTACTCAGGCCAGTACTCAGTCCAGTACTCAGTCCAGTACTCAGTCCATTACTCAGTCCAGTACTCAGTCCAGTACTTAGTCCAGTACTCAGTCCAGTACTCAGTCCAGTACTCAGTCCAGTACACAGTCCAGTACTCAGTCCAGTCCTTAGTTCAGTACTCAGTCCAGTACTCAGTCCAGTACTTAGTTCAGTACTCAGTCCAGTACTCAGTCCAGTACTCAGTCCAGTACTCAGTCCAGTACTCAGTCCAGTACTCAGTCCAGTACTCAGTCCAGTACTCAGTCCAGTATTCAGTCCGGTACTCAGTCCAGTACTCAGTCCAGTACTCAGTCCAGTACTCAGTCCAGTACTCAGTCCAGTACTCAGTCCAGTACTCAATCCAGTTCTCAGTCCAGTACTCAGTCCAGTACTCAGTCCAGTACTCAGTCCAGTACTCAGTCCAGTACTCAGTCCAGTACTCAGTCCAGTACTTAGTCCAGTACTTAGTCCAGTACACAGTCCAGTACTCAGTCCAGTACTCAGTCCAGTACTCAGTCCAGTACTCAGTCCAGTACTCAGTCCAGTACTCAGATCAGTACTCAGTCCAGTACTCAATCCAGTACTCAGTCCAGCACTCAGTCCAGTACTCACTCCAGTACTCACTCCAGTACTCAGTCCAGTACTCAGTCCAGTACTCAGTCCAGTACTCAGTCCAGTACTCAGTCCAGTACTCAGTCCAGTACTCAGTCCAGTACTCAGTCCAGTACTCAGTCCAGTACTCAGTCCAGTACTCAGTCCAGTACTCAGTCCAGTCCAGTACTCAGTCCAGTACTCAGTCCAGTACTCAGTCCAGTACTCAATCCAGTACTCAGTCCAGCACTCAGTCCAGTACTCACTCCCGTACTCACTCCAGTACTCAGTCCAGTACTCAGACCAGTACTCAGTCCAGTACTCAGTCCAGTACTCAATCCAGTACTCAGTCCAGTACTCAGTCCAGTACTCAGTCCAGTACGCAGTCCAGTACTTAGTCCAGTACTCAGTCTAATACTCAGTCCAGTACTCAGTCCAGTACCCAGTCCAGTACTCAGTCCAGTACTCAGTCCAGTACTCAGTCCAGTACTCAGTTCAGTACTCAGTCCAGTACTCAGTCCAATACTCAGTCCAGTACTCAGTCCAGTACTCAGTCCAGTACTCAGTCCAGTACTCAGTCCAGTACTCAGTCCAGTACTCAGTCCAGTAGTCAGTCCAGTACTTAGTCCAGTACTCAGGCCAGTACTCAGTCCAGCACTCAGTCCAGTACTCAGTCCAGTACTTAATCCAGTACTCAATCCAGTACTCAGTCCAGTACTCAGTCCAGTACTCAGTCCAGTACTCAGTCCAGTACTCAGTCCAGTACTCAGTCCAGTACTCAGTCCAGTACTCAGTCCAGTACTCAGTCCAGTACTCAGTCAAGTACTCAGTCCAGTACTCAGGCCAGTAGTCAGCCCAGTACTAAGTTTAGTACTCAGTCCAGTACTCAGTCCAGTACTCAGTCCAGTACTCAGTCCAGTACGCAGTCCAGTACTCAGTCCAGTAGTCAGTCCAGTACTCAGTCCAGTACTCAGTCCAGTACTCAGTCCAGTACTCAATCCAGTACTCAGTCCAGTACTTAGTCCAGTACTCAGTGCAGTACTCAGTCCAGTACTCAGTCCAGTACTCAGTCCAGTACTCAGTCCAGTACTCAGTCCAGTACTCAGGCCAGTACTCAGTCCAGTACTCAGTCCAGTACTCAGTCCAGTACTCAGGCCAGTACTCAGTCCAGTACTCAGTCCAGTACTCAGTCCAGTACTCAGTCCAGTACTCAGTCCAGTACTCAGTCCAGTACTCAGTCCAGTACTCAGTCCAGTACTCAGTCCAGTACTCAGTCCAGTACTCAGTCCAGTACTCAGTCCAGTACTCAGTCCAGTACTCAGTCCAGTACTCAGTCCAGTACTCAATCCAGTACTCAGTCCAGCACTCAGTCCAGTACTCACTCCAGTACTCACTCCAGTACTCAGTCCAGTACTCAGTCCAGTACTCAGTCCAGTACTCAGTCCAGTACTCAGTCCAGTACTCAGTCCAGTACTCAGTCCAGTACTCTGTCCAGTACTCAGTCCAGTACTCAGTCCAGTACTCAGTACAGACTCAGTCCAATACTCAGTCCAGTACTCAGTCCAGTACTCACTCCAGTACTCAGTCCAGTACTCAGTCCAGTACTCAGTCCAGTATTCAGTCCAGTACTCAGTCCAGTACTCAGTCCAGTATTCAGTCCAGTACTCAGTCCAGTACTCAGTCCAGTACTCACTCCAGTACTCAGTCCAGTACTCAGTCCAGTACTTAGTCCAGTCTTAGTCCAGTACACAGTCCACTACTCAGTCCAGTACTCAGTCCAGTACTCAGTCCAGTACTCAGTCCAGTACTCAGTCCAGTACTCAGTCCAGTACTCAGTCCAGTACTCAGTCCAGTACTCAGTCCAGTACTCAGTCCAGTACTCAGTTCAGTACTCAGTCCAGTACTCAGTCCAGTACTCAGTCCAGTACTCAGTCCAGTACTCAGTCCAGTACTCAGTCCAGTTCTCAGTCCATTACTCAGTCCAGTACTCAGTCCAGTACTCAGTCCAGTACTCAGTCCAGTACTCAGTCCAGTACTCAGTCCAGTACTCAGTCCAGTCCTCAATCCAGTACTCAGTCCAGTACTTCGTCCAGTACTCAGTTCAATACTCAGTCCATTACTCAGTCCAGTACTCAGTCCAGTACTCAGTCCAGTACTCAGTCCAGTACTGAGCCCAGTACTCAGTCCAGTACTCAGTCCAGTACTCAGTCCAGTACTCAATCCAGTACTCAGTCCAGTACGTAGTCCAGTACTCAGTGCAGTACTCAGTCCAGTACTCAGTCCAGTACTCAGTCCAGTACTCAGTCCAGTACTCAGTCCAGTACTCAAACCAGTACTCAGTCCAGTACTCAGTCCAGTATTCAGTCCAGTACTTAGTCCAGTACTCAGTCCAGTACTCAGTCCAGTACTCAGTACTCAGTCCAGTACTCAATCCAGTACTCAGTCCAGTACTCAGTCCAGTACTCAGTCCAGTACTCAGTCCAGTACTCAGTCCAATACTCAGTCCAGTACTCAGTCCAGTACTCAGTCCAGTACTCAGTCCAGTACTCAGTCCAGTGTTCAGTACAGTACTCAGTCCAGTACCCAATCCAGTACGCAACCCAGTACTAAGTCCAGTACTCAGTCCAGTCTTCAGTCCAGTACTCAGTCCAGTACTCAGTCCAGTACTCAGTCCAGTACTCAGTCCAGTACTCAATCCAGTACTCAGTCCAGTACTCAGTCCAGTACTCAGTCCAGTACTCAGTCCAGTACTCAGTCCAGTACTCAGTCCAGTACTCAGTCCAGTGTTCAGTACAGTACTCAGTACAGTACTCAGTCCATTACTCAGTCCAGTACTCAGTCCAATACTCAGTCCAGTACTCAGTCCGGTACTCAGTCCAGTTCTCAGTCCAGTACTCAATCCAGTACTCAGTCCAGTACTAAGTCCAGTACTCAGTCCAGTACTGAGTCCAGTACTCAGTCCAGTACTCAGTCCAGTACTCAGTATAGTACTCAGTCCAGTACTCAGTCCAGTACTCAGTCCAGTACTCAGTCCAGTACTCAGTCCAGTGTTCAGTACAGTACTCAGTACAGTACTCAGTCCAGTACTCAGTCCTGTACTCAGTCCAGTACTAGGTCCAGTACTCAGTCCAGTACTCAGTCCAGTACTCAGTCCAGTACTCAGTCCAGTACTCAGCCCAGTACTCAGTCCAGTACTCAGTCCAGTACTCAGTCCAGTACTCAGTCCAGTACTCAGTCCAGTACTCAGTCCAGTACTCAGTCCAGTACTCAGTCCAGTACTCAGTCCAGTACTCAGTCCAGTACTCAGTCCAGTACTCAGTCCATTACTCAGTCCAGTACTCAGTCAGGTACTCAGTCCAGTACTCAATCCAGTACTCAGTCCAGTACTCAGTCCAGTACTCAGTCCAGTACTCAGTCCAGTACTCAGTCCAGTACTCAGTCCAGTACTCAGTCCAGTACTCAGTCCAGTACTCAGTCCAGTACTCAGTGCGGTACTCAGTCCAGTACTCAGTCCAGTACTCAGTCCAGTACTCAGTCCAGTACTCAGTCCATTACTCAGTCCAGTACTCAGTCCAATACTCAGTCCAGTACTCAGTCCGGTACTCAGTCCAGTTCTCAGTCCAGTGCTCAGTCCAGTACTCAGTCCTGTACTCAGTCCAGTACTCAGTCCAGTACTCAGTCCAGTTTTTAGTCTAGTACGCAGTCCAGTACTCAGTCCAGTACTCAGTACATTACTCAGTCCATTACTCAGTCCAGTACTCAGTCCAGTACTCAATCCAGTACTCAGTCCAGTACTCAGTCCAGTACTCAGTCCAGTACTCAGTCCAGTACTCAGTCCAGTACTCAGTCCAGTACTCAGTCCAGTACTCAGTCCAGTACTCAGTCCAGTACTCAGTCCAGTACTCAGTCCATTACTCAGTCCAGTACTCAGTCCGGTACTCAGTCCAGTACTCAGTCCAGTACTTAGTCCAGTACTCAGTCCAGTACTCAGTCCAGTACTCAGTCCAGTACTCAGTCCAGTACTCAGTCCAGTACTCAGTCCAGTACTCAGTCCAGTACTCAGTCCAGTACTCAGTCCAGTACTCAGTCCAGTACTCAGTCCAGTACTCAGTCCAGTACTTAGTCCAGTACTCAGTCCAGTACTCAGTCCAGTACTCAGTCCAGTACTCAATCCAGTACTCAGTCCAGTACTCAGTCCAGTACTCAGTCCAGTACTCAGTGCAGTACTCAGTCCAGTACTCAGTCCAGTACTCAGTCCAGTACTCAGTCCAGTACTCAGTCCAGTACTCAGTCCTGTACTCAGTCCAGTACTCAGTCCAGTACTCAGTCCAGTACTCAGTCCAGTACTCAGTCCAGTACTCAGTCCAGTACTCAGTCCAGTATTCAGTCCAGTACTCAGTCCAGTACTCAGTCCAGTACTCAGTCCAGTACTCAGTCCAGTACTCAGTCCAGTACTCAGTCCAGTACTCAGTCCAGTACTCAGTCCAGTACTCAGTCCAGTACTCACGCCAGTACTCAGTCCAGTGCTCAGTCCAGTACTCAGTCCAGTACTCAGGCCAGTACTCAGTCCAGTACTCAGTCCAGTACTCAGTCCAGTACTTTGTCCAGTACTCAGGCCAGTACTCAGTCCAGTACTCAGTCCAGTACTCAGTACAGTACTCAGTCCAGTACTCAGTCCAGTACTCAGTCCAGTACTCAGTCCAGTACTCAATCCAGTACTCAGTCCAGTACTCAGTCCAGTACTCAGTGCAGTACTCAGTCCAGTACTCAGTCCAGTAATCAGTCCAGTACTCAGTCCAGTACTCAGTCCAGTACTCAATCCAGTACTCAGTATAGTACTCAGTCCAGGACTCAGGCCAGTACTCAGGCCAGTACTCAGTCCAGTACTCAGTCCAGTACTCAGTTCAGTACTCAGTCCAGTACTCAGTCCAGTACTCAGTCCAGTACTCAGTCCAGTACTCAGTCCAGTACTCAGTCCAGTACTCAGTCCAGTACTCAGTCCAGTACTCATCCAGTACTCAGTCCAGTACACAGTCCAGTAGTCAGTCCAGTACTCAGTCCAGTTCTCAGTCCAGTACTCAGTCCAGTACTCAGTCCAGTACTCAGTCCAGTACTCAGTCCAGTACCCAGTCCAGTACTCAGTCCAGTACTCAGTCCAGTACTCAGTCCAGTATTCAGTCCAGTACTCAGTCTAGTACTCAGTCCAGTATTCAGTCCAGTACTCAGTCCAGTACTCAGTCCAGTACTCAGTCCAGTACTCAGTCCAGTACTCAGTCAAGTACTCAGTCCAGTACTCAGTCCAGTACTCAGTCCAGTACTCAGTCCAGTATTCAAACCAGTACTCAGTCCAGTACTCAGTCCAGTACTCAGTCCAGTACGCAGTCCAGTACTCAGTCCAGTACTCAGTCCAATACTCAGTCCAGTACTCAGTCCAGTACCCAGTCCAGTACTCAGTCCAGTACTCAGTTCAGTACTCAGTTCAGTACTCAGTCCAGTACTCAGTCCAGTACTCAGTCCAATACTCAGTTCAGTACTAAGTCAAGTACTCAGTCCAGTACTCAGTCCAGTACTCAGTCCAGTACTCAGTCCAGTACTCAGTCTAGTACTCAGTCCAGTACTCAGTCCAGTACTCAGTCCAGCACTCAGTTCAGTACTCAGTCCAGTACTCAATCCAGTACTCAATCCAGTACTCAGTCCAGTACTCAGTCCAGTACTCAGTCCAGTACTCAGTCCAGTACTCAGTCCAGTACTCAGTCCAGTACTCAGTCCAGTACTCAGGCCAGTACTCAGCCCAGTACTCAGTCCAGTACTCAGTCCAGTACTCAGTCCAGTACTCAGTCCAGTACTCAGTCCAGTACTCCGTCCAGTACTCAGTCCAGTACTCAGTCCAGTACTCAGTCCAGTACTCAGTCCAGTACTTAGTCCAGTACTCAGTCCAGTACTCAGTCCAGTACTCAGTCCAGTACTCAGTCCAGTACTCAGTCCAGTAGTCAGTCCAGTACTCAGTCCAGTACTCAGTCCAGTACTCAGTCTAGTACTCAATCCAGTACTCAGTCCAGTACTTAGTCCAGTACTCAGTGCAGTACTCAGTCCAGTACTCAGTCCAGCACTCAGTCCAGTACTCAGTCCAGTACTCAGTCCAGTACTCAGTCCAGTACTCAGTCCAGTACTCAGTCCAGTACTCAGTCCAGTACTCAATCCAGTACTGAATGCAGTACTCACTCCAGTACTCAGTGCAGTACTGAGTCGAGTACTCAGTCCAGTACTCAGTCCAGTAGTCAGTCCAGTACTCAGTCCAGTACTCAATCCAGTGCTCAGTCCAGTACTCAGTATAGTACTCAGTCCAGTACTCAGGCCAGTACTCAGTCCAGTACTCAGTCCAGTACTCAGTCCATTACTCAGTCCAGTACTCAGTCCAGTACTTAGTCCAGTACTCAGTCCAGTACTCAGTCCAGTACTCAGTCCAGTACACAGTCCAGTACTCAGTCCAGTCCTTAGTTCAGTACTCAGTCCAGTACTCAGTCCAGTACTTAGTTCAGTACTCAGTCCAGTACTCAGTCCAGTACTCAGTCCAGTACTCAGTCCAGTACTCAGTCCAGTACTCAGTCCAGTACTCAGTCCAGTACTCAGTCCAGTATTCAGTCCGGTACTCAGTCCAGTACTCAGTCCAGTACTCAGTCCAGTACTCAGTCCAGTACTCAGTCCAGTACTCAGTCCAGTACTCAATCCAGTTCTCAGTCCAGTACTCAGTCCAGTACTCAGTCCAGTACTCAGTCCAGTACTCAGTCCAGTACTCAGTCCAGTACTCAGTCCAGTACTTAGTCCAGTACTTAGTCCAGTACACAGTCCAGTACTCAGTCCAGTACTCAGTCCAGTACTCAGTCCAGTACTCAGTCCAGTACTCAGTCCAGTACTCAGATCAGTACTCAGTCCAGTACTCAATCCAGTACTCAGTCCAGCACTCAGTCCAGTACTCACTCCAGTACTCACTCCAGTACTCAGTCCAGTACTCAGTCCAGTACTCAGTCCAGTACTCAGTCCAGTACTCAGTCCAGTACTCAGTCCAGTACTCAGTCCAGTACTCAGTCCAGTACTCAGTCCAGTACTCAGTCCAGTACTCAGTCCAGTACTCAGTCCAGTACTCAGTCCAGTACTCAATCCAGTACTCAGTCCAGCACTCAGTCCAGTACTCACTCCCGTACTCACTCCAGTACTCAGTCCAGTACTCAGACCAGTACTCAGTCCAGTACTCAGTCCAGTACTCAATCCAGTACTCAGTCCAGTACTCAGTCCAGTACTCAGTCCAGTACGCAGTCCAGTACTCAGTCCAGTACTCAGTCTAATACTCAGTCCAGTACTCAGTCCAGTACCCAGTCCAGTACTCAGTCCAGTACTCAGTCCAGTACTCAGTCCAGTAGTCAGTTCAGTACTCAGTCCAGTACTCAGTCCAATACTCAGTCCAGTACTCAGTCCAGTACTCAGTCCAGTACTCAGTCCAGTACTCAGTCCAGTACTCAGTCCAGTACTCAGTCCAGTAGTCAGTCCAGTACTCAGTCCAGTACTCAGTCCAGTACTCAGTCCAGTACTCAGTCCAGTACTCAGTCCAGTACTCAGTCCAGTACTCAGTCCAGTACTCAGTCCAGCACTCAGTCCAGTACTCAGTCCAGTACTTAATCCAGTACTCAATCCAGTACTCAGTCCAGTACTCAGTCCAGTACTCAGTCCAGTACTCAGTCCAGTACTCAGTCCAGTACTCAGTCCAGTACTCAGTCCAGTACTCAGTCCAGTACTCAGTCCAGTACTCAGTCAAGTACTCAGTCCAGTACTCAGGCCAGTAGTCAGCCCAGTACTAAGTTTAGTACTCAGTCCAGTACTCAGTCCAGTACTCAGTCCAGTACGCAGTCCAGTACTCAGTCCAGTAGTCAGTCCAGTACTCAGTCCAGTACTCAGTCCAGTACTCAGTCCAGTACTCAATCCAGTACTCAGTCCAGTACTTAGTCCAGTACTCAGTGCAGTACTCAGTCCAGTACTCAGTCCAGTACTCAGTCCAGTACTCAGTCCAGTACTCAGTCCAGTACTCAGTCCAGTACTCAGGCCAGTACTCAGTCCAGTACTCAGTCCAGTACTCAGTCCAGTACTCAGGCCAGTACTCAGTCCAGTACTCAGTCCAGTACTCAGTCCAGTACTCAGTCCAGTACTCAGTCCAGTACTCAGTCCAGTACTCAGTCCAGTACTCAGTCCAGTACTCAGTCCAGTACTCAGTCCAGTACTCAGTCCAGTACTCAGTCCAGTACTCAATCCAGTACTCAGTCCAGCACTCAGTCCAGTACTCACTCCAGTACTCACTCCAGTACTCAGTCCAGTACTCAGTCCAGTACTCAGTCCAGTACTCAGTCCAGTACTCAGTCCAGTACTCAGTCCAGTACTCAGTCCAGTACTCAGTCCAGTACTCAGTCCAGTACTCAGTCCAGTACTCAGTCCAGTACTCAGTACAGACTCAGTCCAATACTCAGTCCAGTACTCAGTCCAGTACTCACTCCAGTACTCAGTCCAGTACTCAGTCCAGTACTCAGTCCAGTATTCAGTCCAGTACTCAGTCCAGTACTCAGTCCAGTATTCAGTCCAGTACTCAGTCCAGTACTCAGTCCAGTACTCAGTCCAGTACTCAGTCCAGTACTCAGTCCAGTACTTAGTCCAGTCTTAGTCCAGTACACAGTCCACTACTCAGTCCAGTACTCAGTCCAGTACTCAGTCCAGTACTCAGTCCAGTACTCAGTCCAGTACTCAGTCCAGTACTCAGTCCAGTACTCAGTCCAGTACTCAGTCCAGTACTCAGTCCAGTACTCAGTCCAGTACTCAGTCCAGTACTCAGTCCAGTACTCAGTCCAGTACTCAGTCCAGTACTCAGTCCAGTACTCAGTCCAGTACTCAGTCCAGTACTCAGTCCAGTACTCAGTCCAGTACTCAGTCCAGTACTCAGTTCAGTACTCAGTCCAGTACTCAGTCCAGTACTCAGTCCAGTACTCAGTCCAGTACTCAGTCCAGTTCTCAGTCCATTACTCAGTCCAGTACTCAGTCCAGTACTCAGTCCAGTACTCAGTCCAGTACTCAGTCCAGTACTCAGTCCAGTACTCAGTCCAGTACTCAGTCCAGTCCTCAATCCAGTACTCAGTCCAGTACTTCGTCCAGTACTCAGTTCAATACTCAGTCCATTACTCAGTCCAGTACTCAGTCCAGTACTCAGTCCAGTACTCAGTCCAGTACTGAGCCCAGTACTCAGTCCAGTACTCAGTCCAGTACTCAGTCCAGTACTCAGTCCAGTACTCAATCCAGTACTCAGTCCAGTACGTAGTCCAGTACTCAGTGCAGTACTCAGTCCAGTACTCAGTCCAGTACTCAGTCCAGTACTCAGTCCAGTACTCAGTCCAGTACTCAAACCAGTACTCAGTCCAGTACTCAGTCCAGTATTCAGTCCAGTACTTAGTCCAGTACTCAGTCCAGTACTCAGTGCAGTACTCAGTCCAGTACTCAGTCCAGTACTCAGTCCAGTACTCAGTCCAGTACTCAGTCCAGTACTCAGGCCAGTACTCAGTCCAGTACTCAGTCCAGTACTCAGTCCAGTACTCAGGCCAGTACTCAGTCCAGTACTCAGTCCAGTACTCAGTCCAGTACTCAGTCCAGTACTCAGTTGAGTACTCAGTCCAGTACTCAGTCCAGTACTCAATCCAGTACTCAATGCAGTACTCAGTCCAGTACTCAGTGCAGTACTGAGTCGAGTACTCAGTCCAGTACTCAGTCCAGTACTCAGTCCAGTACTCAGTCCAGTACTCAATCCAGTACTCAGTCCAGTACTCAGTATAGTACTCAGTCCAGTACTCAGGCCAGTACTCAGTCCAGTGCTCAGTCCAGTACTCAGTCCAGTACTCAGTCCATTACTCAGTCCAGTACTCAGTCCAGTACTCAGTCCAGTACTCAGTCTAGTACTCAGTCCAGTACTCAGTCCAGTACTCAGTCCAGTACTCAGTCCAGTACTCAGTCCAGTACTTAGTCCAGTACTCAGTCCAGTACTCAGTCCAGTACTCAGTCCAGTACTCAGTCCAGTACTCAGTCCAGTATTCAGTCCAGTACTCAGTCCAGTACTCAGTCCAGTACTCAGTCCAGTACTCAGTCCAGTACTCAGTCCAGTACTCAGTCCAGTACTCAGTCCAGTACTCAGTCCAGCACTCAGTCCAGTACTTAGTCCAGTACTCAGTCCAGTACTCAGTCCAGTACTCAGTCCAGTACTTAGTCCAGTACACAGTCCAGTACTCAGTCCAGTACTCAGTCTAGTACTCAGTCCAGTACTCAGGCCAGTACTCAGTCCAGTACTCAGTCCAGTTTTTAGTCTAGTACGCAGTCCAGTACTCAGTCCAGTACTCAGTACATTACTCAGTCCATTACTCAGTCCAGTACTCAGTCCAGTACTCAATCCAGTACTCAGTCCAGTACTCAGTCCAGTACTCAGTCCAGTACTCAGTCCAGTACTCAGTCCAGTACTCAGTCCAGTACTCAGTCCAGTTTTTAGTCTAGTACGCAGTCCAGTACTCAGTCCAGTACTCAGTACATTACTCAGTCCATTACTCAGTCCAGTACTCAGTCCAGTACTCAGTCCAGTACTCAGTCCAGTACTCAGTCTAGTACTCAGTCCAGTACTCAGTCCAGTACTCAGTCCAGCACTCAGTTCAGTACTCAGTCCAGTACTCAATCCAGTACTCAATCCAGTACTCAGTCCAGTACTCAGTCCAGTACTCAGTCCAGTACTCAGTCCAGTACTCAGTCCAGTACTCAGTCCAGTACTCAGTCCAGTACTCAGGCCAGTACTCAGCCCAGTACTCAGTCCAGTACTCAGTCCAGTACTCAGTCCAGTACTCAGTCCAGTACTCAGTCCAGTACTCCGTCCAGTACTCAGTCCAGTACTCAGTCCAGTACTCAGTCCAGTACTCAGTCCAGTACTTAGTCCAGTACTCAGTCCAGTACTCAGTCCAGTACTCAGTCCAGTACTCAGTCCAGTACTCAGTCCAGTAGTCAGTCCAGTACTCAGTCCAGTACTCAGTCCAGTACTCAGTCTAGTACTCAATCCAGTACTCAGTCCAGTACTTAGTCCAGTACTCAGTGCAGTACTCAGTCCAGTACTCAGTCCAGCACTCAGTCCAGTACTCAGTCCAGTACTCAGTCCAGTACTCAGTCCAGTACTCAGTCCAGTACTCAGTCCAGTACTCAGTCCAGTACTCAATCCAGTACTGAATGCAGTACTCACTCCAGTACTCAGTGCAGTACTGAGTCGAGTACTCAGTCCAGTACTCAGTCCAGTAGTCAGTCCAGTACTCAGTCCAGTACTCAATCCAGTGCTCAGTCCAGTACTCAGTATAGTACTCAGTCCAGTACTCAGGCCAGTACTCAGTCCAGTACTCAGTCCAGTACTCAGTCCATTACTCAGTCCAGTACTCAGTCCAGTACTTAGTCCAGTACTCAGTCCAGTACTCAGTCCAGTACTCAGTCCAGTACACAGTCCAGTACTCAGTCCAGTCCTTAGTTCAGTACTCAGTCCAGTACTCAGTCCAGTACTTAGTTCAGTACTCAGTCCAGTACTCAGTCCAGTACTCAGTCCAGTACTCAGTCCAGTACTCAGTCCAGTACTCAGTCCAGTACTCAGTCCAGTATTCAGTCCGGTACTCAGTCCAGTACTCAGTCCAGTACTCAGTCCAGTACTCAGTCCAGTACTCAGTCCAGTACTCAGTCCAGTACTCAATCCAGTTCTCAGTCCAGTACTCAGTCCAGTACTCAGTCCAGTACTCAGTCCAGTACTCAGTCCAGTACTCAGTCCAGTACTTAGTCCAGTACTTAGTCCAGTACTTAGTCCAGTACACAGTCCAGTACTCAGTCCAGTACTCAGTCCAGTACTCAGTCCAGTACTCAGTCCAGTACTCAGTCCAGTACTCAGATCAGTACTCAGTCCAGTACTCAATCCAGTACTCAGTCCAGCACTCAGTCCAGTACTCACTCCAGTACTCACTCCAGTACTCAGTCCAGTACTCAGTCCAGTACTCAGTCCAGTACTCAGTCCAGTACTCAGTCCAGTACTCAGTCCAGTACTCAGTCCAGTACTCAGTCCAGTACTCAGTCCAGTACTCAGTCCAGTACTCAGTCCAGTACTCAGTCCAGTACTCAGTCCAGTACTCAGTCCAGTACTCAGTCCAGTACTCAATCCAGTACTCAGTCCAGCACTCAGTCCAGTACTCACTCCCGTACTCACTCCAGTACTCAGTCCAGTACTCAGACCAGTACTCAGTCCAGTACTCAGTCCAGTACTCAATCCAGTACTCAGTCCAGTACTCAGTCCAGTACTCAGTCCAGTACGCAGTCCAGTACTCAGTCCAGTACTCAGTCTAATACTCAGTCCAGTACTCAGTCCAGTACCCAGTCCAGTACTCAGTCCAGTACTCAGTCCAGTACTCAGTCCAGTAGTCAGTTCAGTACTCAGTCCAGTACTCAGTCCAATACTCAGTCCAGTACTCAGTCCAGTACTCAGTCCAGTACTCAGTCCAGTACTCAGTCCAGTACTCAGTCCAGTACTCAGTCCAGTAGTCAGTCCAGTACTCAGTCCAGTACTCAGTCCAGTACTCAGTCCAGTACTCAGTCCAGTACTCAGTCCAGTACTCAGTCCAGTACTCAGTCCAGTACTCAGTCCAGCACTCAGTCCAGTACTCAGTCCAGTACTTAATCCAGTACTCAATCCAGTACTCAGTCCAGTACTCAGTCCAGTACTCAGTCCAGTACTCAGTCCAGTACTCAGTCCAGTACTCAGTCCAGTACTCAGTCCAGTACTCAGTCCAGTACTCAGTCCAGTACTCAGTCAAGTACTCAGTCCAGTACTCAGGCCAGTAGTCAGCCCAGTTCTAAGTTTAGTACTCAGTCCAGTACTCAGTCCAGTACTCAGTCCAGTACTCAGTCCAGTACGCAGTCCAGTACTCAGTCCAGTAGTCAGTCCAGTACTCAGTCCAGTACTCAGTCCAGTACTCAGTCCAGTACTCAATCCAGTACTCAGTCCAGTACTTAGTCCAGTACTCAGTGCAGTACTCAGTCCAGTACTCAGTCCAGTACTCAGTCCAGTACTCAGTCCAGTACTCAGTCCAGTACTCAGTCCAGTACTCAGGCCAGTACTCAGTCCAGTACTCAGTCCAGTACTCAGTCCAGTACTCAGGCCAGTACTCAGTCCAGTACTCAGTCCAGTACTCAGTCCAGTACTCAGTCCAGTACTCAGTCCAGTACTCAGTCCAGTACTCAGTCCAGTACTCAGTCCAGTACTCAGTCCAGTACTCAGTCCAGTACTCAGTCCAGTACTCAGTCCAGTACTCAATCCAGTACTCAGTCCAGCACTCAGTCCAGTACTCACTCCAGTACTCACTCCAGTACTCAGTCCAGTACTCAGTCCAGTACTCAGTCCAGTACTCAGTCCAGTACTCAGTCCAGTACTCAGTCCAGTACTCAGTCCAGTACTCAGTCCAGTACTCAGTCCAGTACTCAGTCCAGTACTCAGTCCAGTACTCAGTACAGACTCAGTCCAATACTCAGTCCAGTACTCAGTCCAGTACTCACTCCAGTACTCAGTCCAGTACTCAGTCCAGTACTCAGTCCAGTATTCAGTCCAGTACTCAGTCCAGTACTCAGTCCAGTATTCAGTCCAGTACTCAGTCCAGTACTCAGTCCAGTACTCAGTCCAGTACTCAGTCCAGTACTCAGTCCAGTACTTAGTCCAGTCTTAGTCCAGTACACAGTCCACTACTCAGTCCAGTACTCAGTCCAGTACTCAGTCCAGTACTCAGTCCAGTACTCAGTCCAGTACTCAGTCCAGTACTCAGTCCAGTACTCAGTCCAGTACTCAGTCCAGTACTCAGTCCAGTACTCAGTCCAGTACTCAGTCCAGTACTCAGTCCAGTACTCAGTCCAGTACTCAGTCCAGTACTCAGTCCAGTACTCAGTCCAGTACTCAGTCCAGTACTCAGTCCAGTACTCAGTCCAGTACTCAGTCCAGTACTCAGTTCAGTACTCAGTCCAGTACTCAGTCCAGTACTCAGTCCAGTACTCAGTCCAGTACTCAGTCCAGTTCTCAGTCCATTACTCAGTCCAGTACTCAGTCCAGTACTCAGTCCAGTACTCAGTCCAGTACTCAGTCCAGTACTCAGTCCAGTACTCAGTCCAGTACTCAGTCCAGTCCTCAATCCAGTACTCAGTCCAGTACTTCGTCCAGTACTCAGTTCAATACTTAGTCCATTACTCAGTCCAGTACTCAGTCCAGTACTCAGTCCAGTACTCAGTCCAGTACTGAGCCCAGTACTCAGTCCAGTACTCAGTCCAGTACTCAGTCCAGTACTCAGTCCAGTACTCAATCCAGTACTCAGTCCAGTACGTAGTCCAGTACTCAGTGCAGTACTCAGTCCAGTACTCAGTCCAGTACTCAGTCCAGTACTCAGTCCAGTACTCAGTCCAGTACTCAAACCAGTACTCAGTCCAGTACTCAGTCCAGTATTCAGTCCAGTACTTAGTCCAGTACTCAGTCCAGTACTCAGTCCAGTACTCAGTCCAGTACTCAGTCCAGTACTCAGTCCAGTACTCAGTCCAGTACTCAGTCCAGTACTCAGGCCAGTACTCAGTCCAGTACTCAGTCCAGTACTCAGTCCAGTACTCAGGCCAGTACTCAGTCCAGTACTCAGTCCAGTACTCAGTCCAGTACTCAGTCCAGTACTCAGTTGAGTACTCAGTCCAGTACTCAGTCCAGTACTCAATCCAGTACTCAATGCAGTACTCAGTCCAGTACTCAGTGCAGTACTGAGTCGAGTACTCAGTCCAGTACTCAGTCCAGTACTCAGTCCAGTACTCAGTCCAGTACTCAATCCAGTACTCAGTCCAGTACTCAGTATAGTACTCAGTCCAGTACTCAGGCCAGTACTCAGTCCAGTGCTCAGTCCAGTACTCAGTCCAGTACTCAGTCCATTACTCAGTCCAGTACTCAGTCCAGTACTCAGTCCAGTACTCAGTCTAGTACTCAGTCCAGTACTCAGTCCAGTACTCAGTCCAGTACTCAGTTCAGTACTCAGTCCAGTACTTAGTCCAGTACTCAGTCCAGTACTCAGTCCAGTACTCAGTCCAGTACTCAGTCCAGTACTCAGTCCAGTATTCAGTCCAGTACTCAGTCCAGTACTCAGTCCAGTACTCAGTCCAGTACTCAGTCCAGTACTCAGTCCAGTACTCAGTCCAGTACTCAGTCCAGTACTCAGTCCAGCACTCAGTCCAGTACTTAGTCCAGTACTCAGTCCAGTACTCAGTCCAGTACTCAGTCCAGTACTTAGTCCAGTACACAGTCCAGTACTCAGTCCAGTACTCAGTCTAGTACTCAGTCCAGTACTCAGTCCAGTACTCAGTCCAGTACTCAGTCCAGTACTCAGTCCAGTACTCAGTCCAGTACTCAGTCCAGTACTCAATCCAGTACTCAGTCCAGCACTCAGTCCAGTACTCACTCTAGTACTCACTCCAGTACTCAGTCCAGTACTCAGTCCAGTACTCAGTCCAGTACTCAGTCCAGTACTCAGTCCAGTACTCAGTCCAGTACTCAGTCCAGTACTCAGTCCAGTACTCAGTCCAGTACTCAGTCCAGTACTCAGTCCAGTACTCAGTCCAGTACTCAGTCCAGTACTCAGTCAAGTACTCAGTCCAGTACTCAGTACAGTACTCAGTCAAGTACTCAGTCCAGTACTCAGTTCAGTACTCAGTCCAGTACTCAGTCCAGTACTCAGTCCAGTACTCAGTCCAGTACTCAGTCCAGTACTCAGTCCAGTACTCAGTCCAGTACTCAGTCCAGTACTCAGTCCAGTACTCAGTCCAGTACTCAGTCCAGTACTCAGTCGAGTACTCAGTCCATTACTCAGTCCAGTACTCAGTCCAGTACTCAGTCCAGTACTCAGTCCAGTACTCAGTCGAGTACTCAGTCCAGTAGTCAGTCCAGTACTCAGTCCAGTACTCAGTCCAGTACTCAGTCCAGTACTCAGTCCAGTACTCAGTCCAGTACTCAGTCCAATACTCAGTCCAGTACTCAGTCCAGTACTCAGTCCAGTACTCAGTCCAGGACTCAGTCCAGTACTCAGTCCAGTACTCACTCCAGTACTCAGTCCAGTACTCAGTCCAGTACTCAGTCCAGTACTCAGTCCAGTACTCAGTCCAGTACTCAGTCCAGTACTGAGTCGAGTACTCAGTCCAGTACTCAGTCCAGTACTCAGTCCAGTACTCAGTGCAGTACTCAGTCCAGTACTCAGTCCAGTACTCAGTCCAGTACTCAGTCCAATACTCAGTCCAGTAATCAGTACAGTACTCAGTACAGTACTCCGTCAAGTACTCACTCCAGTACTCAGTCCAGTACTCAGTCCAGTACACAGTCCAGTACTCAGTCCAGTACTCAGTCCAGTACTCAGTCCAGTACTCAGTCCAGTACTCAGTCCAGTACTCAATCCAGTACTCAGTCCAGCACTCAGTCCAGTACTCACTCCAGTACTCACTCCAGTACTCAGTCCAGTACTCAGTCCAGTACTCAGTCCAGTACTCAGTCCAGTACTCAGTCCAGTACTCAGTCCAGTACTCAGTCCAGTACTCAGTCCAGCACTCAGTCCAGTACTTAGTCCAGTACTCAGTCCAGTACTCAGTCCAGTACTCAGTCCAGTACTTAGTCCAGTACACAGTCCAGTACTCAGTCCAGTACTCAGTCCAGTACTCAGTCCAGTACTCAGTCCAGTACTCAGTCCAGTACTCAATCCAGTACTCAGTCCAGCACTCAGTCCACTACTCACTCCAGTACTCACTCCAGTACTCAGTCCAGTACTCAGTCCAGTACTCAGTCCAGTACTCAGGCCAGTACTCAGTCCAGTACTCAGTCCAGTACTCAGTCCAGTACTCAGTCCAGTACTCAGTCCAGTACTCAGTCCAGTACTCAGTCCAGTACTCAGTCCAGTACTCAGTCCAGTACTCAGTCCAGTACTCAGTCCAGTACTCAGTCCAGTACTCAGTCCAGTACTCAGTCCAGTACTCAGTCCAGTACTCAGTACAGTACTCAGTACAGTACTCCGTCAAGTACTCAGTGCAGTACTCAGTCCAGTACTCAGTCCAGTACACAGTCCAGTACACAGTCCAGTACGCAGTCCAGTACTCAGTCCAGTACTCAGTCCAGTACTCAGTCCAGTACTCAGTCCAGTACTCAATCCAGTACTCAATGCAGTACTCAGTCCAGTACTCAGTGCAGTACTGAGTCGAGTACTCAGTCCAGTACTCAGTCCAGTACTCAGTCCAGTACTCAGTCCAGTACTCAGTCCAGTACTCAGTCCAGTACTCAGTCCAGTACTCAGTCCAGTACTCAGTCCAGTACTCAGTCCAGTACTCATTCCAGTACTCAGTCCAGCACTCAGTCCAGTACTTAGTCCAGTACTCAGTCCAGTACTCAGTCCAGTACTCAGTCCAGTACTTAGTCCAGTACACAGTCCAGTACTCAGTCCAGTACTCAGTCTAGTACTCAGTTCAGTACTCAGTCCAGTACTCAGTCCAGTACTCAGTCCAGTACTCAATCCAGTACTCAGTCCAGCACTCAGTCCAGTACTCACTCTAGTACTAACTCCAGTACTCAGTCCAGTACTCAGTCCAGTACTCAGTCCAGTACTCAGTCCAGTACTCAGTCCAGTACTCAGTCCAGTACTCAGTCCAGTACTCAGTCCAGTACTGAGTCCAGTACTCAGTCCAGTACTCAGTCCAGTACTCAGTCCAGTACTCAGTACAGTACTCAGTCAAGTACTCAGTCCAGTACTCAGTTCAGTACTCAGTCCAGTACTCAGTCCAGTACTCAGTCCAGTACTCAGTCCAGTACTCAGTCCAGTACTCAGTCCAGTACTCAGTCCAGTACTCAGTCGAGTACTCAGTCGAGTACTCAGTCCATTACTCAGTCCAGTACTCAGTCCAGTACTCAGTCCAGTACTCAGTCCAGTACTCAGTCCAGTACTCAGTCCAGTAGTCAGTCCAGTACTCAGTCCAGTACTCAGTCCAGTACTCAGTCCAGTACTCAGTCCAGTACTCAGTCCAGTACTCAGTCCAGTACTCAGTCCAGTACTCAGTCCAGTACTCAGTCCAGTACTCAGTCCAGTACTCAGTCCAGTACTCAGTCCAGTACTCAGTCCAGGACTCAGTCCAGTACTCAGTCCAGGACTCAGTCCAGTACTCAGTCCAGTACTCAGTCCAGTACTCAGTCCAGTACTCAGTCCAGTACTCAATCTAGTACTCAGTCCAGTACTCAGTCCAGTACTCAGTCCAGTACTCAGTCCAGTACGCAGTCCAGTACTCAGTCCAGTACTCAGTCCAGTACCCAGTCTAGTACTCAGTCCAGTACTCAGTCCAGTACTCAGTTCAGTACTCAGTCCAGTACTCAGTCCATTACTCAGTTCAGTACTCAGTCCAGTACTCAGTCCATTACTCAGTCCAGTACTCTGTCCAGTACTCAGTCCAGTACTAAGTCCAATACTCAGTCCAGTACTCAGTCCAGTACTCAGTCCAGCACTCAGTCCAGTACTCAGTCCAGTATTCAGTCCAGTACTCAGTCCAGTACTCATTTCAGTACTCAGTCCAGTACTCAGTCCAGTACTCAGTGCAGTACTCAGTCCAGTACTCAGTCCAGTACTCAGTCCAGTACTCAGTACAGTACTCAGTCCAGTACTCAGTCTAGTACTCAATCCAGTGCTCACTCCAGTACTCACTCCAGTACTCAGTCCAGTACTCAGTCCAGTATTCAGTCCAGTACTCAGTCCAGTACTCATTTCAGTACTCAGTCCAGTACTCAGTCCAGTACTCAGTCCAGTACTCAGTAAAGTACTCAGTCCAGTACTCAGTCCAGTACTCAGTCCAGTACTCAGTCCAGTACTCAGTCCAGTACTCAGTCCGGTACTCAGTCCAGTACTCAGTCCAGTACTTAGTCCAGTACTTAGTCCAGTACTTACTCCAGTACTTAGTCCAGTACACAGTCCAGTACTCAGTCCAGTACTCAGTCCAGTACGCAGTCCAGTACTTAGTCCAGTACGCAGTCCAGTACTCAGTCCAGTACTCAGTCCAGTACTCAGTCCAGTACTCAATCCAGTACTCAGCCCAGTACTCAGTCCAGTACGCAGTCCAGTACTCAGTCCAGTGCTCAGTCCAGTACTCAGTCCAGTACTCAGTCCAGTACTCAGTCCAGTACTCAGTTCAGTACTCAGTCCAGTACTCAGTTCAGTACGCAGTCCAGTACTCAGTCCAGTACTCAGTCCAGTACTCAGTCCAGTAGTCAGTCCAGTACTCAGTCCAGTACTCAGTCCAGTACTCAGTCCAGTACTCAGTCCAGTACTCAGTCCAGTACTCAGTCCAGTACTCAGTCCAGTACTTAGTCCAGTACTTAGTCCAGTACACAGTCCACTACTCAGTCCAGTACTCAGTCCAGTACTCAGTCCAGTACTCAGTCCAGTACTCAGTCCAGTACTCAGTCCAGTTCTCAGTCCAGTACTCAATCCAGTACTCAATCCAGTACTAAGTCCAGTACTCAGTCCAGTACTCAGTCCAGTACTCAGTCCAGTGCTCAGTCCAGTGCTCAGTCCAGTACTCAGTCCAGTACTCAGTCCAGTACTCAGTCCAGTACTCAGTCCAGTACTCAGTCAAGTACTCAGTCCAGTACTCAGTCCAGTACTCAGTCCAGTGCTCAGTCCAGTACTCAGTGCAGTACTCAGTCCAGTACTCAGTCCAGTACTCAGTCCAGTACTTAGTCCAGTACTCAGTCCAGTACTCAGTCCAGTACTCAGTCCAGTACTCAGTCCAGTACTCAGTCCAGTACTCAGTTCAGTACTCAGTCCAGTACTCAGTCCAGTACTCAGTCCAGTACTCAGTTCAGTACTCAGTCCAGTACTCAGTCCATTACTCAGTCCAGTACTCTGTCCAGTACTCAGTCCAGTACTAAGTCCAATACTCAGTCCAGTACTCAGTCCAGTACTCAGTCCAGCACTCAGTCCAGTAATCAGTCCAGTACTCAGTTCAGTACTCAGTCCAGTACTCAGTCCATTACTCAGTCCAGTACTCTGTCCAGTACTCAGTCCAGTACTAAGTCCAATACTCAGTCCAGTACTCAGTCCAGTACTCAGTCCAGCACTCAGTCCAGTACTCAGTCCAGTATTCAGTCCAGTACTCAGTCCAGTACTCATTTCAGTACTCAGTCCAGTACTCAGTCCAGTACTCAGTGCAGTACTCAGTCCAGTACTCAGTCCAGTACTCAGTCCAGTACTCAGTCTAGTACTCAGTCCAGTACTCAATCCAGAATTCAGTCCACTACTCAGTCCAGTACTCAGTCCAGTACGCAGTCCAGTACTCAGTCCAGTACTCAGTCCAATATTCAGTCCAGTACTCAGTCCTGTACCCAGCCCAGTACTCAGTCCAGTACTCAGTCCAGTACTCAGTCCAGTACTCAGTCCAGTACTCAGTCCAGTACTCAGTCCAGTACTCAGTCCAGTACTCAGTCCAGTACTCAGTCCAGTACTCAGTCCAGTACTCAGTCCAGTACTCAGTCCAGTACTCAGTCCAGTACTCAGTCCAGTACTCAGTCCAGTACTCAGTCCAGTACTCAGTCCAGTACTCAGTCCAGTTCTCAGTCCATTACTCAGTCCAGTACTCAGTCCAGTACTCAGTCCAGCACTCAGTCCAGTACTCAGTCCAGTACTCAGTCCAGTACTCAGTCCAGTATTCAGTCCAGTACTCAGTCCAGTAATCAGTCCAGTACTCAGTCCAGTACTCAGTCCAGTCCTCAATCCAGTACTCAGTCCAGTACTCAGTCCAATACTCAGTCCATTACTCAGTCCAGTACTCAGTCCAGTACTCAGTCCAGTACTCAGTCCAGTACTCAGTCCAGTACTCAGTCCAGTACTCAGTCCAGTACTCAGTTCAGTACTCAGTCCAGTACTCAGTCCAGTACTCAGTCCAGTACTCAGTCCAGTACTCAATCCAGTACTCAGCCCAGTACTCAGTCCAGTACGCACTCCAGTACTCAGTCCAGTACTCAGTCCAGTACTCAGTCCAGTACTCAGTCCAGTACTCAGTCCAGTACTCAGTTCAGTACTCAGTCCAGTACTCAGTTCAGTACGCAGTCCAGTACTCAGTCCAGTACTCAGTCCTGTACTCAGTCCAGTAGTCAGTCCAGTACTCAGTCCAGTACTCAGTCCAGTACTCAGTCCAGTACTCAGTCCAGTACTCAGTCCAGTACTCAGTCCAGTACTCAGTCCAGTACTTAGTCCAGTACTTAGTCCAGTACACAGTCCACTACTCAGTCCGGTACTCAGTCCAGTACTCAGTCCAGTACTCAGTCCAGTACTCAGTCCAGTACTCAGTCCAGTTCTCAGTCCAGTACTCAATCCAGTACTCAATCCAGTACTAAGTCCAGTACTCAGTCCAGTACTGAGTCCAGTACTCAGTCCAGTGCTCAGTCCAGTGCTCAGTCCAGTACTCAGTCCAGTACTCAGTCCAGTACTCAGTCCAGTACTCAGTCCAGTACTCAGTCAAGTACTCAGTCCAGTACTCAGTCCAGTACTCAGTCCAGTGCTCAGTCCAGTACTCAGTGCAGTACTCAGTCCAGTACTCAGTCCAGTACTCAGTCCAGTACTTAGTCCAGTACTCAGTCCAGTACTCAGTCCAGTACTCAGCCCAGTACTCAGTCCAGTACTCAGTCCAGTACTCAGTTCAGTACTCAGTCCAGTACTCAGTCCAGTACTCAGTCCAGTACTCAGTTCAGTACTCAGTCCAATACTCAGTCCATTACTCAGTCCAGTACTCTGTCCAGTACTCAGTCCTGTACTAAGTCCAATACTCAGTCCAGTACTCAGTCCAGTACTCAGTCCAGCACTCAGTCCAGTAATCAGTCCAGTACTCAGTTCAGTACTCAGTCCAGTACTCAGTCCATTACTCAGTCCAGTACTCTGTCCAGTACTCAGTCCAGTACTAAGTCCAATACTCAGTCCAGTACTCAGTCCAGTACTCAGTCCAGCACTCAGTCCAGTACTCAGTCCAGTATTCAGTCCAGTACTCAGTCCAGTACTCATTTCAGTACTCAGTCCAGTACTCAGTCCAGTACTCAGTGCAGTACTCAGTCCAGTACTCAGTCCAGTACTCAGTCCAGTACTCAGTCTAGTACTCAGTCCAGTACTCAATCCAGAATTCAGTCCACTACTCAGTCCAGTACTCAGTTCAGTACGCAGTCCAGTACTCAGTCCAGTACTCAGTCCAATATTCAGTCCAGTACTCAGTCCAGTACCCAGCCCAGTACTCAGTCCAGTACTCAGTCCAGTACTCAGTCCAGTACTCAGTCCAGTACTCAGTCCAGTACTCAGTCCAGTACTCAGTCCAGTACTCAGTCCAGTACTCAGTCCAGTACTCAGTCCAGTACTCAGTCCAGTACTCAGTCCAGTACTCAGTCCAGTACTCAGTCCAGTACTCAGTCCAGTACTCAGTCCAGTACTCAGTCCAGTTCTCAGTCCATTACTCAGTCCAGTACTCAGTCCAGTACTCAGTCCAGCACTCAGTCCAGTACTCAGTCCAGTACTCAGTCCAGTACTCAGTCCAGTATTCAGTCCAGTACTCAGTCCAGTAATCAGTCCAGTACTCAGTCCAGTACTCAGTCCAGTCCTCAATCCAGTACTCAGTCCAGTACTCAGTCCAATACTCAGTCCATTACTCAGTCCAGTACTCAGTCCAGTACTCAGTCCAGTACTCAGTCCAGTACTCAGTCCAGTACTCAGTCCAGTACTCAGTCCAGTACTCAGTCCAGTACTCAGTCCAGTACTCACTCCAGTACTCAGTCCAGTACTCAGTCCAGTACTCAGTCCACTACTCAGTCCAGTACTCAGTCCAGTACTCAGTCCAGTACTTAGTCCAGTACTTAGTCCAGTACACAGTCCACTACTCAGTCCAGTACTCAGTCCAGTACTCAGTCCAGTACTCAGTCCAGTACTCAGTCCAGTACTCAGTCCAGTACTCAGTCCAGTACTCAGTCCAGTACTCAGTCCAGCTCTCAGTCCAGTACTCAATCCAGTACTCAATCCAGTACTAAGTCCAGTACTCAGTCCAGTACTCAGTCCAGTACTCAGTCCAGTACTCAGTCCAGTGCTCAGTCCAGTGCTCAGTCCAGTACTCAGTCCAGTACTCAGTCCAGTACTCAGTCCAGTACTCAGTCAAGTACTCAGTCCAGTACTCAGTCCAGTACTCAGTCCAGTGCTCAGTCCAGTACTCAGTGCAGTACTCAGTCCAGTACTCAGTCCAGTACTCAGTCCAGTACTTAGTCCAGGACTCAGTCCAGTACTCAGTCCAGTACTCAGTCCAGTACTCAGTCCAGTACTCAGTCCAGTACTCAGTTCAGTACTCAGTTCAGTACTCAGTCCAGTACTCAGTCCAGTACTCAGTTCAGTACTCAGTCCAGTACTCAGTCCAGTACTCTCTCCAGTACTCAGTCCAGTACTAAGTCCAATACTCAGTCCAGTACTCAGTCCAGTACTCAGTCCAGCACTCAGTCCAGTACTCAGTCCAGTACTCAGTTCAGTACTCAGTCCAGTACTCAGTCCATTACTCAGTCCAGTACTCTGTCCAGTACTCAGTCCAGTACTAAGTCCAATACTCAGTCCAGTACTCAGTCCAGTACTCAGTCCAGCACTCAGTCCAGTACTCAGTCCAGTATTCAGTCCAGTACTCAGTCCAGTACTCATTTCAGTACTCAGTCCAGTACTCAATCCAGTATTCAGTCCACTACTCAGTCCAGTACTCAGTCCAGTACGCAGTCCAGTACTCAGTCCAGTACTCAATCCAGTATTCAGTCCACTACTCAGTCCAGTACTCAGTCCAGTACGCAGTCCAGTACTCAGTCCAGTACTCAGTCCAATATTCAGTCCAGTACCCAGCCCAGTACTCAGTCCAGTACTCAGTCCAGTACTCAGTCCAGTACTCAGTCCAGTACTCAGTCCAGTACTCAGTCCAGTACTCAGTCCAGTACTCAGTCCAGTACTCAGTCCAGTACTCAGTCCAGTACTCAGTCCAGTACTCAGTCCAGTACTCAGTCCAGTACTCAGTCCAGTACTCAGTCCAGTACTCAGTCCAGTACTCAGTCCAGTACTCAGTCCAGTACTCAGTCCAGTACTCAGTCCAGTACTCAGTCCAGTTCTCAGTCCATTACTCAGTCCAGTACTCAGTCCAGTACTCAGTCCAGTACTCAGTCCAGTACTCAGTCCAGTACTCAGTCCAGTACTCAGTCCAGTACTCAGTCCAGTATTCAGTCCAGTACTCAGTCCAGTAATCAGTCCAGTACTCAGTCCAGTACTCAGTCCAGTCCTCAATCCAGTACTCAGTCCAGTACTCAGTCCAATACTCAGTCCATTACTCAGTCCAGTACTCAGTCCAGTACTCAGTCCAGTACTCAGTCCAGTACTCAGTCCAGTACTCTCTCCAGTACTCAGTCCAGTACTCAGTCCAGTACTCAGTCCAGTACTCAGTCCAGTACTCACTCCAGTACTCAGTCCAGTACTCAGTCCAGTATTCAGTCCAGTACTCAGTCCAGTACTCAATCCACTACTCAGTCCAGTACCCAGTCTAGTACTTAGTCCAGTACTCAGTCCAGTACTCAGTTCAGTACGCAGTCCAGTACTCAGTCCAGTACTCAGTCCAGTACTCAGTCCAGTAGTCAGTCCAGTACTCAGTCCAGTACTCAGTCCAGTACTCAGTCCAGTACTCAGTCCAGTACTCAGTCCAGTACTCAGTCCAGTACTCAGTCCAGTACTTAGTCCAGTACTTAGTCCAGTACACAGTCCACTACTCAGTCCAGTACTCAGTCCAGTACTCAGTCCAGTACTCAGTCCAGTACTCAGTCCAGTACTCAGTCCAGTCCTCAATCCAGTACTCAGTCCAGTACTCAGTCCAATACTCAGTCCAGTACTCAGTCCAGTACTCAGTCCAGTACTCAGTCCAGTACTCAGTCCAGTACTCAGTCCAGTACTCAGTCCAGTACTCAGTCCAGTACTCAGTCCAGTACTCACTCCAGTACTCAGTCCAGTACTCAGTCCAGTACTCAGTCCAGTACTCAGTCCAGTGCTCAGTCCAGTACTCAGTGCAGTACTCAGTCCAGTACTCAGTCCAGTACTTAGTCCAGTACTCAGTCCAGTACTCTGTCCAGTACTCAGTCCAGTACTAAGTCCAATACTCAGTCCAGTACTCAGTCCAGTACTCAGTCCAGCACTCAGTCCAGTAATCAGTCCAGTACTCAGTCCAGTACTCAGTCCAGTACTCAGTCCATTACTCAGTCCAGTACTCTGTCCAGTACTCAGTCCAGTACTAAGTCCAATACTCAGTCCAGTACTCAGTCCAGTACTCAGTCCAGCACTCAGTCCAGTACTCAGTCCAGTATTCAGTCCAGTACTCAGTCCAGTACTCATTTCAGTACTCAGTCCAGTACTCAGTCCAGTACTCAGTGCAGTACTCAGTCCAGTACTCAGTCCAGTACTCAGTCCAGTACTCAGTCTAGTACTCAGTCCAGTACTCAATCCAGAATTCAGTCCACTACTCAGTCCAGTACTCAGTCCAGTACGCAGTCCAGTACTCACTCCAGTACTCAGTCCAATATTCAGTCCAGTACTCAGTCCAGTACCCAGCCCAGTACTCAGTCCAGTACTCAGTCCAGTACTCAGACCAGTACTCAGTCCAGTACTCAGTCCAGTACTCAGTCCAGTACTCAGTCCAGTACTCAGTCCAGTACTCAGTTCAGTACTCAGTCCAGTACTCAGTCCAGTACTCAGTCCAGTACTCAGTTCAGTACTCAGTCCAGTACTCAGTCCATTACTCAGTTCAGTACTCAGTCCAGTACTCAGTCCATTACTCAGTCCAGTACTCTGTCCAGTACTCAGTCCAGTACTAAGTCCAATACTCAGTCCAGTACTCAGTCCAGTACTCAGTCCAGCACTCAGTCCAGTACTCAGTCCAGTATTCAGTCCAGTACTCAGTCCAGTACTCATTTCAGTACTCAGTCCAGTACTCAGTCCAGTACTCAGTGCAGTACTCAGTCCAGTACTCAGTCCAGTACTCAGTCCAGTACTCAGTACAGTACTCAGTCCAGTACTCAGTCTAGTACTCAATCCAGTACTCACTCCAGTACTCACTCCAGTACTCAGTCCAGTACTCAGTCCAGTATTCAGTCCAGTACTCAGTCCAGTACTCATTTCAGTACTCAGTCCAGTACTCAGTCCAGTACTCAGTCCAGTACTCAGTAAAGTACTCAGTCCAGTACTCAGTCCAGTACTCAGTCCAGTACTCAGTCCAGTACTCAGTCCAGTACTCAGTCCGGTACTCAGTCCAGTACTCAGTCCAGTACTTAGTCCAGTACTTAGTCCAGTACTTACTCCAGTACTTAGTCCAGTACACAGTCCAGTACTCAGTCCAGTACTCAGTCCAGTACGCAGTCCAGTACTTAGTCCAGTACGCAGTCCAGTACTCAGTCCAGTACTCAGTCCAGTACTCAGTCCAGTACTCAATCCAGTACTCAGCCCAGTACTCAGTCCAGTACGCAGTCCAGTACTCAGTCCAGTACTCAGTCCAGTACTCAGTCCAGTACTCAGTCCAGTACTCAGTCCAGTACTCAGTTCAGTACTCAGTCCAGTACTCAGTTCAGTACGCAGTCCAGTACTCAGTCCAGTACTCAGTCCAGTACTCAGTCCAGTAGTCAGTCCAGTACTCAGTCCAGTACTCAGTCCAGTACTCAGTCCAGTACTCAGTCCAGTACTCAGTCCAGTACTCAGTCCAGTACTCAGTCCAGTACTTAGTCCAGTACTTAGTCCAGTACACAGTCCACTACTCAGTCCAGTACTCAGTCCAGTACTCAGTCCAGTACTCAGTCCAGTACTCAGTCCAGTACTCAGTCCAGTTCTCAGTCCAGTACTCAATCCAGTACTCAATCCAGTACTAAGTCCAGTACTCAGTCCAGTACTCAGTCCAGTACTCAGTCCAGTGCTCAGTCCAGTGCTCAGTCCAGTACTCAGTCCAGTACTCAGTCCAGTACTCAGTCCAGTACTCAGTCCAGTACTCAGTCAAGTACTCAGTCCAGTACTCAGTCCAGTACTCAGTCCAGTGCTCAGTCCAGTACTCAGTGCAGTACTCAGTCCAGTACTCAGTCCAGTACTCAGTCCAGTACTTAGTCCAGTACTCAGTCCAGTACTCAGTCCAGTACTCAGTCCAGTACTCAGTCCAGTACTCAGTCCAGTACTCAGTTCAGTACTCAGTCCAGTACTCAGTCCAGTACTCAGTCCAGTACTCAGTTCAGTACTCAGTCCAGTACTCAGTCCATTACTCAGTCCAGTACTCTGTCCAGTACTCAGTCCAGTACTAAGTCCAATACTCAGTCCAGTACTCAGTCCAGTACTCAGTCCAGCACTCAGTCCAGTAATCAGTCCAGTACTCAGTTCAGTACTCAGTCCAGTACTCAGTCCATTACTCAGTCCAGTACTCTGTCCAGTACTCAGTCCAGTACTAAGTCCAATACTCAGTCCAGTACTCAGTCCAGTACTCAGTCCAGCACTCAGTCCAGTACTCAGTCCAGTATTCAGTCCAGTACTCAGTCCAGTACTCATTTCAGTACTCAGTCCAGTACTCAGTCCAGTACTCAGTGCAGTACTCAGTCCAGTACTCAGTCCAGTACTCAGTCCAGTACTCAGTCTAGTACTCAGTCCAGTACTCAATCCAGAATTCAGTCCACTACTCAGTCCAGTACTCAGTCCAGTACGCAGTCCAGTACTCAGTCCAGTACTCAGTCCAATATTCAGTCCAGTACTCAGTCCAGTACCCAGCCCAGTACTCAGTCCAGTACTCAGTCCAGTACTCAGTCCAGTACTCAGTCCAGTACTCAGTCCAGTACTCAGTCCAGTACTCAGTCCAGTACTCAGTCCAGTACTCAGTCAGTACTCAGTCCAGTACTCAGTCCAGTACTCAGTCCAGTACTCAGTCCAGTACTCAGTCCAGTACTCAGTCCAGTACTCAGTCCAGTACTCAGTCCAGTTCTCAGTCCATTACTCAGTCCAGTACTCAGTCCAGTACTCAGTCCAGCACTCAGTCCAGTACTCAGTCCAGTACTCAGTCCAGTACTCAGTCCAGTATTCAGTCCAGTACTCAGTCCAGTAATCAGTCCAGTACTCAGTCCAGTACTCAGTCCAGTCCTCAATCCAGTACTCAGTCCAGTACTCAGTCCAATACTCAGTCCATTACTCAGTCCAGTACTCAGTCCAGTACTCAGTCCAGTACTCAGTCCAGTACTCAGTCCAGTACTCAGTCCAGTACTCAGTTCAGTACTCAGTCCAGTACTCAGTCCAGTACTCAGTCCAGTACTCAGTCCAGTACTCAATCCAGTACTCAGCCCAGTACTCAGTCCAGTACGCACTCCAGTACTCAGTCCAGTACTCAGTCCAGTACTCAGTCCAGTACTCAGTCCAGTACTCAGTCCAGTACTCAGTTCAGTACTCAGTCCAGTACTCAGTTCAGTACGCAGTCCAGTACTCAGTCCAGTACTCAGTCCAGTACTCAGTCCAGTAGTCAGTCCAGTAGTCAGTCCAGTACTCAGTCCAGTACTCAGTCCAGTACTCAGTCCAGTACTCAGTCCAGTACTCAGTCCAGTACTCAGTCCAGTACTCAGTCCAGTACTTAGTCCAGTACTTAGTCCAGTACACAGTCCACTACTCAGTCCAGTACTCAGTCCAGTACTCAGTCCAGTACTCAGTCCAGTACTCAGTCCAGTACTCAGTCCAGTTCTCAGTCCAGTACTCAATCCAGTACTCAATCCAGTACTAAGTCCAGTACTCAGTCCAGTACTCAGTCCAGTACTCAGTCCAGTGCTCAGTCCAGTGCTCAGTCCAGTACTCAGTCCAGTACTCAGTCCAGTACTCAGTCCAGCACTCAGTCCAGTACTCAGTCAAGTACTCAGTCCAGTACTCAGTCCAGTACTCAGTCCAGTGCTCAGTCCAGTACTCAGTGCAGTACTCAGTCCAGTACTCAGTCCAGTACTCAGTCCAGTACTTAGTCCAGTACTCAGTCCAGTACTCAGTCCAGTACTCAGTCCAGTACTCAGTCCAGTACTCAGTCCAGTACTCAGTTCAGTACTCAGTCCAGTACTCAGTCCAGTACTCAGTCCAGTACTCAGTTCAGTACTCAGTCCAGTACTCAGTCCATTACTCAGTCCAGTACTCTGTCCAGTACTCAGTCCTGTACTAAGTCCAATACTCAGTCCAGTACTCAGTCCAGTACTCAGTCCAGCACTCAGTCCAGTAATCAGTCCAGTACTCAGTTCAGTACTCAGTCCAGTACTCAGTCCATTACTCAGTCCAGTACTCTGTCCAGTACTCAGTCCAGTACTAAGTCCAATACTCAGTCCAGTACTCAGTCCAGTACTCAGTCCAGCACTCAGTCCAGTACTCAGTCCAGTATTCAGTCCAGTACTCAGTCCAGTACTCAGTCCAGTACTCAGTCCAGTACTCATTTCAGTACTCAGTCCAGTACTCAGTCCAGTACTCAGTGCAGTACTCAGTCCAGTACGCAGTCCAGTACTCAGTCCAGTACTCAGTCTAGTACTCAGTCCAGTACTCAATCCAGAATTCAGTCCACTACTCAGTCCAGTACTAAGTTCAGTACGCAGTCCAGTACTCAGTCCAGTACTCAGTCCAATATTCAGTCCAGTACTCAGTCCAGTACCCAGCCCAGTACTCAGTCCAGTACTCAGTCCAGTACTCAGTCCAGTACTCAGTCCAGTACTCAGTCCAGTACTCAGTCCAGTACTCAGTCCAGTACTCAGTCCAGTACTCAGTCCAGTACTCAGTCCAGTACTCAGTCCAGTACTCAGTCCAGTACTCAGTCCAGTACTCAGTCCAGTACTCAGTCCAGTACTCAGTCCAGTTCTCAGTCCATTACTCCGTCCAGTACTCAGTCCAGTACTCAGTCCAGCACTCAGTCCAGTACTCAGTCCAGTACTCAGTCCAGTACTCAGTCCAGTATTCAGTCCAGTACTCAGTCCAGTAATCAGTCCAGTACTCAGTCCAGTACTCAGTCCAGTCCTCAATCCAGTACTCAGTCCAGTACTCAGTCCAATACTCAGTCCATTACTCAGTCCAGTACTCAGTCCAGTACTCAGTCCAGTACTCAGTCCAGTACTCAGTCCAGTACTCAGTCCAGTACTCAGTCCAGTACTCAGTCCAGTACTCAGTCCAGTACTCACTCCAGTACTCAGTCCAGTACTCAGTCCAGTACTCAGTCCAGTACTCAGTCCAGTACTCAGTCCAGTACTCAGTCCACTACTCAGTCCAGTACCCAGTCTAGTACTCAGTCCAGTACTCAGTCCAGTACTCAGTCCAGTACTCAGTCCAGTACTCAGTCCAGTACTCAGTGCAGTACTCAGTCCAGTACTCAGTCCAGTACTCAGTCCAGTACTCAGTACAGTACTCAGTCCAGTACTCAGTCCAGTACTCACTCCAGTACTCACTCCAGTACTCAGTCCAGTACTCGGTCCAGTACTCAGTCCAGTACTCAGTCCAGTACTCAGTTTAGTACTCAGTCCAGTACTCAGTCCAGTAATCAGTCCAGTACTCAGTCCAGTACTCAGTCCAGTCCTCAATCCAGTACTCAGTCCAGTACTCAGTCCAGTACTCAGTCCAATACTCAGTCCAGTACTCAGTCCAGTACTCAGTCCAGTACTCAGTCCAGTACTCAGTCCAGTACTCAGTCCAGTACTCAGTCCAGTACTCAGTCCAGTACTCAGTCCAGTACTCACCCCAGGACTCAGTCCAGTACTCAGTCCAGTACTCAGTCCAGTACTCAGTCCACTACTCAGTCCAGTACCCAGTCTAGTACTCAGTCCAGTACTCAGTCCAGTACTAAGTCCAGTACTCAGTCCAGTACTCAGTCCAGTACTCAGTCCACTACTCAGTACAGTACTCAGTCCAGTGCTCAGTCTAGTACTCAGTCCAGTACTCACTTTAGTACTCACTCCAGTACTCAGTCCAATACTCAGTCCAGTACTCAGTCCAGTACTCAGTCCAGTATTCAGTCCAGTACTCAGTCCAGTACTCATTTCAGTACTCAGTCCAGTACTCAGTCCAGTAGTCAGTCCAGTACTCAGTCCAGTACTCAGTCCAGTACTCAGTCCAGCACTCAGTCCAGTACTCAGTCCAGTACTCAGTCCGGTACTCAGTCCAGTACTCAGTCCAGTACTTAGTCCAGTACTTAGTCCAGAACTTAGTCCAGTACTTAGTCCAGTACACAGTCCAGTACTCAGTCCAGTACTCAGTCCAGTACTCAGTCCAGTACTCAGTCCAGTACTCGGTCCAGTACTCAGTCCAGTACTCAGTCCAGTACTCAATCCAGTACTCAGTCCAGTACTCAGTCCAGTACGCAGTCCAGTACGCAGTCCAGTACTCAGTCCGGTACTCAGTCCAGTACTCAATCCAGTACTCAGTCCAGTACTCAGTTCAGTACTCAGTCCAGTACTCAGTTCAGTACTCAGTCCAGTACTCAGTCCAGTACTCAGTCCAGTACTCAGTCCACTACTCAGTCCAGTACCCAGTCTAGTACTTAGTCCAGTACTCAGTCCAGTACTCAGTCCAGTACTCAGTCCAGTACTCAGTCCAGTACTCAGTCCAGTACTCAGTCCAGTACTCAGTGCAGTACTCAGTCCAGTACTCAGTCCAGTACTCAGTACAGTACTCAGTCCAGTACTCAGTCTAGTACTCAGTCCAGTACTCACTCCAGTACTCACTCCAGTACTCAGTCCAGTACTCAGTCCAGTACTCAGTCCAGTACTCAGTCCAGTACTCAGTTCAGTACTCAGTCCAGTACTCAGTCCAGTACTCAGTCCAGTACTCAGTCCAGTACTCAGTCCAGTACTCAGTCCAGTACTCAGTCCAGTACTCAGTCCAGTACTCAGTCCAGTACTCAGTCCAGTACTCAGT
Organism: Panzeria rudis; assembly: GCA_956483635.1. Lineage (NCBI taxonomy): Eukaryota > Metazoa > Arthropoda > Insecta > Diptera > Tachinidae > Panzeria > Panzeria rudis. The sequence goes on along the minus strand of OY101450.1, from coordinate 20,078,606 downwards.
CCAGTACTCAGTCCAGTACTCAGTCCAGTACTCAGTCCATTACACACTCCAGTACTCAATCCATTAGTCAGTCCAGTACTAAGTCCAATACTCATTCCAGTACTCAGTCCAGTAATCAGTCCAGCACTCAGTCCAGTACTCAGTCCAGTACTCAGTCCAGTACTCAGTCCAGTACTCAGTCCAGTACTCAATCCAGTACTCAGTCCAGTACTCAGTCCAGTACTCAGTCCAGTACGCAGTCCAGTACTCAGTCCAGTACTCAGTCCAATACTCAGTCCAGTACTCAGTCCAGTACCCAGTCCAGTACTCAGTCCAGTACTCAGTCCAGTACTCAGTCCAGTACTCAGTCCAGTACTCAGTCCAGTACTCAGTCCAGTACTCAGTCCTGTACTCAGTCCAGTACTCAGTCCAGTACTCAGTCCAGTACTCAGTCCAGTACTCAGTCCAGTACTCATTCCAGTGCTCAGTCCAGTACTCAGTCCAGTACTCAGTCCAGTACTCAGTCCAGTACTCAGTCCAGTACTCAGTCCAGTTCTCAGTCCAGTACTCAGTCCAGTACTTAGTCCAGTACTTAGTCCAGTACACAGTCCACTACTCAGTCCAGTACTCAGTCCAGTACTCAGTCCAGTACTTAGTCCAGTACTTAGTCCAGTACACAGTCCACTACTCAGTCCAGTACTCAGTCCAGTACTCAGTCCAGTACTCAGTCCAGTACTCAGTCCAGTACTCAGTCCAGTACTCAGTCCAGTACTCAGTCCAGTTCTCAGTCCAGTACTCAATCCAGTACTCAATCCAGTACTAAGTCCAGTACTCAGTCCAGTACTCAGTCCAGTACTCAGTCCAGTGCTCAGTCCAGTGCTCAGTCCAGTACTCAGTCCAGTACTCAGTCCAGTACTCAGTCCAGTACTCAGTCCAGTACTCAGTCAAGTACTCAGTCCAGTACTCAGTCCAGTACTCAGTCCAGTACTCAGTCCAGTACTCAGTCCAGTTCTCAGTCCAGTACTCAGTCCAGTACTTAGTCCAGTACTTAGTCCAGTACACAGTCCACTACTCAGTCCAGTACTCAGTCCAGTACTCAGTCCAGTACTTAGTCCAGTACTTAGTCCAGTACACAGTCCACTACTCAGTCCAGTACTCAGTCCAGTACTCAGTCTAGTACTCAGTCCAGTACTCAATCCAGTATTCAGTCCACTACTCAGTCCAGTACTCAGTCCAGTACGCAGTCCAGTACTCAGTCCAGTACTCAGTCCAGTTCTCAGTCCAGTACTCAGTCCAGTACTTAGTCCAGTACTTAGTCCAGTACACAGTCCACTACTCAGTCCAGTACTCAGTCCAGTACTCAGTCCAGTACTTAGTCCAGTACTTAGTCCAGTACACAGTCCACTACTCAGTCCAGTACTCAGTCCAGTACTCAGTCCAGTACTCAGTCCAGTACTCATTCCAGTGCTCAGTCCAGTACTCAGTCCAGTACTCAGTCCAGTACTCAGTCCAGTACTCAGTCCAGTACTCAGTCCAGTTCTCAGTCCAGTACTCAGTCCAGTACTTAGTCCAGTACTTAGTCCAGTACACAGTCCACTACTCAGTCCAGTACTCAGTCCAGTACTCAGTCCAGTACTTAGTCCAGTACTTAGTCCAGTACACAGTCCACTACTCAGTCCAGTACTCAGTCCAGTACTCAGTCTAGTACTCAGTCCAGTACTCAGTCCAGTACTAAGTCCAGTACTCAGTCCAGTACTCAGTCCAGTACTCAGTCCACTACTCAGTACAGTACTCAGTCCAGTGCTCAGTCTAGTACTCAGTCCAGTACTCACTTTAGTACTCACTCCAGTACTCAGTCCAATACTCAGTCCAGTACTCAGTCCAGTACTCAGTCCAGTATTCAGTCCAGTACTCAGTCCAGTACTCATTTCAGTACTCAGTCCAGTACTCAGTCCAGTAGTCAGTCCAGTACTCAGTCCAGTACTCAGTCCAGTACTCAGTCCAGCACTCAGTCCAGTACTCAGTCCAGTACTCAGTCCGGTACTCAGTCCAGTACTCAGTCCAGTACTTAGTCCAGTACTTAGTCCAGAACTTAGTCCAGTACTTAGTCCAGTACACAGTCCAGTACTCAGTCCAGTACTCAGTCCAGTACTCAGTCCAGTACTCAGTCCAGTACTCGGTCCAGTACTCAGTCCAGTACTCAGTCCAGTACTCAATCCAGTACTCAGTCCAGTACTCAGTCCAGTACGCAGTCCAGTACGCAGTCCAGTACTCAGTCCGGTACTCAGTCCAGTACTCAATCCAGTACTCAGTCCAGTACTCAGTTCAGTACTCAGTCCAGTACTCAGTTCAGTACTCAGTCCAGTACTCAGTCCAGTACTCAGTCCAGTACTCAGTCCACTACTCAGTCCAGTACCCAGTCTAGTACTTAGTCCAGTACTCAGTCCAGTACTCAGTCCAGTACTCAGTCCAGTACTCAGTCCAGTACTCAGTCCAGTACTCAGTCCAGTACTCAGTGCAGTACTCAGTCCAGTACTCAGTCCAGTACTCAGTACAGTACTCAGTCCAGTACTCAGTCTAGTACTCAGTCCAGTACTCACTCCAGTACTCACTCCAGTACTCAGTCCAGTACTCAGTCCAGTACTCAGTCCAGTACTCAGTCCAGTACTCAGTTCAGTACTCAGTCCAGTACTCAGTCCAGTACTCAGTCCAGTACTCAGTCCAGTACTCAGTCCAGTACTCAGTCCAGTACTCAGTCCAGTACTCAGTCCAGTACTCAGTCCAGTACTCAGTCCAGTACTCAGTCCAGTACTCAGTCCAGTACTCAGTCCAGTACTCAGTCCATTACACACTCCAGTACTCAATCCATTAGTCAGTCCAGTACTAAGTCCAATACTCATTCCAGTACTCAGTCCAGTAATCAGTCCAGCACTCAGTCCAGTACTCAGTCCAGTACTCAGTCCAGTACTCAGTCCAGTACTCAGTCCAGTACTCAATCCAGTACTCAGTCCAGTACTCAGTCCAGTACTCAGTCCAGTACGCAGTCCAGTACTCAGTCCAGTACTCAGTCCAATACTCAGTCCAGTACTCAGTCCAGTACCCAGTCCAGTACTCAGTCCAGTACTCAGTCCAGTACTCAGTCCAGTACTCAGTCCAGTACTCAGTCCAGTACTCAGTCCAGTACTCAGTCCTGTACTCAGTCCAGTACTCAGTCCAGTACTCAGTCCAGTACTCAGTCCAGTACTCAGTCCAGTACTCATTCCAGTGCTCAGTCCAGTACTCAGTCCAGTACTCAGTCCAGTACTCAGTCCAGTACTCAGTCCAGTACTCAGTCCAGTTCTCAGTCCAGTACTCAGTCCAGTACTTAGTCCAGTACTTAGTCCAGTACACAGTCCACTACTCAGTCCAGTACTCAGTCCAGTACTCAGTCCAGTACTTAGTCCAGTACTTAGTCCAGTACACAGTCCACTACTCAGTCCAGTACTCAGTCCAGTACTCAGTCCAGTACTCAGTCCAGTACTCAGTCCAGTACTCAGTCCAGTACTCAGTCCAGTACTCAGTCCAGTTCTCAGTCCAGTACTCAATCCAGTACTCAATCCAGTACTAAGTCCAGTACTCAGTCCAGTACTCAGTCCAGTACTCAGTCCAGTGCTCAGTCCAGTGCTCAGTCCAGTACTCAGTCCAGTACTCAGTCCAGTACTCAGTCCAGTACTCAGTCCAGTACTCAGTCAAGTACTCAGTCCAGTACTCAGTCCAGTACTCAGTCCAGTACTCAGTCCAGTACTCAGTCCAGTTCTCAGTCCAGTACTCAGTCCAGTACTTAGTCCAGTACTTAGTCCAGTACACAGTCCACTACTCAGTCCAGTACTCAGTCCAGTACTCAGTCCAGTACTTAGTCCAGTACTTAGTCCAGTACACAGTCCACTACTCAGTCCAGTACTCAGTCCAGTACTCAGTCTAGTACTCAGTCCAGTACTCAATCCAGTATTCAGTCCACTACTCAGTCCAGTACTCAGTCCAGTACGCAGTCCAGTACTCAGTCCAGTACTCAGTCCAATATTCAGTCCAGTACCCAGCCCAGTACTCAGTCCAGTACTCAGTCCAGTACTCAGTCCAGTACTCAGTCCAGTACTCAGTCCAGTACTCAGTCCAGTACTCAGTCCAGTACTCAGTCCAGTACTCAGTCCAGTACTCAGTCCAGTACTCAGTCCAGTACTCAGTCCAGTACTCAGTCCAGTACTCAGTCCAGTACTCAGTCCAGTACTCAGTCCAGTACTCAGTCCAGTACTCAGTCCAGTACTCAGTCCAGTACTCAGTCCAGTTCTCAGTCCATTACTCAGTCCAGTACTCAGTCCAGTACTCAGTCCAGTACTCAGTCCAGTACTCAGTCCAGTACTCAGTCCAGTACTCAGTCCAGTACTCAGTCCAGTATTCAGTCCAGTACTCAGTCCAGTAATCAGTCCAGTACTCAGTCCAGTACTCAGTCCAGTCCTCAGTCCAGTCCTCAATCCAGTACTCAGTCCAGTACTCAGTCCAATACTCAGTCCATTACTCAGTCCAGTACTCAGTCCAGTACTCAGTCCAGTACTCAGTCCAGTACTCAGTCCAGTACTCTGTCCAGTACTCAGTCCAGTACTCAGTCCAGTACTCAGTCCAGTACTCAGTCCAGTACTCACTCCAGTACTCAGTCCAGTACTCAGTCCAGTATTCAGTCCAGTACTCAGTCCAGTACTCAGTCCACTACTCAGTCCAGTACCCAGTCTAGTACTTAGTCCAGTACTCAGTCCAGTACTCAGTCCAGTACTCAGTCCAGTACTCAGTCCAGTACTCAGTGCAGTACTCAGTCCAGTACTCAGTCCAGTACTCAGTACAGTACTCAGTCCAGTACTCAGTCTAGTACTCAGTCCAGTACTCACTCCAGTACTCACTCCAGTACTCAGTCCAGTACTCAGTCCAGTACTCAGTCCAGTACTCAGTCCAGTACTCAGTCCAGTAATCAGTCCAGTACTCAGTCCAGTACTCAGTCCAGTCCTCAATCCAGTACTCAGTCCAGTACTCAGTCCAATACTCAGTCCAGTACTCAGTCCAGTACTCAGTCCAGTACTCAGTCCAGTACTCAGTCCAGTACTCAGTCCAGTACTCAGTCCAGTACTCAGTCCAGTACTCACTCCAGTACTCAGTCCAGTACTCAGTCCAGTACTCAGTCCAGTACTCAGTCCACTACTCAGTCCAGTACCCAGTCTAGTACTCAGTCCAGTACTCAGTCCAGTACTCAGTCCAGTACTCAGTCCAGTACTCAGTCCACTACTCAGTACAGTACTCAGTCCAGTGCTCAGTCTAGTACTCAGTCCAGTCCTCACTCCAGTACTCACTCCAGTACTCAGTCCAGTACTCAGTCCAGTACTCAGTCCAGTACTCAGTCCAGTACTCAGTCCAGTACTCACTCCAGTACTCAGTCCAGTACTCAGTCCAGTATTCAGTCCAGTACTCAGTCCAGTACTCAGTCCACTACTCAGTCCAGTACCCAGTCTAGTACTTAGTCCAGTACTCAGTCCAGTACTCAGTCCAGTACTCAGTCCAGTACTCAGTCCAGTACTCAGTGCAGTACTCAGTCCAGTACTCAGTCCAGTACTCAGTCCAGTACTCAGTCCAGTACTCAGTCCGGTACTCAGTCCAGTACTCAGTCCAGTACTCAGTCCAGTACTCAGTCCAGTACTCAGTCCAGTACTCAGTCCAGTACTCAGTCCAGTACTCAGTCCAGTACTCAGTCCAGTACTCAGTCCAGTACTCAGTCCAGTACTCAGTCCAGTACTCAGTCCAGTACTCAGTCCAGTACTCAGTCCAGTACTCAGTCCAGTATTCAGTCCAGTACTCAGTCCAGTACTCAGTCCAGTACTCAGTCCAGTACTCAGTCCATTACTCAGTCCAGTACTCAGTCCAGTACTCAGTCCAGTACTCAGTCCAGTACTCAGTCCAGTACTCAGTCCAGTACTCAGTCCAGTACTCAGTCCAGTACTCAGTCCAGTACTCAGTCCAGTACTCAGTCCAGTACTCAGTCCAGTACTCAGTCCAGTACTCAGTCCAGTACTCAGTCCAGTACTCAGTCCAGTACTCAGTCCAGTATTCAGTCCAGTACTCAGTCCAGTACTCAGTCCAGTACTCAGTCCAGTACTCAGTCCAGTACTCAGTCCAGTACTCAGTCCAGTACTCAGTCCAGTACTCAGTCCAGTACTCAGTCTAGTACTCAGTCCAGTACTCAGTCCAGTACTCAGTCCAGTACTCAGTCCAGTACTCAACTCAGTCCAGTACTCAGTCCAGTACTCAGTCCAGTACTCAGTACAGTACTCAATCCAGTACTCAGTCCAGTACTCAGTCCAGTACTCAGTCCAGTACTCAGTCCAGTACTAAGTCCAGTACTCAGTCCAGTACTCAGTCCAGTACTCAGTCCAGTACTCAGTCCAGTACCCAGTCCAGTACTCAGTTAAGTACTCAGTCCAGTACTCAGTCCAGTACTCAGTCCAGTACTCAGTCCAGTACTAAGTCCAGTACTCAGTCCAGTACTCAGTCCAGTACTCAGTCCAGTACTCAGTCCAGTTCTCTGTCCAGTACTCAGTCCAGTACTCTGTCCAGTACTCAGTCCAGTACTCAGTCCAGTACTCAGTCCAGTACTCAGTCCAGTACTCAGTCCAGTACTCAGTCCAGTACGCAGTCCAGTACGCAGTCCAGTACTAGGTCCAGTACTCAGTCCAGTACCCAGTCCAGTACTCAGTCCAGTACTCAGTCCAGTACTCAGTCCAGTACTCAGTCCAGTACTCAGTCCAGTACTCAGTCCAGTACTCAGTCCTGTACTCAGTCCAGTACTCAGTCCAGTACTCAGTCCAGTACTCAGTCCAGTACTCAGTCCAGTACTCATTCCAGTGCTCAGTCCAGTACTCAGTCCAGTACTCAGTCCAGTACTCAGTCCAGTACTCAGTCCAGTACTCAGTCCAGTTCTCAGTCCAGTACTCAGTCCAGTACTTAGTCCAGTACACAGTCCACTACTCAGTCCAGTACTCAGTCCAGTACTCAGTCCAGTACTTAGTCCAGTACTTAGTCCAGTACACAGTCCACTACTCAGTCCAGTACTCAGTCCAGTACTCAGTCCAGTACTCAGTCCAGTACTCAGTCCAGTACTCAGTCCAGTACTCAGTCCAGTACTCAGTCCAGTTCTCAGTCCAGTACTCAATCCAGTACTCAATCCAGTACTAAGTCCAGTACTCAGTCCAGTACTCAGTCCAGTACTCAGTCCAGTGCTCAGTCCAGTGCTCAGTCCAGTACTCAGTCCAGTACTCAGTCCAGTACTCAGTCCAGTACTCAGTCCAGTACTCAGTCCAGTACTCAGTCCAGTACTCAGTCCAGTACTCAGTCCAGTACTCAGTCCAGTACTCAGTCCAGTACTCAGTCCAGTACTCAGTCCATTACACACTCCAGTACTCAATCCATTAGTCAGTCCAGTACTAAGTCCAATACTCATTCCAGTACTCAGTCCAGTAATCTGTCCAGCACTCAGTCCAGTACTCAGTCCAGTACTCAGTCCAGTACTCAGTCCAGTACTCAGTCCAGTACTCAATCCAGTACTCAGTCCAGTACTCAGTCCAGTACTCAGTCCAGTACGCAGTCCAGTACTCAGTCCAGTACTCAGTCTAATACTCAGTCCAGTACTCAGTCCAGTACCCAGTCCAGTACTCAGTCCAGTACTCAGTCCAGTACTCAGTCCAGTACTCAGTCCAGTACTCAGTCCAGTACTCAGTCCAGTACTCAGTCCTGTACTCAGTCCAGTACTCAGTCCAGTACTCAGTCCAGTACTCAGTCCAGTACTCAGTCCAGTACTCATTCCAGTGCTCAGTCCAGTACTCAGTCCAGTACTCAGTCCAGTACTCAGTCCAGTACTCAGTCCAGTACTCAGTCCAGTTCTCAGTCCAGTACTCAGTCCAGTACTTAGTCCAGTACTTAGTCCAGTACACAGTCCACTACTCAGTCCAGTACTCAGTCCAGTACTCAGTCCAGTACTTAGTCCAGTACTTAGTCCAGTACACAGTCCACTACTCAGTCCAGTACTCAGTCCAGTACTCAGTCCAGTACTCAGTCCAGTACTCAGTCCAGTACTCAGTCCAGTACTCAGTCCAGTTCTCAGTCCAGTACTCAATCCAGTACTAAGTCCAGTACTCAGTCCAGTACTCAGTCCAGTACTCAGTCCAGTGCTCAGTCCAGTGCTCAGTCCAGTACTCAGTCCAGTACTCAGTCCAGTACTCAGTCCAGTACTCAGTCCAGTACTCAGTCAAGTACTCAGTCCAGTACTCAGTCCAGTACTCAGTCCAGTACTCAGTCCAGTACTCAGTCCAGTTCTCAGTCCAGTACTCAGTCCAGTACTTAGTCCAGTACTTAGTCCAGTACACAGTCCACTACTCAGTCCAGTACTCAGTCCAGTACTCAGTCCAGTACTTAGTCCAGTACTTAGTCCAGTACACAGTCCACTACTCAGTCCAGTACTCAGTCCAGTACTCAGTCTAGTACTCAGTCCAGTACTCAATCCAGTATTCAGTCCACTACTCAGTCCAGTACTCAGTCCAGTACGCAGTCCAGTACTCAGTCCAGTACTCAGTCCAATATTCAGTCCAGTACCCAGCCCAGTACTCAGTCCAGTACTCAGTCCAGTACTCAGTCCAGTACTCAGTCCAGTACTCAGTCCAGTACTCAGTCCAGTACTCAGTCCAGTACTCAGTCCAGTACTCAGTCCAGTACTCAGTCCAGTACTCAGTCCAGTACTCAGTCCAGTACTCAGTCCAGTACTCAGTCCAGTACTCAGTCCAGTACTCAGTCCAGTACTCAGTCCAGTACTCAGTCCAGTACTCAGTCCAGTACTCAGTCCAGTACTCAGTCCAGTACTCAGTCCAGTTCTCAGTCCATTACTCAGTCCAGTACTCAGTCCAGTACTCAGTCCAGTACTCAGTCCAGTACTCAGTCCAGTACTCAGTCCAGTACTCAGTCCAGTACTCAGTCCAGTATTCAGTCCAGTACTCAGTCCAGTAATCAGTCCAGTACTCAGTCCAGTACTCAGTCCAGTCCTCAGTCCAGTCCTCAATCCAGTACTCAGTCCAGTACTCAGTCCAATACTCAGTCCATTACTCAGTCCAGTACTCAGTCCAGTACTCAGTCCAGTACTCAGTCCAGTACTCAGTCCAGTACTCTGTCCAGTACTCAGTCCAGTACTCAGTCCAGTACTCAGTCCAGTACTCAGTCCAGTACTCACTCCAGTACTCAGTCCAGTACTCAGTCCAGTATTCAGTCCAGTACTCAGTCCAGTACTCAGTCCACTACTCAGTCCAGTACCCAGTCTAGTACTTAGTCCAGTACTCAGTCCAGTACTCAGTCCAGTACTCAGTCCAGTACTCAGTCCAGTACTCAGTGCAGTACTCAGTCCAGTACTCAGTCCAGTACTCAGTACAGTACTCAGTCCAGTACTCAGTCTAGTACTCAGTCCAGTACTCACTCCAGTACTCACTCCAGTACTCAGTCCAGTACTCAGTCCAGTAGTCAGTCCAGTACTCAGTCCAGTACTCAGTCCAGTACTCAGTCCAGTAATCAGTCCAGTACTCAGTCCAGTACTCAGTCCAGTCCTCAATCCAGTACTCAGTCCAGTACTCAGTCCAATACTCAGTCCAGTACTCAGTCCAGTACTCAGTCCAGTACTCAGTCCAGTACTCAGTCCAGTACTCAGTCCAGTACTCAGTCCAGTACTCAGTCCAGTACTCACTCCAGTACTCAGTCCAGTACTCAGTCCAGTACTCAGTCCAGTACTCAGTCCACTACTCAGTCCAGTACCCAGTCTAGTACTCAGTCCAGTACTCAGTCCAGTACTCAGTCCAGTACTCAGTCCAGTACTCAGTCCACTACTCAGTACAGTACTCAGTCCAGTGCTCAGTCTAGTACTCAGTCCAGTCCTCACTCCAGTACTCACTCCAGTACTCAGTCCAGTACTCAGTCCAGTACTCAGTCCAGTATTCAGTCCAGTACTCAGTCCAGTACTCATTTCAGTACTCAGTCCAGTACTCAGTCCAGTAGTCAGTCCAGTACTCAGTCCAGTACTCAGTCCAGTACTCAGTCCAGTACTCAGTCCAGTACTCAGTCCAGTACTCAGTCCAGTACTCAGTCCGGTACTCAGTCCAGTACTCAGTCCAGTACTCAGTCCAGTACTCAGTCCAGTACTCAGTCCAGTACTCAGTCCAGTACTCAGTCCAGTACTCAGTCCAGTACTCAGTCCAGTACTCAGTCCAGTACTCAGTCCAGTACTCAGTCCAGTACTCAGTCCAGTACTCAGTCCAGTACTCAGTCCAGTATTCAGTCCAGTACTCAGTCCAGTACTCAGTCCAGTACTCAGTCCAGTACTCAGTCCATTACTCAGTCCAGTACTCAGTCCAGTACTCAGTCCAGTACTCAGTCCAGTACTCAGTCCAGTACTCAGTCCAGTACTCAGTCCAGTACTCAGTCCAGTACTCAGTCCAGTACTCAGTCCAGTACTCAGTCCAGTACTCAGTCCAGTACTCAGTCCAGTACTCAGTCCAGTACTCAGTCCAGTACTCAGTCCAGTACTCAGTCCAGTATTCAGTCCAGTACTCAGTCCAGTACTCAGTCCAGTACTCAGTCCAGTACTCAGTCCAGTACTCAGTCCATTACTCAGTCCAGTACTCAGTCCAGTACTCAGTCCAGTACTCAGTCTAGTACTCAGTCCAGTACTCAGTCCAGTACTCAGTCCAGTACTCAGTCCAGTACTCAGTCCAGTACTCAACTCAGTCCAGTACTCAGTCCAGTACTCAGTACAGTACTCAATCCAGTACTCAGTCCAGTACTCAGTCCAGTACTCAGTCCAGTACTCAGTCCAGTACTAAGTCCAGTACTCAGTCCAGTACTCAGTCCAGTACTCAGTCCAGTACTCAGTCCAGTACCCAGTCCAGTACTCAGTTAAGTACTCAGTCCAGTACTCAGTCCAGTACTCAGTCCAGTACTCAGTCCAGTACTAAGTCCAGTACTCAGTCCAGTACTCAGTCCAGTACTCAGTCCAGTACTCAGTCCAGTTCTCTGTCCAGTACTCAGTCCAGTACTCTGTCCAGTACTCAGTCCAGTACTCAGTCCAGTACTCAGTCCAGTACTCAGTCCAGTACTCAGTCCAGTACTCAGTCCAGTACGCAGTCCAGTACGCAGTCCAGTACTAGGTCCAGTACTCAGTCCAGTACCCAGTCCAGTACTCAGTCCAGTACTCAGTCCAGTACTCAGTCCAGTACTCAGTCCAGTACTCAGTCCAGTACTCAGTCCAGTACTCAGTCCTGTACTCAGTCCAGTACTCAGTCCAGTACTCAGTCCAGTACTCAGTCCAGTACTCAGTCCAGTACTCATTCCAGTGCTCAGTCCAGTACTCAGTCCAGTACTCAGTCCAGTACTCAGTCCAGTACTCAGTCCAGTACTCAGTCCAGTTCTCAGTCCAGTACTCAGTCCAGTACTTAGTCCAGTACTTAGTCCAGTACACAGTCCACTACTCAGTCCAGTACTCAGTCCAGTACTCAGTCCAGTACTTAGTCCAGTACTTAGTCCAGTACACAGTCCACTACTCAGTCCAGTACTCAGTCCAGTACTCAGTCCAGTACTCAGTCCAGTACTCAGTCCAGTACTCAGTCCAGTACTCAGTCCAGTACTCAGTCCAGTTCTCAGTCCAGTACTCAATCCAGTACTCAATCCAGTACTAAGTCCAGTACTCAGTCCAGTACTCAGTCCAGTACTCAGTCCAGTGCTCAGTCCAGTGCTCAGTCCAGTACTCAGTCCAGTACTCAGTCCAGTACTCAGTCCAGTACTCAGTCCAGTACTCAGTCAAGTACTCAGTCCAGTACTCAGTCCAGTACTCAGTCCAGTACTCAGTCCAGTACTCAGTCCAGTTCTCAGTCCAGTACTCAGTCCAGTACTTAGTCCAGTACTTAGTCCAGTACACAGTCCACTACTCAGTCCAGTACTCAGTCCAGTACTCAGTCCAGTACTTAGTCCAGTACTTAGTCCAGTACACAGTCCACTACTCAGTCCAGTACTCAGTCCAGTACTCAGTCTAGTACTCAGTCCAGTACTCAATCCAGTATTCAGTCCACTACTCAGTCCAGTACTCAGTCCAGTACGCAGTCCAGTACTCAGTCCAGTACTCAGTCCAATATTCAGTCCAGTACCCAGCCCAGTACTCAGTCCAGTACTCAGTCCAGTACTCAGTCCAGTACTCAGTCCAGTACTCAGTCCAGTACTCAGTCCAGTACTCAGTCCAGTACTCAGTCCAGTACTCAGTCCAGTACTCAGTCCAGTACTCAGTCCAGTACTCAGTCCAGTACTCAGTCTAGTACTCAGTCCAGTACTCAATCCAGTATTCAGTCCACTACTCAGTCCAGTACTCAGTCCAGTACGCAGTCCAGTACTCAGTCCAGTACTCAGTCCAATATTCAGTCCAGTACCCAGCCCAGTACTCAGTCCAGTACTCAGTCCAGTACTCAGTCCAGTACTCAGTCCAGTACTCAGTCCAGTTCTCAGTCCATTACTCAGTCCAGTACTCAGTCCAGTACTCAGTCCAGTACTCAGTCCAGTACTCAGTCCAGTACTCAGTCCAGTACTCAGTCCAGTATTCAGTCCAGTACTCAGTCCAGTAATCAGTCCAGTACTCAGTCCAGTACTCAGTCCAGTCCTCAGTCCAGTCCTCAATCCAGTACTCAGTCCAGTACTCAGTCCAATACTCAGTCCATTACTCAGTCCAGTACTCAGTCCAGTACTCAGTCCAGTACTCAGTCCAGTACTCAGTCCAGTACTCTGTCCAGTACTCAGTCCAGTACTCAGTCCAGTACTCAGTCCAGTACTCAGTTCAGTACTCACTCCAGTACTCAGTCCAGTACTCAGTCCAGTATTCAGTCCAGTACTCAGTCCAGTACTCAGTCCACTACTCAGTCCAGTACCCAGTCTAGTACTTAGTCCAGTACTCAGTCCAGTACTCAGTCCAGTACTCAGTCCAGTACTCAGTCCAGTACTCAGTGCAGTACTCAGTCCAGTACTCAGTCCAGTACTCAGTACAGTACTCAGTCCAGTACTCAGTCTAGTACTCAGTCCAGTACTCACTCCAGTACTCACTCCAGTACTCAGTCCAGTACTCAGTCCAGTACTCAGTCCAGTACTCAGTCCAGTACTCAGTCCAGTACTCAGTCCAGTAATCAGTCCAGTACTCAGTCCAGTACTCAGTCCAGTCCTCAATCCAGTACTCAGTCCAGTACTCAGTCCAATACTCAGTCCAGTACTCAGTCCAGTACTCAGTCCAGTACTCAGTCCAGTACTCAGTCCAGTACTCAGTCCAGTACTCAGTCCAGTACTCAGTCCAGTACTCACTCCAGTACTCAGTCCAGTACTCAGTCCAGTACTCAGTCCAGTACTCAGTCCACTACTCAGTCCAGTACCCAGTCTAGTACTCAGTCCAGTACTCAGTCCAGTACTCAGTCCAGTACTCAGTCCAGTACTCAGTCCACTACTCAGTACAGTACTCAGTCCAGTGCTCAGTCTAGTACTCAGTCCAGTCCTCACTCCAGTACTCACTCCAGTACTCAGTCCAGTACTCAGTCCAGTACTCAGTCCAGTATTCAGTCCAGTACTCAGTCCAGTACTCATTTCAGTACTCAGTCCAGTACTCAGTCCAGTAGTCAGTCCAGTACTCAGTCCAGTACTCAGTCCAGTACTCAGTCCAGTACTCAGTCCAGTACTCAGTCCAGTACTCAGTCCAGTACTCAGTCCGGTACTCAGTCCAGTACTCAGTCCAGTACTTAGTCCAGTACTTAGTCCAGTACTTAGTCCAGTACTTAGTCCAGTACACAGTCCAGTACTCAGTCCAGTACTCAGTCCAGTACTCAGTCCAGTACTCAGTCCAGTACTCAGTCCAGTACTCGGTCCAGTACTCAGTCCAGTACTCAGTCCAGTACTCAATCCAGTACTCAGTCCAGTACTCAGTCCAGTACGCAGTCCAGTACTCAGTCCAGTACTCAGTCCGGTACTCAGCCCAGTACTCAATCCAGTACTCAGTCCAGTACTCAGTTCAGTACTCAGTCCAGTACTCAGTTCAGTACTCAGTCCAGTACTCAGTCCAGTACTCAGTCCAGTACTCAGTCCAGTACTCAGTCCAGTACTCAGTCCAGTACTCAGTCCAGTACTCAGTCCAGTACTCAGTCCAGTACTCAGTCCAGTACTCAGTCCAGTACTCAGTCCAGTACTCAGTCCATTACTCACTCCAGTACTCAATCTAGTAGTCAGTCCAGTACTAAGTCCAATACTCATTCCAGTACTCAGTCCAGTAATCAGTCCAGCACTCAGTCCAGTACTCAGTCCAGTACTCAGTCCAGTACTCAGTCCACTACTCAGTCCAGTACTCAGTCCAGTACTCAATCCAGTACTCAGTCCAGTACTCAGTTTAGTACTGAGTCCAGTACTCAGGCGAGTACTCAGTCCAGTACTCAGTCCAGTACTCAGTCCAATACTCAGTCCAGTACTCACTCCAGTACTCAGTCGAGTACTCAGTCCAGTACTCAGTCCAGTACTCAGTCAAGTACTCAGTCCAGTACTCAGTCCAGTACTCAGTCCAGTGCTCAGTCCAGTACTCAGTCCAGTACTCAGTCCAGTACCCAGTCCAGTACTCAGTCCAGTACTCAGTCCAGTACTCAGTCCAGTACTCAGTCCAGTACTCAGTCCAGTACTCAGTCTAGTACTCAGTCCAGTACTCAGTCCAGTACTCAGTTTAGTACTGAGTCCAGTACTCAGGCGAGTACTCAGTCCAGTACTCAGTTCAGTACTCAGTCCAATACTCAGTCCAGTACTCACTCCAGTACTCAGTCGAGTACTCAGTCCAGTACTCAGTCCAGTACTCAGTCCAGTACTCAGTCCAGTACTCACTCCAGTACTCAGTCCAGTACTCAGTCCAGTACTCAGTCCAGTACTGAGTCCAGTACTCAGTCCCGTACTCAGTCCAGTACTCAGTCCAGTACTCAGTCCAGTATTCAGTCCAGTACTCAGTCCAGTACTCAGTCCAGTACTCAGTCCAGTGCTCAGTCCAGTACTCAGTCCAGTGCTCAGTCCAGTACTCAGTCCAGTACTCAGTCCAGTACTCAGTCCAGTACTCAGTCCAGTACTCAGTCCAGTACTCAGTCAAGTACTCAGTCCAGTACTCAGTCCAGTACTCAGTCCAGTTGAGTAGCTCGCAGTTCAGTAGCTCTCAGTTGAGTAGCTCTCAGTTGAGTAGCTCTCAGTTGAGTAGCTCAGTCCAGTACTCAGTCCAGTACTCAGTCCAGTACTCAGTCCTGTACTCAGTCCAGTACTCAGTCCAGTACTCAGTCCAGTACTCAGTCCAGTACTCAGTCCAGTACTCAATCTAGTACTCAGTCCAGTACTCAGTCCAGTACTCAGTCCAGTACTCAGTCCAGTACTCAGTCCAGTACTCAGTCCAGTACTCAGTCCAGTACTCAGTCCAGTACTCAGTCCAGTACTCAGTCCATTACTCAGTTTAGTACTCAGTACAGTACTCAGTCCAGTACTCAGAACAGTACTCAGTCCATTACTCAGTCCAGTACTCAGTCCAGTACTCAGTCTAGTACTCAGTCCAGTACTCAGTCCAGTACTCAGTCCATTACTCAGTCCAGTACTCAGTCCAGTACTCAGTCCAGTACTCAGTCCAGTACTCAACATAGTCCAGTACTCAACTCAGTCCAGTACTCAACTCAGTCCAGTACTCAGTACAGTACTCAATCCAGTACTCAGTCCAGTACTCAGTCCAGTACTCAGTCCAGTACTCAGTCCAGTACTAAGTCCAGTACTCAGTCCAGTACTCAGTCCAGTACTCAGTCCAGTACTCAGTCCAGTACCCAGTCCAGTACTCAGTCCAGTACTCAGTCCAGTACCCAGTCCAGTACTCAGTCCAGTACTCAGTCCAGTACTCAGTCCAGTACTCAGTTCAGTACTCAGTCCAGTACTCAGTCCAGTACTAAGTCCAGTACTCAGTCCAGTACTCAGTCCAGTACTCAGTACAGTACTCAGTCCAGTACTCAGTCCAGTACCCAGTCCAGTACTCAGTCCAGTACTCAGTCCAGTACTCAGTCCAGTACTCATTCTAGTACTCAGTCTAGTACTCAGTCCAGTACTCAGTCCAGTACTCAGTCCAGTACTCAGTCCAGTACTCAGTCCAGTACTCAGTCCAGTACTCAGTCTAGTACTCAGTCCAGTACTCAGTCTAGTACTCAGTTCAGTACTCAGTCCAGTACCCAGTCCAGTACTCAGTCCAGTTGAGTAGCTCTCAGTTGAGTAGCTCTCAGTTGAGTAGCTCTCAGTTGAGTAGCTCTCAGTTGAGTAGCTCTCAGTTGAGTAGCTCAGTCCAGTACTCAGTCCAGTACTCAGTCCAGTACTCAGTCCATTACTCAGTCCAGTACTCAGTCCAGTACTCAGTCCAGTACTCAGTCCAGTACTCAGTCCAGTACTCAGTCCAGTACTCAGTCCAGTACTCAGTCCAGTACTCAGTCCAGTACTCAGTCCAGTACTCAGTCCAGTACTCAGTCCAGTACTCAGTCCAGTACTCAGTCCAGTACTCAGTCCAGTACTCAGTCCAGTACTCAGTCCAGTACTCAGTCCAGTATTCAGTCCAGTACTCAGTCCAGTACTCAGTCCAGTACTCAGTCCAGTACTCAGTCCAGTACTCAGTCCAGTACTCAGTCCAGTACTCAGTCCAGTACTCAGTCCAGTACTCAGTCTAGTACTCAGTCCAGTACTCAGTCCAGTACTCAGTCCAGTACTCAGTCCAGTACTCAGTCCAGTACTCAACTCAGTCCAGTACTCAGTCCAGTACTCAGTACAGTACTCAATCCAGTACTCAGTCCAGTACTCAGTCCAGTACTCAGTCCAGTACTCAGTCCAGTACTAAGTCCAGTACTCAGTCCAGTACTCAGTCCAGTACTCAGTCCAGTACTCAGTCCAGTACCCAGTCCAGTACTCAGTTAAGTACTCAGTCCAGTACTCAGTCCAGTACTCAGTCCAGTACTCAGTCCAGTACTAAGTCCAGTACTCAGTCCAGTACTCAGTCCAGTACTCAGTCCAGTACTCAGTCCAGTTCTCTGTCCAGTACTCAGTCCAGTACTCTGTCCAGTACTCAGTCCAGTACTCAGTCCAGTACTCAGTCCAGTACTCAGTCCAGTACTCAGTCCAGTACGCAGTCCAGTACGCAGTCCAGTACTAGGTCCAGTACTCAGTCCAGTACTCAGTCCAGTACTCAGTTCAGTACTCAGTTCAGTACTCAGTTTAAAAATATTTTCTGATTCTTACATTATAAACTTCTGAATTAAAAAGACTTCAAATCTTAAATAAACTAAAATTTTATAAAATATAATGAATATTATTCCTACAAAATTGGCGATCCTGCAAAACCATCAATACTTATAAATAAAGCGCATATTATTCAATTAAATCATTTTACGAGAAGAACGGAATTTTAATAGCAATATCCGTAGAAGATTTTTCTTTATCAAACCAGAGTTTTAATATCAAGATCTATAGAAGATTAATAAATCAAATACATTCATACATATTTGCTGGAAATCTTCAAGATCAAAATACTAGGATATATAGCAATAATTTTTGGCAATACTCAAGATATAAAATAACTGAACGAGATAAGTACAATCCAATATTCCTTGAGTGTAATTAAGATTTACAACAATTAATAATTTTGCATTACTTAATTAAATTTTATTGATATATGTACATACACATTATCAGTGGGCAAAGTCAGTCAAATTTTATCACAAAATAATTGTGTATTATACCCTATAACTAACATACCTATTTATCGGACATATTAACTTCAGTCTTAACAATATTATTTTGTTGGAATTCTCTTAAATTTAATTTATCCGTTGTAATTAAATTTAAAATTTTATTTTAATTTGAGTTTATTTAGTGTGTTTTTAAATAAATTATGTAATACTACCCCTTTTTAAACATACATACATATATATATTATGGTTCTAGCTAGATCTTTCACACGGAAAATCCTCCAGAGAAGTAGTACTAAGTTTATGAAATATTAAAAAAATTAAAAAAAAATAGGTAAAATAATTTCTCCGGATTCTGGTTAAAACAGTAAAATAACAGGATGGAATACCTTCAAAATGCACTATATCTCATCCTGTCAACTACATTAGTTTGTCCAGAATTCGGAAAATCCTCCAGAGAAATAGTACTAAGTTCATGAAATATTAAAAAAATTAAAAAAAATAGGTAAAATTATTTCTCCGGATTCTGGTTAACCCAGTAAAATAACAAGATGGAATACCTTCAAAATGCACTATATCTCATCCTGTCAACTACATTAGTTTGTCCAGAATTCGGAAAACCCTCCAGAGAAATAGTACTAAGTTTATTAAATATTAAAAAAAATTACAAAAAAATAGGTAAAATTATTTTTCCGGATTCTGGTTAAAACAGTAAAATAACAGGATGGAATACCTTCAAAATGCGGTATATCTCATCCTGTCAACTACATTAGTTTGTCCAGAATTCGGAAAATCCTCTAGAGAAATAGTACTAAGTGGATGAAAAATTAAAAAAAAGCAGTGCTGTTGCCGAAAATAGAAAAAAAACATATTTGGGAAACAAAAACATATTTAAAAAGCGAAAACATATTTGAAAACCGAAAACATATTTGGAAAGCGAAAACATATTTGGTAAATATGTCCAAATATGCAATGACGTAAGGGTTTACGTCAAAACATATTTAACTCGGCATATTTATCTTCACTCACTTTGAAAATCATAAAATATTTGTTTGAACATTTTGGCTATGCTATTACCGAAGATATTTACGAAATAGGGAACAAAGTTGAGGCCAAAAACCAGAATTTTTAAAATCAAAGCCAAATATCTTTGAAATTATTAAAGATATCCTAATGAAAAAAATGTGTTATCTTTATCTATTCATGAACTTTACAGCAGGATAATATTGTAAAAGTTGTGAGGCCAAGAAGGCTTTTCATGCTCGGGGTAGTCAACTTTGACACCCTGTAGCTCACCGTGTGTGTTTCAACAGGATGGTCCAAATTTCAAAATTCTTAAAGCTTAGCTCATCCTCCATGATTTTTACATACATTGTTTTATAATCGGACCGCAAGTTTCAAAGATACAGTTTTATTAAAATTTTTTTTCCAGTCTGATCGCCCTAATCGTAATTGAGTTAAGGAGGCAGCAACCATAATGTGTTTATCTTTCTATATCCATTATAAAAAAACTCCCTCTATTCTATGACCTTTCCTAAGGCGTTATCAACCACAAGTGTTTCTTCAGGAAATTCTATATTAAATAGTCAACTAAAATGAGGAGTAGGAATTACTGGGCGGTAGTCAAAGAAGAAGTAACTTTCACAAGCCACCTATTTACATTATTTCTCTGACTTTTTTTCTATCTAAGAAAACCTTAAGAAAACTGTTACTTAATATAACATCTTTAATTTCTTATCGGTTTGTTTAACTCACCTCTTTTGTTTTTATGTTTCAAAATTCCCCATTGACCAAAAAATCTAAACAGATTGCGTTTGTGTGTGTGTGTGTTTTTTTTTTGCTGAAAGAATAAAATAACTAACTCCATTTGCTATAAATCATTTTCCCTTGATAAATTTTGAAAACGTAAAAAACAAATAAAACTAACAGAAAAAAAACTTACGACACCAAGTCCTGAGAAATGCTAAATCTAACATAGTCATACACATTTACGCATACTTAAACATTTATTTATCTACTGTAAGAGTTTCAACTTTAACTCATGCCACTAATGCTATAAAAAAGAAACACTAAACCCAAACTATTAAGCACACAATCTTATGGTACAAGCATTCGGTCAATTGATAGTAGGATCCTTAACAATTGTAACCCTCTATAGTACAGTACATACAATCCACAATGTGTCTGTGTGGTAAAAAAGAAATAAAATAAAATTAAAATTCGTTATAAGCTATGGCATTCGCCAAGTATTGTGGCCACTGCCAAACGTATGGGGAAATAACAACTTGAAGCGTATATTGTATCAGTTAATTATTACTGGCAGCAAGTATGTTTCGTACAGTGATGGTTGAAATACTAGCAACTAAAATTTAATTTTTACTAAACACTGACCCTCACATTCATAAACGATTATTAAAGTGAATCTAAATTGATTATTAGGCTAATGTTCGTAACGTTATATTCAGAAAGAATTGGGCATGATTAATTAATATTCCAAGGAACAAGGGAAAAATTAACATCAACTTAATTTTTCAACGTACACAGCAGAACAGAGTAGCGCCACTTTCGGGAGCAGCTACACTTCCATCGTCAGTGCTCACGTGTATTTGCTTATCACCACTTGTCAGGTGGCTCTGTTGAATGTGATTTTAATTCTTATATATAAAACTTTTTCGTGAAAATTGAATACGAGAATTAAATCACTCTCAATGTACGAATTTTTTATGCACACAGACAAATTTTATATTAAAATCTTCGAAATCAAGGTTAATCTAAAATTTTTCGCTAGTAATTTTGCTTCATTGGTGTTTAATGTTAATTTAACATGATTTTGTAATAGCCTTCTAAGAACATATTTCCTTTTTAAATAATTTAATTTCATGTTGATTTAATACTACAGTACAGTTAAATCAAAATTACGTTGATACCGAAATAATGCGAAGAATCATGTTGAATCACAGTTATTTCAAGTTAAAACAACATGAATTTGATATTGATATAACACGAAGAATCTTATTAAATCAAAGTTATTTCCAGTTGAAACAGCATGAATTTGATACTGAAATAACACGAAGAATCATGTTGAATCATAGTTATTTCAAGTTGAAACAACATGAATTTTATACTGAAATAACACGAAGAATCATTCAACATGAAGAATCGTATTGAATTAAAGTTATTTAAAGTTGAAACAACATGAATGTAATGTAGCCATTTTATTAATTACTCGCTCCACCCGGTATACTTTTTACCCCACTGCTGTGAAGATATAGAAAAACTAATACATAAATATTTGGTACACCCCGTGTCCTCCCTCCTATCCCACCAGGATTTGGCTGAAAAGTGCAATTGGTTCCCAGTGTAACGTAAATCAAATTTAGCGAGTCTCGCTATGGGGGTTCTCCAGATATAGGACAATTACAAATTACTCTGTATGGGGGCTGTAAGTCTCCATATCCTCCTATACCGTCTCCCCCCGCCTATACCTCTAAGATTTTGTTGGGCTTTGCACCTTGTGATAAGAGTTATGCTTATCAAATTTAGAGATTTAGGAAAAAAATAATTACTTTGTGTGGGGGTTACTCGTCTCCCCTCTCCTTTACCTCCTTTGTGGGGGGAGGGGTACCCCTCTTCCCTCTCCTATACCACCAAGATTTTGTTGAAACTTTCACTTTGTTCTAAGAGTTATCCACATCAAATTTAAAGAGCCTCACTATTGTAGCTCTGCAGATATAGGAAAATTAATAATTACTTTGTGTGTGTGGGGTACCCGTCGCTCCCTCCTATACCTCTTAAGATTTTGTTGGAACTTTCAGTTTGTTCTAAGAGTTATTCGTATCAAATTTAGAGAGCCTCACTATTGTAGTTCTGCAGATATAAGAAAATTATTATATTATAAAATTATTTGTTTTGGGGTACCCCTCTTCCCACTCTTATACCACCAAGATTTTGTTGGAACTTTCACATGTTCTAAGAGGTATTCATATCAAATTTAGAGAGCCTCACTATTGTAGTTCTGCAGATATAGGAAAATTATTAATTACTTTGTATGGGGGTACCCTTCTCCACCCACCGATACATCCAAAATTTTGTTGGATTTCGTAATTAATTTTAATAGTGACGCATGTAAAATTAAAAGAGTCTTACTAATATAGTTGCGCAGATATATTGAAAGTAAAAATTTATTTTTATGGGTGCCCTTTCCCCCCAAAATTTAAAAAAATTTATTAGCCCATTTTAATTTCCGGATCGTAAGTAAGACAGTTCCAAAATTTCAACTCGAAACAAACAAGCAAATATACAAACACAGGGGGTTACTCTGTATTGCGATGCGAGAGGAAAACTGTTTGCATTTGTATGTTATTTACATAGCAAAGCGAAAGCATTTCTTTCGTTTCGAATTATAGAGTAAACCCCCAAATTCATTTTTATATACATGTATGTATAGATTAATTGTATCAGCATAGCCATCAGAAATATTTGTGTTTTATAGTTGGCTGCCCCAGCCAAGATTTGAACCTGGGCCACTGCTTGGTAGTCAACACGCTAACCACTGCAGCCACAACAGCCTCAAATATTCTTTAGATATGCATTAATATAAATACCATCCATCGTCAGTAACATGAATTTCATTTTGATTCAACATGATTTATTTGATGATTTTACATAAAATTTATTTGAAATTAAAGTTATAGTCATGTTGATTTAAAAGGAAATGTATCGTTGATAATAATGTTGTTTTAACAGTGGAAAATATTGAATCAAAGAGATCTAAATATAGATTAATAATTTTTCGCTTAAAATTATTATGAAACAATGGTCATTTTAAATCAGCGGGAAACTTTCAATGGTAATGCGAAATTTTTCGGCTATTTGTCGGCTATTTACATTTACACAACACGAACATCAAACTAAACAATAACAAGTCACACAACTGAGCACAACAGTGCATTTTAGCTATGAACAAAGTAATAAACACCAACAAACTTAAACAACAAATTATTTCTCATAAATTTAATATGATTTCCAATCAACATTGTGAAATGTTGATTTTACATTGGTATTTTTTTCTGTTTGTAGCGAAGAACATATTTTTTTGTACACTGAATTTTAAACACTGATTAAAACTTTTTGACCACTACTGTATGTTTGCCTTGCTACTAAAATAGATTTTTGGATTATTTCATTTATTTCTAGTTGTCTTGTCTTTTATACAAGTATTTATAACTACTTTGGTGTGTTGCGCTTGGGCTTATACTTTTGTTAATGACAATTAGTATTTTTTTATACAATCTTGTGTTCAAAGGACTTTATATTGCACATGCAGCTAGAATATCGCCTTGTAAAGAAAAACATTGGCAAGTATTGACTACTTATTACATTTTCAGATAAAGAGAAATATTATAAGAATTCTATGCTCAAAATAGAAATAACACTATTTGTGAGGGCTTTCTTTTATTAAAATTAATAGTTTAAGTAGAATATTTGGATAATTAGAGAAATTTTCTTTAATAAATCTATTATTTGAGATATTCTTTTAATGTTATTTTAAAAATGATTTTATTTGGTGTGGGCTAAGCGTGTCTATAAGCCTGCATTTCATTGATGCTTCAACCAAATTATTAATATTCGATATGAATCTATTTTGTTTTTCAACAACCTTTATACAATTAGTGTTCCGTTGAGCGACAATAAAAGTATTTAATAAGACAACTACTTGATGGCACCTGCAGGAAATGTAAGGAACCTGAGATAGTTGAGACAGTAGAACATCTACTGCGCCACTGTCCGATTCTAATCCGCATAAGATATAACTGTATTGGTGCTCAAACTTTCCGGAGTCTTTAACATGTATCCAGAGTGGGACTGTGTAGACTGCTGAGGTTTGTTAAATATGTGTGGGAATCATTCTTAACGGGCACCACGAACTAGTTTGCCATACTTATATGTTCTTGCCATCTTCTAGTATCGCTAATAATCAATTCCGGTCTATAAGGGATCTTTGACCACCAAGATTAACCTAACTTAATCGATTTTCTTAACACAGAAAAAACTATCACCAAAAAATTTTCAAGCAAAAGTTTGTCTAAAAATAAATTTAGTTTTCAGTAAATGCTCTGTCCATAATCTATGAATTGTTTGTTTGACTCTTATTTAAAACGTAAACACTAAAAACAACAAGAAAAACTGTACTGTAAAAAAAACAACACCGATGACGGCATACACACAAATAACAACAACAACAACAATGATAGCAAAAGGAGTGCTATTGTTGCAAGTTTGTTTACTGAAGATTTTTGAGTGAATCAATGCGTTAATGTCGTTGCGTTAGTTCTCATTCATTCTTTTAGAGTCTTTAGATAAACATTCAGACTTGAACACATTTATCAAAGTGAAATTTCATAAATGCTTGATGCATGATGATGATGACCTAGACAAAAATTTTGATTGATATATTAAAAAAAAATCCACTAAATATTTTTGTTTGATTAAGTTAACTACTTTGTTTAGTATTTGCTAGTATTTTTAGGCCAATTGTTTTATAAATTCAGACAAAAATATTGTTTGATATTTTTCAGAAAATCCAGTAAATCTTTTTGTTTGATTTAGCAAATTGTTTTGTTTAGAATTTGTAAATATTTTTAGATAAATTGCTTTATAGAGTTAAACAATTTGTTCACAAAAAAAACACGTTTTTTTTGCAATGAAATTTTCGAGATATTTTTGTCTATATATACAAATTTATTTGTAGATCCTAGACAAAATATTTACTATTTCATTGAATTCCTTTACAGAAAATGAAATTTAGTTTTTTCTGTGAATATATGGCTTATTTTGTTCGCAAAACACCCATCCTTAAGAACAATAATTAAACGGTAAAGTTTTTGCAGCCTTAAATTTTTTATGGTTTGTTTTTGGAAAGAAAAAACTATTTAATTTTGCCTGAAAAGGGACTTTTTTCGATACCAATTTGTGAATAACACCGAAAGCAGCGTTTAAATAATAAAAAAAAGAACGCAAGGTGTCCTTTCACCTTCGGTCTACCTCCTATTGGCTTCGGCCTGCCATCTTCGGCCTGCTATTTTTGGCCTCATGTCAAGCATTTATTTTTCTTATTCAAATCATTAATGCGCATATCGAGCCCCAAGGAACTATGTTCTAAAAACTATATATATTAAGAAAGTTTGAAGCTAATCTCGAGTTGGGGTGAAATATACTGATGTACCTAGTGAAAATATTAGTCATGACCTTTAAACAAAATTCTGTACGTTATAGAAAAAAACCTGAAAACTAATTTTAATTTAACGCATTAAACTCGTTATATTCCACATATTTTTATTTAAAGAACATTTTCTTTGCAGACCAGTGTCATCCGCCGCCCGCCTACTGCTGATTACATAAGTTTACTTATTACATTCGTTTTAAATTTATTGCTAATTTATACTTAAACATTAATTTTAAAAAATTTCTTGCAAATTCAAATCTTTTGAATTTCTGTTTCTTTATAAGAATTTCACCTAAAATCTTTCTGTTATTCACAATTTATATTATACTCCATATTTTCTACATGATAATGATGATTATAGTCTTTTTATTTCATTCATGAATAATTTAAATTTGATTTAAATAAACAAGAAAAGAAACAAGAACATTCAAATACGCTTTTGCAACTGCTTAACATGAAAAATACTCTACTTTTAAGATATTTTTCATCTGCATAAAGAAAAGTCGTAACAAAAATAAAAGTATTTTATTTTTAAACTTTATTGCCAAGTCTCCATAACCACCCACCCAACAACATTAATTTACTGCCTGTTCCCCAAGCAGCATTTCTGTTGTCGTTGTTGTTGTTGTTGGCATCATCTTCTATCTCTTTTATAAATAAAATATCAATCATATATTGTGTACACAACTGCAGAAATCTGGCCTTGTCCCTCAAACGTTGAAAAAGTCTAGAAAAAAACCACCGCTTCTCATACAAAGTATTCATTGAAAACAGCTGAGCGTGCCTCTGTAAAGCCACTCTCTGTTGAGCCTGCTGCCACCATTCACAAGAAATTGAAAGAAGCATTGAAATTTAAATAAAATACAACTGCTTAGAAGACTTTTGTTTTTCATTTTTACTGAACTAAATACTCGTATCCTGGGTATAACTTGAGAAGGAAGGTGGCTGGCTGTGTGATGTTAGTTGGAAAAGATAAATATTTTAGCTGCCAACACAAGTGGTTTCTTACTGCTCTTTAGAGCCCTGTTTGGTGGCTAGTTGGGGGTTCTAGGGAGTTGGCAAATAAAGCCAAATACATATTTAAGTATAAAAGTAAAAACAAAAGTTTGCAAAATTGAAAAGTAATACAGGTGTGGTAAAAGGTTTGTTAATAGTAAATGGCCTTAAATATTACTTTATGCGATATAGGTAAGCGAACAGATGCCCAGGACTTCATGGCTCGAAGAGGCGAAAAATGAAGATTGGATTGTAAATTCCACCTGTTTTCTCTGTTTAGCACAAGCAAAGCAGAGTTTGTGAACCATTTTTTTTAAAGAGAAGTAACACAATCAGGCAATTAATGCCTACCAGTTAATTAATTAATGTGTTACCTTCTATGGGAAAGGGATAGTGTAGAGAAAACAGGTGGTGAAGTGGGAGAGAGATAGAAAGCTTAATTAATTTACAACCCTGCTATTGCGCGTTTTTTTCTAGAGCAGTGTTGCAAGCCACTCTGGTGTTAAGTAGAGGCATTGAGTTGTTTAAGCTGCGTAGCCATTTTATTAGTTATTTTACTTCGTCGACGGTTCTGCTACAATACCGACGAAGGAGGGTGCTGTGAAGTGCATTAGGAGATGTTATTATTAATCGCTACCGGTACTGACAAAGTGATCAGTGCTATGCCTTCATCACTTTAACAGTCCAACAACAACCAACACAATAACTCACCAATACACATGAGAAAAATGCATTATGTTGTTGGCTTGCCTGAAATTAGTCTTGAACTCAAGATCTGAGGGTTTGAAGTCAAACGCGCTACCTGCACTCTAAAACACTTTTGTTGAAAATTAGGTCGATAATAGTCGGCAACACTTTACAGATTATCATCGACCTAAAATTACACACGCATTATTTTTCAATAAAATTTTTTTACTAAAAAAGCGATTGGCTGCGTGCAGGTTTGAACCGCCATCTCCTGACTGATAGTCTGACGTATCTACCATTCAGTCACAGCCGTATTATACTTTATGTTAAATTTTTTCCACTTGAAAGGTTTTTTCTTTAATAAAATAACTACAAAATCGATGTAATT